>CM031242.1:441148153-441825653 GCA_018340775.1 Taxus wallichiana var. yunnanensis | reverse complement strand
GGATATGTGTTTAAGTTTGGTCCATGGGCTATCACTTGGATAAAAAAACTAACTTACTTTTTATATCTCTTCTACAAAAGTAAAGTATAGACGTGTTATGGAAGCTGCTTTATAGAAGCCATGTGGCTATGAATATTGTTAGGAGAAATTCATTTGGATGTTTTTCATAGTAACACCATTCATTGTGATAACCAAAGTTGTATATCTCTATAAAAATTTAGTACATCACGAACGAACTAAACATATTGAATCTCATGTGCATTTTATACGAGAGAAATTCCTCAATGGTGATATTAATGCGCAATTTTTTTGTAGGGCTAAACAAGTCGTAGATATCTTCAAATAATATCTTGGCGCTACCAAGTTTTTTTTTCATGTAATGTTGGGCCTCTCAAAATTTCCATTTAGGGGAGTGTGCATGAAAATATCACTTCCTAACGACCTTGTGTTCCTTATTCTTCTCTATTCTTCTTCTCATTGTAATATATCACATTATGTGATATTAGTAAACTTTGTGTGGAAGTCTTAATTTTGTACCCTAATACTTAAAATCATATTGTAATGGAGGTCCTTATGTTATAAAAGGCTCCAAATGCTTGGATGATTATTCATGAGAAACTGTGAGATGTAGTCTCATGATCATGCTAGCCTAAACCTACTTTAAGTGGTTTATGGATTGTAATTCCTTTTGTTTCAAAAGGTGATGTTTATGATGAAGGTTTTTTTAAAATCCTTCAAATTTGTACATAGTATAATTCCTTTATTAAGGTGACTATGACATTCTATCCCCACTTAGCATTAAGGGGAGTGTTAGAACATTTAATGACTAAGTGGGCTATTTTAGACCCTTAATAAATTTAAGTAATTAAATAATAAATGATTTATTATTTATTAATATGGGTTGAAAATCTCATGTAAATAAATAATAAAACAAATGTTTATTTATTATTTACTATTCATTTAAAATAACTCTTAGGGAAAGATGGACCCATTGGTTACAATGGTCACATCCCCTAATCCCTTTTAGAAATAGGGTTTTACACCGATTATAATAAACAAATATTACATCAAATATAATTGGTGAAGACATTTGAGTTATTTAATCTTTGTGGGTGGAAAATATTTTATAAAGGATTTGTGAGGAATGTTTACCAGAGAGGAAGTGAGAAGGAGGAATGTTATGTATTGGGGTTGAGTTTCTCATATATATGAATATTATCCTTATGGGTTTTTTACCCGTTGACTAACACCCCCATGCTATTTTTAGAACTCATCAATGTTTCATAATTATGTGGAGCCATTCTTGAAGACCCGAGGAATTTCAATGCAAAGTTGCAGGTTTTATGGAATATGGAGGTGTTTATCAAGAACATTAACATTTTTGAACATTTGAATTGGAGATTTACATTTTCAAGTTCAATATTTAGCTAGGAAATAAAATATGTGAAAGGATGGTTGCAAAATTTAGTGTTCGCATGGATTTTACATGTGAAGTTCGTGAAACAAAGAAGTTAAGTTTTAGTCATTTGCAATAGTGGTGAAAATAGTCAGCGCTTTGCAGTAAAAAATAAAACATGGGTTCTACATTAGATAAGACATGATGCATGAATGACATGTTGTACAGGGGATACTCTTTATGGTTAATTTTGGTTAATTGCTATTATGCGAAATACCAAAAAATCTAAATAAATAAGGGTTTACGGATACTTACGCCGACAAATTCAATGTTTGTAAGAATGGATACTTGATTAATGTAAAATAATCCACCTTTAACCAAGAGATAATAACTTCCTACAAAGACAACTGACCTAGACAAATATTAGATAAGGATTAAATGAGTTGCTTCGCTATAACTAGTCCCAAGAATCCAAAAGGGATTTATTGAAGGGTTTCAACTCATGTTACATAATCAAGTGATATGATAATAAGAAAAGATAAAAATGAAAAATTTAGAATTCAAAAGGGATGAAGAGATCATGCTTTGCATTGTAGGTGGCCCAGGCTAGGGTTGTAGCAAGCTCGAAGTCCAAGAAATAGTCAAACCAAGCTTGTTTTGTTGTGTCTTGTATTTCATGTATTACTCAAGTTGATATTTAATGTCTTCGTTTTTGGTGTGAGAGTGATGGAACATAGATTGACTCTGTGAGATGTTGAAATTTTCCCACATGAAGGGGTGTTGTACGATTGAGATGTCATATATGGTAGTAATGGGGTGCACTTGTTTGGAACATTCATCTACAAAGAATGCATCTTATAAGACAAAAAAATAGGCCAAAAGATGTTGGTAAAGATATGATAATTTCCAAAAATTGACTAAATTGATAGATATCAACAAAAATCATGAATCAACGACGCTCCGAGAAAAAAGGCTTATCTTGATAAAAGGTAATAAAATAGATTATGATTGATGCAAAATTAAAATGGACAATGTTAAGATAGACTAGGGAATCTTAGAAGTAGGAAAGATACATAAAACAAATATTTTGACAAGTATAAAGGGCTAATGAGAAATAAAGGGGATTAAGACATTGATCAATGACAATTGGGAATCAACAACTATCACGGTTGAAATCGAAAATATTCTAAAACTTGACAAAATGATTAAATGAAGGACTGAATGTAAAGTGGTTATGGAGGATGGTATAGACGACTTTTTGTAGACGGTGATTAATGTAAAATATGATTGAAGATGATAAACAAAATTTTACCAACCTTGTCAAATACTTCAGAGTATGGGAGGACTCCAAATGACCTGAAAGATAGTTTAACAAGAATTCTCAGAAAGAGTGGTAATAGGGTGTTCATGTCTACAAATGTCTTGATGTCATGCAGAGAGTTAGAAACCCAAAAACAATTTGATTTATCTATGTGTAACCTATCTAACAGATAAAAAGGGTAGGAAGGTGCTTTAAATAGGATCAATAACATCCGAAATGATCTCCGCGATCAAGAATCACCGTTGATTTGTCCAAAGGTGTTATAACCAAAGAAAAAATGGAAAATGTCTAAAACCACTTTCCATCCGAGGATTAAGGTTGTTTCATGAGTAATGGGAGGTTATAAATTTGGGTAGGAAGAGGTTAGGGGGTTAAGATAGGCATGATAAATTAGGTTAGGTTTGTTTCAGGTGGTTAGGGGAGGGAAATAAGATTCTACACAAGATAAATTAGTGTTTATTATGATAAACTAGATTATAGGAATAATGGAATTAGGATAGGTGATCCGGAGGATTCTCAAGTTAATTTTGATCTAGAGATATTGAGGCAGAATAAGTGGAGGTGTTGCAAAAAAGGTGACACATGGCAAAGTATAAAGGAGTTTAACAAGTATTACTCCACTATTTGGATTATTATATATATTCATATGTGTCATGCTTGTAGGTGGACCTATCTGGCCAATAGTTCTATTTTGCCACCATGGCACTATATTAGTACATATAATTGATCCTATTGTAAATTCCACATAATTAAACCATCCGTTCATATTATGATACTGAACTATTTAAATGCTGCAAATTATTACCATTCCAAATATCCCGATATAAAAATAAAAAAATTCCAAGTTTATCCTATATTTAAAACCTTACCGTTTAGCTGACTTGTTCTTCACCAAAATCGTGGCAGATTAAGTCCATATTTGAGGACGCCTAAGTATGTGCCACACCAATGGTGGGATCTTTCCCATCCAAATCCAGCGAAGGCGTTGGAAATGGAATTCGACCCCACGTCCTCCACTTCCAAATTATAAATAATTATGTCATTGGGTGTTTGAGGACAGAAAAGTTCTGGACTGTGTAATTTTGACGAGAATCTTAGAACAGCAAGGGATTTTGGAGGATTTTTGAGATATTACAGGAGCATTCAGATATCTGTGACAGAGATATTGATACAGAGAATGGTATAAATGGGTTGTAAGAGTTTTATTGTAATTATTCTTGCAGTTTTGAATAGATCGGAACACTCACAGAGTGGACCCGGGGACGTACCTATTTGGCGAACCCTGTAAACATCTCGCTTCTCTCTGTTATTTCATTCCGGCATTCTTTATTCTGTTTTTACGCAGTCATTATCAAGTTTCAAGTTAAAATAAACACCAATTTAATCTAAAAAAGGATTTAAATTGAGAACACGTATAATTGTTTTTAATCCATTTCAAGTACGATTCATTCATAAACTAGAATTACTGGATCAGTTTGGTATCAAAGCAGCGATCAGAGGGCTGTTATAACATTATTTTGGCATTGCAGTATCGTGTTGCATGTTAACCAGGTCTAAATCAAGATGTGGTGAAGGAGAACTGCCAGAGTTTGATCTGGAAATCGGTACAAGACGTGCAAGAAAATAATCAAGTATGGATATGTTTGAGGCAGAGTTTCAGCATGCATTTCTGAAAATGAAAACCATGGTTGAGGAAATGTATGAGGAATGAATGAGGGAGAAGGCAAAAGCAAGGGAAGTTAAAGCTGAAGAAACTTAAACTCCTCTTTCACCTTCTAAGAAAGATTCTTCTTCTTCTGATGGTAAAACTATTCCACACTTGAAATTAGATGTTAAATTTGATTTTCCCATTTATAATGGTGAGCTAAATGCAGAAAAACTAGACAACTGGGTCAAGCAGATTGAGATATACTGCAGGATTCAGAAGATTGAAAATGAGGAAGAAAAAAATCAGTTATCTACTCTTCGTATGGGTGGTACATTTCTCATTTGGTGGGAGAGTAAGACTCAGGAAGATCTCAAAAAGAGAGGGTAAAGTAATCTCCTCTTGGAAAGATTTTGTATCTGAACTGAGAAATCAATTTTATCCTTTGGGTTATATGCAAAAAGAAACTATGGATTGGCAAACACTAAGGCAAAAAAAAGTCAAAGTGTACAAGAATATACTCAAAAGAGTTTAGAAAGAAGGAATTGGTTTTAGGCATTCCTCTTTACAGTCCAGAGAAATTGTTGAAGTATATTGGAGGTTTGCATAGTTATTTAAGGCATACCGTACTTATGTTTAGTCCTTCGAACCTTGATGAAGTTTATGTGGAAGCTACCCTTATGGAAGCTAGGGGTAATATGACTAAGGAAGGCTATGGAAAGAAGTTTCATAAGCCATCTGAAAACAAGGACGAAGGTAAATGAAAGAGTAAGAGTAAATCCACCTACATGGTTAAGCAAGAAGAACGAAAACCGTTTTGTTCTCATTATAAGAAGAGCCATGATGAAGCTAAGTGCTGAAAGCTTCATCCTGAATTAAAACCAAAGAGGTTATATAATAAGAAGGAAAAGAAGGCTAATACTATGACTCGACAGGACTTGGGATCCAATTTTGGTGATGCAACCAAGGTGACTACTATGGGTCTACAAGGCTCAACTTCTTCCTCTTGTAACACTAAACCTTCTTTTATTGCTTCTTCTTCTAAAACTAAACCTAAGCATGAAGAAAAGGAAAGGAATGAGCTTTTCGCATAAGAGTTATACCTAATCATACTAAAATAGATATTGTTTTTGATAGTGGATCACAAGCTAATATTATTTCTGAAGAGGTTGTTAAAAAGTTAGGATTCAAGACAAAACTTCATCCAAAACCATATCCTTTGGGATGGGTGTGTGATGATGCAAAATTACAAGTCACAAAAACATGCACTTTGAGATTTGCTATTACTTCTAAATTTATTGATGAAGTAGAGCTAGATGTGGTTCCCTTGGATATTTGTGGAATTGTTTTGGGTAGTCCTTACTTATATAAAAAACAATTTTTATAGGGAAGAGAACAACTATGTGCTTGTAAAATATGGGATTGAATACATAGTAAGAGATCATCGTGCTAAGTCCAATTTGACTCTTGTTTGAGTAGGACAAATGAAACGGTTAGTAAACTCAAGTAAGAGTTTTGTTCTCATGGTTATAAAAGCCACGGATGAGGGAAAATCCAAGGCATTAGAAGGTTGTGATCCTAAACATAAATTTGAGATAGAAAATATTATTTCTAACTTCAATGATGTTTTTCAGGACCCACAAGGTTTACCTCCTAAAAGGGAGATTCAACATGAGATTCAGTTGCAGCAGGATGCCTCCCTACCTAACATTGGCATGTATAGGTTATTAGTGATAGAGAATGAAGAAATAAAGAAGCAGGTGATGGAGTTGCTTGAGAAAGGAATCATTTAGCCAAGTACCTCTCCATGTGGTTCACCTATTGTCTTAGTACCAAAGAAGGATGGTACATGGTGGATGTGTGTGGATTTACGAGCTTTGAATAAAATAACGGTTAAAAACCACTACCCTTTTCCTCGTATTGATGATTTACTAGATTAGTTGAAAAATGCAAAGTATTTTACTAAGTTAGATTTGAGAAGTGGTTATCACCAAGTTAGAATAAATGAAGGTGATAGTTGGAAAACTACTTTTAAAACTAAGCAAGGCCTATTTGAATGGCTTGTTATGCCTTTTGGTCTTTGTAATGCACCTGCCACTTTTATGAGAGTTATGAATGATGTGTTAAGATCCTTTTTGGATGACTTTGTAATTGTTTATTTGGATGATATACTAATCTTTAGAAATTCATGGGAAGATCATCTTAAACACAAAAAAAAAAATAGATACTTTGAGAAGGAGAAAATATTTTTAAAGTTTTCAAAATGTGAGTTTGAAGAAACATCTCGGTTTACTTAGGCTATGTTGTAGGGAATGGTTCATTAAAAATAGACCCTGCAAAAGTTTCAGCCATAGTTAATTGGCGAAGGCCTAATAATGCAACAGAGGTTAGGATTTTTCTTGGAGTAGTCCAATTCTGGAGAAAATTTATTTCTAACTTCTCTTATATTGCATCCCCTTTACATGCATTAACCAGTGTTAAACAAGTCATTTAGTGGGAAGAAAAGCATGAGAAATATTTTAACACCTTGGAAGAAGAAATAAGTCACGGCCCTAGTTCTTGCACTTCCTAATTTCTAATAGTCTTTTGAGATAGAGACTGATGCTAGTGGATATGCAATGGGGGCGTATTGATGAAAAATAGAATACCAATGTGTTTTCCTTCAAAACCTTTTCAAGTGCGCTTTAAAATTATCGTACTTATGATAAAGAGTTGTATGCTTTAGTGCAGAGTGTGAAAAAGTTGAAACACTATTTGGTGGGAAAAGAGACAATCGTCCATACGAATCATCAACCTTTGTAGTTCCTTAAATCACAAGTGAAGCTACAACAATCATGGCACTTTCATTGGATGGGATTTCTGTAACATTTTCATCTTGTTATAAGGTACAAAAGGAGAATTCATAATAAAGTTGTCGATACACTTTCTAGACCTCCTATTATGGCATCTACTATTTTACAACATAGTCCTTTTTCATCAAAGTTATAAAGAACAATATGCTAGAGATGATGATTTTAGGGATGTCTATGTAGATTTTATAAAAGGTAAATCAAGTAGAAACATTTTACTACTAAGTGCACAATGGGATATTATATCATCTTGGAAAAAAATTATTCCACGGGATGAAAGAGTTCACATGATTAGAGAAGCTCACACTTCTCTTGTTTCAGTCATTTTGGCATCAGTAATATAGTTGCAGAATTACAAAGATATTTTTACTGGCCACGCATGAATGAAAATGTATCTAGATATATCAAAGGTTGTATTCTTTGTTCTACAAGTAAACCTAGTAATCGGAAGTTAGGATTGTATACACCTCTTCCTGTTCCTAACCATCCTTGGGAAATTATTTCTATGGATTTTGTAGGTGGTTTACCTATATCACAAAGAAAACATGATTATCTATATGTGGTTATTGATAGGTTCAGCAAAATGTGTATTTTGGTTCCTTGTACTAAATAAGTTATTGGCGAGAAAGCGCACATTTATTCTTTAAAAAAATTGGATCCATTTTGGGTTACCCACTTCTATTATATTTGATCATGATTCCCGATTTGTTGGCAAATTATGCTCATCTTTGTGGATTCTAATGGATACCAAGCTTAAGACAAGTATTGCTTTAATCCATAAACTAATGGACAGACAAAAGTGCTCAATAGGATTCGTACATTTGCTCATGGGGTATTTTGGTAATCATCCTACATTGTGGGATGAACATTTGTATTATGTACAACATTCTTATAATCATGCTTTACATTCTTCTACTTTAAAATATCCTTTTGAAACTTGTTTTGGTTATTTGCCTAAGTCTCCTTTAGACTTCTTTTTTGGAAAATAATTTGTATTAGATGGACATGATGATGTAAAGAGGGCTCAAAATTTCATTTGAAGATTTCAAATGATTCGAGAAAGATGTTTAGGAATAGTTAGAGAAAATTCAAGCAAAGTATAAGGCTAGGCATGACAAATCTTTGGTAGATAATCAATTAAAATCAAATGAGCTATTTTGGCTTCATATCAGCAAGGGAAGGTTGAAAGGTGAAGGTAGAAAGTTAAAACCAATCAGGTATGGTCCTTTTAGGATTTTGGAAAATATTGGTACAAATTCTTTCCAATTAGATTTGCCTTCTTACATGCAAATTTATTCAAGTGGTTAATGTGGAAAAATTGAATGGTTGAGATATTCAAGCTTCTAGAGAATGATTTCCCTATCATTCTTCCTTTTAATTCCATGGGCATAGGCCATGTTCTTGGTATTGCTACTCTTCTGGATGATGGCTTTGAATAGATTTTCATGGTTGAAATTTCAGAGGTCGAGAGAGGAAGATTCCACAAATGACCAAAACTATATCTTCCCCGATGACCTTTGGACACTTAACTATGATGGTTCGAAATGTCACTATAATGTTGGGGCGGGGTAATCCTTACTTCTATAGAAGGGAGGGTCATGCCTTTTTTCCTTTAAGTTAAATTCTGAATGTATAAAAACACCACGAGAAGATGAAGCTTTTTCTCTTGGTCTCATCGTAGCCAAGAAGATGGGCATTAACAACATTAGAGTTATAGGTGACTCCTAACTTGTCACTAATCAAGTCTCGTAAGTTTATGAGACCAGAGCGAAGCAACTACATCTCTAAAAACTTCCACATTTGAACTTAGCAAACAAGGATAAAATTTATGATATTCTAACCAAACCACTAGCAAAGGAATCATTGAACATCTTAGGTAGGAATTGGGTGTGATTCTGATGCAGAGCATAACTCCATGGCTAGTTCAGGGGTTATTTTAGGCATGTGATTATCAATTTTTCATTTTATTAGGTCCTTAGAGGTGTCTTAGAGTAATTTTTGGTGTCCTTAGAACTATAGAGGATCAAAAATTTAAATTTAAGATTTCCCTCCATTTTGGCCTATTCAAAAATTTGAATTTTCTAGAGCCAATTTTGGCTTGTTTTGCATATGTATTTGTTCTTGTGGTCCTAGTGGGTCTTGAGCATGTTTTTAGGTCATTTGGGTCATTATGAGGCTTTGAGGGCTCTCCATGATGCAAGATTGGTCATATAATTCAAAATAGCCATTTACGCCTTTTGCTTGTATGCAATCTCCATGTAGTCTTGGTCATATGACCTAGAAATTAGTTATGGGAAAACTATTCGAATTGTGGAGGTATAAGTCTCCATTTTGTAACTAATTCAATCATTCATCAATTGAAAAGAATGAAATTTGGAGCACGAAAGGTTCGAAGGGAACATTATTAGCATCAATTTTCATAATTTTATGATCGTAAAATTTTCCTTTAAGACTGTAATTCTCAAGTGAGATCTTTGCTTGAATATTGTTGAGTACTTGTATAAGAATAGCTTGGGTGGTAAGATAAGTTTTTCATTGTGATGAATGCATTTAAAAGTGCAATCAAAGGTTGCTGAAATTATTTTCTAGTAGATTAAGCATCTTGAAGAAAATTTTATTTTGTAGTAGCAATCCTAGCTTTGATTGGGAATTGAGAAGGTTATAAGGTGGAATCAAGAGGTCTACTTGAATAAGAATATAGGTGAAGTAGTCTAGGTATTACAAAGATCTTGGTAAGAAATAAAGACTAACATTTTGTTGGAAAACCTAATAGTTTTGTTACCTTGTTCTAAAGAAGCATAATACGATGAGTCCGAGAGGCCAATATGTGTTTCTAGGTGCAAGAGTGGCCTACTAATAAGTTTTTTAGATCCTATTTACATGAATAGATCATACATTGGTGACTTAATACTTTGAAAAGTAGTAATTTTGTTTTGGTGAAGCAATACTGTCTCGGGTTCGATATAGAAACCCTTTAGGGTTTATTAACAATTTCTTGTTTAGTGGCCTTAATCTCTATAGAAGAGGCTCAAGTTTTCAAGAAAGAAAATATTGCAAGCCTTATTTAAAATATCCGAGAAAATTGCAAACAAATTGTAAAATGTTGCAGATTTCAATAAATGTACCAGGATTTTCCTATAAAGCATGCCATCAAAGACCTAATGGAGGTCCGAGTTAGTGTGTTTTGAAGTGTCTTTTACAAAGGAATGAGACCTAAAATATTGTACATAGGGTCTTGGGCCTAATGGGTATTTAAATTGTTATTTTGTTAGGGAAGAGATTCTTTGAATCAAAATTTATACTAAGAATTGAATAGGGACAAGGTGGTAAGAGTAACTAGCTTTGGAGAGGTAAGTTGCGAAGAAGGTAGGAGAAGCTTTAGGATTTAACTCAAACAATCTTGCCCACACCTTAAATTCACTAAAGGGTGATAAAAACATTAGTACCTCATTCATAGGCCCTGTATATCATTCTATCACTTACAATTCCATTGTTCATGATGTTCTCAAGATGCTAAACGAGTAGTTTTGCAAAAGAGAGTAAATTAATAAAATTTTGTAGTATCCAAGGACTGAGATAGTTTACATAGGTAGAGTGAGAGATGGAAAACATGAATCAATCTTTGAATTCTTTGAACTAAGCTCCATGTCATACTTTTACAACTTTGTTGTTTCCTCACATTGGGAAATAGTATATTTCGCATATTTAATCCTGAATAGAAGTGGATTGTCTAATTATTCTTGAATATGTGAGTGAAATTTGAGTGCAATGCATAAATTCCTGTGCCAAGAAATCATTAATGAATTTAAGACCTTAGGGGTATCTAATCTAGTCATCCTTTAGCTCTAAGGTTAAGAAAATAGGTGAGAGAATGTTTTTCTAATGAAGAGTCAGTTTAATGCATGCATGTTCATACTGTAAGGTGTGATTAGAGACCTAATTAGTCAAGATATTGAGTTAAAAGGTATGTATGATTTTTATCTTTAATGAATTTTTCAACTACATAGAGAAGATGATGGTTTAATTGAAATAAGTTTGACAAGTTTATATAAGTCAAAGTGTTTTGTGTTGGTATTCGAGACTAAAATTAGGTTTGATAGATTTTTGTCATGAAATAGGATGAAGAAAATATTAGTAGGAAATAATGTTTTCAGTATGGTTAAGTGTTAATATTCATAGGGTATGTATTTTATCACAATGTTGTTTCTTATGATACTGATGGTAGAATGAAAAGTTATTTTGAGAAGCATATTAACAAGATCAAATCAAGGAAGACTTTTTTTAGGTTTTTATATGCCTTTGTATGAACATAAAATCGGTGAAGATTGTTCCTTGTGGTCTAACATGAGGTTATAAGTATTTTTGGAGTTCCAACAGTTAATGAGATTAAGATCATATTTTGAGACCTTAAAGACGTATGTGATACCTAAAATATAGTATTTTAGGTCTTTGATGTGGGTTTAAAGAAGCTAAGACAAGTATGATTGGTTCATAACTCCTTATCAAGTAGAGATGATTTTAAGGCCTTAAAAGTGTACTCTTGATCAAGAAATATGAATTTTTCTAGAGAATAATTTACATTAAAAGGACTTAGGTGTGTATCCAAGTAGTTTGACTATTTTTGAAGTGTGTGTGACTTAAAGAAGAAGTACTCTAAGCTTGAAGCTATCCCATAACATATTGAAGTCGGGATGAGAAATGTATGAGTTAGAAATCTTGTTTCACTGGTGTTTCAT
Source organism: Taxus wallichiana var. yunnanensis (assembly GCA_018340775.1). Lineage (NCBI taxonomy): Eukaryota > Viridiplantae > Streptophyta > Pinopsida > Cupressales > Taxaceae > Taxus > Taxus wallichiana. The sequence continues at coordinate 441,813,706 of CM031242.1, read as the reverse complement.
TCAAGAAAGTATCTTGAAGGTATGTATAGTTTCTTTACCAGTTCAGTTGCATTAATGATAGTGTGTTGCTTCAAGAAAGTAGTTGAGGACCTACAAAAGTTCCTCAAGGGCCCGATTAGTAGGTTAAATGCTTTGAGTTGAGATTCAATTTTTGCAAGTTTTATTTAGGTATTTTTTTATCTTGACTGTTATATGAAGATAATTTTGGATACATAGGAATTTTTGAGACTATGATCAAGTTGCAAGATATTGTGTATAAGGGTTTAGTGAAGAATTGTTTGTTCAATGACTTTGTGAAAATATGAGGAGCTAGTATAGTGCACCAAGGAAAATGACATCAGGTTTGTAGGTAGAAGATCAAGATGAAATATGTGCATGACTATAGTAGGAGTCTATGTAATGGAGGCCTAATAGGCTTGCAATACATTTAACATCTATAAGAGAAAGGTATGTGTTTCTTGATGAAGGTGTAGAATGATCCTGGGTTGAGGTTCAAATTTAAATAAATGATAAGGTCATTTGAATCTTTATGGATCTATTCTTTGAGGATACAATGCATTCTAATATTCATTTATGTTATCAATTCCTTGTGCTTATTGTCTTAGTTTGTTGAGCTCTATCAAAAAGGTTTGTCACATCTCTATTTTGAGAAGTGTTGTATCGATTGGACTCAGTAGTTAGTATTGTGAAGTTGTGCCATGATTCTTGGCTATTGAAATCATGAAAAATATTGTTAAGAAATTGTGTTGATACCTCTTGAGGTCAGATTCAGAGTGATGAAAACTAGATTTATATGATTAAAGCATAAGAATGAGGGTGTGATTTAGGTCAAAGGAGCTGAGCAGAGCTTAATCGGAGCAATATGGGATACCAAGATTCGGGAATGCAACTATGTTTCTTCTAGAAGGTTTGAAGCATCATGAAAATTATGTAAAATTTTGAATTGAGTTTTTTTCTCTTATATGGTTTGTTTTCACCCCATGAAGACAAAGAAGGAGAAGTAGTTATCCTTAGAGGAAGGTATATGATATCTTAGACAAGTAGGGAACTAGTATGATATGTCTAGAAGGTATGCATTTGAGTTTTAAAGAGATGGTAATGTCTAATCAATAATAGGTAAGCATGAATATAGGGGGATAATGTAATGTTCCCAGCTCAAGAAGGAAGGTAAGCAATCTATTTTGTTGTAATGGATTTTCTTAAGGGATTTGTATTGCTCTTGTTTTGCTTAAGGATTCAAAATATTGATGAAGAAGTTCAAATGGAATTGTCTTGTTTGGTTGATATTTCCAACCAAGTGGTGACCCTAATGTGATTGCAGAAGAAGATGTTTCAGGTATGTATCTTTTCATTAATGTAAAAAGAGGGAGAATTATTTGATGACATGTGTGTTCCTTAGGGGTAGTATGAGATTTGTGTTTTTTTACCATCAATGGGTTCTCTATTAATGAAAAAAGGGGATATTGTTGGGATTGTGTTTTCATTGATGTTGAAGTGAAGCTATTGTCAGATCTTGTCTAAGTTCATTAATCCCAAAAAGGGAAAGAAACATGAAGGTTGATTGGTAGTGTCAAATCAAGGTGCTTGTTATTGAGGCCTACGAATCGGGTATGGTTTGGTATGATGAATTATAGGTATGTATGAGATAGTTTAGCATGGTGAAAGAAAAGGCATAATTTTTGTGTGATGTAAAGACACTCACAAGTTTTGTAGAGTGCAGATATGAGGTGAAGACATGGTTTCTAGGTCTACACTAGACCTATTCTCAAGCCCTAGGTGACCTAATGAGGTGTGTAGGTATGGTTTCAGATTGGAAATGAAAATTTGAGATATGAAAGAGTTTTTGCATGTTTTTTCCATCATGTTGGTGAATTTTAAGGTCATTAATTTGAGCATTTTACATAGAAAGTGAGTTTTTAGGTATGTTCCTAAACCTAGTCTTTGAGAAAGCATGCCCTAGTGAGATGGATTCAGGAGCTTTGGCCATATTTGGGAAAATGTGACCATTTTAAAATGTTTGGAAGGTTTAAATGAAGGTTTGATCCAATTTTCATGTCTTTTTGTTGAGTATTTTGAAAGTTATGTGATTTTTTCCCTTACCGAGTTTCTTAGATGAGAAACCAAGGATGAATTTGGCCTTTCTTATGTGCATTAACATGTGCGTACTTTGGATTGGAACCCAATATTTTGGGGAATATTTGAATAAGTATACTATGACTATTTTCTAATTAGAATGAGGTATTTTGATCTTTAGGTTTTTATGAACAATTGTTAAAAAGGTAAACAAATTTTAATCCCTCTCAAAACCTTAGCTATGTAGCGACTGGAGCGATCTTTGTTATAATGGATCATAATTTATTATTGGATTAAATTTTATTACTTGAGATTCTATAGGACTCCTCAATATTTCTCCATGTGGTATTTAGAGGTTGTGTCAATATGTGCACCCCACTATAATTTGTAAGTTTATAAAGATTTTCACTTTTATCCATTATTTTGCATTGAACTTGATGACTAAATTGGTATTTAAGGAATTATGGGAGATATTATTCATTTCAATGATGTTTTTAGATAATTTTTGATCCTTTAGGAGGTATTTTTTCCCTATCTTGCATAACTTGTTTTTGGGGTAGTTTTGGGAGGTTTGAGGTAGTCAGTTGCAAATGTGTTTTAGTGGCTCTACACTCTTATTTATGACATGATTCGAGTTTGGTGATTACATTGAGGTAATAAGATTTCTATTTTTATATGAAAATTGCATTTTGATGATATTTGATGAAGTTACTGAGTTTGATCTCTCGAAGACTAGTTTTGTGGGTGCTTGTTTGTGTTTGTTCTTGAGTGGATTCATGAGGTGGGATGATGGTTATGAATTGTTCTATATTTATAGAGGTTTTTTATGGTCTAATAAAACATTTCTAAGTATGTTCCACATTTTTTTGAAGGTGGGTTTTCTCTAAATCTTTCATTTTTTTTGCGAGTATTTCTTTTTGGTGCAATTAGGCTTTTGAGTCCTAATCGTGGTCTAGGTGGTTCTAGATTGTGGTGGTGACTAATATGGTCTATAGGGTGTTATTTTTATGATTTTACTATGTTTTGGGGAGAAATATTATTCTTTGATGTCCAAACTACATGTTTTAAGTTAATAATAGGTAGAAAAGTAAATTAGAAAGCTCATTTGAGTTAGTTGAGAAACATGAGAAAAGTGCGAGGTAGAAGGGTGATTCCAAGAGGTGAAATAGGTTTGTGTGACATTAAATAGAGGTCTGAGAGTGTGTGTATATGTTCTAAATTTTTATCAGTTGTTAAAGTGATAGATGTTCTAGATATGTTCTAGATCTAGAGCGAGTTTACATAGAGAGAAAAATATGAGTAAGGAGAGTGAGCTTCATTTTATCATCTTTAGTTGTTGTAGAAACATTTCAGTGGTGACACACACCTCATGTGTTTTTGTTTTTCATAAATCATCTTGGGGTTGGCGCCTCCTTGTAGGGTTTTTTTATACTAAAACCAGGAATTGGTGCTCCTTATGGGGTTAGTGCATCACTAAACCTAGGCGTTGGTGTTTTTGTTGAGTTTCTACTCAACTAAATTTGATTCATTGCTCTAATAAATCTTTGTTTCAATGGTATTTTTCCTGATGAGAGTTTCCCACTTACATCTATGTTCTTGTGTTGATGTGCTCTTATTTTCTCTTTTATGGTTATGTTCTTGTTGATGCATGTTTAATGCTTGTTTGAATGATTAATGAATTAGATTGTTTAAGTGTTCGAAAAGTTTTATTTCTCACTAATTCACCTCCCCCACCTTAGTGATTTTTCTTCCAATAACTATTAGATGTTTGTTTAATTTTTTTATTATTTAGGAGTTGCTTATTTTTAGGAATTCAAAGTATTAACAATGTTTAAGATTATCATGTTGTTTCAAGTATGCTTTATGTCTTTTAATTCATAGATTTAGAAACATCTTCTTATTTTATGAAGATTTGATCAAATAGAATAGGTTATTAGGAATAGTAGTTGATTAAATCTTTTAATTAATTTAGATGTATGTTCAATATAATTTTACACATGCTTTGTTGCAAACAACCTCAAACACCACTCTGGTATTGATAATTATTGAATGATTAATATACGTGTATCAACAACACTCGTCACTTTTTGGCGTCAATGCCAAGGATTTATAAAGGTTTTATTAATGATCAAGGCACTAATTGTTAGGAAATTAAATGTTAGTGGTCCATTATTATTAATAACCGTATGGTAAGTTATCGGTTAGTAAGTTATATTGTTATGCCTATATTATTATTAATGGGTTATTTGTTATTTGAGGTTCCTATTAATTAGGAAGTTTGTTTGTATGTCTTTGGCTATTTAATATCTATTTTATTATTTAATTTGTAAGCTTCTTGTGTTTTTTCTGTGCAAATTGTTTGTACCTTTCATCTAATATTAGAGCTGGTCGCCTCATTCGTGATGTTGAATTTCATTTAGGAACTATGGATTGTTGATATTTGAGAGTCTTGTGATGTATCTACAACCCTTTGTAACTGATCTCTGAGTTTCTTCCTATCTGCAACTACTGACAATCCTTTCTATCAAAGGATTCGTGTGTCACATGGATCAATGCGAGGGTCTTGCGTGAGTAAAGTTGTTTTATAATTCTGCATCATCTCCTAGTCACGCTCATGTGGATACCATGGATCTAACTTGTTGGCTGTTGTAGCATTTGAGATCCATAAAGGAAGTATTATACGCTTAAATTGAACACAACTCATAAAAAATCTAGTTATTGACTTCTTCCATCGCCGTTTATGATATGAGTTGTTTTGTAGCTTCAATCCTTTATTTGATCTCTTTGAGATAAAATCCCACAAGCCCGTTTTGATATTTACATTGAATTTTCCGCACCCACAGTCTTGTATATGTTTTTTCTAGATCTCATTTGTTATTTCTGCACATTACACATCTACTCACCCACGCATTTACACTTTGATACTTCGTTTCCAAATGGTCCACATTTTCATTGATATGCCACGCTCATGCACCAGTTTGCTTCCGATTTGAACTTTGACCTATAATTTGTGCGCCTTCCTGATAGAGTGGTCTATATATTGAGAATAGACTTGTTATATATTTTCATCTACCACAATTTCCACGCCGACCATTTATTCTTGTTCGACCTCTTAGATCTACCCTTGCACATGCATGTTTGTGTCTTTCATCTACTGCAATTCATCTTAAAATAATCGTGGCAAGTAGTCAAATTAAAAAGTATATGTAATTTTCATGTTTTGTTTTATTACGTGTCAAAGTTAGACTTCTTGTTAAGGTCACATTCTCTATGTTTATTAGAACGTATGTTGTTTTATAGTAATGTTTAAGTTTTTTGGGTGTGGTAAGTTGATAGTCACTTGTGTCCATATATTAGGACTTATTTGGGAGTATAAAAATCTTAGTCCAAAGCATCAAAACAGTGTCTATCATCAAAAGAGTTGTTATCTTTTTTACTAGAATAATGTGTCAAGTCACTCGTCAAAAATTAAAAAGTTTTCAAAGTCTATATGTCATTTTTTATAAAAAGAGTCTAAGGAATTATTTTTATAGGTGATCTTAGGATTAGTAATATTATCTTGTTTACGAGTCACTTAGTCAAAATCAAGTTAATAGTAAAAATTCCAAAAATTTGGTTATGTTGTCAATATAAAAATTATGTCATTGTAAAAAGTCCAAAAAATAAAATAAAAAATCCTCGCTTTTGAATAATTGGACGCATTTTTGCTTTTACGTGACATCCATCGTATGGGGGTGAATTATTCAAAGATCATCAAAGCTAGATCAAGCTAATTTAGCAACATCACATCAGAGGACAGAGGAAAATAGAGGTTTGAGGTCAATCAACAACCTCTCGTCAGTCACCAATAATGGGGCTGCATCAAGGTTTGGTGACATGTGTGTTTGTAGTTTGCTTTCAGTATTTGTAGTGTGCTTTAAGCTATGTTTTTAGAGTTCCATTTTTAGTGTGTTTCAATTAGCGGTGTTCCTATTTGAATAAGTGGAAATTTCACATTGAGGGGGTAACATGATCCAATTTTCCATTTCCATTGTGCCGACATTTTCTATGTGTGTACACGAGCAACATAATTCAACTAAATTTTCTATGTTATTACCTCGTAGTGAGATATTGACGAGGGTGATAATAATACTTGGCGTGCATCATGATGTGGTTGACAATAAACCACTTAAAAACCTTCATTTGTGGTTTGTGGAAACCAATTGCAAAACCAACATTTTTGGTTGGTGAACCATTTTCAAAATAATCACCTTATGGTTTATGGTACTCCAAATGCAAAACCACCATTATCAGCTTTTTTTTTTTCAACCATTTTCAAAACCGTCCTTTAGGTTTGTGATCATCCTGTGAAAATCACCAGATCATGAGTAGGTGTAAGTATAAGGAAGGTTTTCCCCATGTTATCACTAAGGGGGGGAATGTTAGGAAATTAAAGGCTAGTGCTCCATTATTATTAAATACCATATGGTAATTTACCGGTTAGTAAGTTATATTTTCTTGTTGGTTATATTTTCACACCCGTATTATTATAAATGAGTCATTTGTTATTTGTGATTCTTATTACTTAGGAAGTTCTTTTGTATGTCTTTGGCTATTTAGTAGCCATTCTATTATTCAACTTGTAATCTAAATAGAATATATTTCTAGTGTTTTGTTTGTGCAAATTATTCATACCTTTCACTAACTTGTGTGCTTTCTAATAACCTGGTAATTTTCCATTTATAATTTCTTTTTCCATACTCTTTATTTTGAATATAAAAGGTCTTGTAGTGACAACAAGTGTCTTTTCTGTTCTTTTAGAATATGGTGAACACAAGTAACCAACTAAGAACTTATAATTGGGAAATTATTATAAAGCATGATAGGATTTTATGTTTATACCTAGAGATCATATAGGTAGGTTTGTAAGAGTAAACTTGAATAACCCCCTCAAAATTTACCCTTTCCACCACTTGATCAACAAGAAAGCATGGTGGATGCAAAGTGGAAAATCCTAATGGAGGAAACAATGTTAATTCACAATTTTTAAGGACATTAAATTATCCCATATAATTGGATCCTAATGACCAAACAGCTATAAAGAATCTATCACCCTCACTTTTACCAACTTTCAGAGGAATAGTCTCAAAATATCGCTATCAATTTTTGTTTGAATTCAAAGTGTTATGCGAAACCTATGATTATACCTTTGACACTCACAAGCTCTAAGTTTTTCCTTAAACCTTAAAAGATACATCCATGAGATGGTTCATGGGCCTATCCCCCAACTCTATCCATACTTGGGAAGAGATGGAAAAGTCTTTTTAGAAAAATTCCAAGATTATTTTAGGCTTAGAGACCGTGGGTAAGAATTTTCAAGATACAATAGGAGCATGAGAGTGTAGAAGACTATCTATCTCAATTCTTTTTCCTTCATAGAAAGTGTGGTACAGGTCTTGACATTACCCTTTTGAAAAAAAAATCTTAAAGGATTGGATGAGGACACTCAAGAGGCTTTCAATTTAATGGGAAAAGGAGATATGAACAAACTAGAGTTTACAAACATCATTGATCTCTGTAGAAATTATTCCTGAACTCACCCAAATATTCACAAACATAAAGGAAATATTTTCAATGGAGACATATATAAACTAAGAGAATAAATTGCAAACTTAAGAATGGATCTCTTAGTTCAAATCAACATAATGGTGGATAAGGAAAATCCAAGAACACAAAGTCATTATTCATATATTGTCCAAGATGCAGGGATAAACATGGGCTTAAGCATTGTCCATTAGATAAACAAAATGTTTTCCTTATCTAGTATTTTAAACAAGATATTGACCAATGTGGATTATTGCACTTGCTAAAAATTCATTTAAAATAGAATATACAAATTGAGCTTGAGGTTAACTATGTAGCTTAAAAAGAAAGGAGGAGATTTTTCTTCAAATCAAAACCAACATTATACCCCAAAACCCAATGGTTTCCAAATAAATGGAACACACCATGGTCATATCCTCAACCTTGGAATCAACAAATTCCACAAGAATGGGGTCCTCAATGGAATACACAACCAACATATTATCGAAACCATGGAATCCAAACCCAAAAATCTCACCATCATTCTCGAAAACTCAACCCACAATTTCAATAGGAATGGAATGTGTCTCGGGGATATGGTTAGTAGTTTTATAATACAAGAAGGCCCCAGGGAATACTAAAAACTTAGATAATTAGACCCACAACTGCTATTATATATGAACAACCTACCCAAACTAAAATTCTAGATCAAACTATGGATAACACAAAGAACATTAAGCATGGAAACCCAACGTATAATCGTTAAAGTTGAAAAAATGCCCACAGTAAATTCCATGGATTGTAGAAAGATACTTCTATGATCATGGAATATTTCTTCAAAACTATTGTGCCTAATCATAGAGAAAGTAATCGAAGAAAAATAAGAACCAGAGGAGACACAACCCAAACCTACTTTTAAAAATACATTTGAATCACTTTCAAGAATTCCATTTCCATATACAATTTTGAATAAGGACAATACTTCAAACCAAGAGGGACCTAAGTCATATTTGATATAAGGATTAAAATAATTAAGCATTGGAATCTCTCTTTTGCAAGCTCTTAGAGATATCTTAAAGCTAAAAAAACCATCAAATAACAATACGTTGAAACTCCAGGAAGGAAGAAAAACCAACCAAGAACAATACACGTCGATGGAAAAATGGAAAGTATATTAGAAGGGAACATAAATATTTCCAAATATCGTAATCTCGAGAAGTCCAACAATCACATTTTGTATTGGGAATGTTGAGATTCCAAATGTGTTGATTTTATTAAGATTTGTAATCCATGTAATGACTACAGATACATTTTCCACATTATCCCTTCTTGATTTACAATCAACTTTAGTAGTAATACAAATGGCTAGTCAATCTATTTCTACAAATAAGGGATTCATAAAGGATGTAGCCATTGCAATTGAATCATTGCATTATTCGATAGATTTTATGGTTATTAAAAAAAGAAATGGAAAATTGGATACCCTTAATCCTATAATGCCCATTTTTATCCACTTCTACAACAATCATTAACATCAAGAAAAGATATTTGATAATTACTAATGGACATGATTGAAAGAAACTATCTCTTTACGTAATCGCACCTTTTGCCACTTCAAGAAAATAATAGTGGACTAGTGACTTAGAGGAGGTTGAGGATGTTTTCTCCTCACTAGATGTGGTAATAATACAATAACAATCAGATAAGATCTATGATTGGGATTATTATGAACTTCATTCACAACTATTTGAGGAAAAGGAAGACACTAGTAGATGAAAACATGAAACCAATAATCTTCCCTTTCATAAGGAACATAGATATGATTGAGTGTATTTTCTATAACATCTCTGAAATCCATGGATTTATACCTCCTAAATTCCCCTTGAACTCATTATTGAGAGAGTATCTAGTGATAAATTATCTCCACCTAGATACAAAATAATTACCTATTTTTTAGGAAAGACATTAGTAATTAATAGCTAGCTGACTAGTCAAGAGGAGAATACCTTGTTCAAGATTTTATACTCTCATCCTCAATATTTTTCTTGGGAATATAGTGATATGAATGGTATACATACTAAAATTTGTAAAAATAACATATATACAACTGATTACATGCAAGTTAGGTAGCCCCAAAGGAGGATAAACCCTACCTTAAGAGACATTGTAAAGACTAAAATTGAGAAACTACTCTAGGTATGATTTATCTATCTAATCTCAGATAGTCAATGGGTATCCCTATTGGTCATAGTGCCTCATAAAAATGGAAACTAGAGGGTTTTTTTGACTACAAGGAATTGAACAAAGTTACTCATAGAGACTATTTCCCTTTACCCTTCATTAACCAAGTTTTGGATAACCTATTTGAGAAAAGGTATTTTTCATTTCTAGATGGCTTTAGTGGATACAACAAAATCATGGTAGTACTAGAAGAACCAGATAATAACACAATAAATTTTGCATGGGGAATATCCGTAAAGATTTTTTTCCTTTTGGTCTATGTAATTCTCCTTCCACTTTTTAGAGAGCCATGATAGAAACTTTTGTTGATCCTACTCATTACTTTGTAGAAACTTATATGGATGAATTCAAATTCTATGAAACTACATTCCAAGAGGCAATATATAATTTGGATGAAGTTATCTCTAGATGTGAGAAACATCAAATGTCTCTCAACCATGAGAAATGTCAATTTATGATAAAACAAGGTATAGTTTTAGGAAACCATGTTTCAAATAAGGGAATCAAAGTAGATTCGTATAAAGTCAAGATCATTGTACAAATCCCATCACCAAAGAATCATACAAAGGTATGAAGTTTCTTAGGACAAGCAAGCTAATATTATATGATATTCATCTCATATTTATTTAAAATAACATCTCCTTGTTTTCCCTTCTAACTAAGGATTCTAAATTCTAATGGAAAATTTCTTGTTAAAGAGATGTTAACATTATAAAGGAAAACCGACAAATTTTCTAGTCCGAGAGGTCCAAATTTGAAGCTACCTTTTCATATTCAAATTGATGTCTATAATGAGGCGGTAGGGTTTGTTTTGGGAAAAAAGAACAGGAGAGGAAATGCATGTAATATATTACATTAGAAAAAATCTCTCCCCAGATGAAAGAATCTAGGGTTAGAACGTGATAGGTATAAAGAAGGTCTCGGAAGGCGACGAGGTGTAAAGCGGGGATTGGAACTCGACAAGTGTAAATCGGGTGTCGTAAACTGACATGTTTAAAGAAGGTGTCGAATCGACAAGTGTAAAGCGGGGTCTAAACCCAAAAAGTGTAAAGTAAGTGTCGATCCGACATGTGCAAGGTATGGGTTGGAACCTAACAAGTGCAAAGTAGGGTAGTAAACCTAACACATTAAGGGTGGAGATATTGACTTAACAAACCTAAGTACTCGATTTGTACTTGGGTGGATTTTTTGACTTGCTGAACATGCTTGAAAACTCAATTTGTACTTACGCAGAGTTTTTTACTGCTAAACATGCTAAAAACTTGAAACACTACAAATGAAAAAAATACAAAGAACCTCCAGATCTAAGAAAATGGTTAATTTTTTTGTACAAAATAGAAAATACCCACCAAGTTATTAGAAAAACCTAGAAGGGATTTTTCTATTTGAGCCCAAACTTGCACAATTTTTCTAAATTTGAAGAATTTTTTTCAAACCCTAAAACCTTTAGATATGAGAAAACCTTAAGTTTCTCATACAAAATAACAAATACCCACCAAGTTATTTGAGAAACCTAGAAAAAATCCGGAAGGGATTTTTCTATTTGAGCACAAACTTGCATGATTTGCTAATTTTGAAGTTAATGGCAATATCCATTTTTCTTATAGAGATTGTGGAGTAATAGACCCCACCAAACCCTTGAAAACCAAAATCAATGAAAAATAGAAAAATATAGAATGCAAGATCTCACACAAAGGTTATGGCATTCGGCTACCAAAATTTATCTGATACCATGTTAGAGTGGGCCACAATCGAGGATTGAGACTGGATAGGATCGAATGCACAAAGTAGAAATCTATGTGGAGATGTGAGATCCAAAAACACTCAAGAGAAAAAAACTCTTCATTCATTCATGCATAATCCAATTAGCCAAAATATGCATAGGAGGTTACATTATATAGTGAGAAATTAGGTCACCCAAAAAGGTAACTAACTCAACTCACAATTAGAAAATGAATTAAAGTACATTCCCTTAATAACCTATGATTAACCTAAGCAAGCTAATTAGATTGTGTAGGTAAAACCACAAGGTGGGTAAAATCTTACACTAATAATATCATCTTCACACTTTGCATAACATTCCATCACACTCATACATCGCACTTCGCATATCTTGGTTGCAATTTTTCTTGCTAACTTATACTACTTACATCTTGCACTTTTCTTACTATGATAAATAAATACTCAGTATGTCATTATGTTTACATATATATAGATCTGCATTCACTTGATCTTTTAGAGTGAATGCAAATCTCTTACAAGTTCTTACATGTTGCAACGATGTTTGGCACTATACCTTTTACCAATCCCACTGAGGCTTCTGGGGGCATCTACTTTCTCTACTATCACATTCTACATAACACAAGTTCTATTGATACATTTTTCACTATCTCTCATTATAGTTACTTTACTTTATGTTGATTCATACATGCTTTGACATACTATCTAACTTTTTAACATTCTAATAGGTGTTTAATATGTAGCATTTACTTTTAGGACTACAAATAACCATGACTATCTCGATACATTTTGGTTACTCTTTCTTTATCTTGTATGATATTGTTTGTGGGATATGCCCTATGTCTTTTATGACCATTGTATGATTTTAGTTGCTTCAGCCCTAATTTTCTTGTGACATTGTGAGATATGTCCCATGTTTAAAACTTGATTTTCACAGTCTATCTTGTTTGTGAACTTGCTTTCTTGCTACATTGTTTTCTCTTTCATGCTATCTATTACACTAACACTTGTCACTAGCCTACTTTGTTTGTATGTGCCTTGGTTTCTACCATGCACATCCCCTACCACCTATAGGTATCCTTTTCAATTTAGTATCAAGTCCTCTCATTTGATTTGCATTCTCCAATTATCGTCGAAAGGGGAAGCATACATTGGGTGAACAAATAACCCCTACAACAAATTAGAGATATATCACATATCAGTACAATACAAAATTAACACATAAATTTAGTCACAAAATGGCCGAGAATTAGACATGGGTTAGAATCGGTGAGCATACACTAGCTCCTAAAATCGATAGTAATGTCTAGGCACTTATGTCTTCCACAGGCGTTAATTTCTTGGGTTACATATAGTTATTTTATCATACCAACATAGTTCAAAAAAATATTAAGAGAAGTTTGAAAGTAGCGGGAACTATCCACCAAACACATTATGCATTTTATCTCCTTCGATAGAACAACCTATTCAATCAAAACAAATTCAAATCTAATTTGGGACAAGCATAACTAAATTGGGATGTACCATTTGTAGTGGTGCTTATGAGGGTAGAGTCATGAAAGGAGAGTAAAACTATACCTCTCTCCCCAACACTCACTTTTGGCATGAGATGTCCCAAAAATACTCCCACTTAGCATGAGAATGCCAAAAACCGACATTTGGCATGCGATCACCTGAAAAAAACTTGTTATTGGCTTGAGATCGCCCAAAAACTCACTTTTGACATCATTTTAGGAAATATTTCTATCATTTACACTCTCATACATCAGGTGCACACTTTCCTTTATTAATATTTTTACATACTTTAGTTATATTTTTCATATATATAATACTTTCACTACTCTTTTCTCTTCTTTTTCAGTCCGTCCTTAATACACAATAAGAAGTAGTATACATCAACAAATACAATCACAATAGGTCTGACCTTATCACAAAAAAAGATGCACCCTACTTTAGAAAAATAAAGCACAACAATAGATACACGCTACGAATACACTACACCCATATGGTCATTTTCTCTTTCTAGTCTCCACACTTCACTTGTCCACTTAGTAGGTTATCGGCTACATGCTCTACATGATCATAAGGTATGCATCTTCTAACTACTTCATGTTATCAATTACTCACTCAAGAACATAAAGTGGGGAAAATGTAGATGCAAAATCTCGCACTTGGGTACATTTCTAGGTCCTAAAAACATACAAGCATTTACATGATTCCTTAGTAAGAAAACTAGTAATTGATGACTATCTTTTGCATATTTTATTTTTCTTTTACTTTTTCTTTGGTTTAACACACCTTATAGCCCATTCAAAACTTTACTTATTTAAATTTTATTCCTTTAGAAAACAACACCAACCGCTCATGTCCCCTTTGGGAACATGTGACCCTTTCTTATCGTACTCACTCCTTTTGGGTATCCTTTTTGGGAATATTTTTCACTTATGGTTCATCCTTCCAGTTGTTAATTATGAAATTCAAACAACTGAATCATATAAATACATAGTTATGTGTTCAAAATGAGGGACCAAGCACTAAACTTTACTATAATCACCTAAGCTTGAATTCCAAAGGCACAAGAGCACTCTAAAGGAATCCATCTAGCATCCATTCAAGGGACAAGGGCTGCATACTCTACATACACAACACAAGAAGGCTGAAATTATTTCTTACAGTTATTGGTACCAGTAATCAAGGAGTGAATATCATGCAATCAACATGGAACAACCGCAAAACACTTGCGACATATTAAAAACCATATTCATAAATTTTGCATAGTCACCAACACCTAGAAATTGCCTCCAGTGCCTAAGCACCCTTTCTCTATTGTGGGTGCCCATGTCCATCTTTATTCACGAGTTCCATATTTTACGGTGACCAAATGACCACCCCGTTTACAAACCTGTTTGGTAGTCACACCTTCCTAGATCACTTCTTGTTCATTCAGAAATCAACTAAGTCATCAAATATCCTCCTCTTTCTTATGGTTTCACACTTTACATGTTTATTTACTAATTTCATACTTTATATTATCTTTTATATCATTCTTTACAATAGTTCTTGTATAATTAGATTTAATTCAATTTTAGACTATTCATACTCGATTATTGAAGGTCTCATTCTTAAATGAACCTCACCTCTTACAAACTTCATGCTTTGTGATTCATGATATATACTTATAGAATCTACTATCACACAACCCATTTCCGATGATGCACTCTTGCTCTATGGTTCATTATTTGATCATTGAGAGGGATTTTATAAATGAACCTCATCTCATAAACATTTGTTGGGGGAAAATTGATCTTCTCATCTTCACACCTTGCATACCATTCCATCACACTCATACATTTCATTTGCATATCTTGGTTGCATTTATTATTGCTATCTTATATTACTTACATCTTGCAATTTTCTTACTATGCTAGATAGATACTCAATATGTCATTATCTTTCAATATAAACATGGGTGTTCACTTGTTATTTTGAGGTAAATACAGATCTCTTATAGATTTTCACATGATGAAATGATGTTTGCACTCGTATCCTTTTCCAATCCCATCGAGTATCCTAGGGGCATCTACCTTTACTACTCTCGCACATTACAGGTTCTATCGTTTTATCATTTACTACTCATAACTAGCACTTATTTTTTCACCGATATATACATTATATGACATACTCTTTATCTTTCTAACATTCCAACAAGAGATTTATGTGTATCATTTACCTTACAAGAATATATACAACCATGGCTATCTCGATACATTTTTCTTACTCTTTCTTGTTATTATATGTTATTATTTTGAGATATGCCTTATGTTTTGTATGATCATTTTATGCTTTCGACCACTTTGGCCTTGATTATTGTGTGACATTGTGAGCAATGTTCCTTATATGACACCTAATTTTTGTGATCCATCTTATCTTGACATTTTCTTAGTACATTGCCTTTTATTACATGTTATATTTTATATTAACACTTGTTACTAGCCCGAATTGTTTGCATGTGCCTTGGTTTCTACCATGCACATCCCCTAATCCATGCACTTATCATTTCCAAATCAACATCAGGTCCTCTCCTTTAGGCCACATTCTCCTACTATCATCACATGCATAGGTATATAGTCACATAACGGTCCATAATTAGACTTGGGTCGAATCACGAGAGAAAAGACCATCACCCGTAATCAAACAACACACGGGTGCTTGTGTCCTCCCCTAGGTGCTAATGTCTTAGGGGAACATACAATCATTTTATCATATCATTACATTCTATATAAGTCTTTAGATTAGTTCTACAATAGTATTAAATGGCCTCTCGAACACATAATTCATTTTGTCTCCTAAAATCAATTCAACTAGTATTTAATTTGGAACTAACTCGTGACAATTGGAACTAAATCAAGACATACCATCTCTAGTGGTGCTTATGAGGGTAGAGTCGTGGAAGGAGAGAAAAGCTATACCTCTCTCTTGCAGTTGGCATGAGATCCCCAAATAAAATCACTTTTCACTACATTTCAGACATCTTTCTATCCTTTACACTCTCATACATCATGTTCAAACTTTACTTTATCACTAATTTTACATACTTATGAATAATTTAATCATATTTTTCAGATACATGACTTTGAATACTCTTTTCTCTTATTTTTAGGTCCATCCTTAATGCACAATAACAATCTAAGCATACGTTGCACCACTTGATCACTGTTCTTTCTTAGTCTCTACAAGTTCACTTTGTGATCATTCCACGCTTCACTTATCGATTGGACACGATATTGGCTACAATCTCTACATGATCATAAGGTACACATCTTCTAACTAATTTATGTTATCGATTATTCACTCAAAAACATAAAGTGGGGACAAATCTAAACACAAAATCACGCACTTGGGTATATTTCTAGGTCATAAAAGACGGCTAGCATTTATATGATTCCTAGGTAAGAAAACTAGTGGTTTAAAACTATCTTTAGCCTCTTTTATTTGTCTTTTTGTTTTTCTTTGGTCTTCCACACCCTACAGACTATTCATAACTTTACTTACCTATCTTTTATGGCCTCGACACTAGCGTCCAACTAAGAATGTAACACCCAAGCGCTCATGTCCCTTCTAGTCGCCCCTGGCCCTTTATTACATTAATCAATATTTGTGGGTCTCTTATATATTTTTCACTTATGGGTCATCCTTCCAATTGTTAATTAAAAAAATTCAAACAAGGGAATTATAAAAATACATAGTTATGGGTTCAAAATCAAGGACCAAGAACTAAGCATTATTATTATCACCTAAGCTTGCATTTCAAACGAATAAAATCAATCCAAAGGAATTCATCTAGAATCCATACAAAGGACAAGGGAAGCATACTATTCATACACAACATAAGAAGGGGAAGTCTATTTTATTCCATCCACACATACTATTATATTGGTACATTCTAGTTAAAACTCGCTATCATTTTTGTGAACTTGCACAAGGGCATCCTAGGGAATATTTTTACACACACACATGCAAGAACTATATGGATTTTGAGATGTAGTGTAATGCTCAATCGTAAGTTCACTCTGTCAGTGACAACCGAGGTCGGATTTGACTCCCATTATGTAATTTCCTTTTTAGGGTTTGATGTGGTTCATGATTAACTAAAATTAACTAAACTATGTGGTATAGGGATGATTAATCTAAGCTATGAGTAGATGTAAATAAAATAAATAAGTGAAATAAGGAAGCATGTAAATGATCTAAGTAACTATGCAAAAGGAAATGCTAACCCTAATGTGAAAGAAGGAAGAGGAAATAACTCAGCTGAATAGAAGATACTTGCAAGACAAAGTGTCATAGTGATGAGTGGAAAATTGAAGTAGGAATGACTATGAAGAACTCCCAAAAAGGATGGATGTGTAGGATCTACTTGGATTAGAGCACTTGGAGAGGAACCGAGGTGCACTGCGGGTGCTCGGTCTACAATTTGGGTACCCTGGTCTATGGAAAAGATTGGAAAATGATCTTCATAGGGCTGAGAAGTGGTTTGAAATCCTCTTTTTCTATCACATCATGTTCATTATCCCATACCAGATGTCACCAATAATCCAAGATGATGAGAAGACCTCTAAAAGACCAAACGAAGTATCAAAACCCTAAAAAAGAAAAATGTAAATGAATGGGTTGGACTGACCTCAAGTGCCACAAGCGTGGATTTACTAATTGAGGGTTGCACTAAATTTCAGACCCAAATGTATTTCTAGTGAGTGTGTTCATAATGTCCCCTAGGTGCTCTTGTGTGAGTCATAATTTTTAAGTAGTGAACAATAACTAAATGTAGAAAATGTAATAGTATGTGTGTATGGAATATAATAGAATCCCTCCCCTATAAAGTGTTATATGTATGTCCTAGTCTTGTGCCTTGATGATGGAGCTATATGGATGTAAGTTACCTCCAATGTAATAGATGGATGTAACTCTAGATGAGTGATAGTAGTAAGTGATGATAGGTCCCTCATTATGGTCTCATAAATTTATATTTATAGGGTTATCTTGGTCTAATTTCATAAATAACCCCAAAAAGGATAACCACAAGAAAGGTAAAGACTTCTAATGGCTAGAAAGAGCCCAAAACAAGGCAGAAAGTGCAAAAAGAACCGGGGTGCCCCAGTCAAGGCTAAAATGATGCGGGATGATAGAAGCTAACTGGGTATATGGGTGTAAGAGGTCAATAATGATGAAATAAAGTAAAACAAGATGACCAAAAGATAAGGGTTAATTAGTACTTTCTTCACTCAAGAACCTTCTAAATAGTAGTATGAGACCGGGATAAATAATGTCTAAAGTGCATGATTTTGTGACTACATTTTTCCCCACTTTATGTTGGTGAGCAGAAAGCTTGGTAACATAAAGTAGATAGAGATGCATACTTGATGTCCATGAATATTATAGTAGAAACATGCTAAAGGACTATAAAAATCATGGAATGACAAAAAGATGGAGGAGCATGGAAAATAAAGATGAAAAATGCACAAAGAAAAAGTGATGAGAGTGAACCTAGGGAAGAACACATATGTAGTTGTTGTGGTGTATGATGTATCTATATGGTTCATAAAGTGTGCATTTTTGTGAAGTATTTTTGTTGATGTTGTTGTTTTTTTTCCCCATTTGACTCCTTGTTTCTCATACGGTCGAACCTGCAAGGAAAAAATGATCTTGAGTTATCAAATATGTATGTATGTATGTATGTGTAAAAACACAATGCAAAAGACACATTTATATGAAAGCGTGTAATCGTAAAATATGCAAATGTAAATGGAACATGTACACATGATCCATGTCTACAAAGAGGGTGTAGAAGGATATCTGTACTATATTTTTTTGTACAATCTCATGCCATAGGCGGAAGAAGTGTAGCACAAAAGTTCTCTCGTGTCCTCCAAGCTCTAACTCGCTTCCCTGAATGTGTGTGAAGATGTCTCTTTATTGTCCTATTTTTTGGGTGATCTCATGCCATTGACCAAATTATTTTAGATAAAGCACACCCACTATAACCTCTAAGCATATAATTGCTTACCGGGATGTTAAGGAAATCACGTCCTGTAAAATCCACTTTGTGTATGGGGTTCATAGACTAGTATAAAACCGCTCGCTCTATATAATTAAACCAAACTGGTGAATAATATTTGTGTTAGTATTTAGAAACCCCAAATGATGCCCCCTCTCGGGGGCATGTGACGTTGTTGATAGGATAATGTTACCCTAAAAGAGCACCAAACGCATATACTCTATAACTCTACCTTGCAGTGGGGAAGGGAATGCATTTGGTAGAAACTAATGTGCACAAAAATAATAAGGCTAGCTAAAGACATGGGGTAAAAGCACGATAAAATGTCTCACTTTTTGGTATGTTTTGTACCATTATAAACATGAATTTTCAGGTTCATTGATTTTCTAAAGGTAATAGCCATAAACCGTACACATTCATGAAATTCCACAAACTAACGAAATGTTGTGTTTAGAGTGTAGAATACATGTAAATTTAAAAAAAAAAATTGCAAAAAAAATGGTCTTTTTCTTAATTTTATTCATACATTGTTTCTTATGTTATAAAAGAGGAATGACTGTCCCGGGTGGTTTTTTTGAATGAAAATTTATTTTTCACCATAAAATTTTAGATATATGTTCAAGATTTGAATTTTGAGGTCTTGTCAAATTTTCATATTTTTTGGACTTATATATTTTTTAATTAATTATTTAGTAAAAATATTTTCAAATAAATGGCGTACAAATGTTTATGCCAATAACTTTTAAGATTTATATCGAAATTGAATTTTTTTCACAGGTAAGAAGAAGACTTCAATAAATAGTAATTTTAATTTTTTCAAAATTTTTGATATTTTTTGCTATTTTTCAAATTGGGTTGATTGTGTACAATTGATTGTCCTAAAATACCATATGTTAGAAAAATATAAAAATAAATAGTAAAACATATTTTTAAAAATGAAAATTATATTTTTAGAAAGCTAATAAAATTTTGTATTTTGTGTTAAAATTTTGTAATTTTATTCATTCGTTAACCCTAATTATGTGGCACCTAAGTGGAACATTTTGGCATAAAATTATCCTCCAAATGGATTTGACGCCAAAATGTGCCACATAGGTGCTACATAAGGGGGTTCGCTTGAAGGTGGGTTCACGTGAAGGGGGTTTGCGTGAAGGGGGTTCGCGTGAACCCCCCTTCGCCCGAACCCCCCTAAACCCTAAATCGCCGCCCAAAACTATATAAATATCTATATATAACTCTTTACGCCAAAATTATTTGAATTCAAGGGGTTCGCGCGAAGGGGTGTTCACGCGAACCCCCATTCGCGCGAACTAGTTTCTTTGTCCTATGTGGCAGTTCAGGCGAAGGGGGTTCATGCGAAAGGGGTGTTCGCGTGAACACACTCGATTTTCAATCCCGCCCAACCTCTTACTCGCGTTTTTGGGACACGAAGTGGGACATAACATTGTTCTCTGACCCCATGTAAATATACGTGCATGTAGAAAACAATGTGTAAGATACTAAAATAGTGAAGTAATGTAAACACGTAAAAAGACAAACTAAGTTGCACAAAGCACAATGCTAAAATGGGACATTACTCGTGATGTCACAAGACACGTAAGGCCATCATAACTACAAACAATAAAAAATTGTGCAAACCAAACAAAGGGTAAGGACCACATACAATAACAAACAATAACAATTAATGTAACATACAACTATGGAAACCAATATCCCTACATAACAAATGTTTCACATGAAAAACCTGCTAGCATGTTAGAAACATAACTAGGAATTTTGACCAAGTTTCTTCATTCGTACTCAAATTAATAAGATAACTACTAAAAGAAACTAACAACTCATAATATGGAGGGTTTATAGTACCTCAGAAGCATGATATACGTGGATGGATGGGCACCAAGTAATCGAACCTCATTGTGGTTGATGAACCTGCAAATAAGAGTTTCTAAACAGATAAATGATTAGATAAGATATGCGGGGTTTCTGAAAAATTCAGCTCCAAGAAGTGTGACCTTATTTTCATGGATTTCAACCCCCAATTGTTTAGAAAAGAGAAGTAAAAGATGAATAAGCGAGATAACATGAAGAAACAAAAATACTACCGAATCTTAAAATAATTAATATCTGATCTAAAAGTTAATTTGACTAAAAGAAATGTAAATTAAATGTTACTTGGTCTAGGTTAACAGAGACCCATCTTGTGCGGGGTAGGTCAATGACAATCTAACGAAGGTCAATGGTGACTGTAGTAGAGTTAGATAAGGTCAAGGTCAAAAAGGATGAAATGGGAGACCTGCAAGTGAAGAGGCTAGAAAATAAGGTCGATAATAGAACTCTGAGTGTTGCAAAAGCTGATCTAAACTTGTAAAATGTTATATGCAAGAAATACAAAGATAATATGATAAATATCACATAAAAACACAAAGATGATGATAAATATCATGAAGGATGATTTTGAGCGATGCAAACATGTCCAAAGGAGGTATGTAATTGTTGCAGAATGCGCAAGCATGAGATTTAGTTCAAAAGTAATTTGAGAAAGCTCAAAAATTCACATGCATCTAATGATTATGAAAATAAACAACTCAGTTTTATAGGGTCAACGATGACTAGGATGGGTCGGGCGCTGACTACGAGGAAATTTTCCCAGTGGGGTGGATTTCTTTCTTTGGGTCAGGATTTCATATTTTTAAAGGGGGTGAAAGTAATTTAAAGCTTGTGTGGGATTAGGTTATTTAAGGATGAATCATGGGTAGTTAGAAGATAAGAATGGGTAGAAAAAGCATAGGGATTTATATTTAGGATAAAAGCATCCTAAATAGCAAGTTGATTAGGGAAAGTTAGGGATATGGATATTAATTAATGTGAATTAATAAGGATTAATGATGATAAGATAATAAGTGGGAATTTTATTAAATATTGAAGGGGATGGATTTAATTAAAGGGGACCTAGATAGGACCATAGAAAAATATGCGCACACATGTAGACAAGGGTAGAGATACCAAATTTAGGTGTCTACATTTTCCCCTTTTTGTCAAGTGGTTTGCGTTAGCAAGCCATGAGAAAAAAATAGTGAGAGAAGAGGAGTATGATGAAGATTGACGAAAGGTTGATGATGAGCTCCCCCTCTAACTGAGGGGATCGATGATAGAAGAGGAAATAAATAATGGATTTAAAAAAGGTAGATGATGAAGGGTGGGTGGGTGAAGAAATATGGGTAAAAGGATAGTGTAAGGCAAGATCCCCCAAAATAAGGATTGCAATAAAACTATAAAATATGGTGGTAATTCTGATATCACATTGTTAGAGAGACAATTGCGTTCTCAATGGATACAAGTGAAAATGCTATACAAACTAGGGAGTGG
Organism: Taxus wallichiana var. yunnanensis; assembly: GCA_018340775.1. Lineage (NCBI taxonomy): Eukaryota > Viridiplantae > Streptophyta > Pinopsida > Cupressales > Taxaceae > Taxus > Taxus wallichiana. The sequence continues at coordinate 441,791,169 of CM031242.1, read as the reverse complement.
GGAAAATCATTGGAAAAAGGAGAGAATCCAATGGGAAATCTCTCAAATGGACACAAGCCGGAATGATCACAAGGTCATAGGAAATCATAAAAGTATGTGCAACTAAATGTAAAAATCATGCAAAATCCTTTGTAGTCAAGGAATTGAGTGAAAAACTATCTTCCGGTGGACGAGGATGAAAATAATGGTGCCCCCATGAGAGGACATGAGAGAAGGTGAAAAGGTAAGTAGTGAAAAATTATGCCCCAAGGGAGAGAGAAGTATGGCCACAAGGTGGAATTTGTGTGCAAATTGGATAGGATTGTAAAAATAAAATTTCTAGAGAGGTGATAAGTATGGTCACACAGGTATAATTCAAGATTGCAAAAGGATAGGATCAAAATATTGAAACAAAATTCCCTAAAGGGAAAATAAAAATGGCCACAAAGGTGGACTTTGAAGAATGCCCAAGAAGAGGTCATAAAAAGTACCGAGGAAGCCAAAATGAAGGCTATGAAGGCCAATCAACGACAATAAGGCTATCGATGGTGACCTAAGGGGGTCAACTGTGATAAGGTGTCGGTGGCTATATAATCGTAGGGGTCGGAAGATGATGCTCATTTTCACATGCATAAATGACGAGAGAGATCAAAGAGATTAAAGAGAAAATTGAGAAATGGAGGCCACATGAGCTACAAGGAAACACTAGAGGGTGTGGAGGATGGTGAGTAACAAAACTCAAGCTTGTTTTTAGTTTAATTTTGTATTTCATTTATTATTTTTATATTATTTTAGAAAAATTGGATCACATCGGGGTGGTTGGTGGTGACCCAGAAAGTTGATGCCGACTAGGCCCTAAGGTGTAGTAATCAACCCTAAAACACGTCGACGACTGGGTTAGCACGAGAATAGAGTTGGATTAGATACGTTTAGGATTAAATTGTATTTTTAATGAAATTTAATGGATTTTGATTGGATTTTGGATTTTTGATCTGATATTTGCATGTTCTTTTGTGATTGCAGGCTAGAGAGACCCTATATTTGAGAGACCGAATGCTTTCCCTATACGAGTAGATTAGAGGAGTTATTCTGAGATGCCAAGTGGGATCATCTATCTATAGTGGGGTTAGGGGATTTAGATATTATCAGAGGATCCCACAAGATGTGGGATTGATGATCGCTTTAGTGGAGAGATAAGACAAGTAGATGGGGACCTTTTGGGTCAGGACAGGGAGATGACCATCACCTGGAGGATGTGTATAGGATTCTGAGATTTCCTATATAGGGGGAGCAAATAGTTCCCATCATATCCGATAGTAGACTAGCGAGTTTTGACACAATTTGGAGCCGATGCACCTCACATCAGATTTTATTTAGGGACATTTTCATATGAGATGAGGTACGAGGTAGGCATACCTCACAACCATTTGATCTTTTTGTGATGATGTTAGTTTCTTGTTATGATTTCATACACTTAGTTGGATCTTTGTTTCCATAGGCATTAGCTAGTGTCGTGGAAGATATAGTTGAGCACTACATAGTGTTCTCTTTTAGGTCTACCTTTCTAGCTCAAGTGTACCACAAGCTATCAATGTATAGGGAAGGTAGGAAGTGAAGGTTGGATGTAGGCTTCTTGCTTCACTACTGGGCCTATGAGCACATCATTTTCATTTGGCCACCGGGGCTTTCGTGGGTCTGAGGAGACCATATAGTCTTGGTTGTGGGATTTTTGAGATGGAGGACTGATCAGGATCTCGAAGATAGGGGACAAAGGAGTAGATTTTTATGTTGATCAGTTGTCAAAGTTAGAGACCGATCGATGGATGGCGGTCGTAAAGGGACTTTATCGTATGGCGGGTTAGATGTAGAGTTTTCCAAAGCATGAGGTGGACATGATAGGTTTAGGGAGATGGTCGGAGATGATTGAGTTTGTTCCATTTGATTGAGTGTGATGAAATTTTTGGGTCATCCAGAATATGCCTCATGATCCTATTTTGTATAGGCGGGAGGAGATAGATAGGGAGTTGGCAAGCCCTGTTATGGTAGATCTATTAGAGGAGGAGCCTACACCATGGGATGACGATGCCGATGTAGGAGTCAAAGTGGGATTTGGTGATTGGATGACTACCATCAGGGAAGCTAGGGTGGTTGTAGAGGAGATTGAGATTGGTGGAGATGTAGCTCCAGGAGGCAAAGATGGAGGATTTGGAGAGACTACAAATTTAGCATGACTTTGTGTCAAGTTAAACCAGATGATGGTGGAGAGAGACGCTACGGTCTAGGAGAGTGAAGTAGTTTTACAAGATAGGGACTAGCACCACTGGTAGATGGAGGCCTATAGGGTTCATTTTGGAGATCTATCTACCATACTAGATGTGGAGACCGGTGGAGGACAAAGAACACTGCAAGGAGGAGGAGAAATGGCACCCCCTTGTATGATTTCCATTGATAGATACAGAGCCTTATTCGTAGAAGGTAAGTATTATGAGTGTATCATGATCAACAAGTTTTCAAAGAAACTACAATATTGGGAGCATCTACAGAGGAGAGCGGTAGGTGGAGTTAGGTTATTTGGGAGCACAACGAGTGTGGCTTATCTACATCAAGGAGTGGGTTAGCGTGGAGGAAATGAGGTTTATAGACAGAGGAAGGGATGTACCATGCATGGGGTAGGATATTAGGCTCTTTGATATTCACTTTTCTAGTTTTACTGATATCTCCACTTTGAGAGAGCCCCATTAGAGGGAAATGATGTATTGATACACTTTATTTTGATATATATATATATATATATATATATATATATATATATATGATTTTGTCATGATTTAGCATATGTGCATTGTGTAATGTTGATTATTTTATTTATGATGTTGATGATGATGTCAATATGTGGTGTTAATTAGGATTGATTACATGTTTTACTTATATTTGATGATGATGGTAAAAGTATAAGATGAAACGATTTACTTTTACTTGGATTGTTAGACTATGATGTTGGATGTGATGTTGTGTTTAATGATGATGTCATAGTTTATATTTAAATGTGATGATAAATTTTAAATTTAATAAGGATGCTTTAAGAATGAGAAAATAGTCGTGATGAATTATGGGTGTAGACACGAGTAGGTAAATAGATAGAGAAGGATGTGGTTGAAATAGAACAAAGGAGAGATGAATAAGTTGGATGGAAAATGGGTTTAGAATAAAACACAACACAATAATATCATGCCATGGGTACAAATGATTCTATACTATATCGAGGAACGTACCAAGAAAGGATTCCTCCAATCGGATTAGAGGTAAATAAGGGGGGAACCGAATAACGCAAGGCACATGTGACCAAAACATGATGTTAGAATGTAAACAACATCAGGTAGTTATATCAAATATCATAAAGAGACAAGGATGGGATGGAATCATAGACCTAATGTCGACATGACAAAGGGGTTTGAGATATAACCTATATATGGGAAGAGGGTTCTTCGTGAGTGGTGTTCCCCAAATCTATGCCCCAACTTAGTGAAAGGGGGAAGAGTAATGCTAGAAGAAAGTTGATCAATGCGGGAAGATTTCTTAGGATGCTAATAAAATGGAAGGTTGATCAATGCGGGAAGCCTTCAATGCCATGATAACAAGAGTAGCCATCCTTCGAGGGTATGGTCTACTTTATACATATGTAATATAGATGGAAAAAGATAACATATATGTGATAACCATACTTGAGGATCATTCTAATTCTTTTATTTTATTTGACTTTGATTTTTTCTTTTACATGAAAAACTATCCTTCGAGGGAACAATTTTTTTTAGTGCTTTCAATTTTGAGGGGAACATCCTTTTATTTTTATTTTGACATGGGGAAGAGCTGGAAATAGTTAAGTAGACCACTTAGGAGGGGACAATGATTATACAAGAGAAGCCCTTGGAACCTTTGCATGGTTCCGGTAGGATAATGAGAGGGTGACAAATGTAATGATCAAGGCGTTCTCTAAGATGGGAGAACCTATCCATAAGGAATATGTTGCAATAAGAGTGTAGTGCTCACATTTAAGGTCATATCTAGGTAAATGATTGATGACTACATAATCCCAAATCATGGAGGGATGATCTAAGGATATGACTAAGACCTCACTTTGGAAGAGTTGCTAATATTATAATGGTCACAAGTACAATGTGTTAAGAGGTTCCACCTCTAGTTTACCATCAAGTGATGTCAATCGATAGGCTCCCAACCCATACATGTGTGATAATATACGGTCCAATCTAGTTAGGGGAAAACATTCTACGTTGGCTACTTTGTAGAGCGTTGACGAGGTATTTGATATTAAATTTACGCTAGGATAGGATGAAAGTTTGATAAGATAGATAAGCGTAGGGAGAAAACTATATGTTACCCTTAAAGAAGTGAAAATATGTGTCTAAGACAAATGGATGAGATACTATATCGGGATATGAGAGGATATGTAAACTATGTGCTACCTTAAGAATAAGGAAATGAGAAAATGTATGCACCCCTAACGAGACGGGGATGGTCACAAAAGTGTGCTTATAATGAGAATAAACGGTTCCCCTACGGGAGGACAAATATAACCACGAACGTCGACTTCATATGAGAAGTATGTGGTCCCCAGAGATAAGGAAAATTATGTCCATGAATGTGGACTTTTAACAAATATGTGGTGCCCCGAGAGAGGCACAAGTATGGCCACAAAGGTGGAATTAAGATGAAGATTTGTTTCCCTGAGAGAGGCACAAGTATGGCCACGAAGGTGGACTGAAGATGAAGATTTGGTTCCCTAATAGAGGCCCAAGTATGGCTACAAATGTGGAATTATGAATAAATGGTAAATGGTCCCCTAAAAGTTTGGGGGCAAGTATGGTGACAAAAGTGGGCTTGAGATGAACATAAATGGTACCCCTGAGAGAGGGACAAGTATGGCCACAAAAGTGGACTTTTGGAATGAAAATATGGTTTCTCAATCAGAGAAATGAGTATGGCTGCAAAAGTTGGAATTTGGAATAAGAGTATGGATAGTCCCTTAAAGGAAGGAAAAAAGACATTGGCACAAAAGTGGGCTTTAAGTGAGGTAATATATTTGGATACGATGGCTTTGGATTTAAAATTGGATGAGATGGGTTGGATAAAATCGGATGAGTAATATCAAAAGTGAAGACCCCCAGTGTCAAGGGAGATATTTGGATGAATAAGAGATAAGTTAATGAGGATGGGATGCTTAAGGATTAGGGTAGGATGTTCCCTAGAAAAAGATATTATATCACTATGGACAATTTAGATGTGGATGAGTTAATGGATACCAAAAGAGTTCATATGGGATTTTCTTAGACTTGGATCGGATGGATGGTGGGGATCACAAGGGTGATTAGCAATACAAACTATATTGATGAATAAGGGAGGACCTTCCTTAGGAGGAATGTCATGCGCAAGAGAGATGTTAAGTAATGATGTGGATGAAGGATTCTTAGGAAACCTAGTGGATGGGATATGAATTGGATTGGTCATGGATGGAGAAGGACGTTCCCCCTGAATGAGGAAATTATCTATCTCAATTAATTTATGGACAAATGTATGAAAGGCCTTACAACTCTCTATTTCATGGCCCTAAGCACAATGATAAGTGCAAATAAGATTTGGATTAAACCATGAGAGATTCCTATTATGAGGATCAAAATATATGATGGGAGGAAGCGTGATGGCAAATACTCGAGTTAAATGTCGAAGGATATCTACGTAGGACCCAATTAAATTATCATTGGGAAGATAATTATTATAGGTTTTGATGGGATGTTTCAACTTAGAATCAAGATTATATGTGGATTGGATAGGGAATTATACATCGTGGAAGATGAATCAAATTTGAGAAGGGGATTAGTTTGTTTCGATTTGGATTGATCATTGCAAGATGTCTTAGATGAAGGGACCAACCCTAAACAAGATGAGGATGTGCCTAGGATATAGGTAAGATTTAATTTCTTCGAGAATGAATAAGAGAAATTTTGGGATGCCTACCAAGAGTATTAGGTTTTGATTTATAAGTTTTACCATTTGCGGGGATGACTATAAATTCAACCAAAGGATCCGAAGATTGTGGTGGAGGTTTTGGATTGGTTAATGTGGAGATAGTAGATGTTAATAAATTAATTTTCGTAGATAAGGATGAGATAGGTAGGGTGGCCATAGGAAAATGTGTGTCGGTATATGTGATGAATACATCAAGGTAGACATAAGTGGGATTATCGATGTAGTAGATATGGATGTAGTTGGGATTGTGAGGAGGTCAGTATAATTAGATCATTTGGTAATGTGAGTGATGTGGTGGTAGTTGTGTTTGGTGTATATGTGGGTATAGTAGTAGGCGTTAATGGGATAAGATTAAAGATTGTTGACATGGTTGATATGGATGTGGGGGTAGTTATTAGAGGATCCATAGGCACAATGTTTGAGATAGGGGTAAAGGATGAGGTAGATGAGATAGGTAAGGAGGGAGGTGTTTGATGTATCATATTGATCACATGAGGATTGAATGTGTAAGATGTGGAAGGTAGATATGGATTGGTCAATGGTGGATTTAGGAAGGGTTGTCTAAAGATACCCAGGGGTGGAGATTGAATTGGTGGGGGAATTGTGTAATGTTGGAAAGTATGGATAGAGTAGGATGGTTGAATCTGTTGAGACATATAAGGAGTAGAAATTTCAAAAGATGGGGATTGTCGATAGGCATGGAAGATGTAGCAAGGTTTCCATTGATATAAGGTAATGGGGGTGAAATAAGATTCTTTGGTTGATATGACTGAGAGATGGATTTATGGAAAAATTAATCATAGTTAAGGCTAGAAGGAGACAAGCATGAGATATTAATTGCGGTAGATGTTTGAGAAATGGTAGCAATTGATGTGATAGGAATGGGGGTTGTAATTGTAGTTGATGTAGGCATATGAGATATGTTGGGTGGTTTTGGTTGTTCGGTATAAGGGGTGTATGGATAAGGATGTAAAAATATTGTTGTATTAAAGCTGAAGAGGATGTTTGATAGGATGTTTGGGATTGAATAGGAGTATTTTATTGTTGAATATATGTAGATTGGGATGGCGGGGTGTAATAGGATCCACCAATTGAGCAAAGGTTGATAGGAAAATATTTGTTTATGAAACATATTAATAAACAAGTCAAGAAACATAGTTTTCACTATCTAGATTTTAAGAAAATGTAAAAAATAAAAGGGGATGGATAACAAGGTACCTAGGAGAAGGAAATCTATGTTTGGTTTCAGGATGTTTTGGCTTAGGAGTCCTCGATATACCCAAAGGGTACGAGAGGCACAAGTCTATACAAAGTTTCTAACTTGGCTAGAACACCATGACGGAATTCTGCCAGGGTGATGAAACCTTGATCGATCCACCTAGTACGATGATGTTTCGATGTGTAAATTTTGTTTGTGAGTTTTAGGTTGTGTCTGATAGTGTGAGATGCAACAAGTTAACCTTCTACTTAGACTATGTGATCAAACATGATGTAGAAAAAAGGGTTCTTTATAAATGAAATTGAAGTGATATATTTTTATGAGGATACACATAGGAAATGGAAATACAATACGAGAAAGGAGAAAATACGAAAAAAGAGAAATAAATGGATAGAGCTTTTCTTTTTATCGAACTTTAAGCAAAGAGTAATCCAAAGTAGTTGAATGAACATGAGCAAGAAAGAAGCGGGGCCTCTTGCTATAGTGTTAGTAGAAGAAATAAGAAACATAAAAATAGAATGAAATGAAAAAGGGATAACCAAAAGGGTGATTCCTTTGGGCTTGTCAGAATGTTGGCCAAGTTTCTTTGTTTGTATTCAAATTAATAAGCTAGATACTAAAATAAATTATCAACTCATAATATGGAGGGTTTATAATACCTCAGAAGCATGATATATGTGGATGGACGGTCACCAAGTAACTGATCCTCCATGTGGCTAATGCACTGCAAATAAGATTTTCTAAACAGAGAAATGGTTAGATAAGATATGCAGGGTTTCTGAAAAAAAAGTAGGCTCTAAGAACTATGACCTTCCTTTCATGGATTTCAACCCCCATTTGTTTAGAAAAAGTGAAGTAAAAGATGAATAAGTAGATAAGATGCAGAAACAAAAATACTATTGAATCTAAAAATAACTAAGATCTGATCTAAAAGATTATTTGACTAGAAGAAATGTAAATTAAATTTTACCTATTCGGGTCGATAACGACCCAGACTATGTAGAGGTAGGTCAACGGTGATCTAACAGGGTCAACAGTGGTTTTAGCATAGTTAGATAAGGTCGAGCTCAAAAATGCTAATTAGGAGACCTGCAAGTGAAGAGGCTGGAAAAGAATGTCGATAATGAACTATGAGTTTTATATAAGATGATCTCGAACCTACACAACATTAGATGTAATAAATACCAAGATAATAAGATAAATATTGCATAAACAACATAAGATGATGATAAATCTCATAAAGGATGATCATGAGAGATGGAAGCATGTTCAAAGGATTTATAGAAGGATTATAATTGTTACAAGAATGCTCAAGGATGAGATTTAGTTGAAGTCATGAGAAAGCTCCAAAATTCACATGCATCTAATGATTATGGAAAGAAACAACTCAGTTTTATAGGGTCAACAACAACTAGGTCAAGGTGGGTCATAGCTGACTACAGAGAAATTTTCCCCAATGGGGTGGATTTTGTGCTTTAGATCAGGATTTCTTGATTTTAAAGATGGAAAAACCGCTTTAAAACTAATGTGCAGGATTACATTGTTTAAAGATGAATCGGGGTATTTTGAAGATAGGAATAGCTAGAAAAAGCATGGGGATTTATGTTTAGGATAAATGCATCCTAAATAACATGATGATTAGGGAAAGTTAGGGTTATGGATATTAATTAATTAATTAATGGGAATTAATTAATTAATGTGAATTAACTAATTAATGTGAATTAATAAGGATTAATGATGATAGGATAATAAGTTGGAATTGTACTAAATATTTATAGGGATGGATTTAATTAAAGGGGGCTAGATAAGACCATATAAAAATATGCGCATGCGGGAAGATAAGGGTAGAGATGCCAAATTTTAGTGTTTACAAGTATGTCAAAAGTGTGTAGAACCAAGTAATGTAAAGTGCTAAGTACAAAATGAAACAATAGCACTGTGAGAGACAAATTTGGATTCCCTGAGACCATTGTATGAAGGGTAGAAGGTGAGCATCCATGCTACATTTAAGAGACTTGTATCTACGATCATAACTATACAAAGGTGTCAACGTGCATGTGTGTATGATATAGATGAATGAGATACAAGTAAGCTAACTATCATGTGTAATAAAGTGAACATGAACAAACAAAAGTAAGCAAGAGAATAAGAAACCATAATATGTAATATGTTGTGGATGGATGGAATGGAATGCAAGATGGAGTGATAGGATCCACGTGCCCCCCAAGTGGATGGAAGTGTATACAATGAGGTTTTAATATTTTCCCCATCATTAGTCAAGAATGAACCATAAACTAGAGTGCATCATCGGGAAATGTTCAAAGTGTGTATTTTGTGTTTAATCTGTTTTGATGAATGCGTAGGTGTAGTGATGAGATGCGACATAGAAATGATATGTGTGAGAACCCTATAGCTGAAGCGTAAATCACAACAAGATTGAACGTATAAGTGATGATTTAGCCTAAGCCTATACCACTATAAGATGAATGGATAAGTGATTATTTAGCCTTAAATGTATATCGCTATAAGATGAAAAGAGGGAGTGTTGATGTAAGCTAAGGAGTATACCACTACAAAATGATATAATAGGTGACAATTTATCCTAAATCATATGTCACTAGCCTAGGATTGTTTCATGATAAAAGGTCGAATAGTATACTTGTGATGAAGGTAAGGTCCATTTTATTTGTAAACCCTTAGTAGTTGAGTATGGACCGAGGAACTAAAGTGCATCATAGGGTGGTTAGCGCAACACATAGAAGACAATGTAACAGTGAAATACGGCCATGTGGTGACTAGAAAGATGTAAATACATGATGTGTAGAATGCAATGCAAGATTTGAAGAATATAAGATCAATGTGAATACGCGATATGTATAATGTAAATGCAAGAGGTGTAGAATGTGTAAAATGGCATGTATGGAGATGGACTAGTAATGTAGTATGTAAGATGATGCTATGCTAGAATCATATATGATATAGACTAGTAGAATATGTGTGAAAATGTGCGGTGTAATACAGATTGTATGTAGATAAACGAATGATGCGGTATGTAGGATAAGTAGTGTTGGAAATAACACGCGTAGGCAATGGTGTATGCCTAATGATTATTAATATGATGTATGATGTATAAATACAAAATGTCAAAAATTAATACACAAAATGTAGAATGTATGGTGTATGACATGTAATGTATGAATATATGTGGTGTGTATGCCTTATAAGTACGGTGTGCGGGGTCCACATGTAGTAATCTCTCAACAATAAGTGTGAACTGAAGCACAAGAGTGTTTCATTGGGTAATTACAATGCTATAGAAAGAATGAATATGTATATGCTATGAAATTGAATAATGCAAAGAGGAGATGTGAGTAGGCACTATAATGATGTATGTGTAAATGCAAAGGATGTGACATAATACTATGTAACAATGATAATTCAATAATGAGTGATATGTCTATAGAGATAATGTGATGGGGGGAAGATGTGTGAGATACTATGCCCCCAAGTGTGTGCAAAAATATATCATGTAAAGTCATCGAGAATATTGTCATCCTCTGGGTCAAAGTCATATGGATAAGCATTGGTGACCTGATAAGCAATAGTGTCTAGTTGATCATACAGTGAGCCATTAAGGCATAATTTGTACATACCCATAGCATATTCCTCATCGGTGAATGGAGGAAGTGGGAAACCATGTGCATACCAATGAGTGAGATTTTACAAATAACCAAGAAAAGAACTATTGCAGATAAAAACACGACTGAAAGGCATAGGAAATGAAATGTTTGTATGAATAGGATCTAATGTGCCTCTAATATAAGTAAGCCAAGATTCCCCTAATGTGAGTGGAGAAGAACGAGGGGTACGTGATAAATAGACTAGAAGATGAAATACATGCAAACCATAAGCGAGCAATGATATTGATAAAGCCATAGTAGAGATGAGGGTCATGAGTAGAAGGATGAAGATCCTCAAAGGTGAAACCAAGATGAGATAGACCATCATGGGAACATATAGTGACATTGTATGTAGGATAAAATGGAATATGTTCCCAATATGATTCATTAATGAAAAATGTGCAAGTGAATGGTGGGCATGATAAGGAAGGTGGTGCATGTGAATGTGGATGTGATAGAGTGACATCCATAGACCTGGACAAGTCCCCGATAAGGAATCATAGCAGCGGGGTAGCATGTGGCATAGAAGAAACTACATCTATCACAAAAATGGTGTCATAAAGTGGTGGTAAGTGAGGTGGTTCTTCCCTACGTTGGGGCTCATCTCGTAATATATATGTGCGAGATAGGAAGATTAGTAGTAGGAGCTCGATCGTAATCTTTGGAATGGATCATGATCATGAAAAATAGTGTATTCAATGCTCTCACATAATAATTTAACATAACTATGTATAGTAGAGGCAAAAATTTGCATGACATGAATCCATGCCCTACCAAGTAGACAGTTATAGGAAACTAGGAAACCAACAATGAAAAATACGGTGTGGACAATATTAGGACCAATTGTGATGGGAAATGCAATGTAACCAAGACAAGGATGGACAAAACCATCATAAGCTCATAATGAAATAATATATGGGTGACATCATGAGCAGTCTAGCCTAAAACCTTGAGGAATTACATAGGACACAAGTTAAGCTCAAAGATATTATCAATCAAAGTACACTTAACAATGACATTATAAATATGAGAGATGATATGTAAAGGCAGGTCATTATCAAAAGTGTGAACATCAGAGGGAAGGTTAGAATTAAATACTATATGTGAGGAAAAGGCATTGACAAAGGCTCGATAAACTACATATTGGTGCATTTAAACATGAAGGTTAGTAGTAGCAAGAAAATATTGGACTCTATGTAGTAAATTAGGATTGGAAAGCAAGTAATCATTGATTGATATACTCATGATGAAAACTAATGAATGAAGAATCTAGAAGGATGAATGATTCACGTCGGGTTCACAAAAATTACTAACTAAAATTAACTAAACTATGTAGTATGGGGATAGTTAATCTTAGATATGAACATCTATAAATAAAATAAATAAGTGTAGTAAGGAAGTACGTGAATGATTGAAGTGACTATGCAAAAGGAAATGCTAAACCTAATATGAAAGAAGGAAGATGAAAGAACAAACTTGAATAGAAGATTCTTGCAGGACAATATCAAAGTGATGATTGGGAAAATAAGACGTAGGAATGTTTGTGAAGAAGTCATGAAAAGGGTGGATCTTGAGGATCTAGATGGACCTGGAGCACATGGAGAGGGACTGGGTGCTTGGAGGTGCTTTGGTCTATAATCTGGGTGCCCTAGTATGTGTAAAATATTTTAAACTAATCTTCATAGGGCTAAGAGGTGGTTCGAAACCCTCGTTGTCGGTTGCATCAAGTCCGTTGTCCCATACCGGATATCATTAATAATCCAAAATGATGAGAAGACCTACAATTTAGACCAAAAGAAGTATCAAAACCATAAAAAAATTAAGATGCAAATTAATGGGTCAAACTAACCTCATTTGTAACAATAATGGGTTTACTAATCGGGAACCGCACTACGTTTTGGACCCAAATGAAGTTTTGGTGAGTGTGTGCATAATGTGCCCTAGGCACTATTGTGTCAATCACACTTTGTGAAGTAGTGAGCAATAACTAAATGTAGAAAATGCAATAGTATGTATGCATGGAATAGAATAGAGTCCCTTCCCCTTTGAAGTGTAATGCAAATGTCCTAGCCAGTCTTTGTGATGATGGAGCTATGTGGATGCAATTGATATCCAATGTAATAGATGAATGCAACTATATATGAGTAATAGTAGTAAGTGATGCTAGGTCCCTCATTATGGTCTCATAACTTTATATTTATAGGGTTTTCTTGGTTTAATTTTGTAATTAACCCTGAAAAGGATGACTACAAGAAAGATAAAGACATTAAATGGCTAGAAAGAGCCCAAAAAGAGATGGGAAAGTGCAAAAACCTTTGGGGTGCCCTTGGTGGGAGAGGCAGGTACCCACCTAAGCACCCCAAGATTAATTTGGGCACCCCAAGTGGGGCTAAAATGACCTAGGATGGTAGAAGTTGGTGAGCATATGGGTACAAGAGGTCAGTAATGATGAAATAAAATAAAACAATATGGCCAAAAGATGGGGGTTAATTAGTAATTTCTTCACTCAAGAACCTTCTAAATAGTAGTATGAGATCGGGATAAATAATGTCTAAAGTGCATGATTTTGTCACTACGGTTTGTGGGTATGTCCGGTGAATCTCTTTCTTGCAGTTACAGGTATTATCAACAATCAAGGAAAAAATATCAAGAGACCAACATGAATCAATAGAAAAGCCCTCGCAACACGTAAGAAAGCATATCCTGAGCTCTCTCACAATCACCGGTGCCCGGAGGTATCTCCAATGCCCACAGGTGCCCTTTCCTTGCTTTGGGTGCCTATGCCCAGCTCTGTTCATGGGCTCCATATTTTATAGTGACCAATGACAACCTTCATTATAGTATGTTCAGTAGTTGCACCTGCCCAAATCACTTCTTGTTCATTAGAAAATCAGCTAAGTCTTATTATCTCCCTCCCTTGCTTAAGTTTTCACACTTTACATGCTCATTTGCTTGCGTCTTACCGTATAGTAGCAATTGTACATCATTTATTACAGTAGTTACTCTCCAATTATATTTAATTCTATTTTTAATAAATCATCTGGGAATAAAGGAATGACCACATCTAGTTATGCATTATTTCATTTATTTTGATTAGAAGAATGTGATTAATTGAGTTTCAATTATTTGTCTATTTTTGTATATTGTATATCTTGTTTTCATTTAAATAATTTGGAAAAGATAAAAAAATATTAGTTAATTAATTAGTTTGAATTTATTTCTTATAAAGAGCTTCTCAAAATATAAAAAGATAGTTTAAAGTAGTTGTATTTTGTTTAGTTAATTAATTAAACAATAATTTGATAAACCAAAATGATTAATTCATCTATATTATTGTTTAATTAAATTTACTTTTGTTATTTATTCATTGTTAGGATTTACCGTAATCTAGGAATCCAAATCAAAACAACAAACCTAGTTATTAGGAGTTCATGCTACTAGTTCATATCCTTTTATTATACTTTTACTAGTCCTTTGGTTTTGTTATTCTCACTCACAAGTTGACAACCATACATGACTATTTTTGGTCCAACTCAATCTCGTAGGAGAATCTTTGAACCAATCGTCAACCCACCGAGTATTGACCAATATTAGGGATACATAGACCTTAGATTACATGTAATTATTTCCTACTATACTCCCTTTCCACCACAAATCATATGCTAACTTGACGTTTTAAATGAGCAATTATCCATAGCTGAACAATTTTGGGCTAATCAAACAAATCGAGCTAGAAACCCAAATCCTTATTTTGTTTTACTTTATGCATCATCTGCATTCTTGTGTGACCCTATCTAGAGAGGAATATTTAGAGACAAATTAACATTTTCCAAGAGTCCATCACTCAAACTGAAGTATCTTTGGTCTAACTGACATAGATTGGGAATGTTGTGCATCGTTTATCCTTTATCATAATATTCCACATAGAGAGATAAGACTATTTTTCATTTTCCCCGACGAGCAAGTTTCATACTTGCAATTTGGATGATTATGAGCTTCTTTTCCTTTGAATATTGATCGTTAACCATCCTTGCCTATTTTTTATTTACCATTTCGCACCTATTCACACTCATCCCATCTTTTACATTTTGGTTGTCTCGGCTTGATCTCGGGAATTTGAGTTCGTAGGAACACTCATGTCACTTTTTTCAATGTACGGTGCTCAAGCATATGTGACCCTTCTATGTTATTCATCCCATGAGCACGTGGTTGGGCATCATACCTCTAAGATATCATCAACAATCTTAATTTATCTCAATTTGAATGGAAAAAGAAGAAGACTTGACCTAATCAATAATATGTTGTAACTTTATTACAGAGAGCACACATGTAGTGTCTTGAATGGAACATCAAAATTGTTGGAACTAGAATAGGTTCCCAATATCCATCAGCATGTTTATAATTGAGTTGAATCGTAGTAGGTTAGGGAGACCATGAATCACGTGATAAATTATTATAGTAGAGCCACACATTGTATATCACAATATATGTGTAAGATCTTGAATTTTGTGCATGATCCTTTTATCCAAGTTTACTTTATTAAAAATGGATGTTATCACTTTTTATTTTTACGCCCACTTGTAAGGGACCATATCTATGTGACCCTCAAACAAAGTGTTGAGATCCATCAGGCTCCAACCTTAGGTATTGCCTCCTCATAAACTATTTCTAAATAAGTTGGGACATAATGTATTTTACAAGTTGAAACTTGAACCCAGCGAGAAGACTTCCTTATAAACTTGGTGTAAAAATGTAGTGTATGGTATGTGTTGTATATATCTTCCCCCTCGGGTAGATATGCGAATAACAACCCAAGACACAGTAGAAGGCGCACATCAAAGAGTGTCGACATGAACATGGATGCGCCCTGGCACAGGTAGAAAAGTGTCGACACGAAAAAGTTCACGCCAAGGCGCAGGTAGAAGGTGCACGTCAAAGAGTGTCGACATGAACATGGATGCGCCATGGCGTAGGTAGAAAAGTGTCGACACGAAAAGTTCATGCCAAGGCGCAGGTAGAAGGTGCACGTCAAAGAGTGTCAACATGAACATGGATGCGCCCTGGCGTAGGTAGAAAAGTGTCGACACAAAAAATTTTGCGCAAGGCGCAGGTAGAAGGCGCACGTCAAAGAGTGTCGACATGAACATGGATGCACCCCTGGCGCAGGTAGAAAAGTGTCGACACGAAAAAGTTTGCGCCAAGGCACAGGTAGAAGGCGCACGTCAAAGAGTGTCGACATGAACATGGATGCACCCTAGCACAGGTAGAAAATTGTCGACACGAAAAAGTTCGCGCAAGGCGCAGGTAGAAGGCGCACATCAAAGAGTGTCGACATGAACATGGATGCGCCAGGCGCAGGTAGAAAAGTGTCGACATGAAAAAGTTTGCACCAAGGCGCAGGTAGAAGGTGCACGTCAAAGAGTGTCGACATGAACATGGATGCGCCCTGGCATAGGTAGAAAAGTTTCAACACAAAAACTTCGTGCCAAGGCACAAGTAGAAGGCGCACATCAAAGAGTGTCGACATGAACATGGATGTAACCTGGCGCAGGTAGAAAAGTGTCGACACGAAAAAGTTCGCGCCAAGGCGCAGGTAGAAGGCACATGTCAAAGAGTGTCGACATGAACATGGATGCGCCCTAGCACACTTAAGAGTATGACGACACACACATGGATGCGCCAAGGCACACCTTCAGGAGGCGCAACATTTTGAGCGCTGACAGGAAGCAGACCCTGACCTAGATATTCAAACGGCCATAACTTTTCACACGGAGCTCGAATTCACACAAGGTTGGACTTTTCAGAAAGCTTACAAGGTCCTCTGTCCAACTAAGAATAAATTGGGTGAGAATAAATTCTTAAAAATGCAAAATACTGTTTGCCACTTTTTGGGTTTGCTAGGGTTCTCACCTACCACCATAATGAGATGAATTAAATGCAACCTAGAGGTGGTTGGGGTAGATTTGGATTTCCTCTCTCGCCTTCTCTCATTCTTCCTATAAATTGTAAGGAGGGGCTTCTTTCTAAAGGTTGGACATTCTTGTTTTGCCGTCCCTTCTTCTCTTTGGCAAGTTTGTTTGTGGAGTTCAAACCTCCCATTTAAAAGCGTAATGCAACTTTGCCTCTTGGCATTTTGTAGTGTAGTGTATGTATCAATATTTGGAGCAGATTATGCATTTTCGTGGATGATTCTCAACCCTCTCTATGTTTATTTGCATCCTCCGATCTTTCACTAGAATTTTGGTTATCTCGTGCATGATCTTGCATTGCATTTTAATGGTTTGTGTTTATTGGCAAGACAGTGTTCTTCATTTCTCGGTGCATCACCTTTGTTAGTTTAGGTTTATTTTTATGCATCTTCTTACCCTGTGTCCTTCGCAAGTTAGATTAGGTTTTGAGTAAACCCTCTCGCATTTTTATGTGTGCATCTCGAACAGAGGAATAGGAACCGGCCTTCATCCCAGGAGAGCTTTCCGATTCACAAGGTCCCACACTTGGTAAAAGCTCCATGTTATGCAATCGCCACCGAGAGTCTCAACCCATCGAGTTGCGAAATTGTGAAGTCTTTGTGATTTGCCATCAACAATATGAGAAGTACTTTACAAGTTGTTGCAATCAATATTTAATTGGGCCTACATCTACTTACGATTAATATGAGTAAACTTGGTAGTGCCCCATGATTAAGATTTGTTAATTCTTGTCGAGTATTGTGAAAACAAGCTTGATGTTGTTTCCCATGCCCGAGTGTGTGGGGTAAAAATGAATTAAGTATAGGCATCTCACATCATAAGTGGATGTTATGTATATTTAACAACAAATAATTACCCTAATTTTAGATGCGATTTGTAGTTCTAGTTAAATTGTGAGTGCGACAAAAATAATTGAACATAAAAGACATCAATTTAATAAAACTTGTTATATAAAAAAGCAAATTAAATTGTGAATGTGACAAAAAAATTGAACATAAAAGACATCAATTTAATAAAACTCATTATATAAAAAAACATCAAATTAATAAATCTTATTATTATAAAAGTTTAGAACACTGTTTACATTCGATTTACTGATTACATAATATTAAAAACTAATACTGAATAAAGTGTTTAATTTTAAATCTAATTTAGTATTTTTTTGTAAATTATAAACTAAGATCTAACACATATAATATCAGACTAGTACTTAAAGTCTAAAGAGGCATGCCACTAACTACAGCACCAAAGATTAGCCTATGGCCAGAGGTGTAGTATCTAATATATTTCTAATTATTAACAATGTGATATATACATAAGTTTCATTGTAAAGGTCTGAGATTACTTTTTATTAAGATATGGTTATCATTAATATAAAACCTGAATTATGTATGAAAAAAATAATGTGGGAGATCTTTCTTGGGTGTTGTTAACGTTGTATGACTGTAAAATATTAGACGCCAATTGAAAGGACAGGAATATTATTGAGATGGAATAAGTCTGGCACGCTCAGCGAGCATAGTGCAGAGTTTTTGAGGAATACTTATCATACCATTGCCTGGTTATGCTTCTGAATCTCTGACTCGGATTCGAGCATCTCAGAAATCTTGCATGTTTGCTGATAAAGCTACGTCCTTTACGCACGAGTTGGTTATTTATCTATTTTATAAATGTTGCAGAAGATTCCTGATTTCATTTTTACATAAATCATCTGTAAATCATTGTTTGCTTTCTCTACACCAGATTCTTGCAATGGATAAAATCAATGATAATCTTAAACGTTTAAAAAAACTTTAGCCGTGATCACAAATTTCTAAAATCTCAATCAAACCCATTCATTTCATGGTTTGACAGTTATAAAGTAGTACCATGATAATTCAAAAAGAACGATGGTAAATGTGTGTTTTCAAATTTCAAAAGCTAATAAATATGTTCTTTAATCCTAAGCAGTACTAGAAAAAGATTTTAATCATATTAAAGTTTCTTATATCAATATACTACAATTATGTATATATCCATATACCAAATGTTCTGTAAAAATAGATTTTTATAAGTTACTTGGTGTGGAAAACCAACTATATTTAATGGGTGTGGTTAGACTTAATCTTATAAAAATCAAATTTACTTATGGCAACGAGGATATAATTTAGATCATGGAAAATATAGGAAAGTGGGGAAATAACTTTGGAAAATATTTAGATTCTTAAATTTTTTAAATAATTAAGTTAGAGACATGATTACAATGAAAATGATGAATTGTGTTAGTGCTCATTTTGATCTTGTCTTTTTATCCCGAGTGTGCCTTCAAAATTTTCGTGTGTGATTTGTTAGAATTGAAAACATGTATGCTTGAAGAATGAAATCATGTTGAATACAAGTGAAATCCTGTGTTTGAATGTGAATCCTCTCTTTCAGTCAAGGAATGTGATAACCATGTTGTCCTTGAGTGATCCTTGTGAAAACATTGATGATTGATCATGTTTAACCATGAAAATCCCTCATGTATATCCTCCCGTGATCTCGAGTGAAAATTGCACTTTGTTGTCCAATGTCAAGAGATACGTGGCATGATATAATTGGTGGCATTGTGGCGGGTTATATTTGCACAATTACACAAATTGCTTAAGGATTGCAGAGTGCAAGCCAAGCTCAATCCCGAGAAATATTCCCATGAATATTTGGGTCAAATAATGCAAAAGGAGAAGTTGACCCTACTCCCAAAAAGGAATACATGTTAGAATGGGATAAGAGTGGGGAATCGGGTTGATAATGCACTTTTGCATCAGTGACCGATGGATCGCAAAATGCAAAAAAACTTCGAGGCCCGCTAGGGACACGTGTCTCTTTTTCAACAAAAGTCAATCGGCGGGATTCAAGTCAAATTTACAAAATTACACTCATTTAAAAAGTAATGCAAAAATGTGAAAAGACTCCCGATTCCGCAAGGCCCCGAGATCGTGCCACGTGGATGACTTATATTCAAATAAAAGTTGCAAGTTAGATGGACGGGATTTGACACATTTAAGGCTACTACCATTAATGCCCTTTTCCCAAAATAAGGTCATATATTTTAAAAGCTCTTCGATCATTTTTAATTGTTACCATTACATGTAGAGATTTTGATGCCTTAAAGCAACATTGATTCATGAGAAAGTGAAGAAATATTGACTATGAAATAGTAGCATTGAGCTAGAGAACTCGAGTTGCGAAAGCAGGGAGAATTTCACAAAGTTTGCACAAGAAGTGGGTAAGTTCTTGCATTACATTTGTGTTCTTCTCATTTGATTTATGATTTTAAGGAATTAAAAGGGGAAATTAAGAGCATACAGAATGAGGCCCATAGAGTCGGGATTCCACGTTACCTCCATTATTACTAGTAATTTGGATAAAATCACAGACACAAATTTGTTAAATTCTGATTTGGATGATTTTTTGTGAAGGCTCCATGATCCCAACAAAATTGAACTCATGGTAGCCATTGAGGAGAGCCATAATGCCCTAATTCTGCTGCTTTTCCTTCTTCAATGCATTGCCCAGAGCTTGTAGGGATTTATGTTTAGAATTATGATCCGGTAAAATGGAAGTCTTGGATGCAAGTGGTAAAAGAGTATCAACCCTAATATCCAAAGCATTTATATTAATGTTTAGGATACTGAAAATTCTGAGACTAGTAACGATAAGCATAGATTCAACCCTTAATGATAATGAGGCCAAAAAGAAATACTATGCTAGAATCATGAATACTAAATGGTGGTTATTGGATAGAAAGGCCACCATAAGAATTCGTAAAAGATTGGTCAGATCACAATTTTTGGAGGAATTCGAAGACAAATTGTGTTATTAAGCAGAATGGATGGCTTTGACATGGATACGAAATTCAAAGAATGGGTGTGTCTATATATATGGGTTATCTTGGAGAGAAAAGGAATTATTTGTTGGGCAACACTCATAACTACATCAATTCACACACACTCTTTGAATTAGCCACAAAAATCAACATGGATACCACTGATAACATTGAGTTCTTTATGGTGTCATAGTTAATTTAAAATATTGCAAGTCGTAAGCTTTTCCTCGGCCTCGAAAAAAGGAACACTTCAAAGATAGTAAAGTATATGAGGTCTATCCCTAGCTATGTCATAACAACTAGAAAGGAAATGTAAGGAAAGTAAATTATGTGTTTTTGCAGCTATGATCTATCTTTTCAAGCCTAAATGGGAGTAGTACAAAATATCTGAAGAAGCTAGGAATGCAATACTAGAGTATGGTTGCTTCTTCATTCAACACAAGTTTTTCACTTACATTAGAGCTAGTGGATTTGATGGGCAACCATGTAAACTGCCAAGATATGTAGATGAAAAATGGGCCTTATGTGAGATTTCAAGGAAATTAGCACTAATGCACAAATTAATTACAGGAAAGCATAAGACCAATATTAAATTTCCTATCAGGATTGGGAGATATTCCTTCCCCTCCATTGCTAAAGCTAGATTACTAGAAGAAGATATGGAAAATTTGAGCCAAGGTCCCAATATGACATCAGATGGGTTGTTAGCTCAGCTTTGGGGAGTTCATATGAACATGAACCTTACTTTGAAGATTACTAGATGAATTGCAGAGATGAAGAAGAAGTCAAACTTAGAGATTTCTCAAGGATGACTCTTAGGAATATTATTGACTTCAAGATTGTTGTAGTACCTCAAGGAGTAGAAGATGATCAACAGATAGTGAGTCAATACTATATTGATCAAAATATTGAGGCACAACCAATTTCTCCCATATCCAGGATGAAAAAGAATCAGACAATCCATATGAAAGAATTGCTAATGTAATGAGAAGGACCTTGAATTGGTTACGAGAAAAGGGTATGGACTTGTCCATCCAAAATACAAAAGTATTGAATGATTTCAGATATTTGGGAATCTTGAAGGAAGATATTCCTATTCTAAAAGAAGGATCAGATAAGATTGATCCCTTAGGAGGAAGAGCTCCTCCATTAACTACCAAGAAACTCACTTCAAGTAATATTGATGAATGGACTGCTACTACTAGTGGAAGTGGAACTCCTATGTCTTTTATGAAATAGAAGATCAAAGAGATGCTTTTAAAATATATGCAGAATGCCCCTATCACCCAAGTGGTGCCTATACAAGATAAAGGGGTAGGTCTAACCAAACTTAGGACTCCCTCAAAAATACTACTAGGATCATCTAGAACTAGAAAGTTGATCAAAGGAGCCTTAGCAGTGTTGATCTTCAATTCAAAGTATAGAGTGATAAAGAAAGAGAGGCACAATACCCCAAACACTTTAAGAGAGTTGAATAAAAATAAGATAATACTACCTTTGGTAAAGGGAAACTGTCATTTCAATAAAGGAAAGTAACAATGTATCAAAAAATAATAAGAGTAGCTAGAGGTTATAGATCCAATCCCACTCACCAAGGATCAAGAGAAATTGGTTGCCTCATTTGCAAAGGAGGCAATGCCATCACAAAGTTAAGGAGAAACTAAAGTTAATCCTCCTATACAACCAAAAATTACAACTACTCTTTTGATTCCAAAGGGAGTAGTGGCAGAATCAACTCAGGAACAAATAACACATAGTATTCCCATGTCCAACCAGCCTATGATAGGAAAGGGGCTAGAGGAATCTAGTGCAATGCAATTTAAGGTTTGGAATTTACCTCAATACAATCAATCACATGAACAAGTGAGAAGTACAACTGAGATAATTGACACAGATATACTAGGGGAGATACCCTTACTTTAACCTTTTGATGTAACAATTGAAATATATATGGTGAAAGGTGAGAATGTTTCTCAAGTTGATGAACAAATGAAGGAAGTTTCCCAGTCATCAACTGTTGAAGCAGAGATTCACATGCAAAGGGTCCATACTAAAATTTCAACAATTACATGAGCAGATGAATCAATGATTCAAGGACTTACAAGCTAACTATGTGCAGAGAACATTGTATTTACTAAGGATCACTCTCAAAAGGAAGAAGAAAGTATAGAAGGAGATGAGACATTTCACAATGCAGATCCTACTAAAGAATTTATGATGGAGACCACGGAAGGAGCCACTCAAACAATGGAGACTAGTGACAAAAAAGAGTGCAAACTGATCATAAAGATAAAAAATCAGTCAATGTGTCCCAAAGACATATAACAACGGGAGGAGGAATTACTTGAGAAAAATATCACTAGTGTGTAAACTCGAAAGATGTTCATTGTTGAACATCAATCTCCAAAAGATGTAGATAACACAAAGAAAGAGGAATTACCCAAGGTGACAATTCCAACTAGAGAAACCCCAAGAGAAACTACGAAATGATTGTTACTCCAAGTAGAGGGTAAAGATAAGGGGAAAATATTAGGTGATATTATTACTCAAGAAGTAACTAACTAGTCCCAAAATCAAGGGCGGGAAAAATAGGAATTATAAATGGAAATAGTGCATGGTGAGTCTAAAGAGCCAACATCAAAAGTGGACAAGATATAAGAGGAAGTACCATTATTATAAGACCCTCAAGAAGAAACTAAACAATTGATGGTTTTATTTGAAAATCTCGGACCTATATCACAAGGAGAAAACATAGAAAACCTGTCTCACAACTAGTTGGGTGGGAGGATTGCTTTTAGATGCAGAAAAATAAGTTGTTCCTAGAGAGGTTATAGACATCACAAGTATAGATTTCCCAAAGCCCAAAATAACCTCAAAAAAGGAAAAAATACTTACCAAGACCTATGTAGACCTACAAGGGTTCAAAACTTTGGAGATTACAACCCCTACCTAGGTAAATCAAAGGATGAAATCACAGTGGGTGATTATGATGTTTAACACATTCATTTAGGGAAACCTATGAGAGAAACATTAAAACAATATATCACATTAGCTGTTGAGGGTTTGTCACATAAATTTTATGATGATAAGGTGTTCAAAAGGATATTAAAAGAACAAGTTAGAACATTATCTTCATACACACATAAATGGGTACAACCTATAGATGAAGGACAAGGAATTATTGCTAGTATAACACTTCGATTCTAGGAGAGGGTGACAAGGCTAGGGAAATGGCTAGTGTTGTGGATAAATGGAAAGAGGAGTTGATTGAAAGAGGAAATAAGATTATTGAAGAGGTAGTAGAATGTTATAAACAAATGACTAAATTTTTCAATGATACAAATGACCATCTTAACAAATGTGAAGATGACTCAGTACACTGGGAATGAATTATTCCTAAAATGAAATCATTAGCTCAACCAGATGATCAATTAGTGGAAGATGAATAGATTATACCCCCTAAAGAAAGGGGAATATGACATAATAATGAAGGATCTATCAAGTTAATGGTGAAAACTCTCAAGAATATTGATGAAGTTATTCTTTATGAAAGGGAAAAGATAGCTAGAACACATAGATAGACTTGATGTGTGGTTAGGAAAACTTATGAAAAAGAAAATAATCACTTATGGAAATTAGGGCATTGATAATCTCTTACAATCCTTTGATCAAAATGTTAATGGAAAACCTGATGTAGTGAATCCAATGTTTAGTTATGATATTATCCAGAAGTTTGTTGGTTTGGAGCAACACATGACCAAGTTGTCAAAGAAAATAAGAGAAAGTAATGTTGCAAGGCAAAAATTTGAAGGAATAATCAAAGAGAAAGTGTTGATATTCATGTTCCAGGTCAGGATTGATGAAGATGACATTATCCAAATATTCCAAAGATACGATGCATACAAGGAGAGAGAACTAGACAAATAAGAAGATGACAGAGATGAAGATAATAACAATGTTGCGTAGTAAGCAAGCTTAGGCTTATTTTTCTTGACAAATTTCTTCTTTTCATAATTTATACTCTTGTTTTATAATAATTAAACACTATTTGGAATTGTTAATTTCAAGCATGAATGTAACATGATACAATGCAAGTAGACTTTTATGTTTCTTTAATAGAATTCTAAATCTATTATGAAGCATGTGAGTTATTGTAACAAGTTTGATTTTTCTGTATTGATGAAAAGGTAAAAGGGGATTCTATAGGGCCCCAACCGATGGAAAAGTTACATAAATTCTTGTGAATTAAATCAAAAGGAAGCTATAGAAAAAGACACCTAATCATCTTATACTGCCACAAAATCCTCACTAAAAGGAAGCATTTTTTCCAAAAGCTTGTTCTTCTTGGGAACAAACTCCTCTGACCCAACAATCATTTGTACAAACAAAACTTCCCTGCCAAGGTGTGAGACACCCCCATAGCCATGAGTTCCTCAATATTCATCCTAGGGCCATCCAAGATACTCATCAATTCCATATTCTTTTAATAAGAAGAGACCCAATTTAGGAGATCCAGGCCACCTATGGGAAATGCTTTTCTCCCTTTTGCTTTATAGATAGAGGGCTGAGAAGGAATAATTAACATGGTTGGAAGTACAACTATAGTGTTCCTTGGAAGTTTTCTCGAGTGGGAACTTTGGATCTAGATTCACCTTTGCACTTCTACATAAAAATGGTGACACTTCAGGAGGTTGAGAAGATGGATATTATATAGACCTTTTCTCCAAAGAAGAACAACGTTGTTCCAACTCATCCACCTTGTGAAAAAAGAGTAGGAATAATGACTATAAAAACCCCTTCACCAATATCATAATATTTGGAAGGAATCTCCTTCATAGTGAACTCTTCAACGTAGATGAAAGGGCATATGTTGTCAATTGTATCTTTTATAGAAGGCCTACTCTTAAGCTAGAATTGTTGTAGTACCTCAAGAGTCTTTTGATGCTCCCACCTAAAATTATGAAACTACATCATCTATAAGGAGACAAATATGGGATTTATTCTAATGAGCCTTCAAATCAAAGCCACATAAACATCTTGGGTGTTTAATGGCCCATTATAGTCCTTTGGGTCTGCAATATCAAATAACATCCTCAAAAATGCCTCATCGGGGCCTGTCAAGTCAAAGATTTGATTCAAATATTTAGAGGATACCTCCTTCAAGTTGGATGCTAATTTCATTCCCACCATGTTGCAGACAGAGAAATCCACCAATATTTTTTCACACTTAGAAGATAGGATGAAAATCTGTAAGAGAAATGATGGGAATCTATAGCAAAAATAAAGCTGGTGAGTTAAGTTGAGAACAATAATAGTGAGGTTATCGTCGAGATTGTCTGTGATACCCAAATGAAGGAGATAAGAGTGAAATAGACTAATATCATATAAAAGGGAGAAATTTGGCTTGATATGATACAACACATGCGAAAACATTCAGCTCAAAAATATATGACAATGATTGTGTGTGTCTTGAGGAAGATTTGTAAAAGGGGGAAATGATTAAATATCAAATTAATCCATTTAGTGGCACTAAAAAATCATTAAAAAGTATATTGACTTACATAAAAATAAATAATTAAACAAATGATACCAAAAATATAACATGACATCCTAGTCATTCCAGGAGAGTGAAAAAATACAGATAATTTTCAATCCCTCCACATGACATCAATAAAATAAATTATTTTCAAAGGAATGATAGTGGTTAGGTTGTGTGCTAGAAAGAGAGAATTATTATTTTGAAGATTCACATTTTTAGGGGGAAAAAGAAAAGGTAAGAGAGAGAGAGTTGTATATATATGAGAGGAATGTTCTCGTATGAAGGGGGTTAAATTTTTCTAAACTGTTAGAGAAAACAAAGAAAAAATGATTGTACTCTTCTTGAAAAAAATTGAATCAAACCGAGAGACCTATGAGTTATTTTATTTTGTCCAAACTTTCTCATGTCAAAATTATTGCAAGTGTACAATCATTGGAAATCATTGAGGCCATAGGATTTATGGCCCCTTGTTAAGAAATTTGAATTTCTTGAAATTAACTATGTGTTTTCTCCTAAGAAATGTTGTCTTTGTTCTTAAGGTGAAATAATTTGAATCAACTATTTTCCTTCCTTGTTGCAATCTTATGTTGATAGTTTCTTTGAACTACACTAGATCTTATCTTAATTAGTGGCATTTTGGAAACTGCAATTACACTATAGATAGATCTTTCTTTCTATGGTGTGATAAAAAAATTTAAATTCATATTTCCTCTATTTGGTTGAGAAGATCTTAGTAAGATTTTGAGTGTATCTTGAGCATAATTGAGAAGGAATTGTTATTATTTTATTAAGATTTTAGTACGAACTTTTGTGTTTAAATTCTCAAAGGTTGTGTGAAATATTGTACTCTTGGGCTTCCATGAGTGCATACCTTTTGGTTAAAGGGTATTTATTTGTTTTAAGAGGTGTTCCTCTTGCCTTGATGGTGATTTCCAAACATTTGTAAGGTTTTCTTGATAAATTTGTATAATCAACTTTATCCTTCTTTAATATCCCATTCATACACAAAAATTACAACCTACAACTATTAAATCCTTCTGAATTACCCATGTTTTCCCTACTTATAACCATTTTCAAAGGGAATTTACCATTTCTACCCTCCCTTTCCATAAATATGCAAAAGCAAGCTAAAATTTACACTATCTAGAGTGACTTGAGTCCTATTTTTGAAATACATATGCATTATTTAGTGTGACAACTCATGAGAGTTAAATGATGCTTGCATTGACCGTGTCTATTCAGGACTATCCTTCATATTTCTAAGAGAAAGATTAGAGATTGCAATTTCATCCACCTTTCTCACAATTATAGGTTACAAGATAGGTCCTCTCACCGTGGTTAAAGGAAAAATCTAAAGTATGAGGGAAGGCCATCCCCTTTGTGAGTTCAATCCAATCTCTCCCAAGTCAATTCTCAAAGAGTCATGAGATATATCCTCGGCTACAAAATGACTAAATCTAAGGTCTTTCTTTCTCTAAGCATCCAAATCAGATTGTAAATGCTCTTGGCTCACAAGGTGGTGCAGATTTGGGTACCAAAAAATTGGATGTTGTCATCATTTTCAATTTGGGGAAAATAGTTCTCAAACCTTAACTCCAAAATCTTATCGACCTATTTTATGGAGATCGGAACATTTTATTATAGATTTAAAAACTTATGAAAATGCGACATTTTAAGGTTGAGGTGAGTAAAACTTGGCATAAAATTCTGCTATATCAATTTTTTTGGTTCTATTGTGAATCACCGAGATTCTGATCTCGTTTATCCAAACTATAATTCATGTTCAACCTATTATAAATCCAACATGTGAAAATAGCAGACGTTAATCAAAACATTTATTATCCCTCCTTTACTTTTAGTCTCCTCATTGTTTAACAAGATAACAAGAGATACTTAATATGAGTTAAAAATAAATCTAATGTTTACGAGTTTCCCAACTCTTCTCCTCATAGTGTGTGAAAAAACTAATATAGTGTAGATCCAATATATAAATGCTTGAACTCAAGATTTTGTATGGGCATGATTATGAGATATAATAGATTATGCTTTGATGACTTTAATATTAATCTTCTAATAATGAACAACTCAATGTGTGATTATGTTTGCATCTAAAATGCACTAGTAATGGAATTATAAATGTGTAAAATACTCAAATACAAATTAGGAATGTAATGATGGAAATATTGACATACAATAGGAAGTGAAGAAAACTAAACAACGCCAAAAAAACAAGTCATGGGACAAAAGGTCTTGGCAAGTAAAACGATTTTTTTTTTTCCTAGAGATGTGATTGATTTCATGTGGTATTAAAATAGAAAACATATTATAAAATTGGTTGGAAGATATATAAAACTAGGATGAATGGGTAAAACTAGATTCATTAGTTTTATATAAGATATATAGAAGATAAATATGCTAAAAAAGGGTGAAATACACATGAGAAAATGGGAGTTGACAAGAACCTACAATAGTGAACACATTCCAACAAAGCTATAGTTAGATCAATAATAGAAAAACATACAAATTCAATAGTACATATCAATAAACTACTCCATAAAAATTATATATGTATGTATGTATGTTTGCACCCTTATTAGATTATGTGAAATCTAATAATTAGTGAATTAGGTACACTAAAGGATGTAATGGGAGATTTTGATGGCTATTATGATTAAATAACATCCAACATTAAATATACAATATCATAACAATGCATTCAATGTTTAAAATATATTCAAAAACTTGAAAAAACAAGGTAATGGGTGCACTTAGTTGATTATAGATGGATTTGGGAGGTTTTGGGAGTGTACACTACTAAAACAAGGAGATCTAAACCTAGTGATGCTTTATTTCGTGAACCATGATTGGAAACTAATCTAAGGAAGGACCATACAATTGTGTTAGTACCTTTTTATGATTTTGAACATTTTGTATGATATTAGGCCTTCTTTGTTTCTAGATCCGCAACATCACAAGATTGTCGCCTACATGAAAATGTCTATCATTATCAAACCCTAGTTATCAATCATGTTGTGAAGCTCTCTGAATATTCTAAACATGATCTCAAACCCTATCCATGGAAGGGAAAACTTGAAAAACTAACATTAATAGGGTTATGGGAACCCTCGTGCACTAATTACATTAGCACTACTCTTAAGAGGCCTCAAACTACACACCTTTCTCCACCTAGTATGTAATATATAAATGAATGCAATTAGATTTGAAACCCTCCTTGAAAAATGCTTGCATTTTTTTATCTTTGTAAAATATTTGGAGAAGGGGAGTTTGACTGCTTGTGGATGAGAGATACTAAAACCTTTACCAAGTAAGACACTTCAAACCTATAGAGATTCATGTCTTAATGACTATGGATGTGCATTTTTAAGATTGCAGTCATTTTTATGTTCCCTTAGAACAACACTTTAATCTCATTCACATCGGCCTATCACCCAAATGAGCGCCGGGTGCTCACCTGAGGCACACGTGGGCACCGAGACCCTCCTTTATGTGAGCATCTTGAGAAGAGGATGCCATTGATATTAGATTAAATGCAGAAGAGTAAATGATCATGCATGCATTATGAAGGCATAAGATGAGTTTTTATATCAATATACCAAATCAGATAAGAAAACGTCGTACAAGAGAGTGGATTTGAGTCATGACATAAAGAAAAGATACTAGGGTTTGCACCTATGAAAATAATATTTGGAACAGAGACATATATTTATATTGATCATAGTTCTAGTAAGCACATTACATTCAAAAGTGTCATAACAGACCAAATGTATCAAAATGGGCATGACTCATGTGTCAAAGACCCTAGCTATGCTTCCCATATTACATAAATTCTCACAAACCCATCCCTCTAGATATGATATCATTCCTACAACCCTTTAATTGTAACCCCAAACCTTTGAACCTCCTACTCTTTTCTCGCAGGATTTTCCTTTCATCCTCTTTGTGATGATCTTGAAGATTCCTCTCATCAACCTCTCTTCATTCGGTGATTCGATGTGTCTTACTCGCTCTAGAGAATCTCTATAAATAGGTTTAGCACCCAATACCATGCCTTCCTCTAGGATTAGATTGCTTGCCAAGTTTCCATGTGGTCCTCCAGTGGAGCATGCTTCTTCTTATTCGAGCTCTCCACTTTCTACAATGATGTCTTTCGGGAATGTTCTTTGTGTGGGATATTCTTTTCTTCCAAGTTGCCAGGATTGCACCTTATCCACTCAACACACCTATTTGGGTTACGTTTCTCCTCAAGTGATTCTTAGAGATTCAAATATGGCTAAGTCCTGAGATCCTTTGTTCTACCTTGCACGTACGCCATGGTTCTACTAAACCCTTCTAAAATCTCTATCCTACGTGCTTTCCCCCACGCAAACCTTCTTCTTTACTAGTAGCGCATGCGCTCTCACCCTTTGATACTTAGTCAATATTTTGAGGCCAAACATCACCCTATAATAAGATTGTTCTCTATCCTTGAAGAAATATTCTCCCCAAATAATAAAGAAAGGCGAGACATTGAATGGATGGAAAAAGAATGAAGCAATGAAGAATGGGAAAAGAAAAAAATAAAGAATGGAGGAATGAAGAAGAATCTATTTATTGTTGAAGAATGAGTGGGAAATCCTTCCTTATGTCCTCCTCAATATTTTACTTTGTAACACCCTTGAATGTTGTTATTTTCCTCCTTAGCATTCAAGTGTTGATATGTGATTTTCCTTATAAGGATATGTTCTTCTAATTTTTGGAAATCATGCTTGATATGGATAAGTATTTTCTACTCTTAAGATCCTATGATCGAACTGGTGTGACTTCTCTGAATCCATTTTTCAGTTCTGGTAGGTAATTTACAATCTGGTTTAAGAGTTGTAAATTTGTCGACTCATCCTTGGATCAATTCCAGTGATCTAAGGAATGTTTTAAAACAACCCTGTTGGAGTGAATGGTAAAATCAACATTCCATGAGTTAAGCTACACGCTGGACTGAACTTTGTTATTGTAAGTTCTTTGACAATCTGTGTGAACGCGCTTCCATTCATAAGGTAGTTGGCTTGGGTCCTTGAAGATCGACCATGACTGGTCATTGCTGATAATGATGGGAATGCAACTATTCATAGCACAGAGAAATATATCCAAGAACCTATTGAGGATTTACTTCCAGAATCCTAAGCTAGGTGAAAGTATTCCTACCTAAGCTATGTTACTTGATATAATTTTGTTGCTAACCTAAACTTGATACTAAGGGTTAGAAGGGTTGCTAGGTATTAAAACTATAACCTAACACTACAAGGTTATTTGGTGATCTAACCTAGTTTCTTTAAACTATTGTATTTTTGTTTACTCATTATGTGGAGTTATCTAACCTATTTGTTAAAGATCTATGTTAGAGGTTAGTGGTTAGTGTTACATCCTAAGGTACTAATTTAAATCCTACCTAAGATCTAACCTAAGAAATCTAACCTATCCTAAACTAATGGATGTGAATTGGGAACTAAAGGGGGAGTCACATGTACATTGGTGATGGTTTCTTAGTGTTTAAGAAGATTATAAGGTTTTTAAATTCCTATGGATTGCCAACTTTGGCAGGGGCTAGTTTGGATGGCAGAGGCCTAGGTGGCAGTATCACTAGAAATGGAAATTCATGTTTTATTTGATTTGGAACTCGTCAATTTCAAAAGTGGTGGCAAGGAAGCTTGGGCAGGAGCTCGGGAAATTATTGAAATTAATTATCTTATTTGAAGAGCTTGAAGCTGCTTTGGTAGGCATGCCAACGGATTTTGGTTGAGTTGTTTATTTTGCATGCTTTCCGATTTTCATTCTACTTGCACTCTATTTTTTCGTTTTTAGTTAAAATGTCTTGCATGGCTATTTTAGAGGTTTTAAATCTATTTTTGTTTCATGGAGAGTATATGAGGTAATATGGAGGAAGTACTATGTTGTTTTGGTCTTTCGTGGAGAAGAAGGGAAGAAGTGAGCTCAGCTAGAAGTCTTCTTCGATTTTTTGGCAACACTATCTTGCATGATAGGCCCTAACTGTTAAAATCTCTACTTTCTTGTGTTTTCATTAAAACAACTTTTCTCTATTGAGTTTTACATATTCATGCTTAGCTAGTAAATTGATAGATGGGTTTGTAAGAAAAACTTGTATTCTGTGTTTTTGGAATCTGTGTGTTCATGATTCTATGGAAAGTTTTCTTTGCACTGCCTTTTTATAAAGGAACCACGAATACTTAAAAAAAGATGGTAACATTGTTGCTTCTTCAGTGGTTTGAAATGTTTGTTGGGTGAACTGGTTGTGTCTAGTGAATTCAAACTGGTAAGAACTTCAGTCTTATTAAACTCGTATGCAAGTACTAGCTTCAGTTGGGAAACTTGTTTAGTAAAGAGGACTATAACTGAGATTCTCAGGGTTTGTTTAGCGTGTGTTTTGATCCATAGTTAAATGGACTGTGAATAAACCCATATATGATTTGGGGTTGTATTCTTCTTGAGAAAATCATTGACAGTTAACAAATTTCACATGCACTATAGATAAACCTGTATATGTCTTGTTGTTTTTGTTTTTACCTTGTGAAAACATGGACTGTATTGAAACTTGCATGCATAGGAAGAGTAGTATAGGGTTTAGTTGTATTTCATTCTGTGAACTTGATTGATTTTGGAACTTGTGTTTGTTATCTTTTTTTTGGATAACTTGACTGTAACTCAAGTCGCCTTGGCGTGGTGCTTGTGGAATCTTGTTCTTCTAACCACGTTAATGGTATTTGGAGATTCTTTATGAAACCCGACTTGCGATTCATCCTTTCTAAGTTTTGTCTAAGCATCTTACATTTTGTTTTGTTTGGAAATAAGGTTGATAGGATGTTAATGAAGAATGGAAGCATTTCTTCTTATTTCAAATTGTATGTAAACAATTTCACTACTCTCGATCTAGTCTTACAAAGGTCTTTGACATATTGTGTAATTGTTGTTGTGATATTGATATCATTCACCGTATATGTCGTTTATTACTTGATGTTTATAATGGAAATAGAAACCTGAACATTGTGTTGGTTTAGGTATTATGGACTTTTGATTATTTAAGTAAACTATTAACGGAACATGTAGTTACCCAAACTTGGTTACATATATTTGAATGGTCTTGATTCTTCAATGGCGTTTATACTTGGCATTGCACCAGAATTGTAAACGAGTCATAGACTGTACATATTATTCTTTTGATGTTTGATATTGTCTTTTGTTGGAAACCCAATTTATAGTTCTGGTAGTGATGTGTTGGCATACCGTTGAGATGGTTCTACTTTTCTCGAACTATTGGGAAGTCATAAGTGTTAGCAATTACTCAGATTCTTACCTCTTGTTGGGTCTAATAAGGGTATGTTATGTCTTGGAAGATTGATTGCGATCTAAACTTGTTTCGAATGTGTCGAACTGCACTATTGATTTTATAGGGTTCTATAAATAGGCAATGTTAGCATGATTTCTTCTTATCTGTGGCTGTTCTGAACCAATGGGAGAATGTTAGGCTTTTAAAGAAATATTTTGTGAAGCTTACTGTTCATGGACTTTGTATGAGCTTGATTGTTATATTATCTCTAATGGAAAGTAGAAATTTATGCATTAGAATGGGATGGTTTAGAAAGGAAGATAGTTTTAGTACTCTCTTTCTTTGGAATGGTCATTGTTCTCCTTCCTTGGAACTCTTGAATGAACTTAAACTGTATGAATGTGAGAAGGTAAAATTGTTCTATTATGTTGAAGGAAATGATTTGAGTTTGGGATCATATTTTGGTAAGACTCCTTCTATAATGCAGTTGGGTTAAGTACATTGATTAGAACCTCCTGATTCCTATTCTTATTGAAAAGAGAAAACAACGTTTATTAATCTTGTATACTTTTCATTTGACTGAAGTGAAGTGGAATGAGATTAAAGTTAGATTGGAAAATGAAATTGTAACTTGTAGACGACTGTCAATCCATCACTTCTCCTTGGATTTATTTCATTTGGATCTGTTGATAAATATATTATATTGTTATGTTTTAAAGTAGAATTACTTTAAAGGAATAGTTTAAATCATGGCATACTCCGGTTTCAACTTTTGATGATTATGTACTTTGGCAATGGAATACTTTCTTTTCTTCTTTACTTGAAAGTTAGGGAAATATCCAAAAGGGAATATGTTGTAAACACTTCTGTATCTTATAGTAAAGATATGTGTTGTATTTTATTTGGTAAAATTGGAAACAATGATTTAATATGTTTTTGTTGTTTGGTAAAGATATTGGATGGAATCAATTATACTTTAATTTATAGGACAGGTATTATAGTTTATATCCTGTTCCTCCTTGTGTTAAAATCTGTTTTGTATTGCTCTTCTTTTTATTGGTATTACTTACGCTTGGGAGTATGAATTACTTGTTTTTCATTAAAGCAAGGTTGTTTTATTGAAACAATTAGTGGAATGCACTTCATTTTAAGGCTTAGTTCTTATCATGCTCAGTTCGTTGAACTGACCGTGCTAGCAATTTTTGTAGATGGACTTCATAAGTGATAAGAGAAGGCAAAAACTTATATGATGCATTGGCTGATCTATGTTGATTCTTGAGAAGAATTCTGATTTGTTCTTAAGTTGTATTGAAAAATAAAAGTTACCTTCTTTTAAATAAAGGTTGTTGTCCTGTAGTATGTTTGTAATGTATAAGTTTGAAAATGAATTGAAAGATGAGAATTTACTTGCATAGATTGAGTAAATTATCTTGTTTGGAGGATACTCTTCTTATTATCTATATGTTTGGATGTGTGTTCTTGATGGGTATTATAAAAAGGAATTTAGATAAATTTCCTAAGTAAGCTGCAGATTAAATAAGTGGCTAGAATACAACATTCTCACCTAAGTAATTCATTATATCATGTGATGTGAAATAAAACTATAATAAAAATTATTGTAATTATAAAGGACATTATAGGGTGGGCTAAGCCCTAGAATGTAACTATGAAGAGGAAGACCCTTCCTCTCTAGTAATGAACTAAATAAAAGAGGAAGATATGATTGTTAATCATTAAGACTTAATTATAATAAGTCTGATATGTTTCAGCCTTGTAGGCTGTTACACTTCCTTAATTGGTTAAGTTATTTAGAATAAAGGAACATAAGTTATTGTTGTTCTATTTTTGGATAACGGGTTGTTAGGTTAAATCTAACAAATCTGGAAGCAATCTTAAGTTAATTAAAGTTCTTAAGATTATATGAATCTGAAATGTAAAAATAACTTAAAGAGTGTTGGACTCGGGGTTTGATGGGCTCACTGAAATATGTCGTCTAATAACCCAAATTTAACTTAACATATGTAAACTCTTGGAGGTATGTACATCTTTATGAGGTTGTTCCATAGGATGTTGACACACATCAACTACAAGGTTGTACCTTCAAGAAGATTAGGATCTTCTTAAGGATACAATAGTGCAGTTAACATGTGGCAACACCCTTCTGCATTGATCGTCAAGATCTACACACCTTTGAACTTGATCAAGATTTCCCTCCAGGACTGGTTAGTATCATAGTCAGGATATGAAGTAGCCCTCTAGGACTCAGGGTACCTTGGCACACGGGGTTAACCTAGGTTGACCCAGTATGCCAATTTACCCTAAGTCTTTGTGAGCCACATCATATCATGACCTATGTTGTTAACCTGGACTAGAGTTAAACCTTGGGGACTGATAGAAGTCAGTGTAAGACATTCTAGATAACAATGGAGTGGGGTGAAGGATGTATTTCGGATTGACGAGTATGCCATCAAGGAATAAGTAATACGAACAGTATGTTAGAAATCTTTGGCCAAAGTATTACAAACTATTGATTGTGTGTCCTATGTCACCTAGTCTAAGGATCATGATGCCGATGAATATTGGTAACAAATATTTAGTTAGGTTCCTTGGATAGATCACTCAAAACCTAGAATAGGGTAAGAGAACCAAGAATATGAAGTATTTAGTAGAATACTCAAAAATCAATGTTACATATGAATGGATTGGTAGTTCACTGAGTCATGGAATGAATAGATCGGTTGTTCACCGAGTCATTACAGTTGCATATGGTTATCTATTGTAAGAATGATTGTTATGAAATTTTTGTTCTAAATTATGTATTTAGAATAGAGAACATTAATCATGTAAAAAAATTCCTTGTTTCTAAAGTCTTAAAATGGGAATGTTATTGTTATCCAAAATTCACCCCCCAGGGTAATTTTGATAACATGCATTAAATTCTTCGGTCCCGAGCAAGATAGATTGATTCAAGGCAAAAAATCATGTTTCTGGGGTCCCCTCGGCTTTTTTCTAACTCTCCTGTCCAAGGAGAAAAGAGAAAGTTCTAAAAAAGGGTGAAAAAGTTGCAAAAAAACAAGCTTGGGGCAGGAAAAATCATGAAAATCGGCTAAGTCCTAGTCCTCGCAGCAGTTGGGACAGTTGGGACGTCGGGGCACGAATCGGCCGAAAGGCCGCCAGGCGGTCCGCGTAGCAAAGGGACATCCGGGCCATGGGGACGTGCGGGACACGAAAGGGCGAACCGGCCGAAGGTAAAAAATTGACTAAATTGTGCGGATAAGGTTGGGACATCCGGGTCATTAGGACGCAAGGACGCAAACTACCCGGATCGGCCGACGCAGGGAACTTTCATCCGGGATAGTTGGAGCAAAGGGACACGGAAGATGTGGAAAGCCAAAGGAGCTAAGAGACAATCAAAGCATGCCACGTGTCTTCACCTCAAAGAGGGACAGGGAAGCCCGAATCGGGTGGATCGGAGGAATTTGTCCCAGACGGTTTGGGACACCCGGCTGAAAGTGCACGCTGCAAACGCTGGGATCCGGCAGCCCGCGGATGAATCGGGAATAGGACACGTGTCCTAAGGGCTGGGGAGTTCATGGCGTGGGGAGCGAAACAGAATTTTGGCTAAGTGTTCGATGCAAGTTTTAAAGGGAGTGAGTTGGAGCGTTGGCCCGAGCCAATAGGAATTGGACACGTGTCCAATGGAGCAGGGAAGTGCGGAGCTCGGGGGAACTTTGAAGTTTTTTGCAAAATTTCTTCGGCCAAAAAACTAAAAAGAAAAGGTCTTCCCACACCCTGTCAACCAATCAATGCATGCCACATGTCCCAGGTGGCGGGCGTGGGGGAAAATGAAATTTTTTCCAAAAGTTAAAAAAGATCAAAATTTTCAAAGGAAAGCCCACGGAAAGGTGGAGGAGAGAGAATTGCTCAGCGAACCAGCACCTGACACATGGCATCCGACCGCAGAGCATGGAAATTTTTCAAAAAATTTTTCAAAATGCAAAAAGGTCAAAATTTAAAATTTTTGCCCGACATCCGTTTTTGGGCCATTTTGCCCTAAAACTTCAGACCTTCATATCTTTTGATCCAGAGCTCAGATTTGCACGTTCTTTATATCATTGGAAAGCTTATGAAATTCTCTATAGGATTTCATGGTCAATTTCTAATTTTGGTTCAGTTTGGATGGAGAAAATTCAAAAACGGCTCTGGTACGTGTCCATGGCCAGAAATGACATTTCAACGACTAAATTTAATGCAGAATGGGTCGCACTCTCCTCCAATTTGGTCAAAAATGATAGGGTATGGGTTTGTAAGGTCCTCCATGCTGATTTAATGCATTTGCAGTCAATGAGGAATGGGCTCCCACGTTTTGTATGTTTTCTCTCTCCTGGGCTCGACCCATGCAATGTAAAAGCCAGATTTGGCTCATTTCTTAAGGGTGGAACACTTTTGGGCATAGCAGACTTCTTCTTTCACCTCCAGCAAGTGATTGTTGCAAGAATCAGACCTCTTCAAAGATTGTAACAGGTTTTCTACCTCTCTGAGGTTGTAATGCAGTGGTTTTGACATTGGAAATGATAATGCAAGCTTTGTGAATGGGTTTCAGTCCTTTGTTTGTATTATTTGCTTCATTTCAGATCCTAAATTATATCTTATCAGTCTGTGTATGTTTTATGTTGCAATCTTTGGTTTGTGTCTATTTGCATGACAAAAATATTCACCACTCCTTTTGGTGCATCACCATCTTTAGTTAGTTTCAATTTTTGCACTTCTATCCCTGTCTCCTTGCAATTTAGAGTAGGATTAGGATCTGAACCTCTGTAGTTGTGCAAGCATTAGATCTAATCAGAGGAGTTTGAGGAACCAGCCTCTAATCTAGAGATTCCTCTCTCAGTTTCACAAGTCCCACACTTGGAGAGAGGTTTCCATGTTGTGCAATCACACTGGATGCCTAAGACATCATTTAGAACCTTGATTTGCATCCAGGGGTGTTGTGTTCTTGCACTAACAGATTACATCTTGGTATCGAGTTGAAGGTTACAGTTCTTGGACCTATTGTGTCCATAATATGATAAAAACTTGAATTTTCTTGTAACAAAAATGGTTAGGAAAAGAGGAAATGTTGTGAATAATGCTCCACCTGAGGAAGGAGCAGCAATAACCCAAAAAATTGATGAGATCCTTACTACCATGTTGGACACAAGATATCATTTAAGCGTGCTCGAGTAACAAGTGATGGGTAATGAGGAGGAAGAAGAAGTTGGTAATAATAATCAGCCACCTCCTGAGGACAACCCTAATTTGGGTGTTGATAATAACAATGTTAATGTGCCTGACCAGCTAGAAAACAAAAAGGCTAGGTTGGCTGCTGAACTCACTAATGATATAAAAAGGATAAGTCCACCTAAGTTTGATGGCACCACATTAGGTGATGGAGCTGAGAATTGGCTCAGTGAGATGGAGAAGTACTTTGCAATAAGGAACTTCTCAGAAGAGACCAAAGCTATTTGGGGAGCATATCAGCTTTCCCATGAAGCATCTTCATGGTGGGATAGCTAGAAGGCTGAGCTAAACATTGATGAAACTAACATCACTTGGGATCAATTTAAAGGTTATTTTAGGCAATGATGGCTACCAAAACTTTATTATGATCAGAAAATGACTGAATTTCAGAACTTAGCTCAAGGGAAGTTAACTGTAACTGAGTATTGGGAATGGTTTATGAAACTACTCAAGTATGTACCTCAGTATCAAACTGATGAGAAGTTCAGATACGGAAATTCATCATGGGGTTTAATCCCATCATTGGGGGAAAGGTTGATGTTCACAGCCTAACCACTATGGAAGGGGTTGTTGAAAAATCCATAAGCGGGAATAGAAGTTAAATTCTATTTCGCTCACAAAGAAGAATACGAAAGAAAGTTTCAAACTCTTCTTCACTTCTCTTGTACCTAGGAAAGGACCATGGAAAAATTTTGGTAACAAAAGTAAGTTTCCAATGGATAATAATAAGAAAATAGAAATGAATAAGATCTGTTGGTAATACAGAACAATTTTGCCAGAATTAATAATAACGGGTGAAAACCCTATGGAGGTTAGATTAATAACTTCAAGACTAGAAATAATTCCGAGCCCAAAAAGGAACCAAGTAGGAGGCTATTATGATGTGGAAAATATCATTACATGAATCAATGTCCTTTGAAAAAGGATGATCACAATCAGCAACACAAGATACATACTGCAGAGCTAACAAACAAGCTGAAAAGCAAGTTACATCTATAGAAGTTCCTGGTAAGTTATTTGGCATACCTGTAACTATTCTTTTTGATACGGGAGAAACGGAATGTTTTATTTCTAGTAAACTTGCTTCTAAACTTAAAATAAAAGTTGGAAAAATGGATAAATCATGACTGTACATTATGGTAATAATTCAGTTAATACAGTTAGTATGTGTCTTTTCGAAGAAGTCCTTGACTTACCTAGCTTTTCCATAGAAGTTGATCTCTATGTAGCACCTTTGGGATCTTACGATATAGCCATAGGTGTAAATTGGTTAGCAGATCATAAAGAAAAGGTAGACTATTTTGAAAAACATATTATTTGTTTAGATGATCTGCAGAAAAAAATAGAGATTTAGGGTGTAAAGCGAGAAATTTTTTTAGAAATTATCACTATGCAATCTAAAAGGCCAAAAAAATAAGGGTTGTACCTTATGTGCAGTAAATATTTATAAATCTATAGAAGAAAACAATGATTTCATGGAATGTTATCCGCTGTTACAGAACTTTGGTGACGTGTTTCTGGAAGAATTACCGAGACTACCACCCAAAAGGGAGTTTGACTTCACAATTGAAATCAAACCAGGTACTAAACCTATTTCTAAAGCACATTATCGAATGAATACCATAGAGTTAGTAGAGCTTAAGGATCAGTTACAAGAACTTTTGTCTAAGGGTTTGATTAGACCAAGTGTTTCACCTTGGGGAGCACCAATGATCTTTGTGAAAAAGAAGGATGGAACACTCAAATTGTGCATTGATTACAGAATGTTAAACAAAGCAACAATCAAGAATGGGTACCCACTTCCTAGAATTGATGATCTATTTGATTAGATGCATGGAGCATCCGTATATTCTAAGATAGAACTTTGGTCTGGATATCACCAACTATGAATTAAGGAAGAGGACATTCATAAAACAACTTTTAGGACAAGGTATGGACATTATGAATTCACGGTTTTACCCTTTGGATTAACGAATGCACATGCAACTTTTATGAACTTAATGAATAATATATTTCAAGAATACTTGGACAAGTTTGTGCTTGTATTCTTGGACAACATTATCATATATTCTAAAAGTGTGGAGGAGCATCATGAACACTTGAAAATAGTTTTGGAAATTTTGAGAAAAAGACGGTTATATGGTAAGCTGTCCAAATGTTCTTTCTATGACACCGAAGTTCACTATTTGGGTCATGTTATAAGTAAAGATTGGATTGTTGTGGATCCTTCTAAAATTATAGCTATAGCCAAGTGGCTCGCACACAATAATGTACATGAAGTTAGAAGCTTCATGGCCCTTGTAGGTTATTATAGAAAATTTGTTAAGGATTTTTCTAAGGTGGTTGCACCAATAACTTCATTACTGCAGAAGAAGGATAAGAAATTTGTGCGGGATGATAAATGTGAATCTGATTTTAAAAATTGAAAAGTCGGTTGACTTTGGCACCTATTTTAGTTGTACCGATCCAAATGGAGACTTCACGGTTGTAACATGAGATGCATCCGGGGAGGGTCTTGGAGGTATTTTGTTGCAAAATGATCATTTCATAGCTTATGAAATTAGAAAACTTAAGTTACTTGAGTTGAATTATGCTCCACATGATGTAGAGCTTGCTTCCATAGTTCATGCACTTCAATTTTGGAGGAATTATCTACTTGGTAAACCATTTGAGTTGAAAACTAATCATCTTGGGCTGAAGTACATTTTTACTCAGCCAAATCTAAATGCAAGACAACGAAGGTGGTTAGAGTTTTTGTCTTAGTATGATTTTGACATAAGTTACATTAAAGGAAAAGAGAATAGAGTGGTTGATCCTCTAGGTCGTAGAGGAAACAAATTTCTTCTCTTATAACACTAAGAACTTAGTTTAAGGATGAAGTAAAAAGTGCTATGGAATCTGACTCTTACTTTTAGCAAGTAAAAACAAAGTGCTTGTTGTAGATCCAAGAGATGAAAGGTATAAAGGTTTTCACTTTGATAATGAAGGAATCTTATGATTTGAAAATAGAGTATACGTACCCTTACTTAATGATTTGAGAAAGAAATTGTTGACATAGTTTCACAATTCACATTTTTCTATACACCCTGGCATTACGAAAATGCTTGCTGATATAAAACAACAATATTTTTGGAAGGGAATGAAAAATGATGTTATATATTTCGTGACTCATTGTCTGGAATGTCAATGAGTAAAAGCAAAACATATGCATCCAGATGGGTTGTTATATCCTCATAGCATACTGCAGTACAAATGGTAGGTAATAAGCATGGATTTTTTACAAGGGTTACCTATGTCAAGAAATAAACATGATGTTATTTTGGTAGTAGTTGACAAACTAACTACAGTAGCTCATTTTATTGCTGGAAATATAAAGGATGATTCTCCTATTTTTGCTACAAGATTTGTACATGAAATTTTCAGATTTCATGGAGTACCCGAATTAATCATATCCGATAGAGACCCTAGAATGGCGTCAAGGATTTGGCAAATGCTTAACATAGCTCTTGGCACTAAATTGAATTTCAGTTTTGCGTATCATCTGGAAACGGATGGACAAACTAAAAGGGTGAATCAGGTTTTGGAGGATATGTTACGGATGTCTTGTATGGATTAGCAAAGACAAATGGGAAGAGTACCTTCCCTTAGTAGAATTTGCATACAATAATACATATCATGCTTCTCTTAAGATGGCACCTTTTGAGGTGCTTTACGGAAGGAAATGTAGAACCCTATTAGTTGGGATAGCATTGAGGATAGAGAGGTAATTGGACCTGAAATCCTTACGGAAATGGAACAACAAGTTAAAATGATTCGTGAACACTTGAAAGAAGCAAAGTGGATAGGAAAAAGAGTTATGCGACTTAAAGTGGGTTGACAGGAGATTTGAACTTAGAGAAAAAAATTTCTTGAGTTAAACCAAAAAGAGTTCCATAACTTTTGGCAAGGCTGCCAAGTTATCACCTCGATACGTGGGACCTTTTGAAATAGTTGAAGTAATCAACCCTATAGCTTATTTTTTAGCACTACCACCTACTTTATCATGAATGCATGATGTTTTCCATTTCCTTGCTTAAGAAATACATCTCATATTTATCACATGTGTTAAATTAGAATTCCTTGTAGGTCTAAGACCCAAGAATAATCATGGTTAAGCCCATTTGTGTGCTAGAAAATCACCGGTTGCATCTAAGAAATAGAGAAATAAGTCAATGTAAGGTCCAGTGGGACCATGTTAACAAGAAGAGTGCAACTTGGGAAAATCTGGAGGATATGAAAACTACTTGGACCATCCATATCTATTTGAACAAAATTGAATCATTGACCTGAAAAATTATATGAATTTATTCTTTAATGGTGATAAGTAATCTTGTTTTTTTGCAGATATTTATTTGAATCAAATAAAAGGTTATTTATTAAAGATTTCGGAACTATAAGGTTTGGAAATACTTGACTTAGGATAAGAGAAGTGAATGAATTAACTATCCTTGACGTAAATTGTTAAAAGAGGTAATCATCGAGGATGATGATTCTTTTTAGGAGGGAAAAATGTAACACCCTTGACTATTGTTATTTTCCTCCTTAGCATTTAAGTGTTGATTTGTGAGTTTCCTTCTAAGGATATGTTCTTCTTATTTTTGAAAATCATGTTGTATATGGATAAGTCTTTTCTGCTCTTAAGATCCTATGATCGAACTGGTGTGACTTCTCTAAATCCATTTTTCAGTTCTGGTAGGTAATTTACAATCTAGTTTAAGAGTTGTAAATGTGTCTTATGTCTAACTCAACCTTGGATCAATTTCAGTGATCCAAGTAATGTTTTAAAACTGCGCCTGTTGGAGTGAATGGTAAAATTGACATTCCATGAGTTAAGCTACAAACTAGACTGAACTTTTTTGTTGTAAGTTCTTTGACTTCTATGTGAATGCACTTCCATTCGAAGGTATTTGGCTTGGGTCCTTGAAGATTGACCATGATGGTCATTGCTGATAATGATGGGAATGTAGTTTGTTCACAAAGACAAGAGAAAGATATCCAAGAACCTATTAAGGATTTACCTCCAAAATCTTAAGCTAGGTGAAAGTATTCCTACCTAAGCAATGTTACTTAATATAATTTTGTTGCTAACCTAAAATTTATACTAAGGGTTAGAAGGGTTGCTAGGTATTAAAACTATAACCTAACACTACAAGGTTATTTGGTGATCTAACCTAGTTTCTTTAAACTATTGTATTTTTGTTTACTCATTATGTGGAGTTACCTAACCTATTTGC
The DNA here is from genome assembly GCA_018340775.1 of Taxus wallichiana var. yunnanensis. Lineage (NCBI taxonomy): Eukaryota > Viridiplantae > Streptophyta > Pinopsida > Cupressales > Taxaceae > Taxus > Taxus wallichiana. Next base: position 441,747,005 of record CM031242.1, on the reverse strand, counting down.
TAAAGATCTATGTTAGAGGTTAGTGGTTAGTGTTACATCCTAAGGTACTAATGTAAATCCTACCTAAGATCTAACCTAAGCAATCTAACCTATCCTAAACTAATGGATGCAAATTGGGAACTAAAGGGGGGTCGCATGTACATTGGCGACGGTTTCTAAGCATTTAAGAAGATGATAAGGTTTTTAAATTCCTACGGACTACCAACTTTGGCAGGGGCTAGTTTGGATGGCGGAGGCCTAGGTGGCAGTATCACTAGAAATGGAAATTCATGTTTTATTTGATTTGGAACTCACCAGTTTGGCAGGCGGTGGCAAGGAAGATTGGGTGGGAGATTGGGAAATTAATGAAATTAATTATCTTGTTTGACGAGCCCGAACCGCTTTGGTAGGCATGCCAACAGATTTTTGGTTGAGCTGTTTCATTTGCATGCTTTCCAATTTTTGTTCTACTTGCACTCTAGTTTTTCGAACCAGTAGTTAAACTATATTACATGGCTATTTTGGAGGTTTCAAATCTATTTTTGTTTCATGGAGAGTATATGAGGCAATGTGGAGGAAGTATTTTGTTGTTTTGGTCTTTCATGGAGAAGAAGGGAAGAAGCGAGCTCAGCTAGAAGTCTTCTTCAATTTTTTGGTGACACTATCAGGCATGATAGGCCCTAACTGTTAAAATATCTTACTTTCTTCTAAGTGTTTTCATTAAAACAACTTTTCTCTATTGAGTTTTATGTATTCATGCTTAGCTGGTAAATTGATAGATGGGTTTGTAAGATAAACTTGTATTCTGTGTTTTTGGAATCTATGTGTTCATGATTCTATGGAAATTTTTCTTTGCACTGCCTTTTTATAAAGGAACCACAAATACTCAAAATAAGATGGTAACGTTGTTGCTTCTACAGTGGTTTAAAATGTTTATTGGGTGAACTGGTTGTGTCTAGCGAATTCAAAATGGTAAGTACTTCAGTCTTATTAAACTCGTATGCAAGCACTAGCTTTAGTTGGGAAACTTGTTTAGTAAAGAGGTCTCAGAATCGAGATTCTCAAAGCATTTGTTTAGCATGTGTTTTGATCCATTGTTAATGGACTGTGAATAAACCCGTATATGATTTGGGGTTGTATTCTTCTTGAGAAAATCGATGACAATGACTAACAAATTTCACATGCACTATAGATAAACCTGTATGTGTCTTGTTGTTTTTGTTCTTACCTTGTGAAAACATGGACTGTATTGAAATTTGCATGCACAGGAAGAGTAGTATAGGTTTTAGTTGTATTTCATTTTGTGAACTTGATTGATTTTGGAAATTTTGTTTATTATCTTTCTTTTGGATAACTTGACTGTAACTCAAGTCGCCTTGGTGTGGTGCTTGTGGAATCTTGTTCTTCTGACCACGTTAATGGTATTTGGAGATTCTTTATGAAACCTGACCTGTGATTCATCCTTTCTGAGCTTTGTCTAAACATCTTACATTCTGTTTTGTTTGGAAATAAGGTTGATAGGATGTTAGGAAGAATGGAAGCATTTCTTCTTATTTCAAACTGTATGAAAACAATTTCACTACTCTTGGTCTAGTCTTACAGTGCTGATGTATTATGTAATTGTGGTTGTGATATTGATATCCTTCACTGTACACGCCATTTATTACTTGATGTTCATAATGGAAATAGAAACCTGAACATTGTGTTGGTTCAGGTATTATGGTCTTTTGATTATTTAGTAAACTATTAAGGGAACATGTAGTTACCCTAAATTGGTTACATATATTTGAATGGTCTTGATTCTTCAATGACATTTATACTTGGCATTGCGCCGGAATTGTAAACGAGTCCTAGACTGTACATATTATTCTTTTGATGTTTGATATTGTCCTTTTGTTGGAAACCCAATTTATAGTTCTAGTAGTGATGCGTTGGCATACCGTTGAGATGGTTCTACTTTGCCAAACTATTGGGCAGTCATAAGTGTTAGAAATTACTCAGATTCTTACCTCTTGTTGGGTCTAATAAGGGTATGTTATGTCTTGGAAGATTGATTGCGATCTAAACTTGTTTCGAATGTGTCAAACTGCACTGTTGATTTTATAGAGTTCTATAAATAGGAAATGTTAGCATGATTTCTTCTTATCTGTGGCTATTCTGAACCAATGGGAGAATGTTAGGATTTTAAAGAAATATTCTGTGAAGCTTATTATTCATGGACTTTGTATGAGCTTGATTGTTATATTATCTCTAACGGAAAGTAGAAATTTATGCATTAGATTGGGATGGTTTAGAAAGGAAGATAGTTTTAGTATTGTCTTTCTTTGGAATGGTCATTGTTCTCCTTCCTTAGAATTCTTGAATGAACTTAAACTATGTGAGAAGGTAAAACTATTCTATTATGTTGAAGGAAATGATTTGAGTTTGGGATCATGTTTTGGAAGACTCCTTCTATAATGCAGTTGGGATAAGTACATTGATTAGAACCTCTTTACTCCTATTCTTATTGAAGAGAGAAAACAATGTTTATTAATCTTGTTTACTTTTCATTTATCTGAAGTAAAGTGGAATGAGATTAGAGTTAGATTGGCAAATGAAATTGTAACTAGTAGACGACTTGACGTCAATCCATCACTTCTCCTTGGATTTCTTTCATTTGGATCTGTTGATAAATATATTATATTGTTATGTTTTAAATTAAAATTACTTTAAAGGAATAGTTTAAATCATGGCATACTCGGTTTCATCTTTCTTTGATGATTATGTACTTTCGCAATGGAATACTTTCTTTTCTTCTTTACTTGAAAGTTAGAGAAAATAACCAAAAGGGAATATGCTGTAAACACTTATGCATCTTATTGTAAAGATATGTGTTGTATTTTATTTGGTAATATTGGGATCAATGATTTAATATGTTTTTGTTGTTTGGTAAAGATATTGGATGGAATCAATTATACTTAATGTATAGGACATGTATTATGGTATTATCATAAGTAGCTTCAACTATCTGCACGACGGCCTTTATAGTGGTAAGGATATTAGTGTATCAGTGAATATTTCCATAACCTTTTGTTTTTTCCCTTTCTCCTAGCATGCCAATGCCTCTTCGCTAACTATAAGGTGAGTGATCACTTTTCCATTGTAAGGATGAGAGTCAAATCTTCCAAGCATTGCAAGTTTGACTAGTATTTTTTTCAAGCGGTTCTAGGTCCTGGATGCTTTAAGACAATAACATCTATAATCATCTCAATTTTTTTATATACCTTGCACACCTTTTCCTTTTCCTCCCTCGTCATGTGCTTTAATTGTGTGTTGATCATCTCTTCCTTCTTTAGATCCTTTCTTTTCTCAATGAGATCCTCCTTTTTCTTCTCCAATTCTCCTTCCAGAATGTCACCCAGTCATTCCTCCAAAAATTATTGCCTTCACCTCAAATGACACCTTTTTGAGTGCATTGCAGACCTATTCATCAGACGACTACTGAGAATTTACCAGTGGCTTTATTCCTTTTATTGATGGAACCTTCATCAGTGCCACTTAGTTAACATTGAATTCAATCTCTTCAACATGGGACTCAAATGCCCAATATAGAATTTTCCTAGTTCGTGGGTATGTGCCTTTGTTTCACTTGATTCTAGATCATTTCTTTAAATGTTGACAAAACAGATAAGGCTAAAGGGCTAGGAGGGATACCTAGTGAAAGGTGCTGGTTGTAGGTTGTTTCCCGCGTATGACTTCTTGATCCATAGCTGATCGTGGGAGCTTCCTTTTGGCTGGGAGGAACTACCTGAAATAGAAAACAAGACCAGAAATAAAATTTAAACAAGTATATTCAAGGTGGACTACCTAGCGTATGCTAGATCCGGGAAGTGTGATACTCCCTAGACGGTGTCAATCCACTATCTAAAACAACTCAATGCTAACAATAAATGAAATCCTACTGTAGTTAAAAGGATTTAGGTATCTCCTTCGACTACAATAAGAAAATTTATTCACAACAGGCTAAGCTATGACTGAATCTGTAGGTCAAGGTCTCTGTCAGAGTACTAGTATTGGTCAGGGTCTGGTTCTGGGTTGTTTTGAGTATTTGGTGGGGTTTTTAAGCTTTGTTCTTGGTCTAAGGGTAAAAACACAGAGACCGACGTTGGTCTGGTATGACCGATGTCAGTTTATGTGAACCGGTGATAGTATGGTGGGTACATGAAACTCAATAAAAACTTGAGGTGAGGGTAGATCTAAGGCTAACTAGAAATGTGAAGAGCAATGACAGGGTCTGTGTAGGTATTAGGTATACTCAGAGGTGATTAAAATATGGGTATGGGTAGTTCAAAGGTGTGGGTGAAGGAACGGTCAATTTTTCATGGAGGTAGATGGTGGGGGAATGGGAATGGGAGTAGAAACTAATAACAGAAATAAAAGAGTCTACTCAAATGACAATGGACAAGTTTTGGTTAATAAAACACTTACTGTTGTACGAGCTTGATGTCTAGTGGAAAATGGCAGGAGATCAGATGGAAAGAACTTGATGTGGTGCTGGCACTTCCCTAGATGATCCTGTGAATGTAAATGGCTCTGTGATTGCTTCTAGTGTTGGTTGTGGATGCTCTAATGCATGTATGAATGTTGATTCTTCTTGCATGCAACTCTAGTTTCATCTCTTCCTCTCAGAAATGTTCCAACGTCAAAATAAGGTTGTTTTGGGGATTATATGGTAACCGAAAGTGGTTCCGGGTTGATCGGGAATAGTTTAGGGTAACTGGCATCGATTATGGTGAGATTCCCTAGGTTTACTAAACTAGGCAGATCCTCTTGATTTTTTGGGATCTCATTCATTTTCTCCCGCGGATTATAATGGAAGCTTCCTTTCTAATGGGTGGAAATGTGGTTAGAGGGAATGTAGGATTTGGTTTTTAGGGTTTAGATAGGTCTTAGTTAGTTATGAAAAAATACTAAGAATAGGTCTTAGGGTGAGGTGGCTAGATGAGGTGTATAGGTGAGGTGGTGGTGTGGGCATTATCCAATTAGGATATTTAAATAATAAATATTTGTGAGATCATAAATTAATTTAATCAAATTAATTAAATTAATATTAGAGTGGGGTGAAAGGGGCCATGGTTAGGTGAGTGTGTTCGAGTTGGTTATTTGTCGAGGGACCTAGGGAAGTGTGACCCAATTTTGGTGTCTACATTTTACCCCTTTTTGTTGCATAGCTTGTATTGGTAAGCGATGCTGACAAAAATAAGATGTGGTTGCCCCATGTGTGGGTGAAGGTGATCCCCCTCAAAATAGGAACTAGTGAGGAAAAAGGTAGAATTGGTGAGTGGTTTGATAAAAGGTGAATGTGATGAAGAGGAAGGTAGGCAATAGGGGTAAAAAGGGGTAAAGGTCTAATTAGGTAAACCAAGTAATGGGTCATGGTCAAAGGGAGTGACAGTCAAATGCACGCACATGTATTAACTGTAGCACAATACCAAGTGAAGAGTAGGAAAACTCTACACTGCATTGTCTAAGGTCGGTAGGTTTATGCAAACAAGGTTGAGGTGATTCTAGTATCCAAGGTATAGGATATGGTCAGGAAACATGATGCAGGTCAGGTGCAGGAATGTTTAGGTATGTTCCAGTACACCAAGGGTTAGGTCAGGATAAATGGTCAGGAGGAGGAGGCAAGGTAGTGTCAGTATGTCCATCAACACAGTAGTAAACGGTGTTACAAAGTATAGTGAGCACATGAGGTCACATGTCACTAGCAATGTTCCAGTCCAAGTATCTAGGTCACAACATAGGTAGGGCCGAGGTATGGGTAAAATAATGAGTCCCGAATGAGGATGAGGTGAGGGGGTAAATGATAAGGTCAAGAAGATAAAGTGAAGTGTCCAAGTGAGGTGTGGGTGAGGTAAAAAGGATTTAGGTCAAAAATTAGAGGTAGGGGTAGGAAAAATAATAAGTAGGTAAACTAATGATAGTTTGAAGGCACCAATGCAGCCGCCATGAGGACCGACCACAATAAGCTAGGGAACAGGATCAATGTCCGTTAAGGTAAAACTGTCATTGATCAAGTCGGGTAGGTTATAAAAATGAAAAAAATGCCATATTTTTCAAATCATTTGTCTTTTACCGAATTGGGGAAAATGACAAGTGAGAGAGAGAAAAGTGGAAAGCGCCCATGTGGAATAGAGATTTGAGTTGGTGAGTGGTGTAGTGGGTGAGGGGAAGTGGATAGGTAGGTCCATGAGAGTGGATTGAGTGATTCGATTAGTTAGAGGTGAGGAGGTTGATTGGGTGATGGTGGAGGTAGGAGAGGGATCGGGTGGACCACCGGTGCAGGAGTCCGACATGCCACCATAGGATGATGATAGCGTGATGAGGTAAGTTTCAATCCTACTCTTTATTTTGTTTATTAGATTGAATAAGATGTTGGGTGGATAGAAATGGGTTGTTGGGGGAAATAAATTTTGGATTGGTGGGAGGGCATATCGGGGTAAATATGAATGAGGAGAGAAGTGATTGGGTGAAGGAAGGGTAAAGGGTAAAGGGCTAGGGTGGGGATTTGGGTGGGTAAAGGGGATAAAAAAGGGAGTTTTGAGGAAGAATGGGGGTTTGGGTGTTGCGGTTTTATGGTGATAGTGACTAGTTTCGGTTGAGGGTTAGCCTGACATCGGTGATGGAGAACCGGTATCGACCATGAAACAGGTGACCGATGCTAGTTTATGGGGGACCAGTGGTTAGTTATGGGTAACGGTATCGGTTGTAATTTGGGGAAAAAGGGGCCAAAAAGGTGTCGTAGGTTGGGTGGGTGAGGGGGAGTTGGAAATATGGGATGTTTTGGGAAAATCCTAATATAGGTAAGGGGTAAAAATAGGTAAGGGTAAATGATAGTATGTTAGAGGTGGGTTGGGTAGAGAGAAGATGTGATAGGTAAGGAGGTCTAGGGAAAGAGAGGTAGGGGGTGGTAGGTATAGGTGAGTTTCAAGTGAGATCATGGTTATGAGTAAGTTATATTAATATGATGTTTTTATTGAATGTAGGTGAGAGATCGGTTGAGGATGCGAGATAGGTGTCACCCCGCCGTGATTTTGGGGCGGCAAAAGTCAAGGAGTGGAGACATGTCACGATGTTGGCTTGAGTGGGGTCAACCGCCATTTGGCATATAGTCCGGTAGCTAAGCACTCGATGGTCACTCTCATCAATAGATGGAATTCCGTGACCAACACATTCCACCTACCAATAGGGGAGATGACCGTCACCCGAAGGATGTGTATAGTTACATGTGATTACTTATATTGGGGAAGCATGTATATTCGATCTCCTCATAAGCATCTGAGGAGTTGATGCTGACAATATTTGGTGAGGGAGTGGTGGAGTTGACATTCCATAGCGCCAGCCTGAGCTATGGAGAGATGTACCTAGCCCATCTTGTGGAGACGAGGCTAGTGGTATTACTGATGGAAGCAATATGTTGTTTTGCACTACTGGATGCAGAGGGTGGGAGATTCCCATGGTCACTAATGGGGGTACTACATGATATGATTATGGAAAAGACCTGCTTTACATGGGCACCAACATTTTAGTGTAGCTATATAGGGAGCTATAGGCATATGGGTGGCTCTGCAAGTTCGATCTGTGTTGTATGTTTATTCTACACTGCTAGGCCTATGAGGACATTATTTGTGTTCATCATTGGTATGCCCTGCATGAGATGCATTTGAGCCAGGTTTTGTTTGAGTGGGGTATAGGTGATGGGTGCCTATGATAGGAGAGTGTCGAGCAGGCAGGGGCTAGACATGATGTGGCCTATTATAGGCAGTTATTGGAGGGATTGTCCAGTGTGGACATTATTTGGAGACCGTATGTGGGCTATCCCTCATACAGACAGATGGCTAATGAGTTAGATGGCCTTCAACTACTTAGATGGATAGAGGGGCGCCATGCAGGGAGCATGAGATGATCCCAGTTGACAAGGTTAGATGGCAGTTTAGGCTACCACAAGATATACCTCCACCCTTCCCACAGTATAAGAGAGATGACATGGAGAGGCCATTGCCTCTACCATAACCAACAGTTCCTATAGGGTAGGAGGAGTAGGTGATAGACTGGCGAGATCGATGATGCCAAAGTGACAGATAGATATAGATAGTGGTGGATTGCCCATTTACGAGTAGTCTGCCTGTGCTAGGGTAACCATATTTAGCCACTATCACAATGTAGAGAGATGCCCTACATGGGCAGGTGGTGACCCTGATTACACAATTGGGGATGGTATAGGGAAGCTAGTAGGTTCAGAGGTGGAGGTGGCTGCTTTGCATGCATAGGTGGCGATCCAGCAGCCCAGATGGCCTGTGGTGGAGATGGAGATGGGATGGAGATGAGGAGCAAGTGGCTTCCCTATAGGTGTAGGTTACAGTTTATGGGGATAATTAGCTACCTGCATAGGCATAAATTCAGGCACTACGAGTTCAGTACATGCATAAGGTTTGAGGCCGATGACACTTACTCGCAGCACTGGGACAGGGTCCCACAGACAGGTATAGGGTTAGAGGCGAGATGGGACCACCATAAACAATACCCATATCCATGTTATGGGATTCCTTAGGTGAGGCCAGATATTATGAGGATCAGTTGATGGTAGCAAGGATATATTTTCTATCCTACAGAGAGTATAGGGCATAGCTGGCCTTGAGTGAGAGGACTAGATCCCATACCTACAGGTGGAGAGCACAAACGTCCATCGAGCTCTAAGAGAGAAGCAGAGGTGAGGCCACCAGTTCACGGAGGCTAGCTCCAGGTGATGTACCAAGCAAGTACCTAGCCATGACCCATGGTGGGCGGTGAGATGTTATTAAGCCACTAGATAGGAGAAAGGGAGGGAGGAGGAGACAGTAAGACAAATATGGAGGATGTCTAAAGCAAGATGATTCCTAATGCACATCTCTTCATTTTGATGTATTTTTATTCATTTTTGATATATACCGGCCTACGTGCCGAAGGGAGTGAGGATGTATATGAGATTTTTGTATTTTTTTATCATATACTGGCCTACGTGCCGAAGGGAGTGAGGATGTATATGAGAGTTTTGTATATTTTCTATCATATAATCGCCTACGTGTCAAGATGTGAGGTCTGTATATGAGAGTTTTGAGAGATTTGTTATATACACTAGCCTGCGTGCCAAAGATATTTGAGAGTTATGTATATGGATACACATGTTTGGATGTTTTTATTTATGGAGATGATGATGTTAATGTTCAATATGTGTATACATGGTTGTGGTTATCTTACTATTCTGATTTGTATATATGATGGGAACTAGGTAGTGTAGGCATGATAGAGTCAGGTCATAGGCATGGATCAAGTCATGATAGGTGTGTTAGGCATGGATGGAGCCATGATAGGTGTGTTAGGCATGGTTGAGTCAGGTCATAGGCATGGATTGAGTCAAGTCATAGGCATGGTGGACTTAGGTTGTGGTCTAGGCATGGATTGAGTCTAAATTGGTTGAGTTTGTGAAATTAATGATGATATGGGTCATGTTTGATATGTTTTATAGTAACATGCATGATAATGGCAAAGAAATGGTAGACATAATGAACATATGTATGATGATGATAAAAATGTGGAAATCAATTTGTTGTTTGTTTGGTTTAATTCCTAATTATTGATATAAAAAGAAATCTAACAAGGGTAGATTGTGATTTAGGAAAATGAAAGGTGAATTGGTTAGGGTAGAGAGTGGCTAAACTAACCTTGAAGGGCCCCGTGCCCTCGGAGTGCTGCCTACATAGTCCTGGTGAAAAGGGACCTCATGCCGATGTAGTTCTCCATAATCTAGGAAATAATGCGAGGAGGTATGAATAAGGGTTGGTAGGTTATAGGAATGATTGAGTCTAGATTGTTTTAGGTATGGGTGAATTGTGGGCACATTGATATGGGTGAGTTGGAGTTGATTATGGTGAAAGAGGAAAATGTACCCAAAGATAAGCATCGAGGATCTAGTCTTGTATAAGGTAATCAATACGTAATGAAGAAGGTTAAAAGACAAGAGGAGGTGAGGGAGCCATCTAATTGGTAAAGATTATAATGAGTAGGTCATACCTTAGATATTATGATGAATGTAAGACCCTAAAGACATTACATGATTGATTATTCAAAAGGTGAAGAGTAGTCACATGATCACCAGAGGTCACAGTTTTAGCAGGTCCCTTGAGGTGGTAGGAAATGAAAGTGCAAATGGTGAGAGGGGAAAAGTGATTAGTGTTATATGGTATTTGGTAGCATGCATTTTTGGTGAGAGATCCAAGATCACGATGGGAAAGTCCATGACAATTTTTTTCTATTTGACATGTATTTGAGATAGACTGATCGATGTGGGAAGTCTATATGGGAGGAGGAAATTAACTCCTTGAGGTCTTCGCAAAGCTGATCGATGCGGGAAGCTTCAAATTATTTTTTCTCTCTTTTTTTTGAAAGCACTTTACATAGCTGTCCTTCGAGGGAGCAGTCTATTTATAGTAGCGGTGTAGAGAGAAAGATGTCCTTTTGAGGGAGTCATCTTTTTATTGGAAGTTTGACTCAAGGAGTTGATTCCCATGTGAGGGATTTTGAGTCATGGACAAGACTAATGTGAAGAATTAGATTCTTGTTCGAAAGCAAGGTGAAATGACCATGGGATCTCATCTAAAAGTAGATGAAAAGTATCCATGAGAATCATGTCATGTGCAGTGCCAGTGGTACACATATTCAAAAGAAGATAAAAGAGTGACGGGTACACACATGATTCTTGTTTAGTTGTTGGTTATGGCATAGGAAGTGGATAGCGCTCAAGGGATAAGCATGGAAAGAGGTAAAAGGTGAGGTAGGACTAAAAGTCAATAGTAGAATGGTTGAAGATGCAAGACATTGAGGGACTCAGTTCAGTTTACCATCAAGTGAAGATAAATGATAAGCACCTGAACCATAAGCATGAGTCATGATGTATGGTCCAAGCCAATTAGGAGCAAATTTTCCCCATTTAGTTTTTTTGGCTTTGGTTACATATTGATTTTCTTTCAAGATAAGGTCACCGACTTGAAAGTTTCGTTCATGTACACGTTTGTGATAGGCACATTTGATACATTTTTGGTAAACTTAAATATGGTCAAGAGCATTAAGACGACGTTCATCTAATAACTCAAGTTGTGCTAAATGGTCTTGGTGAAAGTCATCATCATTGAGCATGTCATGGAGAGAAATGCAAAGTGAGGGAATCTAGACTTTGAGAGGTAGAACAGCCTCTATACCATAGACCAGAGAAAAGGGTGTGGTAGTAGTGGAAGTATGGATACTAGTGTGGTATGCCCATAGGGTGAAAGGAATGTGCATATGTCAGTCCTTCCTAGTATCATTAACCACTTTCATGAGAATTTTGTTTAAGGTTTTATTAGTGGATTCGGCTTGGCCATTGGTTTGTGGGTAATAAGGTGATGAGAAACTTAACTAGATGTCGAAGGCATCACAAAGTTTTCACAAGGTTTTATTTTTGAATTGTTTTCTCGTTATCAGTGATGAGGTGATACGGAACACCAAAGCGACAAATAATGTGATGGTTGATGAAATCACATATTTTCTTGACTTTCTTGGAGATGAGAGGTATCGATTCAACCCATTTGGTGTAATATTCAGTCCATTGATGTCATTGATATTTTGTGAAGAATGGGGATTGATCTCTCCAACGAGATCCAAACCCCATTGAGAGAAGGGCCAAAGGTCATGAGCGACTTGTAAGGCATGACTGGGTGTATGATGAAGGTTGGCATGTTGTTGGAATTTTACACAACGCTTAACGTAGTCACAAAATCATGGTTAAGGGTCAGCCAATAATAGCCTAGACGAAGAATACGCTTAGCAACAACAAGGCCACTGAAGTGACCTCCACATATGCCATCATGAACTTCCTTAATGGTATAAGGAATTTCAGAACTCCTAGGGCAACTTTCGTAAGAGAATTTCATCAAAGTTACGCTTATAGAGGAGGCCACCCATGATGGTGTAATGAGAGACCTTTTTAAGAAAGGCACGTTGTCCATTATGAGTGAGGTCGGGAGGCAAGATGGAGAGGGAAAGGTAGTCTAAATATTGTTTATACCAAAGGTCACTTGGGTCAGGGGTAGCGGTTCGATGGAGTAAATTTCACGAGGTAAATAAGAGGGTGATTGGAGTTTTGTACAGTGACAAATATTTTAGAATCGGCACGTGAAGTGGGTATTTGAGAGGCTAAGCATGCCATGGTATCTACAATTTTTTTGGTTGAATGGGGGATGGTTTGAAAGTATAAATGCTCAAAGGTGGTCAAAAGTATGTCCACATGATGTTTATACTTTTGAAGTATCTCATTACGACACTGGTATATACCATTTACTTGGTTTACGACCAATTGAGAATCACCAAAGATGTTGATTGACTTAATATGTAAGGCATAGGCAGCTTGGAGACCTAATATGAGTGCTTCATATTGGCAATATTATTTGTACAATTAAAATTGAGTTTGAAAGATAAAGGCATGGATTCACCATCAAGTGGAATGAGGATAACATCAGCCCCACCCCCATGCTGACACTTGGAACCATCAAAGAAGAGTGTCATTTGGTAAGTGGGTTCGCCCACAAAAAGGGTAACAATTAATTCATCCGGGAAGTTAAAGTTAGAGGGTTAATCTCGAAAATAGTTGTGTCACCAATTGGTCGGTGATATCCTAGCCATTGATGGACTTTTCATGGGTGAATTCGAGGTTGAGGTCAGCCGAATAATAAGCTAGTGTGTGACATGCTGATTTTGGTAAGGTTTGGCATACATGAAGTGTAAGGGGTCGGTATTTGTCACAACATAGGTTTTTTGGTTGAGTAGGTAATGGCGGAGTTTTGTGGCAATGAAAACTAAGGCTAAGAAAAAAATTCTGCATGGGTGTATCAGGTTTCATAGTCCAAAAGAGTATGACTTATGTAATAAACCACCTACTCCCTATGTTGTTCATCATGATGAGCGAGCATGGCCCCCAAGGAATGATCGGTAGCTGAGATGTATAAGTAGAAGGGTTGATCATCTTTAGGTGGAATGAGTACAGGTGGTTGGAGAAGGTATTGTTTTAAGGCCTCAAAATCTTTGTGGCAGTCATCATCCCATTTAAAGGAGACATCCTTCTTGAGAAGATGATGAAATGGTTGACACCGATCAGATAATTGCAAGATGAAATGGTGAATAGACTATAACTTACCTTACTAGGCTACAAAGTTGCCTAAGGTTAGTGGGCAGAGGAATTTCAAGAATGGATTTGACCTTAGCAGGGTCAACCTCTATACCACGTAAGGAAATGATAAATCCTAGGAGTTTTCCTGAGAGAACCACAAAGACACACTTCTTGAGCTGAAGGTGAAAAAAATATTTAATGAGGTGGTCAAAGATGGTTTTTAGGATGGTGAGGTGCTTAGAGCGGTGTTTGGATTTGGCAAGGAGGTCATCCATGTAATCTTCCAATATACAATGCATGACGTCATGGAAGATGTAAGTCATATCTCGTTGATAAATAGCACCAGCGTTTTTAAGGCTAAAAGGCATGACGTGATAATAGAAGGTCCCCCAAGGGGTGATGAATGTGGTTTTGTGCTGATCCTCTGAGGAAAGCAAGATTTAATTATAACCCGAGAAGCCATCCATGAGTGATAAAATCTCATGACCAGTGGTAAGGTCAACCAATTGGTCAATACTGTAGTAGGGAAAATCATCTTTCAGAAAGCTAGGTTGAGGTCATGGAAATCCATGCAAATGGAAAGTCCCCCTGTCGCCTTAGTGACAGGGAAAATGTTATAAATCCATCGAGGATAATCAATGGGTAAGATGAAGGACACGAAAAGAAGACGTTGAAGTTCTTATTTGACTAGAAGAGTAATGAGAGGGTGCCTTTTCCTCATCTTTTTTTTACAGTTTGGCATCCGGAATGGTTACAATATTATAGACCACTATGGTGGGGTCAATACTGGGCATGTCTGCGTAAGACCAAGCAAAAGCATGGTTATGATCTTTGAGAAAAGAAGTGATGGCTTCTTTTTTAACATTATCTAAATATTGGCCAATCTTTAGAATGTGTGGGTAATCCCGAGTATGGATGTTGATTTCGATAGTGGATTCGTGCTCAACATGGTTTTCATCTTAGATGGTAACGATCGATGAATATATGATTCTTGACACCAAGGTAGGTGAGTATAGATTCATCATCCTAACAATGAACAAAGTGTTAATCAAAGGTGTATCATCATTAGTCATTTGGTGGTACATGAAGGGAAGAGAGGAGGGAGCCTCGCCCTCATGTTGATAAGTTAGAGGCCCCAAGGAAATGGTGTTTATGAAAAAAAAATTAGGAGGAATGGATTCTGGATCCATCGACTCTATCGGTGAAGGTGGTGAAGAAGGTGGAGCAAGTGAAGAAGGTGGAGAAGGGTTGATGTCCTCAATGAGTTCAATGTGGGCCTTCTTGGTAGGTGGTTCAGCAAAGCCGATACCACTACGGTCATTATGTTTGTGGGTAGTACATGGAATAATAGTGTGGCGGCCTTGCTCATAAAATCCAAAACTAAAACCCTTCCATGCACATCGGTGCAGGAAGGTGTGGGTGAAATGGCGATTGGTGAGTGACTGGAGGTCGGCAGAAAATGGGTGGGTTTATGATGGTGGTTCAGGTGTATAAGTGGTAGCATCAAGTCCCCCATAGGTGAGATTGGTGCGAAGGTGGGGAGGACCATAAAGGAGGCACTCTCCTATATGGTGATCATAGCTAGGGTGTTGGTGAAGACTTCCATACTCTTGTGGAGTAAGGAATGTGTTAACACTATATAAACAATACTCCCCAGAGTGAGGCATTGAAAAATTCCTTCTAAGGGATCAGTGGTCGATATGTGGGTAGCTGGGATAGACGATGTGTTAGAGGTTGAATCGAAGGTAGAGACAACTGATTGGGAGGCTGACGGTTCAATCGTGGAGGTTGTGGTAGCAGAGAAATGGAGGATGTAGGTACAGTTGAGGTAGTGGCAACACTTGGTGAGTGGAGGTATAGGTGAAGAGGCATTTATCGTGGAGGTAGATTCTTTAATGGGTATAAGCATGTCATTGGGTTGGTAAAACATATTGCATGTTTTGAAGGGTGATGAGTCCCTGTGACAAAATGTTTCACCTGATTCTAGATCGTTTCTTCAAATGTTGAGAAAATAGAAAAGGGTAAAGGGCTAGGAGGGATACCTGTAAAAATGCTTTGGTTGTAGGTTTTTGCATGCGT
Organism: Taxus wallichiana var. yunnanensis; assembly: GCA_018340775.1. Taxonomy (NCBI): domain Eukaryota; kingdom Viridiplantae; phylum Streptophyta; class Pinopsida; order Cupressales; family Taxaceae; genus Taxus; species Taxus wallichiana. The sequence goes on along the minus strand of CM031242.1, from coordinate 441,731,731 downwards.
ACGACTTCTTGATCCACAAACTGATCGTGGGAGATTCCTTTTGGCTAGGAGGAACTACCTGAAATAGAAAACAAGCCCACCAAATAAAAGTTAAACAGTATATGTAGTGGACTACCTAGCATATGATAGATCTGGGAAGTGTGATACTCCCTTGACGGTTGTTAATCCACTATCTAAAAAAACTCAATGCTCACAATAAATGAAATCCTACCGTAGCTAAAAGGATTTAGGTATCTACTTCGACTATAATAAGAAAATTGATTCACAACATGCTAAGCTATGACTTAATTTGTAGGTCAAGGTCTCGTCGGAGTATTGGTATTGGTCAGTGGTCCTGCAGTTCTAGATTGTTACGAGCATTCAATGGGGATTTTAAGCTCTATTCTTGGTCGATGGTAAAACATAGAGACTGATGTCGGTTTATGTGAACTAGTGATTATTGTGGGTAACTGGCGATGGTATGGTCGGGGTATAGGAAACTCAATAAAAATTTGAGGTGAGGGCGAATCTAAGGCTAACTAGAAATGTGAAGAGCAATGGAAAGTTCGTGTAGGTATTAGGTATACTTAGAGGTGATTAAAATTTAGGTATTGGAAGTTCAAAGGTGTGGGTGAAGGAATGGTCAAGTTTTCATGGAGGTAGAAGGTGGGGGAATGGGAATGGGAGTAGAAACTAATAACAAAAATAAAATATTCTACTCAAATGAAAATGGATAAGTGTTGGTTAATAAAAATCTTACTATCAGACGAGCTTAATGTCTTGTGGGAAATGGTGGGTGATCAGATGGAAAGAAATCGATGTGGTTTTGGCACTTCCTAGATGCTCATGTGAATGCAAATGGCTTTGTGATTACTTCGTGTTGGTTGTGGATGCTCTGATGTGTGTACAAATGGTGATTCTTCTTACATGCAGATCTGGTTTTGTCTCTTGCTCTCATAAATGTGCCCACCTCAAAATAAGGTTGTTTTGGGGATTAAATGGTAATTGACAGTGGTTCCGAGTTTATCGGCAGTAGTTTAGGGTAACTGGTGTTGTTTATGGTAGGATTCCCTATGTTTACTAAATTAGGTAGATCCTCTTGATTTTCTGGGATCTCATTCATTTGCTCCCACGGATTAGAATGGAAGCTTCCTTTCTAACGGGTGGGAATGTGGTTATAGGGAATGTAGGCTTTGATTTTTAGGGTTTAGGTAGGTCTTAGTTAGTTATGACAACATACTAAGAATATGTCTTAGGGTGAGGTGGCTAGATGAGGTGTATAGATGAGGTGGTGGTATGGGAATTATCCAATTAGGATATTTAAATAATAGATATTTGTGAGATCATAAATTAATTTAATCAAATTAATAAAATTAATATTAGAGTGGGGTGAAAGGGGCCATGTTTAGGTGAGAGTATTCAAGTTGGTTATTTGTCAAGGCACCTAGGGAAGTGTGGCCCAATTTTGGTGTCTACAGCCTTCTTCTTTGAATGAAGATATTGTCAGGAGTTGGTCTGTAGGCACGGTGATTTGGAAACATGCACATAATACCTTGTTTGGATCATGGATATAACCCATTCCATGTCCCTGTGCTACTACCACGCTCTTTCCTCCTATGTGTGTTACATTTGGAAAGCTCACTACTATGCTAGGATCTCCACCCATGTTTCCATACTCCTTTCCTATACTCTCTTCTTCTATCTCCTTGAGTATCTCATCGGTGATTTGCTCCACTTCTGTTCCACTAACTTCTCTATTATGCCCACTACTTATCTTTCTCCGGCCTCCTCTATCTACTCCTTGGTGAGGTTGGGGGTCCTCTGATCCTTAGTATTTACTTCTTCAAACTCCCCTTTTCCCTAAGCGCCTTCCTCTTCTCCACCCTTTTCTTCACTTATTTCTTCCTCCGAATCATGCACATCATACATGAGATGATCCTAAACTTCTTCATCCTCACAATTGTCTCCTTCGCCCCTATAGGCCTCCAATCTCTCCATCTATTCTAATTTTGTCTTCTTCAATATCTTCTGCTTCTTCTTAATTGGGGATTCTTCCTCTTCTTCCTCTATAGCAGATGATTTCTTCCTAGGTGACTCTTCTTACTTTGGCACCTCTTCCGCAGGTGTATTTTCCTTCTCCTTGATGGGATACTTCTTCATATGCACATATGTGCTCAGCTTGGAACCTAACTGCACGCCCACATATTGTGTTGTGTGCACACTTGTGCTTTCTTCTCATGTGCCTCTTCCCTCTGTCTTTTCCTTGGCACAACCTTATTCCTACCAAAGTGGGATCCTCTAGGATGGAGACATCATTCTCCAAATAGGTTCCCTTTTCTTACTTGGGACTAATGTGCAAGTATACTCTTGTTGCGGTTCTTCTAGTAATTGGTAGTGTCATGGGTTTTTTCATGCACATCTCATGGGAGACATAATTCTCCACATAAGCATGATTATTGGGGTATATGAGCTTTCTCCATAAATTGCGGTGGTCTTGGTCCACCTCACTAAGGTCGAACCTTAGTATTTTAGCTTCCTTGAAGTGATTGACCCCTACTTGGAAATACTATGCAATGAAAGAGAAGGGTAATTTACACCATGGGCTCTTAGTCCCATTTGACAGAGTGAACCTGCTAATGCAAAAGTGTTGATAGACAAAGTGAACTCATCTTCTCCATATACTAGTGTTGGAAACTATTTAAGTATCCTCCACTCAGCCCCAAATGCATCACGCATTCACTTGTACCATTTCTCTAGGCATGCCTTATGGGCAGTTGTCATGGTGTCACATGTGTATTTTTCAAACCTCTTCGTGGGGAGGGGTCTTCATCTAGATACTCCCATACAAAATTCTCTGGCCCATCGGGAACTCTAATTTCTAAGAAGATAATGGTGAGAAGAACATTTCCAAACATAATCTTATCTCCTTCTTACATGATGTTGATGATCTCTTCTACAATGTAGGTGGAAAAGTTATAGATGGTTCCTTCTGAAATTTTCTGACACACATTCAACTAGGCCTTGTTTACCTATGTCCACCTCTCTTGACGATTTATCTTGCTGACTAGGCATGCGGCCATCCTCATTATTGGGTCATAGATATCAGGGATGTTGAAGTAGAGAGACCCTTCTTATAGTCATACTCCTCCATGGTCTTCTTAATAGTCTCTTTATCCTTCTGGTCATCATCTCATGAATCTCCTTCGCAGATCAAGATGATAAACTTAGAGCTTAGTTGGAGAGTTATGTGCATTCTACATCCTACAAATTAGAAGTGGTCCTTGTGCATGTGTGACATCAACCATTGGTATAGCCACTCTGGATTGCCAAAATAGGGTAACTTGTAAAGTTGTAGCAATCAAAAGTCTTCTCGAATTTTACCTTCACCTCATCTTTGTAGATTGGCATCCCTTCTGGTTTACTTTTATGTGTTGGATGAACTAGATCTAATGTCATTTCCTTCTCGGTGGTACTTTTGCGATGGTTGTAGTCACTCATGGCCATCTTCCTCACAAGGGATACCCATTATTTCCTAAATAACACTCCATCTAGGTATTGCATATCCGCATACCACTCCTCATTGAAACTGGTGGTGGCAGTTTGTTTTCCTTTTCCCATGCCCTTCTTAGGTGAAATTATTGCCTTCTTTGCTACCATCTTCTTGTTGGGTTAAAAACACTCTTCCTTACTCCTCCTCACTCTGCTAAAATTTATGGCTTAACTCCGTGAAAAATCTTTCTATTCCCGTGCCCTAGCTTCTAAACCCTAACATGGAAAACCCTTCCACAAGACAACATACTCTACTGAAACCTTCTTCCCTATGCCTTTGTACTCCTTCCATTTTCATTTTCAGATCACCCTAGTCACACACTTTATATTTTCACTCTTCTTCATTTACACAAATCTTTCTTCACGGATGCCCTAGTTCACAATACCTCTTCAATCTCGTAATAAAAAGGTATATAATAGTGTTCCGAATACTCTACTTATATATTTTCCTTATTTCCCACAATAAATGTTATACCACCTACCAACTTACTTAGCATTAAGTGTGGATTTTTCCACTAAAGTTGATCTTAAGTGCTCTTTCCTATGCACCCAATCCTGCACAAAAAATCTCTACAACTTTCTAGGTCACCAAAATCCTTACCGATTGAGGATTCTTACACATGCATCCACGATGCCGAAGGAACTTCTTCTATACTTGACCTAATTTTTTCCCTCACCTACCTCATGTTTTTCCTATGCTTCTCGTCCCTTGTATGTGGTCCTTGTATAGCCTTTTCCGACACCAAAATTTCTCATCAACCTTTTTCCATGCACTCTCTCCTACCTTTTGTGAATTTGATCTTTTAACCCTAGCCACTAAAACAAAAATTTCACTTCCAACCTTTATTTCACTTCACTCTACTCCACCCCACACTAAAATAGATGTGTGGCCCTCTGCACATATAAAACCCTTGAAAGTAACGTGGTTACCAACACACAAGGTGTGCAATAACAACACAATAGAAAGGAACAAGCAACAAGAAAGGGAAACATAAGGAAAAGAAATGCATTAAGGGAAATCCTAGGCTAATTGGAAAAACTACCTTATTTACAAACACAAGACTTATTTATAGTAGGGCTTCAGCCTACTCCCATTGAAATGGCCTAGTATTCTCATCAAATCTAGTGCTTATAATTGGAAAGTTCCTGAATTAATGATGTATGAGATAATGTATGGTCCCAACCAATGGAATTTCAACTTTCTAAGATAGCGCAAAAGTTTAGAGTCATATAACAAAACCATTTGCCCAACCTCATATTGTTTATCTTTGATATGACGATTGTTCCATTATTTTTGTCTTTCCTTCTCTATCTTTTGAATCCATCTAGCAAGTGATCACCTTTTGTCTAGCTACATTAATTTATCAATCCTTTATTCAAGTTCTTGTTCTCAACCAATCCTCTTGCGTGCGCTATACGTAGTGATGATAGCATAAATTTAATCATTAAAATAGCCTTTGTGCCAAATACCAATTGAAATGGTGTGGCCTTGTTCAACCTCTTGTAGGTTGTTTTGTATGCCTATAGAATGACCTGATACCTTTTCATCCCAATCTTGTATTCCCACATTGTAAATTTTTTTCAAAGTGTGACTCGGGGTTTTGTTAAATGCATCGGTAGCTCTATTCACTTGGTGGTGATAAGGGGTGGTCTTATGATTGGCCACCATAAATTCCGCCAATAGAATCTAGATTGTTTCATTTAGAAAATGTGTACCCCTATCACTAGTCGGGCGTAAAGGGCATTCATACATGTCGATTATGCTCTCCCATAAAAATTTAGTTGTTTTCACTGCGGTGAAGTCCTTTGTAGGTGTTACCTCTACCCATCTTATCACATAGTCGGTGCAAGTGATGATGTAATGCGAGCCAGTCCTTCGCACAACAGGTGAAATAGGTCCTACAAACTTAACTGCCCATTTTTCAAATGGTTCTGCACTGGCTATTGGTCTTAAGGGCATCTCATCCCTCTTTCCAAGTTTTCTAAGGTAGTGGAAATGGTCACAAGCCTTACAAAACTCAATACAATTCTCAGTAGATACTCGCCATCAAATCCCTACAAGTAGAATCTTACGCATAGTTACAATTCCTATATAGTGTCCTCCTACAATCCCACCATGTATTTCTTCCATAATTGTAACCCGCTCATGTTCTAATACACATTGGCAAAGAATCTCATCCCAGCCTAACTTGTACAAATCTCCACTAATCAACATGTAGGGTGTGACAGATATAGCTAACTGATTTCTCTCCAAATACTTCATTCTTTCCATCACCACACACATTTTAAGAAACACTAAAATATCCTTTAAATCATAGGTTGTACGATGTAGCCTAAATAATTACGTGTATGGCATGGTATCATGAATTCTCTATGCATCCTCCCCGAGTAATTATTGATAAATGATTAGGTCTGAATTACTCCTTATTGGTTTTAACACAAGTGAAAAATCAAATTCTTAAAATAATAGGACCCAGAGGCATATGCACCCTTGTAACATGGGTTTGTTCACCAAGTACTTTAATGCCATGTGGCCCATATAGAATATAAATGGTGTTACAACAGATGTTGCGTGAACTTATGTAGCACGTAGATCATTGTGAGCCTTGTGCAGAGTGGTGTAGTTTTACTCGCAAGTGTCAACTTCATACTTGCAAAACAAAGGGGATGATGAACAATCCCCCATTGTGCTAGCATTCCTCTAATGGCAATCCCGAGGCATCGATATACATATGGAAAGGTTTATCCCAAGAAGGAAACTATAGTATGGATGCGGTGATAGGTCTATCCTTCAAAGTGTCAAACATCATCTATTGTGACTCCCCTAGTGAAAGGTACTCTTGTGCTTTAATAAATTCTCCAAGGACACGGCGATCTTGTCATATCCCTTAATAAATTTCCTATATTATCCTATATGTCCAAGGATCCACGCACCGTGCTCATTGGTAGGCTCCCTAATAACACAATAACTACAACTTTGGCAAGATCCACAAGTAAACCTTCCTTACATATAATATGCCCCAACAAGGTTTCAAATGGAGTAGCAAAAACACACTTCTTAATGTTTAGGGATATCCTCAACTTCCGACATCTCTTAAACATCAACCTCAAATTTTTGCAATGGTATTTCACCATCCCATTTATTGTCTTGTCATCAAGGTATATTAGCAAAAACTTATGGATAAAATCCAAATGCGGACCATTATGCGTGAAAACACAAATGATTTGCATTCCTTAGTCCAAAATGCATGACCGTATAGGAAAACCTTCCCCATTTAGTGGTGAAAGTTGTTTTTCCTAGTCTTCCTTTGCAATCCTAATTTGACAATATCCTAAGAATCCATCCATGAAGGAATAAACTTCGTACCCACTACTCCCTCTAGAATTTCTTCAATTAAGGGGGTTGGAAACAGTCAATGACATATATTGCATTGAGTCCCTATAGTTAACAAAGATTCTTATCCTTCCATCCTTTTTAATGTTGATGACCATTAAACTTACCCATTCTGATTCCTCTATAGATTTAATGATGCTTGAAGAGATCATCTTGTCTATATATTCCTTGACCCGTATCACGTAAAAATTTGGATTCATTTGATACATCCTCTTCTCGGATCGGGTTCACAACTTCCTTCAACTTGATCCTGATTTCCCCCAAGGAGTGGTGAACTCCTTTAATTTATGGTACCTGCATGGGAACAAGTCCTAAAATTCATGCAAAATGTCAATGATCTTAGAAATCTCTTTCTCTAACCAATAATCCCCAATGATAGCTTCCTTAGGTTCTGCCTCTGAACCAATGTTAACCTTACTTTTTTCAAGGGCTCATGGTAAGTGCGTGCTCACTCATCAGCACTATCCATGACTTCATGCGTACCTTTAGTATGGTTAACATCCAAACTCTCCATCTCTTTGCCATCTATTACGTAGACCATATTTCCTTTTTCTTTTTCCCCTGCATGTCTGCATGCAAGTTGTATCTCCTATGATTCTTCCTCCTTAAAGCATAGTTCTAGACCAGGTTCACCTAATAACTCGATAACCTATCTTCTACAATGACACTATATCCCATCATTAGGCACTTAACAACTGCAGTGCTCTATCCACTGATGGTTTAGTTCTTCGATACTCGAAAGCTTGAAAAATATAATTTTTTTAGCTCTTGCCAATTTCTTGTCTAGTGGTGCATCTCCAAGTGAATGTACCATGGATGCACATAGCCTTGTAAGGTGGAATAAAAATTATGCACCCATAAAGAAGGTGGTAAGGCTTGTGTGCCTTCCATCCAGGCCTTCTCACATGCTTGGACATGAAATGAGGTGGGTTCTTTGCCATAGTAGTCTTGTATGATAGTGGGTGTGTTGCTTCTAGAGAACCTAACAAAGAACATGACTCTCACCTTGTGCCACTCTAGAAGGCTTTCATGATCTATTTCCCACCAATGCGCTATAGTCTCAAGCAAGTTATAACTAAGCATCCCTCTTCTTTCATCCTCATTTCTCCACTGAGCCTCCATCTCTTGCAAGAAATCATCAAGGTTGGCTCCTCCAGAGTAACTTGGAAACTTCTTCCCTCCGTGCACTTGACTGAGCATGCCTTTTTACCCTTGTTAGAGAGCCTCTTAACTATCACCTAATTAACTCATAAGTCCCATGTACCCAATTTTCACTTGCCACACTAGTTGTATCACTCATGGACTGAGCATATTCAAACTAGATAACTCCCTCTATAGGGAGAATCACCTTAGGGTCCCACGATAGAGCATGAATAGATCCTATCAAGAAATTCTTCTCCCAAGGGCTCAAAGTATATGGTGCGTATTTTCCATAATTTAAGGGGATGATGACTCGATATTCCTTGTTTTCAAAAATTATGTATCCCTTATTGAACCTTAGGTCAAAATTATTTTTGTAACACCAAGGCTACCCAAACAATGCATGAAGTCTCTAGTGAACTTGGCCCCTTGAATAGTGATAACCACATCTTTCAAGACACCAATGGGAATTTCCTATGTCTTTTCCCCATATAAAACACATTTGAAGATGGTTGTAATGGGGCCCTTCCCATTGTATGACATGCATACAAGGTGAGAACATTAACATCTATGCATGTATTAATCATAATATTTCTCGAAGCCATCATTCTACAACAACATCCAAAGTTAACTCTTTTTCATAGTCAAAGATGTGGAGAGGAAGGTTAGCATGTAGAACCTACCTCTTGCACTCTCCTCCAAAGCACGTGGTACCTTCTCCCATAACCATTCTCCTAGTAAGGGGATGATATTCTCTTACCTTAACATCTTGCATACTTCCCTATCCTCATCTAGATCCTTCGTGGAGCCTCAACATTCTTCCTATTCTCTAACCGCCTTGAATGCTCCTTCGTACACCGAATATCTCCTTGTAGACTTTAAATCAAATTCATGGTTTCTTTATACACCTCCTTCTGATGAGCATAGTCTGGATACCTTCCATGTACCACTTCTTCCCTTGTAACTAGTGTTCATTGTCTTGGTATGTCCTTGGTGCGCGTGGTCTCCGCTTGTGTCGTCATGAGTATAGGTTTTATCCCTTACTTACGCGCCACTCTTGGCATCCACAATGATTTGACCTTCTTTATGCTTACTATCCCAGCACCTTTGTCTTTCTAGTGTTGTTGTCTCATGTGCTCAAATAAATCAGAGCACTCCTCATACTTGTGATTCTTTCCACACCATGAGCATTGCAACATATCAAGAAACTCATGCTTATAATACTCTGTAGACCCATAGTTATAACAAGTCCCATGCAGGAACTCACTACTTCCTCCATGGCTACAAAACCTCAAAATCCTCCACAAAAACCTCTTCCACGTGCCCCTCCATCCATGCACCCTTCATAGCAGTGATCATCATCCTTGGAACTACTTGCAAGGCTAGTTTTGCACACACCAAGATCAACGACATCATGTATCTGGTCAATCAACCTACAATCTTTGGTTTCATGGGTCATAGAGGTACATATCTTGAAATAGCAAGACACATTCTTATGGATCATATCTTTGTAGTAGTGGACACTTACTTACATCATGATCCTAGTGGAAAATATCACAGTCCATTGTCATGGCGCATGTTGATCAAAGAACACTTGAAAGAACTCACACAAGAAGTCCACATAGGAAAACAAGCCAAGGTTAAGGGCATGAATGGATAGGAAGAACCCGCATGTGAAGGGAAATTTTATCATTTAGGACTTAGTGTATTTTGAGCATGAAGACTTATTTTTAGAAGATGTCTTGTGGAACACACGTAGAGACATTCATGCCACACATTATCTATCCTTAGAGGATCGGATCAAAGAGTTTTGCATGGAGACAAGCTAAGAATAGGATTGTCACTTCAGTTAACTATAAGAGGTCTATAGATAACACACTTGCATGTGTGGCTATGCTTGTAAATGGTGCATGGCTATTAGTAGCATGTGGCCTATTTTTTGAATATATAATTGGTGAAGGGAAAGTCCCCACCCTATATATATATGATGTGAATCACATAGTAGTAGGGAGATATATATATAGGTATATGTAGAGCGTAAGAGGTAAGCATAAAGAGATATGTGCATATGACTAAATTATTGTATCAAATCCATGCGCGCATTGGTATAGAATGCCATTATTGTAAGGAGATTCTATGTTTATTAATAGATGGAATATATTCGTTGAATCTAAGTGTCATGTGTGTAATTAAGTAGTGCATGTTCTTGATTCAATCATGATTATTTTTAAGATTTTTCTCTCCTAGATTTGAATATGGCATGCATTATAGAATGATGGATTAGTTATGAATCTATATGTTTCTTCCTTCATCATGCTAACATCCTACTACATCAACCCTATAGAGGGACCTGGTACCTTTGTGCACTTTGGGTGAGCACTCCATCTAGGATGAGTGATGTGTCGGCATCTAGGGTATTACCCGGTGAATTCTAGGCTGTATCATTGGTTCCGTTATGGGAGATTTTTTTAGTTTTTTTCAAGATGGTTCATGATGAAGATGTACCGGTTAACTCTAGCAAGTATTGAGGATTGGATACATGATCTGGAGGAAGAATATGTACAACGGTTCAAGATTGGATCTAAGTTTAACGCACACACTTGGGTAGAATAGAATCTATATGACAACTTATATGAGAGATTTTTTCCATCTTTCGAGTAGAATTATATGACTAGTTGATTTCTTATGCATCTCAGTGGAATTGGAGGTATCACGCACTTATCTGGACATAGGAAGAATTTTGGGCCCTTTATGATCTTGATTTGATCTAGACTCGCACTGTGGATACGTGGTTTCATGGTGTTCTAGATAGTTATATTCCGGAATATTTAATTTTGATGTATCCCTTCCCAGAGGTAGTTGAATTCCACTTTTACGGTATCCTAGAGGAGCATATCTATGAGGTATTCCCTTTGGCGATCAAGATCTTGATGGTAACTTTGAATCTGGAGAGTAAATCGATGGCTAACTAAACCTCACCATGCGTGAGGACATGAATAGGTTTGGTGAAAGATGGCAGACCTAGTGGAAGAAAGGAAGAGAGAGGAAAGGTGGCTTAAGTATAATGAGGTGCATGAGAGGGAGATAGAGAAGCAATGTATTGTTACAAAAATTATGGTGTTGAGGAGAGAGATGGCTCGTGAAGGATTTGGAGCTCACATAGAATACATGGAACCAGAGCATCAGAAATCCCCATCTTAGAAAGTATGACGAGAGATCCCCAATTAGCTTCACACTGAAGTGTGCTAGCAAATACTACCTGGGCCGGCACGCATCTTAATCCACCTAGTGACCTATCCCTTGTGCTTAGTTTTCCAGTATCTAGTACAAAAAATAACTGGCAAGCTAACTTGGGAAGTAAGAGAGCAAGAGTAAGTGGGGAAGCAAGCACATTAATGGAAGGTCAAATGACTTCATTGTTATTTGGAGGTGTATTTTTAGGTGCATCGTCCACACAGAATGTGAGCACGCAGAATGTTGGATTCACCTCTTGAAGTGGAACTACCTCATAAATTGTATGGGTTTAGTATAGTACTACTATCGGAGCACATGGGAGTACATCTATAGATACTATTCTAGCTATAGATGGAGGATCATGAGATATAGGTGGTTCTAGTTCTAGTTGTTACGGGAGGCAGGGAAACACATGAGGTTCTGGAGAAGGTAGGAAAGGTCCACACCAACCCCATAATATTTATATGGAGATGTCTCTTCATCTTCTAGAGTATAGAGGCATAGAGGATGTTGTTGAGCATGTGCACATGTGTGAAATATTGTGGTGTGTGAAAGGGATCATGAATTCTGAGTGCAAGGCAAGTCAATTTTCTACTACATTATAGGGACATGCACACATTTGGTATATGAAGTTTTACCCGATCAAACTTGCGTAGACTATGTAGCGCTAAAGTATGCTTTCTTGAAAGAGTTCCATATCCTAAGTTTGAGTAGAAGAGTATAAGTGTGCTCAAGGATATTAAGCAAGGCACTACTAAGAGTGTACGTGAGTATGATGCCCATTTTAAAACACTCCTATCTAAGATTTCTTATGATATTCATGCAAGCCAACATGTAAAATGGTTTGTTGGTGGATTGATTACACCATTCAGAAGAGCACTGTCACATAAGACATACACTAATACACTAGAAGCAGCTTTACATGCCTGAGGCGTAGTTGGGAGAATTGACACTAGCATTATTCCATTCTTAAAGGCATAGATTACGTTGTGATGGAAAATAAATTAGAGAAGCTATCAGAAAATTCAGCCCATGAAATGCACTTAGGAATTCGGTGTACAAATTGTGAAGGGAAGGTAACACCAAGCATAGTTTCCTTGCATATCTATATGTTCATTGTTGTTAGACTGTGAAATCTATCATTTGAATCATGATGCTAGCCACTTGTTCTTTGTTATAACATGTGATAAGGAAGAATGTATCCTACTTTTGCAAGATTTGCAGGTATATGACCTATGATACTAAGGATTGTCAATTGATTGGTCAGATCCATGATGCTATAGACATTGGGGTATGACAGAAAAGTGTAATAGATAACTCTAAAAACAAGAATGAGCACCAGGATCGGGATGATAATTAACTACACTGTGTGATAGGAATGGGGCCATTTTGAAGGATGTCATGGAAGAGGACGTGGATATCAAGGTGGATATGGAGGATGAGATCGTGGTAGAGGAAGAAACAAGTTTCCTTAAGGAATGTGTTATACATACGGATCCCTTGATCATCATAGGTGCGAATGTCCCCAAAATTTTACATGTTCTTTATGCAGAAAGAATCATAGCTATGAGGAGTTCCCGAAATTATATGATCATCTCAGTAAACAACATGAGAAGGAAAACAAAGGCACAGGATGGTTTGGATTTAGCATACGGAGGAAAATCGGTGGATGTCAAAGATAGCACGAGAACACGAGGCCTTAAATGTGAAGATTACCACATGTGCTGAAGTGGCACATGCAAGAGAGGAATCATACCGAAGCCTAAAATCATTAAGGAGGATGTTCTACATGCAAGGTACCTAGATCCTTTCCATTAGAAGGAAGTCTATCAAGAGACCATGGAGGTCCTCGAAATATTCAAGGTGAAAAATACAATGTTTAAAAGAGCAAAGACAAAAAGATGGAACAGAAGAAAGAAGTAGGAGGGTTTCCTCTAATATTGATGACATCGAGAGGTGTGTAAAATGTTATGCTAAGATAATATTATTCCATTATTATAGAATTGGTTTAAAGGGAACACTCCATGTGAAATCACCGAGAATGAACGACATATCCTACATGCAAATCCTTGCCCTGATAGCATTGACTATGATAAAGAGATCACTCGAATCTTGTTGTAGATGGATGGTTGTTGAGCAATATTTTGATTGATACGGTGTGGAATTCAATGTGCATACTTTAGATGCATGGGTACAAATGGGAGACCTCCATTACAACCATCATCTAATGTTTTTTTAATGGAAAATAAGACTAAGGCCACTCCTATAGGATTTTTGAAGGATGCATCCATAACCATAGAGGGGCCAAATTCACTGGGGATTTTGATGTATTAGCACTTGTAGAAGTAGATAGTTTTCCAACCTTTCTTGGATTCCCTTGTTGTTATGTGAATAATCTTTGACTTGAGGTTCAATAAAGGGTATATCAACTTTGAGAACAAGGAGGAAAGGGTTGTCATACCTTTGACGGATGGGAAGTCTACACCATATGTTGAGCCTCTAAGTGAGGAGGACTAAAAAAATCTATGTATGTTTTATTCGGGACCCAGAGGTCTTTGATCCATCAAAGAAAGGCATCTGTAGTGGGAGGATTCTCACTCCATTAGTGATACTACTACGAGTATTGCTTGTGACAATTGGTCTCATGGTACATATGAACTAGTAAGATGTAAGGGAAAAATCACGGTTGTGTGAAATAATGGAATTCCTTATGTTCAACGAGATAGGTAGCAAAGTGCCTTAGTATACATGAGCGAGAAGATCTTCTAGTATTATTGCAAGCCATGGAGGCATAATGGATAGACTAGGTTAACAAAATAGACATGTTAACATATGTCTTACACGTGATAGTAGCACGCATTCTGGTGGGTAGTTCATAGAAATAATATTATGGAGTGGAAGGAGATCAAAATCACCTTATCTACCAAGTTTGTAAGAAGCAATGCACTTACGTAGATTTGCACTTATAATGGTGATCAACCTATTTAGCACCACATTCAGTAGTGTGAGAGACTCTAGATGATAGGATGGAAGAATTACCACCTTCACTCTAGGTGCATAAATTGTACTCCACTCTACAAGGGTGTGCATGCACTTGGTATGTATACAGAACTACATCGAGAGACTGGAAATTGGCAAAATTTGATTGTAGGAATGATCCAGACCTTTGACTACTTTTCTTCCCAACCTCCAATAGAAGAGGCATTAAAATTTGTCAAGTGGTTAACCATGGGAGATAGTGCAAAGGTGGAGGAACTCATACAGGAATTAATTGGTGAGACAAAATCAGGCGTGCATTTTGAAGAAGAAGGAGAAGACTCCATATTGCTTGAACGTGTTTTCCTTGAGAAAGAAAAAGGAAAGATGGTGTACATCGTGGATGATGAGGAAGTTGAAAACCTAGATATTGACCATTCATAGGGGGTGTGCAAGGTCTTGGATAGTGTAGATAAGGATACATGTGCATACCATGAACCAATGAAGACAAAGAAGGTCAATATAGGATCGGAGGCTAAGCCTAAGGAGGTCATAATTGGAGACTATTGGTTAGACTCGGAGGTGGCAAAGATTATTGAGTTACTCAGGGATTATCAGGACTTATTCCCTTGAGGGTATCATGAACTTAAAGGTGTGCATGAATCACTTGGGGAAATGAAGATAAATCTTAAGGATGGTGCACATCCAGTTAGGAAGTGACCTTATAGAATGAACCCCAATTTGTGTGAAAAGGTCAAGGAAGAGATTGATAACATATTGAAATATGGAATTATCAAGCCCCTTGATGAGTTAGAATGGGTTAGTCTAATGGTGATCAGTATCAAGAAGGATGGATGAATTAAAATATGTGTGGACTACATGGAGCTGAATGTTGCATGTGTAACAGATCCATTCCCTACACCATTCATTGAGGAAATACTAGAAGGAGTGGCAGGGTGTGAGATATATTCCTTCACAAATGGGTTCTCCAGGGTATCATCAAGTTAGGATTGCTTAGGAGGATCAGGAAAAGACTACATTTACTATTGAATGGGGTAGCTTTGCCTATACTATGATGCCTTTTGGACTAAAAAATGTGCCTGATGTATTCTCGCGGATAGTTGTTTAGGCATTTAAAGATTTTATTCACAACTTTTATAGGTTTATCTAGATGTTTGGACAACATATGGGCTAGTTAAAGATCATTGTGACAATTTTTAATTAATGTTTTAATGGTGATGAAAATCAGAATCTATTTGTACGTCAAGAAGTGCATATTTTCTACACTGACTTTTGGAATACTGTTAGGATATATAATCTGCAAGGAAGGTTTTTGTTGATCCAACTAAGGTTACAGTCATTCTAGGCCTGGAACCACCTACCAGTCTAAGTGAGGTGCATGGATTTTTGGGTCACACATGATATTATCATAAGTTCATAAAAGGGTATGCCAAAGTTGTTGCACCCTTGGAAGAATTACTAAAAGGGAAAGGTACATTTTATTAGGGAGAACTGAAGCAATGTGTCTTTGAGATATTAAAGGAGAAAATTATTACCATGCCCATTCTATGTTTTCCCTCATGGGATAAACCATTTCATGTGCATGTGGATGCCTCTTGTATGGCCATTGGCACTATGTTAGCTCAACCTAGTGAAGGTATTGTAGATCATCCAATTTGTTTTACTAGTAGGAAGCTGACTCCTGCTAAACAAAATTATACAACTACAAAGCACGAAGCTTTATCACTGATCTATGCATTACACAAGTTTTGGCAAAGTACTTGTTAGGAACACCATTTGTATTCTACACAGATCACATGGCATTGAACTATTTGGTGAACAAACCCAGTATTACAAGGGCACATATGCAAATGGGTACTCCTATTTTAAGAGTTTGACTCCATAGTTGTGGTGAAGCTATGGTAGAGTAACTTTGGACCAAAGCATTTGTCTAGAATTCACTCGGGAGAAGAATCAGACAATTGAAGAAACCATACTAGATGCACAGATTATATAGGTTACAATACATGCCCTTAGAATTAGAAGACATTGTTGTCTTCCATAGAAAGGTGTGGCACGAGAAGGAATGAAGGCATTAAAGAAGAAACAACTTGCTATACATGCGACACCATTTATGTTAATCAATGGTGACCTCTACAAGTTAGGCCGAGATGAAGTATTATGCCGATGTGTATTAGAGCATGAGTGCAAGGATATTATGGAAGAAACCCATGGTGGTATTGCAGGAGGCCACTATGGAGGTGATGATCTGCTTGCTAGAAAATCCTACTTGTAGGATTATGGTGGGAGACATTGTATAAATATTGTAAAGTGTATTGCAAAGTGTGTGACCATTGCCGTTGTCTAGTCAACTAGGGAAAAGAGATGAGATGCCTTTGATACCAATTACTAGTTCTAAACCATTTGAGAAATGGACCATTACTTTTGTAGGACCTATTTCACCAGCTACACGTAGGACTGGATCATGCTATATCATTACTTGCACATATTATCTTACACGGTGGGTAGAAGAAACACCTATGAAGGACTGTACATCGGCTAAAATAGCTAGGTTTATATGGGAGAATGTTCTTACAAGATATGGATGTCCTTTAATCTTGACAAGTGAAAGGGGTACACACTTTTTGAATGAGATAATCAGGATCCTATCGGATGAGTTTATGATTGCCCACCCTAAGACTACACCTTACCACCCTCGGGAAAATGGGCGATGAGGATTTCAACAAGATTTTGAGCCAAAATTTGACAAAAAATTGTGATGTTGGATGAAATGATTGGGATTATAAAGTGTCATTTGTTCTTTGGGCATATAAAACAACTTATAAGAGATTGAACAAAGACACACTATTTCAATTGGTGTTTGGCACATAAGTCATTCTCCCTATAGAATTTATGTTACCTTCTTTGCGCATTACGCATGCTTTAGAAGAGAGGATTGAAAAGATGATTCAGTTGGATGAGCGATGAGCCATAGCATGTTGGAGTCAAAACCAAGAAAAGGCCAAGCAGAAAGCATGGCATGAAAGAAATATAAAGGATAAGAAGTTAGCGGTTAGACAAATGGTACTTCTTTATGACTCTAAGTTCTTATGCCATCCAGGAAAGCTCAAAGTACATTGGTTGGGGCCATATGTCATCACTTACATACTTGAATCAGGTGCTTGCCAGTTAGAAGCACTTGATGGAACATGACTACCTGGTTACTTTAACAAGAGTAGGTTGAAGCCCTACTATAAATAAGTCTTCTTGGTGTTTGTAATAAGGTAGTATTGCCATTTAGATTAGGTTTTCAATTCTATATTTCCTTAATGTATTTCCTTCATTGTCATTATGCTTTTTCAATTTAGTTATTGTTCTTGTGTAATAAGCATGCTTGCACGCATAAAGCTTATTTATGCACGAGGATTGCCCATCCTTTTAGTGTGGGGTGGTTGTTGATATCTAGGTACAAGACTGTGGGAATTGAAAGGTGAAAGGAATAAGCTACTATGGGTGTGCTTTAAGTTAAAAGAAGATTGCTTCTCAAAAGTGACCAAGGATGGAGATGAATGAAAGGATAGTATAATGTGAGGTAAGAAGAGGCCATGATAACTACCAGGAGAAGGTACAGTGACAAGGTACTTGGGTGCAAGGGCACACACTGAAGAGAAGTCTATGACCAGAGGGTAGGAAGGTGTGCAAGAATGTTATAGCTAGGGTGCGAAGATGTACCGCATGGAACGAATGAATTTTATCAATGAATGAGAGGATATTTGGTAGGTGAAGGAGAAATAAATGAATAAAAATTTGAAAAAATATATAAGGATGGGATGCGAATTCATTTTTACCATTACGACTAAGATTATTTAAGGAAAGAGATAAGCACTAAGAGCCGAGTGATTGGGTTAAGGTACGAAGGGTGTGAAACCAAGTGTGACAAATAGATCTATGCGGAAAGAAACTTATTTCCTTGGTGGTGAAGGGTTTGAGTGAACAAGGGTGAAAGAGAGGATTTAGGGTATGAATTTTCCACCCAGGGCATGATTGAATCGAGCTAGGGTTTCATTCACAAATTACAGAGTTAAAGAGGAGATGATTGTAAGGTAAAAATGGCACCCAAGAAAGCAAAGACAACAGGAGTAAAAGGAAAGAAGAAGGTGGTTGTCGAGGAGGAAGAGATGGCACCCAAAAGTGATTTTTCAAAAATGCAATATCTAGAAGGAGTCATCGTTGGCTAGGAATGGGATTCACCCATCAGAAAGAGAAAAGTAAGTGAATACAATCACATGACCTCTAGAGAATAAGAAGGATCTCAATTCCTTGCTCACTACGAGGATGAACAAACGTATGGTAGATGACATGTTGGTTTATGATGATGTAAGCAAGAAGCTTTTGAAGAGAATTGGGGTCTACCAATTATATGAGCTTCCATATTTCAGGAAGTATGAGCCCTTGTACCAGTGGCTCATGAGTAGAGTGCATGAGGACTTCTTCTACTTTATAGGATGCAGAGTTAGAATCTCATCCATGCTTATCTCAATGGTGATAGGTTTGAAGGCCACAGGAGAGGATATAAAGAATGATCTCATAGATAAAGTCATGATCTTAAAGACTAGATAGGAGTTGGGGTACCTGAAGGGTCTACGTGGTATGGATATAGACAAGTTGAAGAACTGTTCGGTTGTGCAAGCAACAACACACCTTGTTATAAAGTTGAATGACCAAGAGTGGTGGTCATAGGTAAATACTATGTGGTTATACGTTGTGTGCAAGATGTCTGAAGGAGAAGTCTATGGCTACATTATAGAGTAAATGTTTGAGGAAGCATACACGGGAGGGAAGATTAGCTTTGGGGTTGTTTGAATATCACTAGTATTCATGGAAATTGGAGTACTATACGGATTGAAGGAAAAGGTATGGGAATACCTCATGGAGAATAATTCACCCGGTGAAAGGTTTAGCAAGTACTTATGTAAAGGATCCATGAGATGACGTCAAGAAAAGGGTGGAGAATCGACGAAAAGCTCTACATGGAATTTTGATAAGAGTGGTGCATCCCTAAGGACCTACTATCAATAGTGGGAAATAAGTCCAGTTTTCTATATATTAGCATTTATGCATCACGTGCTTCCTAATGAGAGAAGGAGCATGGAGCCCTTGGTGTAAATTTTCTTACGCATTCACTGTAAGGTATTTCCAAGCATCTGTTCATAGATTCACAGGCACACACCAACTGGTATTCAATGTAGATAAGGTAGACTACGACTACCACACATTGAGGAAGAAGTATGTGTATCCAAAAAGGAGTGCCTATGTCGAGAGGATCATTTCAGAGGTATTGATCATTAAACCAATAAGTTTGGTGGTGGGAGATATTGGAGGAACACTGGTGTATCTCCAACTAAAGCCAAAGGTGGAGAATAAAAAGTATGTGGAAGATGAATTCGCACTTCCAGTACCACCAAAGGGAAAGCATACAATGGAGAACATCCCATCACCTAAGTCCATAGAGCCAATTGAAGTGGAGGATAAGGAGGATGAGCACGAAGATAGTGGTGGTTTGGAGCATAGAGGTAGAATACATCCTATGAATAAGGATGAAGCTGAGTGTGCCACTACATCACCTCAGCCACAAGAGGGGTATGATGAGTACTTGAATACAGCCCAAGGGGAGCATATATTTAAGAGGGTGTTCAGGAGAACAAGGATCCAAGATGCTACTCCAAAAATAGTGCGCAGATCACCTAGACTCTTTCAATAGAAGGAGGCCACCATGCAAAGAATGAGGAAACTGAAGTTGAATGAGGAGGAAGGGTTAAAGGAAAGTGCACCTAATTCTCCTACACTTCTAGAGGACATAGAAGAACAAAAGGATGAGGAATCAAAGGAAAGAGGAGAGGAAGAAAAGGGACCATAGGAGATAGCTGCAGAGACTATTCAAGACATGGAGACACAAGTACCAAATTTGGAAGCTAAAGTACCTAAGTAGCAATAGTCTAGAAGAACGAGTGGAGAGCACATTCCACCAACTATGGGCTATGTATAGGACACGGAGTAAAATTTTCCACGCCCACTTCAGAGCATGATAGCATAGAAGGATTTATTTGGCTAGGAGCTAATGGATGAGGATATGGTGACTATGTGCACTCAAAAGAAACTATCATGGTCAATGCATACCCACATGGATGATCTTGACTTTGATGTATGTGAAGAGTCATGTATTTTGAGATGGATGAAGAAGGAACCCCAAGCTAGACATATGACAGTAAAGCCTACTGTCATGTCAGATGAGTAGGTCAGCAATGCATTGGTGAAGGTTTCTACTGAAGTTGCTAGAAGAAACATGGACAAAGCTGCAATGATAAGAGCATTGTGTGAGGAGCTAAAGAAAAAGGATGAGATAACACACATAATGCAAGAGAGGGACTTAGCACAGAATAAGAATGAAGTATTTATTAGCATTGCAAAGGAGATTGGAGATAATGTCATAAGAGCTAGGCCACACTTGGAGACCAAGGTACCATAGATGTTTCCCTCAGCGATACATTATGTAGGAAATTTGGTGGACCTGGTACTTGAAGATGAACCTCTGCGCATGCCAATGCCAAGGAATCTAGAACAAGAGGTAGAATGAGAGAAAGCTTTAGTGATGTAAAAGATTACATCCTATGAAGGGCTGCTACAAGTGCTACAAGAAGTATTGAAGAAAGCAGACTAGGCTTTGAACATCTGCATAGCTCCAGAGGTGCTTATCAACATAAAGACCCTAGAAGAAAACAATGAGGTCAGAGAGAAATGAAGGATGAAACATTGGGCCACGTAGAAATATTTTCAATGGTTAAGTAGAAGCATGAGGCCCTAAAAACAACACAAGAGTCGCACAAGACTCGGTTGGAAGAGCTTAGGAAGCTCATTACGTAGAAGATGGATCTTCTAGAAGGAAGAATGACCTTAGTGTTCATCTTTGTGTTGATTCTGCAAAATTAAAAAGGGGAGATTGCGAGGGATGAATAGGAGTTCATTGTTGTGGACATTCTAGAAAAGGAAGAACAAGCACTCGAGGAATGAAAAGCCTTGGAGTCTGAAATAAAGGAGGAGTATCCAGAGTTAATACTTCAAACTGATACAGAGGAGGCTGCCTCATAAAACTTCTTTATTCATCTACATTCTTTCTTTCTTATTCTTTCCATTCTTTTATTATTTACTTTAGTTTTGGAGATAACCATTGTTGGGGCAACAATGAGATTAGTGTGGGGTAATGTTGATCAAAGAACACTTGACAGAACTCACACAAGAAGTCTACATGGGAAAACAGGCCAAGTTTAAGGGCGTGAATGGACAGGAAGAACCCATGCATGGAGGGAAAGTTCAACATTTAGGACTTAGCTGATTTTGAGCATGAAGACCTATTTTTAGAAGATGGCATATAGAACACACCAACGAGGTAGAGACATGCGCACCATGCATTGTCTATCTTTAGAGGATCGGATTGAAGTGTTTTGCATGGAGACAAGCTAAGAATAGGATTGTCACTTCAATTAATTGTAAGAGGTCTATAGATAGCACACTTGCATGTGTGGTTATGCCTGTAAACGACACGTGGCTATTAGTAGCATGTGACCTATTTTTGGAATAGATAAGTGGTGAAGGGAAAGTCCCCACCCTATATATATGATGTGAATCACATAGTAGTAGGGAGATATATATAGGTATATGCAGAGCGTAAGAGGTAAGCATAAAGAGATATGTGCATATGACTAGATTACTGTATCAGATCCATGCGTGCATTGGTATAGAATTCCATTATTGTAAGGAGCTTCTGTGTTTATTAATATATAGAAGATATTGGTTGAATCTAAGTGTAATTCCTATGTGTAATTGAGTAGTGCATGTTCTTGATTCAATCATGATTATTGTTTAAGCTTGTTTTCTCCTAGATCTAAATATGGCATACATTTTAGAATGATGGATTAGTTATAGATATATATGATTCTTCCTTCATCACACTAACATCATGCCACAACAACCCTAAATAGGGACCTAGTACCTTTGTGTGCTTTAGGTGAGCACTCAATCTAGGTTGAGTGATGTGTTAGCACATTTAGGGTATTATCTAGTGAATTCTAGGCTGCATCAAGCACATACTAACCTTTAAGGAAAATTTTTCCTTTGTATGCCCCTCTATCTCACAAAATGTGCACTAGAGACCACTATGAGTCTCATGCACCGAATTCTGAGATAGTTGTTGTAGATTTTTGGCCATTATAAAAATTTGAGCTTCAAGGAAAGGGATAACACTAGTATTTATGCTTCTAATAGCCTTAGTACGGGGAAGCCTCCAAAGTGTCACACAGTGCCTGTGAATTTCTTGTGTGAAAGAACCCTCCTAAACAGTGTTATCAACCCTCCAACAAACCACTGAGCATGTTGAGAAGGATGAATATCATAAGATAGTTTTGACAAGAGAGTCTTAAAATTCATTTCATATTCTTGCACACTCTCTACCATTTCTGTTGGATTTCTTTCAAATCACTAATTCTCTTCTTCTCAAACTCAAGGATATGGAAATGAGATAAGAAGGCATTATTCAAAGCAATGTAATCTACCACCATATGATGGGGTCATACTTCCGTCTGAGAATATGCACGCACCCATGTAATGTCATTGCAAACTGACTTGCCTTTTTCTCTAGGGTAGTGATCCCCTTCACGTGCCATAGAAACTCACACTTGTGCACATGCTCTGTAACATCCTCAACACCCTTGTAATCTGGTAGATGTAAGGACATCTCGAAAAATACTTGCAGAGGTGGTTGAGGTCCTTGTCCTCCTGATCCAGAACCTTGATTCCCTTTGGTGTTTCCTCAACTAGAATATCCTTTGGATCCACTGTGTCCCGATCCTTCGATCCATTAGATCCTTAAAATCCACCAGGTCCACCAGTCCTCTAGCTCCTACTCCACTAGATCCTCCTCCTGTAGCTGGTAATGGTCACAACTAGCATTCCCAACATTCTATTGAACTACGTGCCAATAGTTTGTGATATTTCTCCACTACCAGACATGTATTCGCATCACTCCTAGATGTGATACAAACACTTTGTGTACTTGCACTTGTCCCAAAAATACCTCCAAACACAAGAATTTTTGAGTGGCCATAGATGTCCCAAACAAGAAGTTATACCTCCTTGGTGTAGATCGGTCACTTTCACTCGATATCAATTGTGTTAGCAATACTTATTTCTTGATTTAAAAAATTAAGCACTAGGGGTTGGTCACCATGTGGTTTAGATGCACGCTGATGGATATCCTTTCTCCACATGAAGAAATCTCATCAAAAGCTGAAGGGGTCTCTCTCCTGTGCTTGCAAAGATGGGGTAGCACTAACTACCTAGGTTCCACGTCCTCTGCGTGAACCTCAATTCCTTCCCTAACATCTTTCTCCATAGATCCATCACTTAAGAAACCTTGTGTTATCTATCCACCTCCCTTTCACGTGCTTCACTATACTTAAGTCATCTCTCCTCCCTCTCCTTTTCTTCCGTAAGGTCTGTCATCTTCCTCCATCCTAGCTTCCTCACCTAATGCTCATAGAAGCTTATCCAACCATAGGCATGGTTCATTTTAAGACACTCATAGAAAATTGGAGGTGGAAAATACCTGGCAAATATCCCCAGAACTGGTTTCAGTGAAAGGTGAATTTACCAATTTTTCATAACTGAATTTTCTCCTTTTTTAGCTAGAGAGACTGCATATTTGTAAACACTGACGGCTTATTGACGCGTGTCAAAAATCCTTGTTAATAACCATGTACTCATACACAACAATTTATTTTTAACAAATTTAGAATGCAAAACAAAAATAATAAATTGCAGTGCAAATTCATGAATATAACTGTTAGCGAACATACAACTATCAAAAACATAAATATAGAAACATGCATTCCAATCAACTTGCATAACCCTAGAATTAATTTGGATATCAGGGGAGTGTCATTCTGTTCTATTTCATGTATTCCTAATACCTAAGGCTATGAAGTTATGAACACGCATAACCCTATCAAGATACTTTATTTAGTAGACTCGGTGAGTATTAATTACTTGTAAGTGAATTTCATGGCAACAAATGCCATGTAACTCAATCTAGTCAAAATTACTGCGAAACCGAACAGGAATCGTGGCATCTTATGTGGTGCCACCACTCCAAACAGTGTTATGAGGAAGGCTAATGTCATTGCCATCCATGCAGCTTCACCAAGTACCCCATCTCTTTTTTCAAAAGAAGCCAAAGCGCTATAATCTGCACCCATAATCAACCTACAACTCGCCTCCTTCCAACCAATTTTCATTTTATCTTTGGCCATTGAAAAAAATCTCTTTATCATTCAATTGTGAAATGGGGAGGGAAGCATGTTGCATTCCAGTACCTAACCCCTCCATTGAAGTCCCACCTTGAGCAAATCCAACTATTTCCATATCAAGATTCATTAAAAATTGTTATTCAAAAAACCCAACAAGCTGCTTAAATTACACAGTCACTATCCATGCGTCAATGAGTCTTATTGACGATGCGTCAACAAGTCTTATTGACACACGTCAACAAGACTTGTTGACGCATGTCAAAAATACTTGTTGATGTGCATCAACAAGACTTGTTGACACGTGTCAATAAGACTTGTTGACATGCGTCAACAAGACTTGTTGACGTGTGTCAATGCGATTTGTTAACGTGCATCAACTACTTAACCCTTTGTCATGCGTCAACTACTTTACCCTTTATCATACATCAACTAATTAACCCCTTGTCACGCACTAACTACTTAACCCCTTGTCATGCATCGACTTCTTAACCCCTTGTTGTGCATCAACTACTTAACCCCTTGTCACGTGTCAACTGCTTAACCCCTTGTCGTCACGTCAACTACTTAACCCCTTATCGCACATCAACTACTTAACCCCTTATCACATGTCAACTACTTAACCCCTTTTGGCATGTCAACTACTTAACCCATTATCGC
The DNA here is from genome assembly GCA_018340775.1 of Taxus wallichiana var. yunnanensis. Classification (NCBI taxonomy): domain Eukaryota; kingdom Viridiplantae; phylum Streptophyta; class Pinopsida; order Cupressales; family Taxaceae; genus Taxus; species Taxus wallichiana. Next base: position 441,706,444 of record CM031242.1, on the reverse strand, counting down.
GTATCAATTGCTTAACACCTTGTCACACGTCTATAATATCTCCTTGTCACACATCTACAATACCTCCTTGTCGCACATTTGCAATACCTCTTTATCTCGCGCGTGTAGCCTTTACCCTCCTTTCGTGTGTTTACTGTACTTGATAATACATATACCCCAGGTGGTATGAGTGATCTAGTAGTGTTCTACCTAGTGAATAATCTAGGATTATATAGGGGATAGTTTAAATGGGTAGGCGAAGCCAACCCTTAAAAAAATTAAACTGTAATTTTTAGTAACAGTCCTCAATTGACCCGCACTAGACAATTCACCTTTTCCAATTTTTCAAAAATGGAATATTCACCATATTACAAATATTCCCCACTAAAATTATCCCCGACCATAGGGAATGCCTCCACACATAGCTTAATGATCAATATCTTCATAGCCAACAGGATAGCTTGCACAAATGATCCTTTAGGTTCCCTTAAGAACTAAAACTCAACAACCTCTAGACAAGAATACATAGAAATAGTGTATTCCAGGGTATAACTGGTTAGCACTCTCTTCCACCAATGATCAATAGCATGTGTCCAAGTCAAATCAGCATCTTGCAGCCTCGATATTTATCTTGGGTCCAAATGCAAGATCTCTAGTACCCATTAATCTAGATGCATACACGGAAAGACATTCATATAGATCTACCTTTGGAAAGAAGAAAAACAAGGTCTCATACAACTCATGATATAAGTGTTCTTCTACCCATTTGCATATATCAAACTCAATTCCAGTGCTAAATGTTTATGCAAACTCATCCCCTATGCTTGTAAACCATGGTTCAACAGTTTCCAAGTTCAAGCACTTTGTCATCAGATATCATTCTCACAATAGCTTTGAAAAGAGGTCCTGACAATGGAATTAAGATGTAGTCATTTTTATGTGCCCTTAGAACAACACTTTAATCCCATACGCATCGACCTATCACCTAGCGAGCATTGGGTTCTCACCCAAGGTATGCGTGGGCATTGATCTCCTCCTTTATGTGAGCATTGTGAGAAGAGTATGTCATTGATAACAAATTAAATGTAGAAAATTAAATGAGCATCCATGCATTCTAAAGGCATAAGATGAGTTATTATATCAATATACCCATTCGGATGAGAGAAACATCATACAGTAGAGTAGATTTGAGTCATGACATAAAAAAATATATTCGAGAATAGAGACATGTATTTAAATTGATCATAGTTCTAGTAACCACATTACATTCAAAAGTGTCATAACAGACTAAATGTATCAAGATAGACATGAATCATGTATCAGAGACCCTAGCTATGCTTCCCATATTACATAAATTCTCACAAACCCATCCCTCTAGATATCATATCATTCCTACAACCCTCTAATGGTAACCCCAGCCATTTGAACCTCCTACTCTTTTCTAAAGGGATTTTCCTTTCATCCTCTTTGTGATGATCTTCAGCTTCCTCTCATCGAGGTTTCTTCATTCAAGTGTGTCGGTGTGTCTTCCTCTCTCTAGAGAATCTCTATAAATAGGTTTAGCACCCATCACCATGCCTTCCTGTAGGAGTAGATTATTTTCCAAGTGTCTATGTGGTCATCCAATGGAGCATGCTTCTTCTGATCCAAGCTCCTTACTTTCTACAATGATGTCTTTTGGGAATGTTCTATGCATGGGATATACTTTTCTTGACCACTAAGTCACTATGTTGGCACCTTATCCACTCAGCATGCCTAGTCTAGTCACGTTTTTCCTCAAGTGCTTCTTGGAGAGCTGAATATGGCTAATTCATGAGATCATTTGTTCTTCTTGCGCATGCGCCGTGGTTTCTACTAAACCCTTCTAAAACCCTTATCCGACGTTATTTTCCCTAGCACACATTTCTTCTTTATTGGTCCCATGTTGTGCATGCGCCATTGGTACTTAGCCAATATTTTGAGGCCCAACAAAGATTTAGGGAGATTTTGGTGGATTTTTCAAGTGGTTTAAGTGATTATGTCAATGTAGTGTCATATGATTTCTAGGTTAGTTAATGAGGTATTTTTAACTTGCTTATATAGGGATCCAAAGATGAATTATTAAAGTAAGGTCGACCCATAGGAGTAAAAGACCAATCGAGATAATTTCGTATTGAAAAAAAAAAAGATGGAGGATATGCCAATGTAAAATTGTATAAATAGGTCAAGTACTCGATCTAAGTTCCTAACAAAACTATACGACCTTGACCATGGATGAAAAAAATGTCAAATGAAGTTTGCATCATGTTATGTTAACTTAGTATATCAATTTTATGCATTTTACTCTCATAATGTGTCAAGGTATTTCAATGTGCAAAGATAAACAAGCTATAAAAATACCTCAAAATGTACTAAGAAGGAATGAAAAAGTTGTGTTTATCTTAGTAAGATTGTATTGTCAATACTATTGGTGTGCGAGAGCTAGTGTGTTGTCATTTATGTAAAATTGAAAGAAGCATTAACAAAAAGGGTGATGACTAGGAATACAAGAGAAAGTTGGTAATGTTGATGACATGGGCAGATAAGGAGTGGCATGGTTGAAATAATGAATATGATGAGACTTGCTTAGTCAAGAAGGCCTAATTAGGAAGTCTAGGTTGCATAAGGGATAAAAATAAAGGTTTGATATGCATAGAGGCTTTTGAAGCATGGAAGAGGTATGAAGAGTATTAGCATGATGTATTGAGACACTCGGATGGGTCTTAGGAGGTAAATGAAAAGTGAGAGAAAGGATTATAGGTCTTCACCTATATCTAGTCCACGTGCATAGTGGATTAATGGAGCATGAAGATGACTTCCAAAGCTATTTTGGCCCATGAGGGCATGCATGGGTCTGATACATGTTGTCTTAAAGGTGTTAAGACCTTTTGAATGGATTTGAAGAAAAGGTATGGAATTTTCCTTATTTATCTAGGTCTTAACTAGACCAAATTCTAGGACCTAGTTATGCAAGTCATGGTGGTTGAGAAGATGCAGGGCTAAGTATAAATAGCATAGCATTCGAGAATTTGAGAGAATTTTTCTTGGATTTGTGAGAAAATTTATAGGTTGGTTTGATGAATGTTTTTTGCAAGCTATGTGGTTTTTGTCCTACCGATCTCAAGAAGATGAGTTTCCCAGCTCAATATGAGATGTTTTGTGTTAGTTTGCACGTGTAAAGTTTACTTGGGAACCTGATCCATTCATGGATTATTTAACATATAGATAATAATGTTTTAGAGGTGGAATGATCTTAAACAATGTCATGTGCTTTATGAACAATCATTAAGAATCCAAGGAAGTAAAAACCATAGTTAAACCCTAGTTTTTGAGTGATGGAGGAAATAATCTTGGTGTGAGATCATAATGCATTGAATCATCAAATATTATTATTGGAGGATGTAGAGTAATCTCCCAGTTCTAAGATGGTGGTGGTTTTGTGTCTTGACTATAGGTAGAGTCCACTCATATCTCCATGTTTCTAGGAAAGTTTGTTTTTATTTCATATGTTTTATTTGAACTGTGTTATAAATTAGTTTTCTAATTTTATAAGAATCTTATATACATGTTTATATTGATTTAATATCTTATTAAATCCATTTTGTGGTCTACACATGTTCAAATATGAAGACTAGTTTTGGGGTCTATAAGGCATTTTTACCAATCATGGAAAAAGAAGGATCTTGCACAAGTGTGTCCTAATTGGATGATTATAATGACTATGGAGGTGTTTTAAACATATAATATGAAATTATTCATTCTATTTTTAATCTCTATAGGTCATTTATGGTGGCATAGGTGAGGTCACAAGTTGACCTACTGGACACAGTTTTAGGATAGTTTGGGTTCCTTCATGAAGCTGGTATGAAAGACCAACATATTTTATTATTTCATGATTAATATCCATTTGAGAGTTATTAGGGGTAAAATTTTATCTTATTCATATTATCTTAGAATTTTTAAAGGTTCGATAAGTGTGTGATAAGGTCCTACTTCCAAGACCGATTTCTAGGCAACATATGTAGCTTGAAGGAGAAAATTGTTTTAATGGATTTGTGGGTTAATTCATGATGTATAACATGGTTTGAAGAGTTACTTGGGTCATTGGATTTAAAATTATTTATTTAATTCCATATTTTATTTTTTGGATTGAATCTTGGTCTTCATCTTTGAAGACCGGTCTGTGGAGGTGCCTGATTGAGTAGGAAACAATCCTACTTGTTGGTGTTATGAGATGAATGGATGATGTAGAGGTCCCTAATATTTTTGAATGTGGTGATAGGATTTATTTTATATTTTTATCCTTTGGACTTATTATTAATCTTCTCTATCCTTGAAGTCCTTGGAGTTCTCGGTGGAGATGAAACTAGCCTTTACGCCTAGTTGTACATGTTAGGTGTCTTGGGCTATTGCTTACCTACTTGGTCATTTAATGTGAATTTATATCAATTTTTAGATATTTTTGATGTTTTTATGGCTGAAATTAATGGTAATTTCTGACCTATATGTTTTTAGTATTTGATTCATGTATAAAAGGTCATTATAATTTATCATTTGAGCTAGTTGTGTGAGAGAGGAATGTGTGAGCTAGAGGGGAGTGTCAAAGAGGTATCACGACTTTAGGACCCAGCTGAAAGATAGTATGAATGATTGAGAAATATTTAAGGGTATAACAAAAATGTCAATAGGGTTAATCATCCAATAAAGAAGAAATATTAAATGTAGGAGAAAGTGTGTATAAAGAGGGGTTTTAAGTGTGTGAATTGAAATTGAGACCACTATCTCTTGTAGGTGCTACAATACATCAGTGGTATTCATCATCAAGTGGTTGAGTGGGTGTTATATCATATTGGGGGTTAGTATAATCCTATTTTAGTGGGTGTTTTAATAAATAGGAGTGGGTTATCCGTATTAATTAGGTGCTTTACTAAACAAATCTCATGTGATGTGTCATATTTATGCAAGTATTTTGGTTTGAATAATATAATCAAAAGTTTTAGTGGGTTTTCTTCCCAATTAGGCTTTCCCACTTCACATCTTGTGTTCATGTACTCTCTTGGTTTATTCTCTTATGAATGGTTGTTTCATGTTGTTAAGCTCACACTAATGCATGGTTGAATGGTTAATGGTTTATACAAGTTAAATATAATTGGATGAAAGTTTTGAAGGAATTGAACCCCCTCCCCTTCATTCCATTGTACTTCTAACAATTGGAATAAGAGATAGGTCCTTTTGAATAAGTTTAATCACTTGAAGGAGATTCATTGAGGCACTAAAATGACACGTTATAAAAGTGGATCTTCCATAAGAAAATATCCCTTGTTTGATGGATCAAACTATGATTTTTAGAGCATCAGGATGAGGACTCACATCATGTCCTTATGATTTGAAATTTTGTAATCTATGATAGATGGGTATACAATTCCTCATAATCCTCTAACCAATACTATAGACAAGAAGGAAAATAATGCAAAATCCAAGGAAACAAATGCAATCATGTGTGGAATAGAAGAATCAGAAATCATTAAGGTCATGTACCACACATCTTCTAAAGATATTTGGAAGCAATTTGAGGTCATCTATGAAGGAGATCCCATGTTAAGGATAAAAACTCCAAACTTTCAAAAATTAGTTTGAAGGCCTAAAAATCACTGAAGAGGAGTACATTGTTCCATGCCTACTTAGAGTGTATAAAGTTATCAACACCATGAGATTGTTAATTGAAGAAGTTAAATAAGTAGTAGTAGTGAAAAATGTGTTGAGCTCCCTCACTCCTAAGTTTGACCCTAAAGTGTCTACTATTAAGGAAGACAAGGATTTTTAGTTCATAAACATAGATGAGATTCATGGCATTTTAACTACATTTGAGATTAGGATCATGGAATCCAAACCTATCAAGAAGGAGATTGTTTTTAAGGCTAATAAGAATTCAAAGGATAAGAATACTAACGATGATTATATTTCTGTTGAGATTGATGATGATTAAGTAATTTCCATGTTTTTCTAGAATATTGAAACCTAAATCAAGTAAGTATAAAGGTAAATTTCCTTTTAAATGTTATAAGCGTGGGTAAATATGTCACCTTACCAACAAGTTCGCTCATAAGCACAAGGATAGAAATGATGAATACCATGACAAGAAGAATCACATGATTAATAAAGGTAAGAATAATTTAAAAAGGTTTGAAAACAAGAAGAATTCCAGCAAGATTTTATACACAAATAAATGTTGTTGTTCATTTGAGGTAAGTAGTTATGATGGCATTTTTAATTATGACTCTTAATCTAAAGATGATAATATAGGTGGTGAAGTCTTGTTTATGGAAAATGATTCCATGGATCTATGAATGAAGATTCCAAATTATTTGGTGACTCCATGCACTATGAGGAAGAAGAAGAAGGAGATGACATAAAACTGAGCTAATGTGTGTTCGGATCGAATTGAAGCATTGTGAAAAGAGTAGTAAGACGTTTATAACACAAATCAAGGAATATGAAGAAAAAATTATGATATTGAGAAGAAACACTGGTCCGAAACTAATAAGCTTGATGATATAATCAAGAAACTAGAAAGATGGATGGATTCCATGACTACAAGCCTACAATCCAAAGAAGAAGAATGCATTAGGTTTGAATAAGAGATGATATTTGTAAGGGGAGATTTTTCTAAGTAAGCTATCAAATCCAAGTCATTCTAGAAACTTGAAAAATGCACCAAGCATCTTAATGATATCTTAGACAATCAAATGTGTACAAGAGACAGTACAGATTTAGGACTCAAAGAAGACCTCAAGGAAATAGTATGATTTAAGAAGACACTTTGTCAAGAAAAGAAATTGAAGATCCAAGCACCAAAGAGGATCAGAAGGAGAAAAATTTCAAATAAAATTTGAAGACAGTAGTCGTGAGGCAGCCCAATACATCAAGTTATCAAAAATACTTTAATGGTCTTTGTTATACTTGTAAAGGCTTTGAAAATAGAGAAAATGAGTGTAGATTTTTTGTCAAATATGATCACCCATTGAGATATGGTAGAGAGGATATGTCATGGAACATTAGATGCTATAATTGTCATGAAAAAGGAAAAATTGCTAAATTTTTCCTATATGAGTTATTTGTCCAAACTTGGAGAAATGAAGGTCTTAAATGTAAGAATAAAATGTTGTTATTTAACTACAACAATGTAGGAAATTTTATAGAGATTTTTCTATAGTCCTATAAGGAAAAATAGGAGGTTTCAAACTCCTAAAGTGCAAGATAAGAGCAAGGTAGGCTATAGGATCTAAGAGCGAGTCATGGCATTCCACCTAAGCTAGGTGATAAAGTAAAACTATAAGGAAGGAGGAAGGAAAATTTGAGTCAAAGGTTTCAAAGAGGTCATGGAACCTCTTTATCTTGTTATTTTAGAATCCTCATGGTGTAAGATGTCTTTACTAGGATTCTTAGAGACATTACCATCTATATGAAGCATGGTGTTAAGGGGGAGCATGAATGATTGGAAGTTTAATATTGTAGTTGTGTATTCATGAAGAAAATATATGTTCATTATGTTCTTGAAGGTATCCATTGTTTTTAGAAGTTGTTTTAGGTGTTGTCGGTGAGAATGGATTTTGGATTCTGAAGTGCAAGTCATTCATTTTGTATGATGACTTGATTAGTTCATCATAAGAAAGATAAAAGGTGCATTCGGGAATGATTATGAGTTTAATGGGTCAATATATTGTGTCTCAATCCTTGACTCATGTTTTGAGATGTCACATGAATTTTATGCATCATAGAAGAAGTATGGATAATTTTAGAGCATGATTATGTTTTAAAAAGACAAGAACGTAAATTTTTCAGGTTGATGAACATGGTTACAGGGTTTCCTATATGGATGTATAGGTCTATAGTGGTGTATTTAAGGGGACTATAGGTGGTCTATAAGGTTGTATAGACCTAAAATTAAGTTTTATTTCATGATGGACTACATAGTTTGTGCAAGTTCTTCAAAATCTAAAGGTACATTTATGAGTTATTACTTGAAGAGGTAGCTATGTAAGCAGGTCTTATTATGAATATATATGAATTTTAATGGTTTTGAGAATGAGTGAATGAGTTTATGGGGATATTAAGTTCTTATTACCCTTAGGATGTGAATTGAAGTAATGTCGGTCAAAGTATGATTGAACAATGCATCAAGACTAAGTATAACATGGTATTGTAATGGTGGGCTACAGGTGTTTCAAGACCTCAGTAATACATGAAGAGTTGTTATTGATCCTCAAACATGTGTCTAAGGAGTCAATAAGGGTTGGTAAGGTAGATTTATGGTTTTTGAAACCATAGTTTCGGGGAGTCATTCGTAAGCTCAAACAATTTGTGATGACATGAAAAAAATATTACAAACAATGCAGAGTTGGTTCAAGATTCTCGATGTAGATTTTGACCCTTCTCCATAGCATTTTTGTAAGGCATGTTTTTTGCGTTTGGATAGATAGTGAGAGCATGGTAGTATCTTGTCAATGGGAAAAATTAGGTGATATTTTATGTGTTTAATATGCTCTTGTATCAAGGATAAGTTTGACATTTGTGGTCTAAAGCAAAGATTCATGTATCTAGGTCCTAAAAGTTTGTTACAAAAGATATGCTATGAAAAACCGAAGACATATTGTTAGTGTTTTCAACTAAGAAAAGTTTAGTGAAGCATAAAGCATGATTTCCTTGCTCGAATCAAGATTTTGGCATGTTTGTGTGTTATGATATGCTTCGCAGGGGGAGCTACAATGACATGATGAAGCTAAAAATAGAGTCAAGAGGAGAATGATAGGAATATGAGATTATTTATTGTTTTTGGTTGATGTTTTCACCTAAGAGATGATCATATTATGGTAATAAATATTAATATTATGTGCTACATGTATTACTTTGTCATTAATGTAAAAATGGGGAGAAGTGTTGTGTTTTTTTCCTTCAATAACAAAGGGGAGATTGTTGGCATATGAGAGCTAGTGTGTTGTCATTGATGTAAAAGTACAATAATAATTAATGACAAATGGTGAAAACTAGGAGTGAATTTTTTTAATAATGATTATGACATGGGAAGATAAGGAGTGGCATGGTTATAAGAATGAAGTTGATGAGACTTTCTTAGTTAAGAAGGCCTAATTAGGAAGTCTAGGTTGTATGAGTTATATCACATGAACGTATTAGATGCATAGATGCTTTTGAGGTATGGTAGAGGAATGAAGAGTCTGAGGATGATTTTTGAGACACTCATATGGGTCTCGGGAGGTGAATGCGAGGTGAGAGTAGGGAGTGTAGGTCTTCACCTAGACCTAGTTTAGGTGCTTGGTGGCCAAATGGAGCATGACGGTGAGTTACAGAGCTATGTGGGTTTATGATGAAATGAAGAGGTGTTACACATGTTTTAGAAAAGGTATTAGGAACTTTTTAATGGATTTTAATAAAAGGTATGGCGTTTTCCTTCTTTATATAGGTATAAACTAGACCTTAGTCTATGACCTAGCTATTCAAGTCATGAAGGTTAAGAAGATGCAGGGATAAGTATAATAAAATGAGCATTGGATAATTTGAGAGTGGTTGTTATAGAGTTATGGAAAATATTTCAAGTTGGTATAATGAATATTTTTCAAGTTATGAGGTATTTAGTCCCACCGAGCTCAAGAAGTTGAGTTTCCTAGCTCGATATGAGATGTGTTTGTGTTGGTTGACACGTGAAAATTTTTCATGGTAACTTAAATCATTTAGGGATTATTTTTATAGATATAAGAAGGTTTTAGAGGTGGAATTAAGTTAAATAATGTCATATTCTTTATGAATAATCATTAAGAAGCCAAGGAGGTCAAAAACCCTAGTTAAACCCTAGTTCATGAGAGATGGAGGAAATATTATTGGTGTGAGATCATAATTCATTGAATAATAAAATGTGATGATTGGAGGATGGAGAGGAATCTCCCAAATTTCATATGGTGGTGGTTTTGTGTCTTGACTATAGGTGGAGCCCACTCAAATTTGCATGTTTCTAGGAAAGTTTGTTTTTATCTCATGTTTTCCATTTTACCTATGATATAAACTAGTGTTATGAGTGGATGGGACTATTGGATACATGTTTTACATTATTTTAGAGCTTGGTAAATCCATTTTTTGGTCTACACAGGTCTAAATATGAAGACTAGTTTTGGTGTTTGGATGGTTGTTTTTAGCAATCATAAAGGAAGAACGTTTTTGAGAAAGTGTGGCCTAATTGCATGAGTCTAATGACTATGTAGGTTTTTTTGAACATCCAATGTGACATGATTTATGCTTTGGTTAAGCTTTTAATTTCATGTTTTTGGCATAGTTGAGATCACAATTTGACATACTTGATAGGGTTTTAGGAAAGTTTGGGTTCCTTAATGAAATTGGTGTGAAACAAAAATATATTGGATTAGTTTATGATTACTATCCAGTGGGGAGTGATTAGGCATAAAATTTTATCATGTTTCATGATTTTAAAATGTTTGAAATGGTCATCAAGGGTGTGAGAGTCCTATTTCCAAGGTTGGTTTCTAGGAAGTATATGTAGCTTGAAGGAGAAAGTTATTTTAATGGATTTGTGGGTTGAGTCATGATGTATAAATAGTTTTAAGTGTTAATTTGTTCATTGGCTTTCCAATTTTTTTTTCATGCCATATTTTATGTGTTAGAGTGAATCTTGGTCTTCATTTTTGAATACCGGTTGGATAGAGGTGCCCAGATTGAACATGAAACAATCTTACTTATTAAAGTTATAAGATGAATGGATGATGCAAAGGTCCCTAATATTTTGGAATATTTTGATAGGATTTATTTAACATATATGTATCATTTTGAGGGATGATGAATATTATTTGTTTCCTTTAATTTCTTGGAGTTATCGGTGGAGATGAAACTTGCCTTTTAGGCCTAGTTATACATGTTATGTGTATTGGGCTATGTCCAACCTACTTGGTAATTATTGTCACCAAATCACTGCACCCCGAATGGCCAGGATGTGAATAGGACATTCGGTGTGATTAGGACACATGGGATCACCTCTCAAGTTGTGGGACTTGGGCTCGAGGTGAACCTCCGGAGAAGGCCGGCTTCCTCTTCCTAAACTAAGTGTTGTACTACTCCTAGTGTAACAAAAATGATTATCTAGTCCTACGCTAACATTTTCATGGGGTTTTAGGGAAAGAGATTTACAGAAATGAAACTATACTAGGGATGGTGATGCACCGAATAAAGGGTGTCTTCAGATTCAGGAAGGGTTAATTTGAAGAGGGTGTGTGCACCACAGTCAACTTCACCTCTACCAACTTAGAGAGGGTACAGGATACCACAGACTAAGAGACACGCGTTCCCTTTGTTAAACTTTATCAGACCGAGAAATATACCAGTTTCCCAGTGAAGAAGGATGAACTCAAGAAGGGTGAACAGACACCACAACTCAACTGCATGCAATACTCCACCACTCGATAAGCACAGAACTCCAAGAACCTGCAATAGAAACTTAAACTTGCACAGTGTACCTGCAAGTACGAGAAAGGCACAAAGAAGCATAAAAGGATGAAAGGACCGAGATTAGTCACAAAACACACACTTTTATTGCTTCAATAACATGCACAATGCATCATACATTCAGAAGAGGCAATAGTTGCCATTACAGTCTTGAAGAGGAGGCTTGAAAGTTCTCTCAACACACAAGAACAACTTGCAGAAGAGAGAGGATTCTTGAAAAGTATACACTCTTGCCTGAGATATCTAACTGTCCAACTTGTCTGAACTGTTGGAACCCTTTGAAATGAGCTTCCAACTTACATTTATAGAAGAATATGTGAGAAAGAAGAGGAAATGTCATAATTACATTCCTAAAATGAAGGCCCATGATGTATTTATTACAGTTAGTTGAACCACTTGAGAAGGTTCCATCATGGGTCATTAATTGCCTGATGACCTAGTCTTCTCAATTAATTAAAAGAATATTTAAATAAAATATTTAAATAATAATAATAAATATTATTATTAAAATATTTAAATAAAAATATTAATTTAATTAACATAATGTCGGGACCCCCCGTTGACCCGTTTGACTTGAAGAGGAGGGGGGTCCATGTGGATAGAATCTGCACATAGCCAAATTTGATGAGCTTCGAATCCTCTAACTCGGTATTGCACTCGATTTTTGACCCCGCACCAACTCTTTCCTCGTCTTGGCAATCGGGCCCTTTTGCATTGAGTCCTCCGAATGGTGGACTATCAAACTTGATTCTTATCATTTCGCTCTGTTAACTCGAAACCATTTATGCATTCCTCGTTCAAACTTCATGAAACATCACCACGAGCTCCCTGCGAAGTCACTGAGCTCTTCATCCAGCAAACGATCTTGCCTTTCCTGGGCTCAAACTCACTTGAATACCGAGCTTAACCTGAAATCTCTAAAAAGAATGGTTTTACCACAATGCTCACGGTTCTTCCTTATCATATAACACTTGTAGTAAGAATGTTTTGGATTTGCCATAATAAGCACAATTTGTACCTTCCAAACGATGAGAAAATGCCATTAACAATAAAGACCTAATGCTGCCATGATGATGACCTAGGCTTATGCCCATAACATGTCGATAGACACCCTTGAGACTGATTTTTTGGCCAAAGAGCCCTTCGGTATTTTGGCAGTGCACTCGGCAATCTCGGCTCCAATCAACAATTATGCCACTATTGGGATCTTAGTATGGCATAGGTAGCTGTGAGCTACACAATATACTCATTTTTCAGAAACTAAAAAGATCCTTTATGTTACAATCTGCAACACATAAAATAAGCCCTTCAAGAAATACATTGAACAACTGGGGCAGCCAAGAGGACCTTGAAAAAATGTACAGGTAACAACCATATGAATTCTCCCTTAGTCGTGGATCAAAGCTAATAGAAATAAAGCTCGATAAGATTAGCTTGAAACTGCAGTATAATCGTCCATTGAAAAAACACAGTTTCTCGAACACGTAAAAGAATACTTTTATTGTCGATTGGACGATACATAATGGAAGGGTATAAATATTGCTTCTGCCCTCGGATTTTCTCAAAGAGACCATTTACGAGTAACAAGGATGCAGCATGCAAAACGGCCGACCAGGTATTTCAGAGTTGACCTTCACATTCAATTCGCTTCTAGGAGAAAACATGCTGAGCAATATGAATCGTTTCATTCTGCACCGTTTCAAACCTTCATCTCCTGGTTCGGGCAAATTTTATGAAGCCTTGAATGGCATGACTCCAATCTATCATACACGGCAGTGAATGTTTGTTTCCTGTAGTGCTTGCTGGAAGCGTTCAAAAGACTTCTACTGTGCTGCCCGTGCCTGCTGCTGTGCGTGGGAGTTTCTCGCGACCAGAATGTTATGCGTGGTAAGCAGAATGTGTAGAGCCTCCTTCGCCCATCTCTGTTCCATACAAAATGGCCGACCAGACAACCACGTCAATCCTATTAAACACCTCCAGTGCCTCATTCCCACGTTCTCCGACTCACCTTCCGTGTGACTCGCACGAAGACTCGGACCACTCCAAGCTGCGCGGGGTTTTCATGAAGGATAGCCATCATATTGTTTCCACGCTTGGCAGTCTGATCCAATTTCTCCCCTACGCGGAGTGAACAACATGGTTTGCCAAACCAATATCTCCACACCTGGCAGTTTGACCGGATTTCTCCCATTTTTTGGCAGTAGACTCAAACTTCTCCCACGCCCGGGATTTCTTCTTTGGCTTGACATCACGTCATTTCCCTTGGCAATGCTCGCCTTATTTTCCACGTCCAACGGCTTGGCCAAATTAATTCACGGGCCCCGGCCTCAACTTCGCCACGCAGATTTGGCAATTTGACCCAATTTCTCCACTATTCCCACCAGCGCGTGGGATCTTCATGAATCTTCTCCTGCCGAGTTTTCCTTCAACAGATTTGAGGATAACATTAAACTCTCAGTGCAAACATTTCAGCTGTAGCTTGTAAGGTGTGATAATTCCACAGAAACGTTTATGCCTGACTACTTAGTGACTCGTTGAAGATGCTCATATAATTGCAAAGCAAATTATGCTCCATGAATATTCTGATATGAAACATTTTCACCTTTATGAGATCCACTTCCATGAGTTACATCGTAAAACGAGTAAGATCTCGATAGAGAATCTTTGTAATAAATTTCCTCAAGTTTCCTGGTAACACCCTTACTGTCACTTAATCAATTTTTTAAAAATATCTTGAAGGAAAAATCCTGAATTTGAGGATGCATTCGATGCTGAACAGATAAACACATAGTTGGATGGCCTGCTTGTTGGAAGTGCTCAAAAAGGCTTCTGCTATAACATGTCAACTTCCTGTGCACCAAATGCTCGGCCGAGGAAGGTTTGAACAACACCAGCGAAAATATATATACTATATTCACTAATACCCTGGCCCAACATTCTTGCTGTCTCTGCGGGCTTACCATTGAAAAATTATCTTGAGTAGTCCTCCCAGTTCTGCATTAATCAATGAGCCCTGGAATTGTATCCTAGAAACCATCTTTAATGCATCCACATGAAATGAGTTGCCTTGAATTATCCATCATGCTCGATGAGTCCCATTGATAGGGCTCCATCACGTATCTCTATTTACGCGACGATCTCCATTCATTTTATGGCACTCTTGATGCCTTGGCTTGTGTTTGAATCACCCTAGCTCTACAGAATGTGTCCTAAAAGAAGCTCACCACATGATCTCCAAAATGAACAAGTCACAAAGATGAGCCGAACTCCTTATCTCGCCTTCGCTTCGCGCCCGTGGCTTGAAGCTTTCCAATTCATTGAGACTTTATTGATAGCTTGAACTTTGACTCTCCCTGACTTGGCCTTCACTTCTGCATGCATCGATCTCTTCATATGCAATTTAGGAATTATTTTTAATTATTGCATCTTGATAATAACTAAAGGTGGGCACTGGGACTATTATTTCATTTTGAACATGACAGATTCTTCTTGTCCAATCTTGCAGTGTGCAAAATTGGATAACAATAATTTCACGTCAAATAATATGAATGTGTAGATATGATTTTATATTTTTATGACTAAAATTAATGGTCATGGCCAACCTAGAGGTTTTTAGGAGTTGAGTCATGTATACAAGTCTCTTGTAATTTCTCATTTGAGCTACTTGTGTTAGAGAGGAATGTGTGAGATAGAGGGGAGTGTCGACAGGTATGAGGGATTCAAGAAAGAGCTGAAAGAGAGTATAAATGATTAAGAAATATTAAATTCAAGATAATAAAGGTAAAAAATCCTAATCATCTTATAAATAATATTGAGCAAAGTAGGAGAGAGTGTGTTTGAAGAGGGTTATGAAGTGTGTGAGTGGAAATTGTGATCACTATTTGCTATAGGAGCAACAATACATCAGTGGTCTTCATCATTAGGTGTTTGAGTGGGTGATTGATAATCTTGGGCGGTAGTAGCCTCCTTTTATAGTGGGTGCTATACTAAATGGTGGTAGGTACACCTTGTGAAGTGGGTATTTCACTAAACAAATTTTCTATGATGTGTCATATTTATGCAAGTCTTTTGGTTTGAGTAATATAATCAAAAATTTTGGTGGGTTTTCTTCCCTAGAGGTATCCCACTTAATATATTGTGTTCTTGTGTACTCTCTTGGATTATACTCTTATGAATGGTTGTTTCATGTTGTTAAAATCACACTAATGCATGGTTTAATGGTTAATGGTTTATGCAAGTTAAATATAATTTGATGAAAGTTTTGAATGATTGATTCACCCCCCGAGTCCATTGTTCTTCTAAAAATACTAGAATTGTTAAAGAGTAATTTACCATATTTGATTTTCTACATTAAACCCCAGTAAGAATGAAATGAAAATAACATGCTTAAAGGAAAAAATACCTATGTGTGTAGACACACTTTTTCAATGTTTAGAGATTATTTTGTAGAGTCCCCTTATGCTTGGTGTTGGAATGCTTCATGATTAAACATGCACACAAAGTGGTCCATGTCTATAATAAAGAATTAAACTTTAACTCAAATGTAAATTATAACATGAAAGAGGTACATTTGCACAAAAATGATATGAAAACATGTAAGGAATGAATACACATGTTTACTTATTTAAGGGAGAAGCTCTTGTGTTTTTCTTATACTTGGATATTTGCATTTCTTAACTTTTCCAAAGGATCGGGGGAGATCATTCCCCAATTTTTCTAAGGATAACTTGTTTGTTAGGTGTATGCAATCCAACACAAAAATAGAGGTGAGATAGAAGACAATTGAAGCACTAATATACCCTATGAAGAAAGCATACTCTGTATCAAATATATTCAGTAACTATGATATATTATGCTTTAAAAGAAAGAGGAAAGGAAGTGTTGGAAATATATTGTCACTGATTTCAAAATTTTGATGATGTAAGTGTTATCATTTATTCCTAAGGTATCATTGATTTCAAATGAAGTAAGAAGCGTGAAGGCTTGTTGGTAGTGTCTCAAGTTCAGTTTATTAGACTTGGTGATGTATCATGGTGTCGTGAGTAGTGTGTTGTCTTGTAGAGGTATTGGTGATGTTTTTGAGGTTTCGTAAAGTTTTTTTAAGGATCTTTTAGGTTGGAAAGAGTGGAAAAGTGATGAGCAGGTTAGTTGGGATGGTGCAAGCATGTTCAAGGTGCTTGTTTATAAGTCCTAATCAGTAGGATGAGGTATGTCATGGTGGATTATAGGCATATGACATATGTTTGAGATTTTTAAGAGCATGTGAATCATGTAGATGAGTTTTAAAGACAATCATAAGTGTCTTAGAGTGCATATATAATGCTTAGTCATGTTTTATAGGTCTATACTAGACTTATTCTTAAGCCATATGTGTATAAATGAGATTGGTTAGACTAATTCTAGAATGGTGATGGAAAGATGAGACTTTAAGAAGGTGTCTCAGGTTAATATTGATGTGTGGTCCAAGTTTCAAGTCCTAATTTGAAATATTGAGGAAGAAAAGTTAATTTTAGCCCTACCAAGTTTTTGAAAGTGAGACACCAAGGTCGATTTGGAATTTATTTTGCTCATTGGCACCTATAAACTATGCATGGTGGTCCAATATCTTCATGGTAGTTGGGGAAGGGTCTTAAGATGACATTCTAGGAATTATTTTGAGTTTTAAGGAGAAGAGATTTATTAATAATCGTTAATAAGCTAAGGAGTTCTAAAACCCTTCCTAAACCCCAGTGTCAAATGTGATGGAGAAGGTTTAGATCATTCATACACATAATGGATTGTTTTTCCTTGTATGATGATATTAGGTCTTAGAGGAACCTCTCAAATTTTTCCAGGTGCAATTTAGGTGTCTTGACAGTAAGTGGAACCCATAGTAAAATGTAAGTTTCTAAAGAAGTTGATAGTGTTTCAAGTTTTTTCATTAGACCTATTGAAAAAACTGATTTTTGAGGAATTATGTAAGTCATTATATATTTATATGGTTGTTTCAGATCATGGTTGATCCCCTTGAGGTATGTGGAAGTAAATTTAGGAATAATAATTGTGGGGCAGTTTTGGACAAAGCTTTATGTGTTCTTGGTTACGAGAGATGTTCTTGGGAATTTAAATTCTAAGTTGTGTTGTCTAATGAAGTTTTTGATGACCTTGATGTCATGATATTTTAAGTGATATATCACACTTTCATGTTTGAGGTGTTTTTTTGGATTTTGAGCTTCATCTTTGAGGACTATTTTTGTAGGTCATGAGACCTCATGAGAAGAGTTTCTCCTTGTAGTGGTGTCATTAGATGGTGTTGTAGAGTTTTAGAATCTTGTTGGAGGTTGGTATAAGTATTAGAAAACATGTATAATATGTTTAATATGTTTAGAGTATTCCATGTTATCTCAAGAAGGTTATGTTTCGGTGAAGGATATGTTTTGTGTCATTTGGCCTATTTGAGTCCTAATGGATGAATATGTCTTGTAGATGGTATTTCTGGCATAAGTGTTGTTATGTATGATGTGATCATGATATTGTTATGGTTTTTAAGTTAATATTCCTTATGATGGCTGAACTATATTAGTTAGATGCTTAACCGAGGTGTTTAAGCATGTTCTTAGGCTCATTTGTAGTTATTTAATGTATGGTTAATGATTAATGAATGGATAAAGTGAATGATTAGTTATGGTTATTGATTGCATGGTTAGTGATTAATGGTTAAGTTGATGAATGGTTAATGAATTGATAAAGTGAATTTGAAAGAATGTTTTAATTCCCACTAAGTCACTCCTCTCGGTGGTTGTGTTTCCAAAAATTAGTATTATAACAAGTTCTCTAAAGCAATCTTAACAACTTGAGGTGATCCTCGAATCACAAAGATGGTCAAGCTATGTTATTTTTTTGGTCAAAGTATTGAAGGTTCGTATAGGTTTCTAAAAGGTGGATATAGACAATCGACCTCATATGATGATGATATTTCAAGTAGTACAAGGAAAATAGGTTATATTGTAAAGGATTGCAGGGTAATAAATAAGAGTACTTAGTAAAGAGAATGTGTTTTTATAGATGTCAAAATATGGGACACATTGCTAAATTTTGTCATAACATAGATAGAAAACCTAACAAGGTATATGGATCTCCCAGAATTCATAAGAAGAGTATAATATTGGTATGGATACCTAACTTAGTAAGGATTGATCATGTTAAGTCCAAGAATTTAGATGAATCATCTTCCAAGGTAGATCAAGGGTCTAAAGTGAAGAATTTCAAGAAGTCGATCATGCTAATATGAAGAAGGAATATAAGTCATTCAATCCTATCATGAAATAAAATCCTATTGGTGAGGTTATGAAGGATCCTAAAATAATCAATTTTGTCCAAAATTTAGATCATAAATATGATGTAGAAATGGATCAAGAAAAATTCAAGGTGAGTCCTAATGTGTCTCATGCAAGTCCTAGTTTATTATTTTCCATGAAAGAGAACAAATCGATGTTATAAATCTCTAAGAGTACATGTTATTGTTGTATATATCTCCCTCCCCGGTAAATATAGACAAACAAAAGAATATGGAAATCAAAGAAACTCAAAACCCAACATTTATTTGTGCCACCAGTCACCTTGGTGCACATCAGAAGATGTCGACATGAAAAAGTTGCGCCTGGCGTAGGTTGGAGGCGCACATCAGAAGATGTCGACATGAAAAAAGTTACACCCAGCACCAGGTTGGAGGCGCACATCAGAAGATGTCGACACCACATTTTTAGTGCCTATTGCACACTTAAGAGTATGTTGACATGAGTATGGATGCACCAAGGTGCATCTTCAGGAGGCGCAACATTTTGAGCATTGACACCCCAAACCTGACAGAAAGCAAACCTTGATGCATATTTTCACAGGAGCTCAGATTCACACAAGGTTGAACTTTTGGAAATCTTACAAGGTCCTCTTTCAACCTACAACTGGATATCTTTAATTGGGTGAGAACAAGGTCTTCAAAAATGCAAAATACTATTTTCCATTTTTTGGGTTTGTTAGGGTTCTCACCTACCGCCATAATGAGATGAATTAAATACAATCTGGAGTAGTTGGGGTAGATTTGGGATTCCTCTCTCTTCCCTCTCTCATTCTTCCTATAAATTGTAAGGAGGGGATTCTTTCTAAAGGTTGGAAATTCTTGTTTTTCCCCTCCCTTCTTCTCTTTGGCAGGTGAATTTGTGGAGTTCAAACCTCCCATCTAAAACTGTAATGCAACTTTGCCTCTTCGCATTTTGTAGTGTATGTATCAATCTTTAGAGCAAATAATGCATGTCCGTGGATGATTCTAAACCCTCTCGTGTTCATTTGCATCCTCCTGATATTTCACTTCAAATTTGGCTATCTGTGCATGATCTTGCATTGCATTTTAATGGTTTGTGTTTATTGGCAAGATAGGTGTTTCTTCATTCCTCGGTGCATCACCTTTGTTAGTTTAGGTTTATTTTTATGCATCTTCTTACCTTGTCTCCTTGGAAAGTTAGATTAGGTTTTCAAGTAAACCTCTCGCATTTTTATTTGTGCATCTGAATAGAGGAATAGGAACCGGCCTTCATCCGGAGAGCTTTCCCGATTCACAATGTCCCACACTTGGGAAAAGCTCCATGTTATGCAATCGCACTGAGAGTCTTAACCCATCTAGTTGCAGACATTTAGGGGTGTTGTGATTTGCCATCAACAGATTATCAATTCATATAGAAAATTAAAATGATGCAGTCATCAAGCCTAAAGTGCTTAAGAATACAAAGAGGTCACTACGGTCAATCTATGAGCCTCATGATCAGTAAATTACTTGAAAAAGACATGGAAATCTAGGAATCTCCAAAGTTCATGGGGTTTTAATTCCCTAAGAAGCATGGTGTGTCTTTATTAGGCTTCATGAAGACATTCATCGTTAGAATAAGCATGGGAATATTTTGACTTGACTCATGAAGTTCAAGGTATGTACTTTTGTCTTTATTTTTAGTCACTATCCCTGAAGCAATATTGCAGTGGTTCATGAGCCTTAAAAATATTTGTGAAGGTTTTTGAAACTATATGTGAGAAATTTAGGTATGTTTGGTGATTTTATTGGGTTTAGTCCATATTTTTTTATGCTTTAAGAATGTTTGAAGTGTTTATAGGGTTTAAGTTATGATGGAGACTCAATATAGTTATGAGAGAACTGTTAAGAAAGTTTGAAAAGGTAGGACTACATGAAGAATTTTGAATATTCTTATAAGGAAACTATATGGGTTTTAGATTATTGTAAGTAAGGTATGATCAATAGAGGGAGGATAAAGATTATGGGTATGTTATATGTTGAGCTCATGTCCGGGTATGCAGTGTACATGCATAGTCATTTTGAAGACTTGAGAAGATGTCTCAAGGACTAGAATGCAAGTTGATATCTTAGAGGTTTGTTCTATTACTAGCATAGTCATGAAAAGGTATGTGTAAATTCATCATTGCAAGTAGAGTGCTAATATGGTCCTATAATGGTTTGGAATTTATCAACAATCACGAAGACTTAGTAGAGTAGTAGAAGGCTAACAAAGAGTATTGTTTGTCTAAATTTGTGTCCAGTGACCTAATTTAGGTATGATATTTTTGAAATTTAGTGTAATCGGTGTTAATAGAAATATTGCAAAGGTCTTTATTTGAATGTTTCCCATAAGTCTTAAGAAGGTAGTTGTGAAGGAAAAAGTAAAGGTATGTGCTTCAATCATTTCAGTATGTTGTCTTGATTTAGTAATGGTGTTATTGTGCAATGAAAGGCATCAAGAAGATGTATGGTGGCTTAAAGGCAATAAAAAGTTTTAATAATATGATATGCACAAGGATATGCTACGAGAAGATCCGAGTATGTAGTATATAGTGAAAACATAGTTGCTAGTACAATCTCATGATAACTAGTTTAAAGAAAAGTGGAGTAGTTTATGTGCTCAAAAGGATCAAGACAGTTGTGTTTTTATGTTTTTATAAAGTTACAGTGGTACCCTAATTTTTATTGATGGATAAATATGAAGAAATAATTTTTCTCAGAGATTAGGGTGTATATACACAGAATATCAAGATAGAAATTAGGGTTTACAGGTGTGTGAAGGTACAGTAAAGGAAAACAAAGATAGTAGATGGTGCATAAAGATAGTGTGAATCATGTTTTAAGCCTTGAATTGTGTCTTAAGACCTTATTTAGGTATGTGTCAATCTAGATAAATTGGGCATGTAAAGTCATATTGCAAATAATGAGCATCAAGGTGGTTATGAATGCTTTGAAGGTATGTTCTTGATCAAGAAATATGAAAATTGTAGTCGATAGGTTTATATGCATAAGTTGAGCTACGCTTATGTCTTGAGACCTATATAGGTATGTGTCTCTTGAGATGGAGATTGGTATAATAGAACAATATGTTTTTTTTTCTATATGAGTGGCATGAGGATCTAAGAGGACTACAGGTGTGATGGAAATACTATGATTAGGTAAAGTGAGAAAAATCATGAAGATGTAGACTAGATGAATATGAGTAAGAAGAGTACAAAGATCTCATGTATAATTTCTTACAAGATGAACTAATTTGAAAACCCTTAAAGCTATATCTACGAGTGTTGATTGAGCTTACTAAGGTTTGGAAGTTTAAGGTATGTAATATATAGTCATTTCTAGCATATCATGATGAAGAAAGTCATAAATGGAGACAAGAATCTTATTTTTCATTGATTCTCTTAGCATGAAGTGTTTAAATTTCCCTATATATGTGGTCTATGATATGAGTAGTAATGTCTCAAGATTGAGGAAGAAGTGTTTTCTAGCATTATGTGGTGAGATTTTTCATGATGAAATATGCATGCTAAAAAAGTAGTGCTTGTTATGCTTAAGAGAAGTATGGTTGAACACATTGGGAGCTAGTCGGGATCTTTGTTTATTTTAGTAGGTTTTAAGCATCAAGAAGTGTTGGACTTGAAAAATGGCTAAGTATGAATAGAATGCGATATAAATGAGGTGTGCAAGTGGGGTGCATGAGAGCATGTGAGGACTAGTAAAGTGGTGTAAGGAAGGCTCACATACGGGAAGGAATATTCCAGGACTTGGCCGATTTTGTAGTTACTGGGATAAAACTAGAAAAAGAAAGATAGAGTCTTGAATAAGAAAAGGATGAAGGAATGGTGAATTGGCGGTAGAGACAATGCTATTTTTAGATAAATCACATGTAGGAAAAAGAAGAAGGTTCATACATGGATTGAGATATTAATAGGATTAAATAAATTTATATTTATAGGATAAACTATTATTAGCTGATGTAAAGCATGTATGTAGTCTATTTGAGAGTGCATGGGTGTTGAAGGGAAAGTCCCCACCCCTATATATATCTATGGTATGTCATTGTTTTGGTACCATGTCCCTTTTTCATGTTTGAGTGCTGAGATTATTTTTATGCAAGGTTATGGATTAGGTTTGATACCTCTTCATGTTCCAGCTCTTTGGTATACATGTGTATTCATCTTTTGTTATGTAAGACTTTTTATAATGGATTATGGAGGATGGATTATGATTATTAATATATCTAAGTATGGTGAATACATGGTGCAGTTGACATTATTTGTTATCTATTTTTTTATGCTTCTTGGTTATATACGGTTCATGACATGGTGAATGTAATGTTCTATACTTGAATTTTTCTTTGATAGTGGTTATTATGGATATATATGCTAACATATTGACAAAAACACAAAGGAGGGACTTGGTAGCTTTACACGCTTCGTGTGACCATTGGTACCTTATGAATGAGGTGTTAGTGTGTTTAGCAATTGTTTGAGAAAATAAAAGACTAAATTTTGGTTTCGTATTCAAGACCTATTTTTGAACTATTTTTCAAGATATTGCATACTAATGGCATATTGATTAAATTTTGTGAGCATTGAGAGTTTGGTAGAGGATGGTCATAATTAGTTTATACAGAGATATAGTTCTTGAACTGATTTGAATGAAAGATGGTGGGTGGAAGAGAATATTTATCACGAGTTCTATGATACATTCTTCATATTATTTCTAGTAGAATTATACAAGTGGAAAGTAACATATGATTTAGGGAAGCGTTGGTGTCCTAGACTCGATACCTTGGACGTAAGAGGATTACTAGACTCTCTTTGATGCAGATGTGGAGTGGACTAGAGTTCTAGATCGTTTATGGGGTGGATTGTTTCATATTTATATATTGGAGTATGTTATTTCTACGTATTTATGTCCTAGGAGGAAGCTAAATTTAGATTCTTGCGTGATCCAGAGAATCTTACTTACACGTTATACCATTATTGATAAAGATTTTTAGTGTAGAACTGAATTTAAAAATCATACCCATGGCTAGCTAAATCCCCACCATATGCAAGGGAAATATTTGGTGTAGAGAAAGATGAAGGATCTGGTAGAAAAAATACAGAGAAGGGAAATATAGCCGAATTTTAATGAAGCATGAGAGAGGGACATGGTATGTTCATGAGAGATTAAGGAGGAACTAGAGTTGAGGAAGAGGATGGATCGTGAAAGTTTTCAAGCTCTCATGGAAGATGAGGAGATGTAACATCATACTCTCCAAACTTTGGATTCATATGAGAGTGTGTCGAGGAAAGAGTGAGAACCGCATGCATGCATATGATCCCACCTAGCTACCTAGCACTTACTCTTGGTTTTCTAGATCCAAAGGTAGTCATTAAGAAGTAGGCTAGTGCAAGTAAGTAAGCAGAGATGGGTAGATATCACTTTGCATTGAATTCAGGAGATCAAGTTAGTAGTGCACCCAAGGCATTTCAATCGGCCTCGTTGTTTAGGAGTACCTATGGAGGATTATTTTCGGTGTGTGTCATAGGCACAAAGTGTTGGTACAAATACCATTGGTAGTACTTTAGTAGGAGTTACGAACATGTAGATAGAGGTTTCAAGTTTAGTTATATTACTAAAACACAAGGAATTTTTTTGACTAGACCATAGCTCACAACCCATAGTAGGGGGCATGGGAGGATCGGTCAATCATGTTAGCCACCACACGGAGGAGGAGGTTCTAGTTTTGTATCTTATCGACAACCACCACAACCTTTGCCTCAACAACAAGTGTAATTGACCCCTCAAGTGTACTATGATATGTCTCTTCATTAACTAGAGTATAGAGGGATTGAAGATGCAGCAAATCATGTGCATGAGTGTGAACTGTTATGGTGTGCTAAATGAATTATCGCTTTTGATAGAAGGTGAATAAATTTTCCATTACACTTTAGGGGGTGTGCACATAGTCTCAGTATAGGAAGTATGACCCACATTAGACTTTGGTGGACTATAATGTTTTGTAAACAACGTTTTTGGCTAAGTTTCACACACCGAGAATTTGAAAAACATAGCATTTGTGCACACAAGGATATCAAGTAGGGTTTTTCTAAAAGCTTGAGGGAGTGTGACATGCGTTTTAAGACTCTGTTGTTAAAGTTGTCTTATGATATTAATTAAATTCATCATTTATAGTGGTTTGTTGGGGATTATTTACTCCATTTACAATATCTTTATCTCATAAGACATATATTGATCCATGCAAATTTTGGAAGAAGGTTTGCGCACTAAGGTAGATGGAAGCATTGATATTGTAGTTATTCTATTCTTAGATGCTTAGATTTCAACAATGAAATGTGTAGTTGTATATGGTTCATAGATTGTTAAGTGGAGGGACACACAAAGGATAGTTATATGTGAAATTTAGTTTGTGCATTTCTATTAGATAGTGAAGTATGTCACCCGAACCATAATGTCTGTGATTTCCCTCTTTTATAGTGCATGATTTAGAAGAAGGTGTCCATGTACTATAATATTTTCATGTCCCATACTATTGACACCACATACTACAGATGATTGACCACATTCATAAATCCATTAAAACAAGAGTATGCTAGACTATGTGGCTAGCGGGTCAAGGAATGACAAGGATAACATAATTAAGGGCACAATAATGGAGATAATAGAAATGGAGGCTTGTGAGGAGGATATTGTGGTAGAGGTCATGGTGTTGGTGGAGATAGGTTTTCTAGAGGAACTTGTTATATTATGGGTCGCCTGATCATTACCAATGAGATTTCCCTCAAAATAAAGCTTGCTCATGGTATGGGAATTAGCATAAATTAGAGGATTTCCTAGATCTATATAAGCACATCAATAAGAATAATAACAACAAGGGCATGGGGATGATCAAGGTGTAATGCATGAATTCTAATCAATGGATGCCTAAGAAGATGTCTGATCCAGAATTGCAACCCATGTTGGTTACAATGTGTGTTGAGGCAACATGTGCACGCGAGCCTCGAAGGATAATTCACTTATCATGAGGGAGGAAGTGATACATGTTAAGTATATAGATGTGGCACATCAGAAGGAAGTCTACCAAGGGACCATGGGAGTCATTAGAGATTTACGGTGGTTAAATAAATTGCTTAAAATAATAGGCATGTGAGAGATAATGTGCAAATAATGTTGATCTCCGCATAAATATGTGGGTGACCTAAAAGAGGTGTGTAAAATGTTGTGCCATGAAAATATCATCCCTTTTCTATGGGAATGGCTTCGAGAGAAGGTATCACATAGTGTATTTGAGCATGAGAGGTAGATACTTCATGTAAATCTACCACCTCATGACCACAAATTTGACAAGGAGATCACATTAGATGCAGTTATTGATGGTTGGTTAGTAAGAAATACCTTGATAGATACATGCACTGAGGTAAATGTATTTACTCTAGAAGCATGGAATCATATTGGGATACTTAAATTGCGGCCATCTTTGAATGTTCTATACATGGAAAACAAAACTAAGGCTATTCCTATTGGGGTACTAAAGGATGCATCCATCACTATTCACGAAGCTAAGTTTACTAGGGACTTTGAGGTATTGGATCTTTCTAAAGCAAACAACTTTATATTATTACTTGGGTGACCCTAGTGTTATGAAAACAATGTTTATTTGTGCTTTAACAAGAGATACATTAGTTTTGAGAAAAAAACGAGTGATTGATTATACTTATGTTTGAAAAGAAGTTGGAGCCTTATATTGAGCCCATGAGTGAAGAAGAGCTTAATTAAATCTATGCTTAGACTATGTGATCTATAAAATGTAGAAACATCAAAAGAAGGTATTCTTCGGTGGGAAGACATGCTATCGTAAGTTACACTACTAGTGTTCCTTGTGATAACTAGTCTCATGAAATGTACGAGATGGTCGAGCATGAAATTAAAGGGTGAGTCATGAGGATGATCTGTCGTGCATGGTGAGGTGTTGAGGATCTTCTTAGGTACTAAGATATACTTGGTGAAGGGAAGATCAAAAATTCTTACGCTCCATGGAGGCTCGGTGGAATAATGACGGAGATAGAAGAAACATGTTTTTCTATACCTTACTTAGGAAAACAACATGCTAGTGGGTGATACATAAAGATAGCATTTGGAATAGCAAGAGGTGAGAATCACCATTTCCACTAGGTTTAGTCGAGAAAGATGTACCTATGCACCTTTTTGAATTTAATAGTAAGAATTCAACTTCATATCACATCCATACTTGTGAGAGACTATAGGCTCAATGCCTACATGATTTACCACCATCCCTATGGTCACATAATTTTTACTCCACTCTTCTCGAATGCACCTACACCTAGTATGTCAATGAAAAGGAAAGAGAAGGCATGCCATGATAGGAACATTATAAATAAGACATTTTTAGTTGGAAAGATGGTCCTTCCCTATGACTCCAAGTGTACGTTCCATCTAGGGAATTTGAGTTTTCATTGGTTGGGACCTTTTGTAATAACCAAGATACTTGAATCAAGTGCATGTTAGTTTTATACACTACACTGGATAGCACCATGTTGCTCGGTTACTTCAAAACTAGAGTAGGTTGAAGACCTACTATAAATAAAGCCTCTTGGTGTTTTTAATGAGGTAGTATTTCCATTTAGATTAGATTTCCATTTCATGTGATTCTTTCATTTTACTTTGTTATTTTATTTCCTTGCTTTTTTGTAATAAGCATGCTTACGCGTAGAAGTGATTATTATCTATTGAGTTCATGTGTAGAAGACTACTCATACTATTAGTGTGGGGTAATGAAGGTGTAAGTGTATGAAAGAGAAATTCATTCTTGATGAGAGGTATATAGAAGTTTTCACATTTGGAAAGGATGACACAGTACAAGTTTGAAGCAAGGATGCTCTCTAGAAGAGAAAGGTGCTACACGTGCTAAAGTTTATGGTGCTAATTTCTCATAATAAAGACCATGCAAAGGAAAGGGTCGCACAATGTAACATAAGGTAGGAAATGGCATGAAAAACTAATCCATGTTTGGCATATATGGTTATGTACTATGGCACAGTGGAAGCATGCCCAAGGAGGTTTGCAACCTAAATAGTAGTGAGTGTACCGAGAAGGTTACGACTATAACACATAAAAGAAAGAAGTGAAAAGCATGAAAAAAGTTAAAGTGCGTACAAAGTGAAAAATCATAATTAAATTTACTTATGGTGGTAGGCGAAGATCATTTAGAGGATCAATTGAAATGCGAACAAAGTGCGAAGTGCAGTCAAAAACTCATTCTTACCTTCCATATTAGAGTATTTGAGCCTTGAGGAGTGATTGAAATGTGAACTAAGTGTGAGTGCAAATATAGGAAATCCATTGAACCTAAATAATATTTGGCATGTTCTAAAGTGGAGCTCCCCATGAGAAGTGTTAGAGCGAGGAGAAGGTGTCAAGAGAGAGAAGTAAGGTTTAAGGGTTTGATTTCTAGAGCTAGGGTTTGAAAATAAGAATTTTTAGCTAGGGCATGTGAGTTTGAGGAGATAGAGGTAGTAAAAAGGGAAGGAAGTGTAAGGGTAAGTAGTTTTGATAAACTTGATATCCATGGCATGATAATTTTTGTATTTCTCAATGGCACCAAAGAATAATATGAAGGGTAAGAAACACGTGATCGAGGAAGCGCTAGATGAATGGTTTGAAGAAATGTAATACCTAGGAGAAGTTATTGAGGGGATATCATGGAAATCCCATCTGAAAAATTCCAACGTCAACGATTTCAACCTTCACAATGAGAAGACCTTGCAAGACATTGTAGTTAAGACAAACTAAAGGACAAATGATGGGCAAAGAGTATATGATGATGTGCTCCAAATTTATGAGTTGTCATTCTTTGAAAAACAAGAAATCCTATACCAATGGTTGGTATCACGAGTCCATGTGGAATACTTTAATTTTTTAGGAAGGAGAATGTAAATCATAGGGAAGTTGATAAGTAAAGTGACAAGGTTACGCAACTCGAGTGAAGAGATAGAGAGAGACCTGAATGATGATGTTAGGGTTGAGACTATACCAATAACACTAAATTATCATAAGGGAGGTCACACAATGGATGTATGTGGCATCGATGAACCTACAACGAGAGTGGTTGTATGCCTTGTAATATGTTAGCTAGGCACATCTTAGAGATGGAAGGAGGTGAACAAGTATTGGCCTCACATCGCACATAAAATGGAAAACAAGACTTATTACAACATTGCATAGTACATCATAGAACGCATTCTTGAGGAACAAAGGTGAAAAAATCACTTGGGATGTAATCTTGCTTCTTCCGGTATTTTTGAGATTGGGGTAACAGACGGGCCTATGGAGAAAATATGGGTATACCCTTTGGAAAACAAGTCACTGGCTGAAAGGTTTTCTCGTTCACTTATGAAGGTAATATTTTATGCACCTTTTAAAAATGAATAGATAAATGGTAATGAAGGATGCATGAGGATTTTGAGGGTGAATGGTGCATACCATATTTCGAGGCCTAATAACACTTTTTCTTGGGTAGGGCCCTTATAAAGAATGGGGATAAAATCCCATGGTGCAAGTTACCCTTCACATTTACCGCTCGATACTTCAACGAATCAGTAAATAGATTATATGACGTAGATAAGCTAAATTATGATGCATTTTAAGTTTATGTGGATTATCATATTCTACGTAAGACCTATGTATTTCTAAACACGTCAGCCTATGAAGAAACAATGGAGTTGGATAACATTGATATTATGTTGTATCCATGGTAAATGGGAAGAAAGAACTCGCGCACATTTATATCTATTTTAGGCCCAAGTTTAAGGAAAATAAGTTTGGTGGAGGTGTTGGTCCCAAATTATTGGCTAAGTACCAAAAGGTGCATGCACACAGGAGTAATAAAGAGAAGGGCATGTGGGGAGAAGAACATAGGAAAAAGAGGTTTAAGAAGGGTTTAAGAGAGGTCGGGGTGTGTGTAGGGAGACATTACAAAGGATCTAAGGACTTAGCCATATTCAATGTTCTAGAGGCACTTGAGGAAAAATGTGACCCGAATAGGCATGCCAAGTTGATAAAGTGCCATCCTAGAGACTTGATGGTTAAGAAAAGGATTTTCCACGTAGGGAATATCACTAGAATACATGATTACAAAAACCGGAGAGCTCGGAACAAGATAAGCATTCACCAATGAAGGACCACACGCACACTTTGCATGTGATCTGCTCAAGAGAAAAGGAATGGTAGTGGGTGCTAAAGTTATATATAGAGATGCTCTAGAGAAAGAAAGATAGAACCTGATGAAGACAAAAGGTGTGGGATCAGGAGGGAGTGCATCAACAATATGATATTATAGTCATGCTAGGGTTTAGAGCACTTAGTGCTCATGGTTTTAAAGGATGTAACAAGCATTTGCATAGCATTAGGGTCTGCAATAAGGGATGAACTGGGAGGGCATAGCTAGAATACCATTCCAAAGAATATTTGTAAGGGATGAGTCCTAGTATTTTGTTATGTATGGTCTATGATGACCTCTTTTGATTATAATGTGGCTACTAGGATCACTCTAAATGAATATATATAATGGTTTTTTCTGTATATCATGCTTAAGGGTGTAAACCCTCTTGTTAAATGGTTATCATAGTTCAGATCTATTTTAGCATGCTTAGTACTTTATCTCTATAATGCATTTAAGATGTGGATCTATTAGATGTTTCTTCTTCCTTATCTAAACTAAGTAAATGTATTCTCATTCTGCAAATCATCCTCCATCAATGGAAATACCTTCTCACAATGCTCACATAAAGGAGGGGCTCAATGCCCATGCATGCCTTGGGTGAGTTCCCAAAGACTCGCTAGGTAATAGGCCGACATGCGTGGGATTATAAAGTTATACTAAGGGTACATGAAAAATGACTACATCTTGGTTTCGTTACAGGACCTCTTTTTGAAGTTGTTGTGAGAATGATGCATGATGATAGAGTGTGTGACCTTGGACAGTGTCAAAGCATGATTTAAGAGAATGAAGGATGAATTTTCTCAAAGATTTGGTAATTGGACCTAAGTTTGATGCACATAAATGGGTAGAAGAGCACCTGTATCATGAGCTATATGAGACCTTCTTTTGTTTCTTTCCTATAGATTTGTATGAATGGCTTTTAGCATATGCATCTAGATCAAGATGGTACTATAGATCTCACTTATGGACCCAAGATGAATATCAAAGGCCACATGATGCTTATCTGACTTGAACAGATGTTGTTGATCATTGGTGGAGAAGAGTGTTGACTAGTTATACCTTAGACTATGCTATTTCTACATATTCTTGTCCCAAGGTTGCTAAGTTTGAGTTCTTAAAGGATCCTAGAGGATCATTTTTATGTGTTATCCCTCTAGCCATAAAGATAATATTTAATACAATAAGTTTGGAAGCATTTCCTATGGCCAACTAAGCTTATTTTGAGTGTTGGGCGAGGAAGCTAGGGTGGAGGAAGATGGTGGAAATTCCAACCGAAAAGGAGAGAGAGGAGAGATAACTCAAGTATAGTGAAGCTCATGAAAGGGAGTTGGCTAGACAATGTGAGGTTGCAAGAGTGATGGATCTATGGAGGTAGACGTTGTGGGAAGGAATTGAGGTTCATGTAGAGGATGTGGAGCCGAGAAGTCTTTGTTACTCCATCTTGGAAAATGCGAGAGAGAGACCCTTCATATTTTAATGAAATTTTGTCACTTGGAGAAAGGAGATCCATCAATGTGCATCTCAATCCACCTAGTGATCAACCCCTAGTGCTTAGTTTTCTAAATTAAGAGATAAGTATTACTAACCTCGGTTGGTATTGGTGGGAGTGACCGATCTACACCATTTTAATTGGTGTTTGCACGGAGGCTATTTTACCAATTGAATTTATACTATCATCATTGTGTATTGCATGCGCAGGAGGGTTAGTTGATGAACAAGAAATTCAAGAGTGCGTGGAGAAGTTAATGAAAATAGACGAAAGGTGAACACTTTCTAGAAGGATTAAAAAATTGAAAAGGTGTGATAAAAAGCATGACATGATTGTCATATTAAAAACAAACAATTTGAGGTTGGGTAGATGGTCTTTTTTATGACTCCAAATTTTTGCACCATCATGGGAAACTAAAATTCCATTAGTTAGGGCCATATATCATCTCATACATCCTTGATTCATGCGCTTTCTAGTTATAAGTGTTTGATGGACCATGGTTACTAGGGCATTTCAATGGGAATAGAATGAAGCCCTACTATAAATAAGGCAATAATTCCATTTAGTTTAAGATTTCCTTTAATGCAATTATTTTCCTTCCCTTTCTCGTTGCTTTTTTCTTCCTTTTTGTGTTTTTGTTTTGTGCACCTTGTGCGCTAGTAGCCACTTATTATTTTCAAAAGGTTGTGTATGCATAGAGGACCACACAGCTATTTTTGTTTGGGGTGGAGTAATGCGAAGTAAAATTTAAGTTGGTAGTGGAAGTTATGTTCCAATGGCCCTAATTGAAGGCACACAGAGTGGAAGAGCATTCATAGAAAATTTGGACATAAGGAGTTTGGTGTCAGGATAACTTTACAAAGACCACGTATAAATTATGAGAAGTGCAGAGCAACATGAGGTAGGAGAGGGAAAAAATTAGGTTAAGGATAGAAGAAGTGCCTTTGGCACTATAAGCACGTGCGTGAGGATCTTATGTCATTAAGGTTTTTTTCATGCCAGAAGGTTGTAGATATTTTTCACGTAGGATAGGCACATGGGTAAGAGTGTTTAAGGTTTTCTTTAGTGTAAAAAGTCACCTTTATTTCAAAAGTACATTGGTAGGTGGCATAACATTTATTACAGGAGATTAGAAAAAATCTATAAGTAGAAGGTTATGCACATTATTGTTTACCTTGCAATTGTGGTATTAACGAGCTCTTGTGAACGAGGGCAGCCATGAAGAAGATTTTTGCAATGGTAAATTTGTGAAAATATGAGTGTGTGACTAGTGTGATTTGCAAACCAAAGTGTAAGAAGTGCACGGCCTAGGGAAGAATATTTCAGGAGAGTACGTTGTCTTGTGGAAGGATTATCCAAGTTAGGGTTCTATAGCTAGGGCATAGGAGTAAAAGGGATATTTCATGAAGGTAAGCCATAGATTTGAGTAGAGCGAGGAAGAGGAGCAAGGAATATTTTGTTTATAGTAACCTGACAAGAAGATGGCACCAAATAAGAAAACTGTTTCACCAAATAAGGAAAAGGGAAAAGGGAAACAAGTTTTTTCCACTAGTTTCAATGAGGAGTGTTATATGGAGATGCAACACGCAAATGGTGTGTTGCTTAGAAAGAAGTGGGTATCTCATGTAAGGAAGATGGAGATAAGTGATTACAACCATTGCACAAATGCCAAAAATAAATAGATGGCTTTAGAAATGGTTAGACCTATAGATAAGAGGACACTTGAAGGAATGCCCATCTGTGACGATGAGGTGAAGGGGTGAAATGGAGAAGGTTGGATTATCGCAACTATAGACACCCATAATTACGCCCGAGTAATTTAAATACTTAAATTGCACTAATTATCTCCCTTCTTGCAAATTGGCGACATATTGTCAAAGGCGATCATCTTCTCTCCTATCGTCATTAATTAATTACACTACACTAATTAATTAAGTCACCTATCCAACAAATATCCTAATTAACGACCTTCCATTAATTAATATCCCTTACTATTCGACTAATTAATTATTATTAATTAATTAGCATCCCATTTCATTTAACCAATAAATCAATATTCAATTGATTTAATCCCCTTCTATAGTCTAAATCATGCTAATATTCCTCTAAAAGCTTTTATAAGCTTACACATCTATCAATTAAATCACCTTGATTATTTAAAAGGCCCCCTTTATCCACATGAGTCACTAAAGGACAAACAAACCCTCCTAAAGTTAACTCAACCTTATCTAAACCCCCCTTATCCATAACTAACTCAACATCTCTATTATCCCACATGCAAAGGGATGTAGTGTTTCCTTTATCCATTGGGCTATATAAAGAGCCCTCCTCCTACCTTTACACTTACACCTAAATTCCTTGAAAAGACAAAAGCAAAGCATATAGCAAATAGACTAAAAGCTTTCCTTTGTTATTCTTGAGAATTCACCACTTGAAGAGTTAAGCCTCTTTTTCTAGCCAAAGTGCTTGGGTCATATGGGAGTTGTCAAAAGGGTCTTGTAGCCCAACTTTGATAAGCTCTCATTCCTAGGTTCTTGGATATCAAAAACAACCACTTTGATTGCCATGGAACCTACATAGATCTATTTAATTTTTTTGTTAATTAAAATATTAGAGGTTCTTTACAAATTTGAATGCTTAAGTTGATTTATGCTTTGAAGTTTTAAATGCAAATAATGTTATTGTCTAACCTTGTTTAGCTCTTATCTTGATGGTGCTTTAGACTTTGCTTTAATGTTGTTAATTAAGACTACTAGGTGTTAGTATTTACTTTCATTAACTTAGCTTAAGCACAAAACTATGCACACCACAACTATATGAGTTTCCCTATTTTGGTAAACCCAAGTAGTTGTACTAATGGATGATGTCACGTGTACATGAAGACCATTTCTACTTCATGGGGTGAAGAATGAGGATAACTCCCCAATTGATCTCCAAATTTACTGGTCTTACCTGTGAGGGAGATTCATTTGATGATGACTTAGAGGACAAGGAGGCCATAAAGAAAACTATGGAGGCCTATGACTATAAGAAGGGGTCACGGTACTTTGACATTTCTATGATTTCTAACCCTGTGATGAGGATGGCCACGCACTTAGTGACCAAGCTAAATGGATAGGAGAGGTGGACACAGATCAACAAGTCCTGGTTAAACATTTGCTAGAAAATCTCATAAGGAACCATCTACAACCTCTCAAAGCATTCATAGCAGAGGAGATCATCAGTACCACACATGATAGGGAGAATATCATGTTTGGTATTTGTCCTCCTTACCATTGTGTTTCCAGAAATCGAGTGCCCGATGAGCCAGACAAATTTGTATGGGAGTACCTAGATGACAACCCCTCCTTAGCCAAGAGATTTAAGAAGTATACTTGTGACACCATGATGACCACCCACATGGTGCACCTAGAGAAATGGTATAATCAAATGTGCAATGCATTCAGGGTTGAGTGGAGGACACCCGAACAATTTCCAATGCTAGTGTAAGGAGAAGCTAAGTTTGTTGTATACCAACACTTTTGCATTGGCAGGTTCACTCTATTAGAAGGGACCAAGAGCCTATGGTGTAAATTATCATTCTCCTTCACTACATAATATTTCCAAGCTGTGTTTAATCACTTCAAGGAGGACAAAAGACTAAGGTTTGACCTCAGCAAGGTAGACCAAGACCACTGCGAGTTGTGCATAAAACTATTATACCCCAAGAAAAGTTCTTATGTGGAGAAGTATGTCTCACATGAGGTGCATAAGATAAAACCTATGATACTACCAATTTCTGAAAGAACTGCGGTGAGGGTATACCTGCACATTAGGCATAAGTATGAGAAAGGTATTGTTATCCTAAATGAGCCCCTTGCACATTTTGTGGCTAACTCCCTTCATTCTTCCCTCCCTTATGCCTCAATCATAATTTTTTACTTTTCAGGAACTCAAGACCTTTTAAAAATGGCACCATTGGATAGAGATTTTTCTCATCTATCCAGAAAGGTAAAGTTTTCCTCCTAACTCCATGTATTTTTGAAGTTATGGCTTGGCGGAGTTTTTGTGGGAAATTTTCCCCTAGAAGGCCCGCAACCAGTAATATGGTGCCATGTGTCTCAAGACCCACAGACCATGGAGGAAGATTTGAAAATTTGGCAAAGTGTTTTTACAAAATTCAAGAGGAATTTTCTGCCCGAAGGCCCATAGCCAGTGAGATCAGGCCACATGTCCATGGGGGTCGGACCGGCGGAGCACAGGGGGAGATTGGGAATTTTTCCCAAAGGTAAAGTGCACAAGGAGGAAGGTTCACCCCAAAAACCCGCATCCAATGGGAATTGTGCCATGTCATCTGGAGCTTGAACACGGGGAAAAAGTTGGAAATTTTCCCAAAGCAAAACAAAGGAAATTTTAAAAGGAAAAGTCTGCCCCCCAAACACGAACCAATGGCATCTTGCCACGTGTCCAACGGTAAAAAATACAGGACAGGCCCACATGGGAAAAAGGAAAGGAAAATCCCGTGGCCAATGGAATTGTGCCATGTGGCACCCGGAATGGCGGAGTATGGGGATTTTTTGGGAAATTTTCCCAAATGCAAAAATGGAAAATGGAAAATTTTTCGCCGCCAATCCGTTTTGGCCCTGTTTTGACCTAAAATTTCAAATGGCCATAACTTTCGATCCAAAGCTTGATTTTTCACGTTCTTTATATCAACGGAAATCTAGTGAAATTCTCTACAAGATTCCAAGGTCAATTTTTTATTTTGATAGATTTTGAGAGATAAAATTGAAAAACACCTCTGGCACGTGGTCATGAACAAAAATGACATTTCAACCACCATTTTTAATGAAGAATGGCTCGCATTCTCTCCCAGCATGGTGGAAAATGTCAGGGAATGGACCTGTAAGGATTCCCATGCCATTTTATTGCATTTTTGGTTAGTGGTTGAAGCTCTCCCATGTTTTCCCATGTTTCTCTCTCCTGGGGTCGTTTACACTATATAAGCCAGATTTGGCTCATTTTTGAAGCATTGAACGTTTTTTTCATGTATTGCAGGCTCCCTCTTTCACCTTGAAAGTGATTTTGTGGAAATATCAGACCTCTTCTAGGACTGTAACATGTTTTCTACCTCCCAGATGCTGTAATGCATGTATTTTGATATTGGAAATGACAATGCAAGCTCTGTGAATGAGTTTCAATCCTCTGCTTATGTTGTTTGCTTCTTTTCTGATCTTCCATTACATGTCATCAGCTTGTGCATGATGTTTTGTTGCATTCCTATGATCTGTGTCAATCTTCAAAAGCAAAAAATCCTCACCACTCCTTTGGTGCATCACCTTATTAGCATGAGTTTCATTTTTGCATTCTCTATCTCTGTCCTCTTTGGAATTTAGAGTAGGATTTTGAGCTTAAAACCTGCATAACTTGCAAGTAACCCCCTTATTAGAGGAGTTGAGGAACCAACCTCTAACCTGGAGATTATTTTCCCCTTTTTATAATTCCCACACTTGGGGAAAAGATTCAATGTTATAGAATCACACTTGGATGTCCTAAATGTCAAACTAGAAGTCGATCAACATCCAGGGTGTCTTTGATTTGCACCAATAGGTACCTATGTGGATAATGATATCTCTATCTCAGAAGACCTAACCATGAGGAAAAATTCCACACCGAGGAAGAAGGAGAGGGAGGAGGCACCAGAGAAGAAGGCACCAAGTACACAAACAACATAATTTGTTTGTACGTAGGAGTCGAGCATGAAGTGAGCACACATGCTTGAAGGAAGAATTCCTCATTAGGGAAAAATAAAATACACCGAGGAAGAGGTGTCGAGAGGAAGAAGAGCCCCTTCAAAAGAAGAATCACCAAGGGAGGAGTCGCCTGCTGAAGAAGATGAGAAGGAATAATCCCCTATACTAGAGTTTCCAGTTAAGAAGAAGCGAAAGGTAGTGAAGGAGGTGGACTCAGAAGAAATGGAGATCCTGGAAGCCTATAGAGGTGAGAAGGATGATGACGAGCATGAAGAGGCTTAGGACCATCCTATGTATGATGTACATGACTTAGAGGAGGAAGGAGATGCTCATGGCAAGGGGGAAGTGAGGAGGTAAACACTAAGGATCAAAGGACCCCAAGCCTCACCAAGGATAAAATAGAGGAGGCCGTAGAAAGGGAAGTAGTGGGCATAATAAAGTACTTTTTGGAGCAGGAGGTGGAGCACAACGCTGACAAAATACTTAAAGAGATAGAGGAGGAGAGTGTAGGGAAGGAGTATGGGAGCATGGGTAGAGATCCCAGCTTAGCAGTAATCTTTCCAAAGGCAACACACATATGAGGGAAGAGTGTGGTAGTATTGTAGGAGCAAGGAATGGGTTATATCAATGATCCAAGTAAGGTAATTTGTGCGCACTTCCAAATTACCATGCCTATAGACCAATTCCTTATATGGTCTTCATTCAAAAAAGAAGGCACGTACCAACGAAGAGGAAGATGTTATCCTTGGAATTTGAGTCCCATGTTGATGAGCCCAATTTTTAGGTTAGCAAAGGGGCACTAATAAAGGTACCATATACTAAGGAAGTGAAACCTCGATAAACACTTAATAATTATGTGATGAACAAGTTTACAATGCACTCAATAAGGTGTCAGTAGAGGTTGAGGTGAGACTATTTGGGAGGAATGACAGAGTAAGGGTTTTGGAGGAGGAGATGGAGAATAAGAATAAAGATATCATTGAGAAGAGAAAGGATCTAAAGTAAGAGGATTTGATCAGCACACAGTTAAGGCGTGAACTAAGGGAGGAAAAGGTGAAGGTGCATGAGGTCTACAAAAAGATAGAGATGATTATAGATGCCATTATCTTGAATCATCTAGAATAAGCCCCACCTGAGCAGAAATATGATTCAACCTTGTAATGCTTGGAATACTTAACCCATATCCTTACCATCGAATTGGTAGAAGAGGCATTGGTGTGTCAAAAGGAGGAAGAGAAATAAAATATTAGGGAGACAGTCACTCAATACTCAGAGCTCCTTACCACTTTGAAGACTGCCACATGAATGTATGAGGATGTATATGATAACTACACTGATAGATACAGGGTGACAAGTATACTAGTTGCTACACATGAGGCGGATCTGAAATAATTTTAGGAGAATAACAAAGGAAATAGGGTGGAGCGGGATAAAATCCTAGCTGAAGTTGAGAAGAAAATGGAAGCAATCAAAACCTTACAAGTTTTGGATAAAAATTGGCTTAAGGAATTGTACCCCCAAGTCACTCGCAAAATGGATGTCCTAGATGACCTTATCCAATAGTTGGAAGGGATTGTAGATACGTTGAATGCTAAGGCGGTGACTTGAGATTTATGGAGGTGAGCGCTTAAGTGGGTGACCTACTTTAATAGATGAAGGGAAAAGTGAATTCCTAGGAAAATATTGATGCAGCAATGACCAAGGATTTCCCACTCCCCTTGTAGTAATAACAAATTCTCCCATTCCTCAAATCTTCCATTCTTTCATTATTCATTCAAATTATCCAATTCCCATCATTTTTTATTCTTTAGGGAAGAAGGATGTTTCCGAGGATGAATAACAAGCTTAGTGTGAGTGATGTTGGGCCCTAAATTATGTACTAAGTAATAAAAGGCACAAGCATGTAGGAGTAATAAAGATAAGGGCATGTGGGGAGAAGCACGTAGGAAAAAGAGGTTTAAGAAGGGTTTAGGAGATACCAAGGTGTGGGCGGGAGATAGTACATAGGATCTAAAGACTTAGCCATATTCAGCGTTCTGGAGGCACTTGAGGAAAAACGTGACCTGACTAGGCATGCCAAGTGGATAAGGTGCCAACTTGGAGACTTGATGGTCAAGAAAAGGATATTCCATGTAGGGAATATTCCTAGGAAGACATCATTATAGAAAGTGGAGAGCTTAGAATAGGATAAACATTCACTAATGAAGGACCACATGCACACTTGGCATGCAATATATTCAAGAGAAAAGGCATGGTGGTGGGTGTTGAACCTATATATAGAGATGCTCTGGAGCAAGAAAGACATAACCCGATGAAGACAGAAGGTGCAGGATCAGGAGGGAATGCATCAAGAGTATGATATTGCAGTCATGTTAGGGTTTAGAGAACTTAGTGCTCAAGGTTTTAAAGGATGTAACAAGCATTTTCATAGCATTAGGGTCTGCAATGAGGGATGAACTGGGAGGGCATAGCTAGAATACCATTCTAGAGAAGATCTGTAAGGGATGAGTCCTAGTATTTTGTTATGTATGGTTTGTGATGACCTATTTTTATTGTAATGTGGCTACCAGGATCACTCTAAATGAATATATATAATGGTTTTTTTGTATATCATGCTTAAGGGTGTAAACCCTCTTGTTAAATGGCTATCATAGTTTGGATCTGTTTTAGCATGCTTAGTACTCTATCTCTATAATGCATTTAAGATGTGGATCTGTTAAATGTTTCTTATTCCTTATCTAAACTAAGTAAATGTATTCTCATTCTACCAATCATCCTCTATTAATATCAAGGCATTCTCATAATTCTCACATAAAGGAGGGTCTCATCACCCGCACGTGCCTCGGGTGAGAGCCCAGTGCCCACTAGGTGATAGGCTAATGTGCATTGGATTAGAAATATTTACTAAGTGTACATGAAAAATGACTACAGAGGTCGGGACTTGAGGTTTATAGATCCTCCTAATGGAAGGTAAACTATTGGTAGGAAGAGAGTGCATGAGGAATCACCTTTGAGGAAAAAATAAGTAGAGACTAATATTGAGGTGAGGAAATAGAGAAGGAAGATAGTTGTGAAATAGATCAGACCCATAGGAGAAATATTCAAAGAAGATGCAAGGATCCACTTGGTGGCACAAAACCTTAGAGCCTATTAGGAGGTTGCCAAGAATATAAATAATAAATACAATAATAGAAAAATACTAGGAGGAGGCACAAGCTTGTGCGTAAGAGTGAAAGTGAGGAGGAAGGGTTGTTAGATGGGGTTATGCACAACACCAAATCCCCACATGTTTATAGTGTGGTAGGCGAAGAAGATCCCAACGATGAAGAGACCTATCATGATGAAGAAGTTCCTCATGAATGCAATGAAGAAGGACCCACTGGAGTAGATGAATAAAAGGAGGGGAGTATAGGAGATCCATTCAGGGAACATGGAGAAGGGAGAAGGTATGTTCTTAGGCACAAAAAATATTATACCCACAATTAGGATAACTAGTGGTGAAGGGGAGTAAAAG
This sequence comes from Taxus wallichiana var. yunnanensis, assembly GCA_018340775.1. Lineage (NCBI taxonomy): Eukaryota > Viridiplantae > Streptophyta > Pinopsida > Cupressales > Taxaceae > Taxus > Taxus wallichiana. Next base: position 441,665,620 of record CM031242.1, on the reverse strand, counting down.
TCTTGTGAATGCCAAACCTTGGCTATGTTAATGACCCCACTAAGATCATTCATGTGAGGTTCCATTACACACTTTCTATTGAACATTTATATGGGTGGGAGATGTTGAATCCTGAAGGCATATGGATGAAATGAAAAGATACTAAGCTAGAACATGCACATGCATATGGATGAACTTGAGTTTGATGTTAAAAAGGAAGCATGCATATGGCGTAGGATGAAGAAGGTACCTCATGTGACCCATGTAATAGTAAATCCTATAGATTTCAGAGATAGAATAATCCAGCAATGCCTTAACAAAAATAGAGGAAGAAGTGGCTCAAAAAAAGTTGGATAAGGAGGCGAATCTTAGAACACTAGTAGAAGATAATAAGAATAAAGAAAAGTATATCCAACAACTCACAAAAGAGAAAGAGAGAGCAGAGTGACAAAAAAAGGTAGTCTTGGAGATGGTAGAACAGATTAGAGAGGATATTTTGGAAGTGTGCCCCAATTTTTAAGACAAGTTTATAGGAATGTATCCCTCCACACTGCATTGTTTGAAAGACTTGGTGCGTTTTCTATTAAAGGAAAATATAGGTGTGCGGGACTCGAGTGAAGAAGAATTTTTGTGGAGGACTAGAAAAAGAAGGTTATCACACACTCGGGTTATGGAATGTGGCGCCATATTACAAACATTGAAGGTGTAGACACCTATAATTGGTATTTATTCCTTCATTCACCCGCATGCACATATTTAATTGTTAATTTAATTTGAACAAATTCCCATCTAATCCTCATTAATTAATTAAGTGACATTAATTAATTAATCTTTTAACATCTCACATGCCCAATTATCCCATCCACATTAATCTTTATGCCCATTAATTAATTAATCTTCATCCATTTCCCTAACCAACCTTCTAATTAGGATGCTTTTATCCTACACACACTTCACCTTTCTTTTCTATCTTTTATCATATCTATTGTTATGCCCTAACTAACTTAAATTCATCCCCAAGTAACCTAATCCCACCTACATGCTTTAAAGCATTCGGCCAATCCTTAAAAAAACCAAAATCCCATCAAAAGTAGAAAATCATGCCTAGAGGGGAAACTTTCTCGATATTGGTGGCGACCCATCATAGTCATAATCGACCCCTTTGAAAGTAGCTTCTTTCCTTTTATTCAACATCATAAAATCATATGCATGCAATTCTCAAGCTTTCTTTTAGCTTAAGCATCCTTCATCATTCCAGAGTATTTTTAAGACATCCATAGACATCTTGGACATTCCTCCAGCATGATTGCATCACCCACGATCATCATTTGTGATTTCTTCTCATCACTATCACATTTGTTTCTATATATTTATCATATTATCGTATATGCTTTATTTCTAACATCTTGCAAGTATAGATCAGTTTCAGAAACACTTAGCATCCTTCTCCTATAGCTCCTCTTCCTTACAGGTTGTTTTTATCTTCTCATCCTTGGCTTTCAATTTTCCTCCTATAGTCATCGCTGATCCCCATTGGTTGTCATCGACTGGGGCCATGTCTATCAAAAACTTATCTAATTTCTTCTTCCTAGTCCTTTATCCTACTTCTCGCCTCTCGGTTCTTTGTTGCATATCCTTTTGTAGCGAATTACTGGTGGTGGTTGGCTTCAATATCATTTACCTTGTAGGTATACATATTTCATCTACAGGCTTGTATCCATCCTGCCAGGTCACCATCAACCTTCCTCTACATAATCTGGGTTGTCGTTAACCTAGACCAGGCAACATTTATTTTATATTCATTTCCATCTAATCAACTTTAGATCAATTTCTGTTGTTTTCAGATTCAATATTGTTTCTATTTCTACATGATCTTGCTATTTTTATTTCACCTTATCTAAATAAATGGGGTTGACATTCACCAAGGAAGTCAAAAGCTTCTTAAATCTGCTTAGTTGGGAATCCCCTGCATCTTTCTATCTAATCAAAATCATTTTTAGTCTTATTTGTAGGTATATCAAGTTGTAGCAGCAAGAATCAACCATCTAGCGCTCGTATCACATTAGACGTAACATAAACCCTCCTTCATTTATGGGTTGCTAATTTCTTTAGTAACTAGTGCATTAACTTCATTACAAACGAGAAATTTAGACAACATTCCCTGGCACACCCAAAGTGGGACCCCATTTAATTGGTCTCTTTATTTTATATATTTTGTTTTACTAACACTGCATCATAAGGCTCCTCTTTATTACTTTCTCATGTTAGGTTTGTTGCTTGGATTGCTCACTACTCAAAGTGCGAGATAAATAGGAAAATCCTTATTCAGGTATTCCTATTTTCCCTATTTTATCCTTTTGCATTATACTTTCCCTTCATGTTTGTGTTCTCATCAAAAATAACACTTCGTTTTGGCTTAAAAAGAACCATTCTTTTTTCATCTTGGTTGCACTTATAGTTTAAGTAGTGGGTTCAATCTTCTGCATCACATGTCCTATCACACACAACCTAAACCACACAAATCAAATCACACATCAAAACAATCCTTTTCTTGGTAAACTGATTGGGATTTAATCACCCAATAGAAAGCCTCTTCAGACATTCCCTAGCCAAAATTTACCTGAAACCAAACATAGATCACCTTCTTCTAGGTCCTTTGTTATCTAGCCCCCTTTTCTTTCCACATTCTTAATCAAAACATAAAAGTAATTTCTTTCTTGTCTTTTCTATTTAATAATGGAACCAAAATTTTCCTCGAGTAGTTCTCAGTAGTTCACCATGACCCCATCTAGACCATTGCTTGCTTCCAAAACTTCTTCCAATCCCATCTATGATTATCTCCACCACAATCCCTCTACTCCTTGATCATGTCGACCAATAGCCCCAATTTTACCCCCATCACCTTTATCCCCATCACCTTACACCATTCCTGCTTCTACCCCACCATCTTTGTCTTCATTACCTCATGCTCTTCCCGATCATCGAGATATCACCATACCCACTTCAATTATGGATATTCCTCATGAGAACCCCATCGTGACTTCGTCCTCCATAGATATTGATTAATACATCTTTTTCATCTTATGAAATCTCCCCTTCATCCGACATATCTGTTTCACCTAGGGATATCCCTTCGAGCCTTCGAATCAAATATTCCCTTTCTTACCCCAAACCTCATCATCTTACCACGACCCTACTTATCACTATGCTCCTACATCCCCTAAGAAATCCCATCTTCATCACATGACATTTTCATAAATCCATTTCGTAATCCCCTACCCACAAGTTCATCTTTACCACCTACATCACATCAATTTAAGCCATTATCAATCAACGCCATACATCATACATCTTCTCCTACATATATCTCACCATCTCCATCATCCACCCTTATCCTATATATTGTACCAACTACCCCTTCAATGGTTGTCATCACATCCACTAATCCACAATCCCACTACCTATCACCTTCACCTCCACTACCTCTCTTTCATCTACAACTAGTCCTACTCTTACCACATCAACATTATTTTTAGCCACACCAAACTCTACATCCACACATGTTACTACACTTACATTAACATCATTATCAAATATTTCTCCACCCATGCCCATATCACCTAACATTGTATCGACCCCGACATCTCTACCACTTATCTCCTTGCTTATTATTTCCCTACTTATCTTGTCTCCCCCATCAACACCTATTATCCAGACAGCTACCTTTCCCAAATCGACATATGTTATCATACCCATCATGTCTCGTCAACCCACCTATATGCCTCTTGGTACACCCAAAACAAACATGGTTGGTATTCATCCTTCTTCCATCCCTACCCCGACGCATTAACCATCTACACTATTTATCATAGAAATTATTAAGCTGCATGATCCAAACAGCCCTTTCTATTTCCATATCTACATCTATTCTTACTATCTATCCCACACCTAAATCTACTCAATCCATTGTATTAGACCCTTCTCCCCATCCATAACTCTTCCACCTTTTCTTATCGTGTTATCCTTAGATTCCATATCAGTTCATATTTATTTGTTGTTTCCACACCTACCACATCCACTATCATGACCACATGCCCATTATCTCCTTCTTCTACACTTCGCCTTCATCATTTGAGAAATATTATAGAGAACTTCAAATTACAGCTACCATAGGTGATCCTCCTATCTCATCCACACAACTAGATATTCCCAAATCAAATAAATTCACATACTCTCTAGAACAAATCATGTAAAAATTATTTCCTCCATCAAGCACAACCCCATCATCTAATCTACCTATTAAAATCATTGTTATCCCTACCAAGGGCACTCCTCAAAAATCCAAATCCAAAAACATTGATGTCCTTCTATAGTGATCCCTTGAATGCCCCGAAAATAAAATCGACATCCATGCTATTAAGACCAAATCTACATATTCCATCCTAGGGCTTCATCCTTCTTTCTTAGGATCCCCTCCTCCATTGTGACCAATCAACCAATCCAAATCCAAATAGTTTAATTCCATCCTAGGGCTAGAATCTCATCAAAAATACCTCCAATTATCCATCCATCTAGGCCTAAATCATCAACCATTGCATCTTATTCCGAACACCTAGACCTTAGTCCCATCCACCTTCACCATTGCCATCCCTACCATCTTACAGAACCTTCCCTATTACCCACATTGAATCATATGTGGAGGTCCTCCAACATTTTCTTTAGACTTCTCCCATCATGCTCCTATCTATCGTGGGCCTTTGACCCAAACCTGTCTAAAGTCCTCATTGTTTGAAACCTATTACATCTATGCTTATCATCGCTTTTGAGCCATGACACTAAGCATTGTAAATCCCTTTAGACTATTGTCCATGGTCTTATTGAATGAGAGGAATTCCTTGATGAATCCCCTTCTCCATATCTTGCTTCACCCATATCACATCTGATCCCTTTTACTGCATCTCCATCCGATTAGCTTCTTGGGTCTCTTCACCCATTTACATCAGCTCTTATTACTCCTCTTAACAAGGGTCCTCCCTTGTTCATCAATACTATTCACCTTGGTACATCATCTTCTTAAAATTGATATCCATTGACATCCATTATCTTATGCACATCCCTTTTTCTAGGGGAGCATCTTTCCCCCCCATTATCGATCCTTTAACATCTTTCTTCTCATCTTCATCAACTCATCCTCCTACACTATGGGGACTTCTTTCTAGGAGTTGTTGATTCAAAAATTATCAAGTTTTTATTCACCTGATCTTAGACCCCTATAGGATTATTTTATCAGCCAATAATTTTCTCCTTTAAAGTAATCAATTTAAAATTAATGTAAGCATATAATGACAAATTGCACAATGATTGATTATGGAGTTCAACAATTGCCTACATCTCTAGGTTCTTATCGAACTGTTCCACTAGTCAAAACTTGTAAGTTACAATAGTAATTTCATAATAAAACCTAATAGAAACTATTAATATCTTGTTTATAAGAATATCTAGACCTTCAGATGACAAGGGTGAAAGATAGCACCTGACTTCTACCTTCCTGGCATATTTAGCAAGATCTATGGCACCATCTCCACTATTCGAATCCGTCGGTTCTTAATTGGCCTTACAAATGCTTTGTAATTCCCTATGGCACACCAAATCGATATTCAAGGCTTCACAATAATTTGATGTGGCACTATGGGATGACTAGGTAGTATTAGTAACTCCTAGTCACAATAATGCCTATTTAAATAAATAGGTCTTCACAACTTTATAATAAGCCTATTAAATAGTCTTATAAAAAAATGCTCCTCCGCTCACTTGGGAAATATTCCTCAAGCTCTTGCTTTGAGATTCTGAGTTGTGTGTGTCTTTACAAAGAAATAGGTCCCCTATTTATACCCAAATGGGGCCCTAAAATAATTCATTTAAAAAATTATCTAAGGCTACTATTATCCTAGCCCGTAGCATGAAAAATGGGATAATATCCCATAGTGGGCGACTTAACATGAAAAATGGGATAAAATCCCATGTTGGTGGTTTGCATGTTTAAATGGGTGTAATATCCCACATTGGGTGGCCCTTTATTTTTTCTAAGGTTTTAATTAAACCTTAGCCTCCCACTATTCACATGGATCTCCACGCATGGGCCATTTCCCCACCACCACTTCACCACCTATCCACCACATGGATTTAGGATAGCATGTTTGACAGTTATGTGGGTAAGTGGAGGTTGCTAAGTTTAATGTGCCCATTGTGTGGACCAAGAAATTAGCAATATAAACATGCCACTACGTGGCAAGTTGGAGGTTAAATGGGTTGATATAGACCCAATGCAATATAGATGCTCCTAATTAATCTGGATAGCTCACCGAGCTAAAATATAACTCAATCCTTTCATGACTCGACTATTAGCTTGATGTCGATCCTTGGTAGAAAAATTGATCACATTTGATTCGTGGTGGAAAGAAAAGTTGTGGCTTGTGGACCCACCATGTTGGTGATAACACCATAGTCCACATGGCAGCGTGGGCTCTCCTCTGTTAAAAAATTTGAGCCTCTTGTCGTGACCATCAAATTTTACACATGTCAAAGACCGAATGTCCAAAACCAACAAACGAATCCCTTTTCCTTTTCGCCAAGTGTCATAGTGCCCTTGGTCTAATATTCACTGTTCACCAAAGTTGAATTTCTAGTTGATCGAATCGTGACCGGACAAAACTAGAGCTCCCAATGTTCATATTTCACGTTCTCATAGTCGTCGGAAATATCTCAAAATGATCTTCTATATTGACATAGTTAAGGGATTTTTAGGGAACTTTTTATATAAAAATGATCCCTTGATCACACCTCCCCACTAAGAAAGGATTTTTGTCCCAAAAAGCTTATATTGGAACATTTTGCCATCCCATCCTGAATCTGGAAACTCTGCTGCCACCTCGGAAGTGCTAACTCAAGTAGACTCTTTGGCCTCTTCTCCTGCAACCTTCTCACTTTAATAACTTTTCTCTTATTCTAGACCTGTGGGCTATGGGCCCACAATGCTTCCATCACGCCACTCTAATATCCAAAGAAGACCTCCATGCCTCCACTATATGGTGCTAAGTTTCTGAATGAAACCTCAATGCTCCTACTGTATGGTGCTAAGCTTCTAGATATCTGATAACAAGGATCTTCTTTGACTCTATAACATAGCTCCTGGCTCCGAGTTGATTCCATAGAATCCAAACTGGTTCGAAGGAACTCCATGCTACTTAGAGCTATGATTGATCTGATGTCGGTGATGGACAATGACTTTTCCCTTTTCAGACCTCAATGCCTCCATTATGCAGTGCTAAGTCTCTTGTACACCTCAACACCTCTCGCTAGGTAGCTCTAAGTATCTTTCAGACCTCAACACCTGTTGTGTAGTGATAAGTCTCTTGCAAACGTCAACACCTCCATTGCGTAGTGTTAAGTCTCTTTCAGAACTCAACACCTCCATTGTGTAGTGCTAAGTCTCTTTCGAGCTCAACACCTCCAGTTGTGTAGTGATAAGTCTCGTGTAGACATCAATGCCTCAAATGTACAATGCTAAGTCTCTTTCAGACCTCAACACCTTTGCTTCACAATGCTAAGTTTGATGATCAACTATCATTCAAATGTGTGGTCGCAATGCTTTGACTTCGGATGACGTTCCAAGCTAAAATTTTGAGAGATCCTTCTGTTGAAAAACTATATTAGGTACCATTCAGTTAGTTGCCCATGATGACCTCTTCACGTAACAAATTTCCAACCCAATGTCAATGCCAATGGTGATTTAGCTACCATTTTTCTGCACAATCACAATGCCTCTACACAAAATGAAGTTTCGAGATGACTCCTGTGAACTCTACTATCTACACAAATGGAAGATCAATCTCCAAGCTTTATATGAGTTAAATCCTGTATCCAAGCTATAATAGGTACTCACAAACTGATTAGGAGATATGTTTGGAGCATTAATAAAATTTTATAAGTAAGAAAATCCATTGAGTATGGTAAACCTTTCTCTCAGCATTTTCTCACAGAATATGATCTCCAAATCAATACTGCATACTATTCATCAATCTAAATTATGTAATATATAATTGAAAAATTGTTGACTTACCCATTTTAAAGGACTTTCACTTTCAGGTATTACATGTTCCTGTGTTGACATGTCAACTGGTGGAGGATTAGGAACCTCCTTTTCCTTTGCAATAGGCCTCCATTCCATCTTTGGTTTTCCATAATTCTGATGGTGAGATGGATGCAATTTCCATCAATTTTCCACCCGGTGCCCATTCCTTTGGTAATGAGCACAAAAATTCCTCTTAATCTCCTTCTTCTGGGATGAGGAACTCTTCCTACCATTTCTCAACTCTGCATGACAAGATTGGTCTTTCTAATTTTCCTTTTTCCTAATGAACGACATCAACGTCTTCATCAAGTATCCTTCTCTTCAAAGATCGGCCATAAAATTATTATGCAATCTACAAAAAATACATGGAAAGGAATTCCACATCTTCTAAGAAATCATAACCATACTTCTTAAGCTAAAAAAGTGGATCAAAAGTTTTATCGTACTTTTGATTATGGTAAGCGGAGGTGGAATCTTCTTACCTCTTCATTAATTTCTCTTACCACATCCTGTCACAAGCAATGACAAAGCACAACTTTCTGCTCGAGAATATTCTTGCAGAACTAGTGGGGTAATCACTTTTCTTTTCAAATCTTATCTTCCGTCAGCATTCTTGGAGCATTCTCCAATTTCCATTCCCACACTAGGATAACCCAAAACTACAAAACGAGGATGATCCTCCTCGTGTTGTGTTAGCAATGACTTGGCCATTTTTACCATTTTTACCAAGCTCTCTTCCATCAAATCCCATTTTATCTAGTAACTTGGATCCAATGCCTCTAGTATGATTTTCAAACAAACCAAAGAATTCATTATATGAATCCGAAACTAAATGGGAGGAAGAAGAAGATTCCAGTGGTGAATAACTTACAATGTAGTCACCGCATCCGAAGTTGAAGGAATTTCCTTATTTTGATCACCACACTACAACCTTGCTAAGATCTCATCCTTGGTTTTTAATTCTGATTTCAAGTGAGAATTCTCCTCTTCCAAGGAGTAATACATTGATCACAGGAGAGATTTCTCTTCCTGGATCTAGTGATTATAAGCTTCAACCTCATCGAGCTTCACCTATTTAGACATCTTTCCCATAGTGCACTTGTACCCTATTCACACAAATTGAACCAACTGCACCAATCTTGAAGCAATCACTCTATTAATCAGACTTTACTGAAGCAAAAATGGATCTAAATCAGCTCTGATACCAAACTTGATCCAAAAATTATCAAGCTTTTATTCACCTGATCTTGGACCCCTATAGGATTTTTTTATCACCAATAATTTGCTCCTTTAAAGTAATCAATTTAAAATTAATGCAAGCATATAATGACAAATTACACAATGATTGATTACAGAGTTTAGTAATTTCCTACGTCTTTGGGTTCTTATCAAACCATTCCACTAGTCAAAACTTGTAAGTTACAATAGTAATTTCACAAGAAAACCTAATGGAAACTATTAATAATTTGTTTATAAGAATATCTAGACCTTGGATGGAAAGATAGCATCCGACTTCTACCTTCTGGCATATTCAGCAAGCTCTATGGCACCAGCTCCACTATTCGAAGTTGTCGGTTCTTGATTGGCCTTCCAGACACTTTGTAATGCCCTATGGCACTCTAGTCGATATTCTAGGCTTCACAATAATTTGGTGTGGCACTATGGGTTGACCGAGTAGTATTAATAACTCCTAGTCACAATAATGCCTATTTAAATAAATAGGTCTTCACAACTTTATAATAAGCCTATTAAATAGGTCTTATAAAAAAATGCTCCTCCGCTCACTTGGGAAATATTCCTCAAGCTCTTGCTTTGAGCTTCCAAGTTGTGTGTGTCTTTACAAAGAAATGGGTCCCCTATTTATACCCAAATGGGGCCCTAAAATAATGCATTTAAAAAATTATCTAAGAATAATATTAGCCTAGCCCATAGCATGAAAAATGGGATAGTATCGCATAGTGGGAGGCTTAACATGAAAAATGGGATAAAATCCCATGTTGGCGATTTTGCATGTTTAAACGGGTGTAATATCCCACACTAGGTGGCCCTTTATTTTTACTAAGGTTTTAATTAAACCTTAGCCTTCCATTATTCATGTGGATCTCCATGCATGGGCCTTTGCCCCACCACCACTTCACCACCTATCTACCATGTGCATTTAAGATAGCATGTTTGGTGGTTATGTGGGTAAGTGGAGGTTGCTAAGTTTAATGTGCCCATTTTATGGGCCAAGTGGTTAGCAATATAAACATGCCACTACGTGGTGAGTTGGAGGGTAAATGGGTTGATATAGACCCAATGCAATATAGATGGTCCCGATCAATGTGGATAGCTCACCGAGCTAAAATATAACTCGGTCCTTGCATGACTCAACTAATAGCTCAATGTCGATCCTTGGTAGGAAAATAGATCACATTTGATTCATGGTGGCAAGCCACGTGGTGGCTTGTGGACCCACTACATTGGCGATAATACCATAGTCCACATGGCAGTTGGGCTCACCTCTCGTTATAAATGTTGAGCCTCTTGTCACGACCACCAATGTTTACACTGTTTAAGACTAAAGGTTGAAAACCAACAAACGAATCCCTTTGCCTTTTCGCCACGTGTCATAGTGCCCTTGGTCCAATATTGACATGTTGACCGAGTTGACTTTCTTGTTGACTAAACTTTGACCGGACATAACTAGAGCTCCTAATGTCCATTTTTCACATTCTCATAGTTGTCGAAAGCTCTCAAAACTATCTTCTGCACTAATAAAGTTTAGGGATGTTTAGGGAAATTTTGATATCAAAAATGATCCCCTGATCACTTATCTTCTCACAAATTAGTTCCTTTCAAGATTCAAACATCATCCTATCTCATCTACCTCAATTTTTCTAATTGTACTTTTATTCCCTCTTCCTATGACCATCTTTGTGGCCATATATGTGTTTCCTTTTTGAAGCACCAAAGATTTAAACCCACCATTGTGGCTATTATTTCATAATATTTTCTTAACTCATCTTATCGATCCAGCATTTATCCTTCCTTTCTCGGGGATCATTTGTTCATCTTAAATGCATACCATTCCCTTTCCTAATAGGAAACAATTTCTCTTATTTTTTCTTCTCGGTTCTTCTTAATGTGGCATTAATGTTGGAGGCCTCATAACTTTATTAGAACAACACCACTCTAGAAAGGAGACAACATGGAAATTTTTCCCCTAACTAGATTGGACCATACATTGTTACATAAAAGTATAGGTCGGGAGGAGCCTATCATTTGATCTCCCTTGATGGTAAACTGGAAGTGGAACCTCTTAACACATTGCACTTGTGAGAATTCTATTGTTAGAATGTCTACTAGTGCTTTTATTCCTATATTTAGATCATTTCTCCATCTCAACCCCTTTCATATCTCATCATGATGATTTGGAATTATGTGGTCTTCTGTCACTTCCTAGATGTGACCTTAAATATGGGCACCATGGATTTTCCTATAGCATATTCCTTATGGATAGGTTCTACCCTTTGGTGAGAAATCCACAATCAATATGTCCATCACCTTCTTATTAACCTATTAGAACCATGAAAAGGGTCTAGGTGTGTATCTTGTACACTCATTATCCCCTCATGAGTAGTCTACTTAGCTTATCCCAGTTATCCCCCATGTAAAGTAAAAATTCATGAGATACTTAAATCAAAATCAAAGTTATCAAAAATAGATTGTTCCCTCAAAGTATAGTTGTTCACGAAATCAAAATAAAAATCAAATAAATAGTGATCCCTTGAAGGATGGCTAATCCTTTTGGAATTTTATAGCTTCCGCATTAATCAACCTTCCATTTTATTAACATCCTAATAAATTTTCCCACATTGATCAATTTTCTTTTAGGAGACTTCTTGCATTGATTAGTTTTATCTTTCCCCTTCCCAGAGGGGCATAGTTTAGGGAACACCACTTTTGGAGAACCCTCTTCCCTTGTACAAGTTTCATCTCAAACCTCTTTTTCATGTTAACATTAGGTTTATGAGATTATCTCATCCATTATTTCCTTATGATCTTTGAAATTACTAACTATCGTTGGTTATTTGCTAGCATTAGTTTTGGTCGCATGTGCCTTACGTTACCTGGATCCATTTTTGTTTACCTCCAATGTAGTTGGAGGCATATTTTCCTCATACGTTCCTCGATATAACGCATTTTTGTTCATACCTATAGGTTGCCACCATTGTGAGGAATTTTTTTGTAATCCTATCGCATTTTTCTTTCAATACATCTTTCTTCACCTAAATCACCTAGATTTTATCTATTGATCTTATAACACATTTATCATTAATCACATTCATTATTTATTTGTTTCCATCAGACCTTACCCATATGCATTTTAATCATCATGATCAAATTTAAACACAAAAATATTATCACATCACACATTTATATCATCATTCATACACATGCACATCTAAAGATAACAATCTAATCATACATCTATTTCACCATCATCATCGAATATAAAATGAATATATAATCTAAAATCACCATCACATCTAATCTAAAGCCATCAGCATGACATTAAACTCCATCACATCACATAATGAACACATGATAATCCATGCAAAAACCATATATCATATATCAAAATGTATATCAATACATCATGGCCCTTTAGGGGCTCCCTCAAAGCAGAAATACTATCAAAATTTGTAAAGTGAATATCTAAGGCTCTCAAGTCCTCATCTCTTGGGGCAGGCACAACACCTGATCCCTACACATCTCTACCACCCTCATGGCCTCCCTCTACTTGTTATGGTTGTGCCACACTAGCCATACTCCTAGATGGCCCCACTCCTTCGGTCGTTGTCCTCTGAAGATTCTCCTAATAGAGAAGGGTCTTCGGTAAATTTTCAATAAAAATCCCATCATAATATCTAGCCTCTACTGAGTTAGCACTCTATATCTATCCATAGAGATCATGCTAGGGGGTACCATCAATACTTTCCCTATGGTGCTACCACGAACACCATTGGGTGAGTTTGTCACTACGATAGTAGCCAAATATCCAAAATGGGCACTATAGGCCTCCCTCTTCCCGCAATAGTAGTCCCTATCTTGAATAATTCATTCTCTCTCCCGAGTGATTGCATCATGTTGCTGCAAGCTTGTATCCCTCTCTACTTTCTTCGACCTAACTCAGCACACAAGCGTGCCACCTCTATATCCTATCCTACTTTTTCTCCACCGCTTCCTAGATCCACCTCAATCTTAACCTCCATCTCCTATATCTCCTCTTTTCCTCCTTCCTCAACCCCGAGTTACCAATGTTTTCATGCACCAATTGGAGTATCATGTTCCTATCCCCACATCATCATCATCATCATCCCATGGTGTAGCCTCCTCCTCTAATAGATCTTCTATATTAGAACTCGAGAAATCTCTATCCAATACCTCCCTCTGTGTACAAAATCGACCATAAGGCCCGATCGAACGAATCCAAACTATCATCATCGACCTCAGTAAAACTAGATGACCTCTATCATCTCCAATCATCTCCATTTACACCCATCTCATCCTCCTCATCCCCACTAGCTCCACATCCACACTAGACCACGTGGGAAAATCCTAATATGGACGTTATCTAACCTAATCAACATATAACTCTCCAAGTTGATCCACATACCAATCCACCCCTCTCTCACCCTTGTCTCCAGAAGGCCCGATCGCCCTCCATCTTAGAATTTGACCTTTAGCTGAATATGGTTGCATGTGACCCATGGAATCCTTGGTGAACCAATCACAAAAATATGCTTGTAGGCCAAATAATGTAGCAAGAAGCCTCCATCCAACCATAAACTCCTACTGCAATGTATCCAGATAGCTCATGGTAAACCTGAGCCAATAGTGTGGTTCCAAATGAAAAGAAAGTCTAGTTATCAACAATGTCGGCCACTACACTGGTCAATGGCCATAGAAACTAAGCTCCTCCCGAGTGCAGTAAAGAAAAACATGACACAACTATCATAACCATGTAGATAAAATGGTTTTGTGGTACCTTAGCCACCTATCTCGACTCATATGTAAAATCCTTGAAGAAGACCTAATCCAGGCACATCGGCTCCAAATTGCAGCATCAAAATTTCCAATCTATCATCACTAGCAATGGGAACTATATACTCCCCCTTTATTGGTAGCCCGAGAATCGATACACATCCTCCAAGGTGATAGTAATCTCCCTATCCTAAACTAGAATGTACATGTCTGCTTATCCCACCTCTCAACCAAAGTAATCATAAGCCACACATCCCATGGGATCCTCTAATAGTGTCTAAATCCACCTAATCTAACTACAAATAGATGTTTCCACTCAACATCTGTCACATCCCCTCTAATCTTCTCATATAGAGTGGCACCCGATCTCTCAAATATAAGGTCTCTCGGCCTACAATCACAAACAAAACATACATACATTAGACATCTAATCCAAAATCCATCCAAAACTTCATCTAAATTTTAATCTAAACCCTTATCTAGCCAATATAACCACGGGTCGCCATCAATCCGTTGTTGACATCATCCACATTTGACAAAAAAATTCAAAAATAAAATAAAACATGAAATTAAATAAAAACCAATGTGAGTTTTATTACTCACCATCCTCTACACCCTCTGGCATTTCCTTGCAGCTCCAGGAACCTCCATTTCCTCAATCTCTCTTGTCAACTTCACACATGGAAATGAGCATTGTTAGTTGACCATTGGGCTTATATAGCCCACCGACACCTAGTCGTGCGTTGCCCCCCTTGGGTTGTCATTGATTGGCCTCGGATCGCCATCAACTAGCCTTAGCACCTACCATTTTGGGCTTTATCCCTTATTTCTTGCATTCATTTCTATGGCATCATCTCTTGTTGACCTTTAAATCCACATTTATGGTCATCTCTATTTTCCCCTTTGGGAATTTTCATACAACATTTTAAACTATTTCTTCCTCTAGGCATACATATTATTTAATTCCACGCTCGTGGCCATAATCACTCTTATTTTGGGCATATATAATTTTCAAGTCCACATTTTTGGCCATCTATTTTTCCTTTAGGTATGTTAATCATATATATTCCCTAATTCCACACTTGTGGCCATAATCACTCCTCTATTGGGCATTTTATTTTATAATCCTATCCAATACGTGCACAAAGTCCTCCTTTGAGGCCATACTCATCTTCTCATTTGGGAATTACATTCATTATATCAAGTCCACTATTGTGGCCATATTCATGCCCATCATTAGGGCACCATTATTTTTCATCAAAGTCCACCTTTGTGGCCATGTTTTTCCCCTCTTGGGGCATAATTTTTCCCTTTTTTTTCTTTGCAGCCATACCTTCCCCCTTTGGGGCATATTACTTCATTACTCACTTTTTCATTTTTCCTTCTCGGACATTTTTATGTCCCATTCGAACCATATCATTCATCCTCATCCCTTGTGGATGCATAAATATTCACCCAATTCCTCGTGCACGAAGGATTTCACATATAGTTGTGTATACTTTGATGACTTTCTTATGACCCATTGGTCATCTCATCCTACATCTATACAACACCGATCTTCACCCACTCACTTTGGTCCATACAGATGTGATATTGGAGTCACCGCCATAGTTTTTATCCATATTGTGATCCTTTTTCCTAGGGCATCTTTCCTTGGTAATCATTTTACCCATCCTTTCTTCACCCACCTGCCCTTTTTCATCTACCTTTTTCAAATGCGTCATCGATTTCCCTTGACGTCATCGATCCCCCATTTGAGGGGGAGCTCATCATCAATCCTTTATCCTCATCCAATCCTTCTTATTTTTGTCTCATGGCTTGCTATCCCAAGCCACTCAACAAAAAGGGGAAAATGTAGACACCTAAAATTGGTATCTATGCCTTCATTTGCCTGCATGTGCATATTTAATTGTTAATTTAATTTGATAAAATTACCATATAATCCTCATTAATTAATTAAGTGACATTAATTAATTAATATTTTAACATATCACATGCCCAATTATCCCATCCACATTAATCTTTATGCCCATTAATTAATTAATTCATATTAATTAATTAATCTTCATCCATTTCCCTAACCAACCTTGTAATTAGGATGCTTTTATCCTACACACACTTCACCTTTGTGTTCTATCTTTAATCCCTAACTAACTTAAATTCATCCCCAAGAAACCTAATCCCTCCTACATGCTCCAAAACATTCAGCCAATCCTTAAAAACACCAAAAATCCCTTCAAAATTAGAAAATCATGCCCAGAGGGAAAACTTTCCCGTAATCAACAAAGAACCTAACTTGGTCACCGTTGACCCCTTTAAAACTAGATTTTTCCTTCTATTCATTATCAAAAAATCAGATGCATGCAATTCTCAATCTTTCTCCAAGCCTGGGCATCCTTCCTTGTGCTTGAGTAGTTATGAGATATCCACAGACCTCTTGGACATTCCTATAGAATTCTTACATCACCCATGATAATTGTTCATGAGATCTTCTAATAAATATTGCATTCCTTTCTGTATCTCTATCATATTATCATATATGCTTTGTTTCTAAAATCTTGCGGGTACAGAGCAGTTTTAGAAACACTTAACAACATTCTCCTATATCTCCTCTTGCTTATAGGTTGTTGTTTTTATCTTCTCATCCTCGACTTTGCATTTTCCTTCTACGGTCATCGCTTAATTCCCCCGATCGTGTCAACCAAGGACTGTCTATCCAAAACCTACATAATTTCTCCTTCTTGTCCCTTTATCCTAGTTCTCTATCTCTAGTTCTCTGCTGCAGATGCTTTTGTAGCAATTACATGCCATGATCAACTTCAAATAAATCTCGGACCTTGTAGGTCCACATATTTCATCGCAAGCTTGTGTCCATCTTCCTAGGTCGTCATCCACCTACCTCTTGTTAGAACTATAGTATTAAGTGCATCATAATATTTAGTTTATAGTTAAATAATATAGAATAATTATATTCTTATTATTTAAATATAAACTTTATATTAGGTTAGATTAGTTATTTAGTAACTAATTATTATTAAATCAGGTGTGCCCCATCACTTAATAGACATAACCCTTCGGGTTATTTATATATGACTATGGGTCATATTTGAAATGTAATTTGAAATATTATCTTGTGAATCTTTATTGATCATGGGTGAAACATGGGGTAGAAGGAGGGAGGAGTTATTAGACTGTAAAATATTTTTTTCTCATACTAGTGGATTATTCTTCATGGTTTTTTACCCATTTATGGGTTTTCCACGTTAAATCATGTGTCAATGTGTTCACTCATTTATTTGTTTAAGTTATTTCATTTATTATAATGTTATGTTATAATGTTTGAATAATATTTATTATTAGGTTAGGTGTGTTATCAAATCAAAGAAAAAGAAGGTAAAATTGGCCTTGTTACATTAGGGTTATGTTTCCAACCAAATGGTGAGCCTAATATGATGTTAATAGAAGAGTAATGAGTTGTTTTCGGTATGTATCTTTGTCATTTATGTCAAAGGAGTATAATGATCTGATGAAATGTGAAGTACCTTAGGGGGAGTATGATCTATCTCTGTTTTTTCATAAATGGGTTTTCCATACTTGACAAAGGGGGAGATTTTAGTATTTTGTCATTGATGTCAAAAGTGTGATGATGTAGGATTTTTCATTGATACATGAGGTATCATTGATGTCAAAAGAAGTAAGAAGCGTGAAAGTGGATTGGTAGTGTCTCAAGTTGAGTTGATTGGTCTTTATGATGTTTCATGGTGTCTTGAGTAGTGCAATGTCTTATAGAGGTATTGGTAGTGTTGTTGAGGTGTAATGAAGCGTGTTGGAGGCTCTTGTAGGTTTTAAGAGTGTAAAAAGCGATGAAGAGGTCATTTTGGATAGTGCAAGCATGTTCAAGGTGCTTGTTTGTAAGGCCTAGTCAGCAAGATGAGGTATGACATGGTGGAGTACATGTGTGTGATAGATTTTTATCTTGGTAAGAGCACGGGAAGTATGTAGATCAATTACAAATACACTCACAAGTGTCTCAGAGTGAAGATATATTTCTTAATCATGTTTTCTAGGTTTGTACTAGACACATTCTTATGCCATAGGTGTCGAAATGAGATTGGTTAGATGGATTTAAGCATGGTGGTGGAAATATGAGCCTTTTGGAAGGTTTAGTAGGTTTATATTGAGGTTTTTTCAAATTTTAAGGTCCTAGTTTGTAAGATTGAGCAAGAAAAGTGATTTTTAGCCCTACATTGTTTTTAGAGTGAGAAACCAACGTTGCTTTGGATTTTCTTATGCTCATTGACACGTGTAAAATCTGCATGGTAGTATAATATTTTCATGGTACTTGTGAAATGGTCCTAAGATTTCATTCCTTGAATTAGTTTGAGGTTTAGGGGAAAATCTTTATTAACAATTGTTAAGAAGATAAGGAGGTCTAGAACCCTTCTTAAACCCTAGGTCAAAAGCGATGGAGAATATTTAGCTCATTCATCCATAGAATGGATATTTTTCTTTTATTATGATTTTAGGTTGTAAAGGACTCTCTCATGTTTCTCCATGTGTAATTTAGGTTTATTGAAAATAAATGGACCCCATAGTAAAATGTAATTTTCTAAATAAGTTGATATTTCTATCAAGTTTTTCATTATCAATCTTGAATAAAAGGATTTTTGAGGAAGTATGGAATTCATTATTAATGTATATGGTGGTTTCATATCATGTTTGAGCCCTTTGTAGGTCTATGGAAGAAAATTCGGGAAGGCTGGTTTTGGGAAAATTTTGGACAATATTTGTGGTCCTACTTGCAAAGGTGTTATTGGGCATTTAAAGTATAATTTTTGGTGTATAATGAATTTGGTGATGACCCTAAGGTCATTATATGTCTATAAGTATATAAATTTTTCATTTTTTATGTGTTTTGTTGGATTTTGAGCTTCATCTTTGAGGACTAGTTTTGTAGGTCACAAACATGGTGAGAATAGTTTCTCTTAATGGTGGTGTCATGAGATGGTGGTGTAGATTTGAAAAATATTATTAGAGATTGGTATAAGTATTAGAATACATATCTAAGAAGTTTAAAATTTTGGAGTAGTCCATTTTAGCTCAAGAAGGTTCATTTTTGGTGAAGGAGTTGTTTTTTGTTATTTAACATGTTGTAGTCCTAATGGAGGAATATGTCTTGTAGATGGTATTTCTGACATAAGGAATATTATGTATGATTTTGTCATGATGTTGTAATTTTTTTAAAAGCGAATATTCCCTCTCATGGCTTACTTATATGAACTGGATGCTTACGAAAGGTATTTAAGCATCTTCTTAAGCTCGTTTGTAGTTTTTGGAGAGAAGATGAAAAAGTGCGAGCTAGAGGGAAGAATAGAGAAGGTCTAGAATGTCTTTGTGGCCATCTACAGAGGGAAGAGTGTGTTTATTGATGTTCTATAAGGTGTGATGTTAGCATGGAGATGGGTAAGATGACTTAATCAACTTGCTGATGAATATCTTGAGTGAGCTAGCATAAAGCGCATATTTGAAGAATATTGAAGGAAAGAGAGCTAAATAAGTGTCATCATTAATTGTTGTGCAACAATCTAGAGGTGAAAAATAATAATGTGACTTTATTTGGTTTTGATTCATATAGGATTTGGTACCTCCTTGTAGGGTTAGTGCTCTACTAAATCTAGGGGTTGGTGTTCCTTTTAGGGATGGTTCTCTACTAAATCTATGGGTTAGTGCTCTTTGTAGGCTTGATGCCTCACTAAACCTAGGGGTTGGTCCTACTTATTGGAATAGTGGTCGACTAAATTTGAATCATTTATATGATAAATATTTTTTCAATGGGTTTTCTTCCCTTGATGGTTTCCCACTTATATCTTATGTTCTTGTGTTGATGGTTTCACGAATGAGAAGGGCGAGGTCGTGATCAACCTCACTGCCCGACACTTTGAAATAATGCTTGGCATTCCTCACCACTGGCACTTTGTGGCCGTAAGCCAAGAAGATTGCACCAAGGCTTGGGAAGATAATGAAGACCAGTGTATGCAATTGATGAATGAGGTATACCTGAAAAACAAGAAGGTGGTGACCAGATGGCCATAAGTCATTCATCGTAGTGATTTCTCATAGGAACTAAGTGATACCATCATGTTCCTAAGCAGAGTATTTGGGCTTCCTGATGCCCACTACTTTCATAAATGGATGCTTAGATACCTAGAGACAATGAACAAGAATGCGAAATCAATGCTTTGAGTGGGCAGAGATCATAAACAGCACTATATCCGAGCAGCTCCAACAAGTCACCGCAACGGGACGTTCTACATGAACTCCTACGTAGTTCTACGCTGTAGCCTCGGAGAGAGATTATCCAACATTGGTGAGGGGAGGGGTTTGGCCCCAAGTAAAAATATATGAATACTATCTAGAGCTAAAGCTGGAAAACAATATTTCTCAGTTTACAAAGATTAACGATGCCTTCTTCTACGGCATCGTCTACCTTTTGAGGCCAAACATGATTCACGGTGCATTCGTGCGACCAAGAGCATTGTTACAAACAACAGAGAAGTGGGGGGCCTTATTCACGCAATTCCCCACCTTCACCTACCTAAGGGCAGCCAACTTCTTGGGGGAACTAACCAAATTACCAAGATATGCCGGCCCCAAGTTGATCCTATTGGAGCTATCAAGACAGCTCATAACCTACCATGAGAAGTGCTTGAAGAGAAAGAAGGGTGGAACTCCTTTCCCCCTCACAGTGGGCAGGTACACTTGTCTTTCCCACCACAAAGCACGGGAGATGTTTGCAGAGCTGGAGCTGCTCAATCTAAAGCACAACTTCCCAGAAAGGCCCACTTTCAACCCTAGGAATTACCTTCCCAGGGCTAAACTTGATCCAATCCACATTCCGCAGATCGAAGATATTTATATCGACCTGTATCATGAGGTCGAGCTCAGAAGGAAAGATCATTCCCGCTTGGCCTTGGCTGAAATCATCTAGTACGGCGTAGCCATCATCCCAAAAGGTTATCAAACTACTGATCAAGAAGTTGATCAGGTATATCTTGACACGGGTGGGGACGACTGCATTTCTTTTGTGTGATCGGAACTAAAGCACCTCAAACAATAGAAGAAAGGGTCAAAGAAACTCTGCATAGAATAAAGC
Organism: Taxus wallichiana var. yunnanensis; assembly: GCA_018340775.1. NCBI lineage: Eukaryota > Viridiplantae > Streptophyta > Pinopsida > Cupressales > Taxaceae > Taxus > Taxus wallichiana. Next base: position 441,644,327 of record CM031242.1, on the reverse strand, counting down.
ACTGGTGCAGGATGAATGGTCTCATCTACCTCAGAGTTGATTTCACCACATCTCCATTGGGCAACGCACCTTCTAGACCAAAACATCTACCAAAGAGCAAAGGTAAAGACAAGGAGGGCGAGTCAAGCTCTGCCCAAGAAGAGACTCGAGAGTCCCCTACCGCGCGTAAGAACAAGTTGTGACTCTGGTTTCTCCGAGGAGAAAGAAGCGGCCAAGGATGTTCCGATGGGCATATCCACTAAGGATGTTGCAACTCACTACTGCAACTATTGAGGTCCCTTCTATCCTTTCTCCCTCTCCTCCTTCCCCTCCTTGAGTGACCCAAGTGACCATTCCTTTGGTCGTGTCCTCTCCCCATCTTCTCTTGTTCCCCCTTCCTCATCATCCATCTTCTCTTCTCTCACAGCAGCTGCCCCCACCGTTTCTTCCCTCATCTCTCAACTCCCTTCCGTTTCCATGTCTACCTCCCCTGCAAGTATCTCTTCCTCCCATGAGAAATTTCTCGCCTCCCTCTCAATGCCGCCTCCAAGTGTGTCCATGCATTTTTCTTCTACTCTGCAGTTGCTCCCTTTTCTATTTCTCGGCCCCTCTCCCATAAGTCCAAGCATGGATCTCTCAAAGACTGAGCCAACAAAAGAGGAAAGTTCCCATTGCACCAATAGAATTCTCCATCATCCCATCAAAGGGGCCAAGAAGCAAAAGCCTATAACCCGCTTCTCTCGAGTGCGTCGGAGAGAGAGAGTAATGGAGATAGCATACCCCAATCCTTTAAAGGATAAAAGGATCTGTCTTCGACAGATTATACTGATGACCCAAGTTGATAATACTTGCCCTATTTGCGGTTGACGCCGTTTTGCAAGAAGCTCCAAGAAGAAAAGGAAGAAAAGAGGTTGTTAAAGGAGAAAAATAAACATCTTCTCCATGCCTTGCAAAAATGGGCAAGTGCACCTCCTACAATCAAGCCGCCGAAAAAAACCTGAGCCTCGAGCCGGGATAAGATTAATGAATATGCGAAAATCGGCGGCGGGGTATGGCAGTTTCCACCTATGGGAACCAAATCCTCAAGGAAAGTGACAGAGTAATCGCAAAGTTCACCGGTTTATATCATAATATCAATCGGGTGAACAAAGAACTTCAGCGATAGTAGGACCCATCTTTGAAGAGCTAGATTTTGCTAGGATACAAAGCATGAGACCTTTCGAGAAAATGCTCGACTGTTCAGTCAAAGATCTAGTCAAGTTCAGTGTCTTTGGTCACCCCAGAGCCCTCAACAAAATCCTTTCTACTCTGGATTACCGGGTTGATTAGTTGGAGTTCGTCCTAGAGAAGATTGACAAGATCAAGGAGGAAGCCCTATATGCAATGCATCAAATGGAGAAAATTTTCTGAGAATGTCTCCGGGCTTGCTCACTCCTTCTTTCACCTTAAGAAAGGTTGATGAAACTATTCGGATATTCAAGGAGATTGTTTCGCAGGGGCTGGGACCAGAAGTCACTTTCGACGCCGAATCCATCAACAACCTGCTGGCTGTCGTGACTTCATTGGGTACCTGATAGACGTAGAAAATGAATATTTCAAGCTCCTAGAAAAGCTCACAGACAAGCGGGAGACTTGCGAGGCTATCAATGATCGACACAAGGATCCTTCCCAGGATCAACTTTAACCCATGATCAGCAAGTTCATGGAATATCGTTCCCAGTTCCACATCTCGTCACCTGAGTAGCAGCAAAAGTAGGATACCCCCTTTCAGCCGTGAGACAACGATGAATAGTTTCATTCTTCCCAACCTTCTCCTTGTAATTATCTAAATTATGTTGACACAAATGATGACATCATCCATGTTGCATCATGAGATGATGTCATCCACAAAGTTGTCAAAAGTCAACAAATGACTTTAGAATCTCTTGTAAGATATTTTTGTAATTAGGTGGTTGGTTTGTTTTTGCCTTCTTTTCTTCTCTCCTTCTATATATACTTGAATACTTGTTGTATTCAGGTGTGGATACTTTTCAGATAAGAAATAGAAGTAGGAAGAAAATATTTTGAACTTTTTGTAACAGAAACGAATATTAATACAATATTTAGACTTTGTGCTGAATACATGTGTTTTACATCAGACCTTTCTTATGTTAGATCTGTGTGATTGTTCTGTTGAATCTACTTCTACTTTGTTGTCATTTATTCATCAGTATTGCTTTATTCGTCTATGCAAAGTAGGTTTGGCTCTGTATACTACCAACCCAAATCATAGACCTTCTGACCTTTCTGCTTTGGAATTCATTTCTTTTCTCCTTCTTGATCTTTCCTATCTCCCCACCTCATTTCTTTCCCTTCTTTTACAGTTGGAAATACCTCTACTGGGATGAGATCCCAACCCCTGAAGGCAGAATATTGTGAGACTTGCACAAGATTCCTGCTTTGGTAGAATAGCAATAAACCAGTTTCGCTTTCTTTGACTCAAAAGAGAGGCTATGCCTGCATACATTGATGGCTATTCATAGATCTGTCCACCTCGATAGATTTTCTAACCAACATTTTTGGTGACTCATTTGGGAATTGAATAGATCTATCAGATCTATGATAGTGGTATTATAGGAAATCAGTAAAAATCAAAAAAATCTTTACCTATTTGCAAATCTAAACTTTTTGCTTAAAATCCAAAATTTTTGCAAAATACTCCAAATTGAAAATTTTCTTCTAAGATCCATAGATCTGGTCTAGTTGGAGATCTTTAGTTCACTGAGTTTTAACAAAATCTGTATTTTTCCGTAGATCTGAGTTTTTGACAGTTTACCAAAATTTTCAAACTCTTTGAAAAGTCAACTCTAGATCTAAAAATCAGCTTACTAAGTTTTACCATCATTTTATCCTTGTTAATCAAAAAAATAAACCACAATCGGTTTTCAAGAGGAGGATAAAATTTAAATATTCAGAAAAGTACATGCTGCTGATTTTCGTCAGAATAATCAGAAAATCAGCAGGTACAGCCAAAAAGAGTTCTTAAATCTGCTCCAAAAATTACAGATCTGGAAGGTACACTGGTAGGTGAACCATTTACTCGTAGTAGGAGAGCTCACAGAGAAGTTGATCTTACCTTCGACCTGCTTCAAAGGCACAACTTCAGTGTAACACCGGCTCGCTTCTCGTCACTAAGTTCAGCCGACTGGTCATCCAGGAGTGTCTCACCTCCACGAAGGAAGCATCTCTCATCGGGAACATCTACATCACTTTGTAGTGCCTTGCTGCTCAGCGGAACTATGCTTCCAGCCCGCGTTCTTTTTCCGGCCGTCCAAATGGTAGTACCATGGGGAAATGCTATGGGCCCCCTGGCTTTGCCACATCCTGTTCACATGCTCCCACATGGAAACCGAAAGAATTTTCCCAAATTTGATGGGAGCGGAAACCAAAGCATGGATTCACACATATCTACATTCATCATGTCATGCAGTATCCTGGATGTGACCCATGAAGATGTGTCGGTTCACCTTTTTCTAGAAACCTTACAAGGGCCCGCAGCAGAATGGTTTCAGCATTTGCCGGCCGGATCTATTACTAGTTGGGCCACCTTGGGCTACATTTGAAGACAGGTATAAGCCTTCCGAAGACGTGTTTGCGTTACTATCAAAGATCACTCACCTAAAGAAGGAGGTCAATGAAACTATGCATGACTTCATCGCCTGTTTCAATTAACTGATCAACCGTGTTCCGCCTACCATGCTTCCAACACCAGAAAATCAGAAGTGTTTCTTCATAAATGCTATGAGCTCAAAAGTAAGTTTCTTACTCCTGCAAGAACAAGTAGCTACCTTGATTCTCGCCCAGGCTGCTGCCATCCGAATCGAAGATAACTTGCTAATATCTGGTGAATTAAAAAGAGAATCGTCCAAGCTTAAAGCTTCGAGCCCTTCTCCCACTACTTCGTCTGATCGGCATTTCAAAAGATGGTGAATGACTTGCTCACATTAAAGAAGTAGTTAGCCCAAACTTCCCCCAATTCCTTGTGCAGGATATTCCACGAAGAACTTTCCTCCCAATAGCATCCCCCGCATAGGCCACGTTTTCCCCTGAATCGCTCCACGGTTGGCACTTGAGGCTCCTCCGGTCAATGATTTAGCGAAATCAAAGAAGAAGAGCAAAACTATGAAGAACCTTCGTCTCAAGGTGAAGATGATCAAGATGTCGGTGAGCCGACTGGTGACTCTACTATCGGGTATATGGAATTTGATGAGGAAGAATCTGATGAAGAAGAGGGTACCCAAGGATATGCAAGCGGATAGTCATATGTTGTTTTTACCCATTTGCAAGGAAAGGAAGCAGAGGTGGCTGCCCATATGCAGAAAGAGAAGGCCGCGTCATCCACGCCCCAACTATTGCTAAAAGAGGTAATCCTCTTCCTGCTCAACCCCCTGTTAAGTCTTTTACAAAGAAATCTTTTCCTCCCATCTCTCCTCCAAATCAGCCTTCTTCTATTTCCATGAAGGCCAGTAACCTTACCCTACCGCCGTGAAATGAAGGACTCATTCCTCCATCAACACAGCCCTTGGCCATGTTTGACATAATTGACCATGCTAAAAAGACCAAGATCCAAATGTCTGAAGCCGAGTACCTTCAGTCAAACCCCGAACAACTTGTAAGGTTGACTGAATACATCCAAAGTCAGGCTGTCATAACTAATCAGGTTTCCCCAAAAGGAATCCTTTCCACCCCTCCTTCATCCGCATAAATGTTGCCTCAACTTCCGCATCAGGCAAGATAGAACCTTTCTACCTCTCCCTCCTAATCAATGGCCACAAACTAAGCAACTGCATAATTGATTCTGGAGCTTCCGATAATGTCATGCGTGAAAAGTCACCCATGCTCTGGGCCTCACCCTTACCAAGCCTTTTGGCGATGTTATTCCTTGGAAACCAAGCAAGTTCGGCGATCGATCAAATCAAGGATGTGTAATTTGCATTTGTAGCATTCCCGGAGAAAAGGGTGAAAATGACTGTCCTTGTTGCCTGATATTCCAGTAGCCTATGGAATTCTATTGGGAAGGAGTTTTTGCAGTGAAGTTGGTGGGGAGATTCATATGGAGTGGTCTAAGGCTAGGATCCCCGTCAAGGGTGTAATGAAAACTTTGGAGCACGAATCACAAAAAAAGTACCTGGTTACTAACTCCGATGACCCTAAATCCCAAATTCTCTTCGAATCATTAGGGATGGGAAACTATTTCTTGTCTACCGAGTCTGACAAAATGGATGTCCTCATCCAAGAAGAGGATCTTAACAAGATCTAGACTTTGCAGTTTGATGGCAGTTGCGTGACTAGTGGGTGTGGCACTGGCGCCGTACTAATATCTCCGAAGAAGAGGAGGTTATTCCTCTCTCTTTCAAGTTACAATTTTTCAACACAAATAATACTGTTGAGTATGAATCTCTGCTACTTGGCATGCAAGCCACAAAGGAAAGAGGGATCAAGAATCTGAAGGTACAAGGTGATGTAGAGCTGGTCATAAATCAAGTTAAGAGGATATACCAAGTGAAGAATGAAAGGCTCAGACATTACCACAACGTGGTGTGGGACAACATCGAGGAGTTTGACACTTTTTCAATAAAAGCCATCCCAAGAGCTCAAAATGACATGGCCGATTCATTGGCCATTTCAGCATCCCTCATGCTCCCTCACCCAGGTTTGAAAACAGACAAATATACCATTGAGGTGGTTTTCCGCCCAAGCGTGCCGGACAATTCTCAGCATTGGCAAGTATTCAACAATGACAATCAACTCATTGCCTTTCTAGAAAAGGCAGAAAATTTTAGTGAACTTCATTTTGAAGGATCCACTTCTACATGCCGTGAATCAGTTACCGATCAAAATGAAGAATCAAAAGGAAGCGACGGCATATGTCAGCTCAAAGGAAATAAAATTCCAAAAGGTTTGGTTTCTCTAGAGCGTTTGTTCGACAGGCATGATCGTTTTGTAAAAAAGAAAAGGTGAGATGATCCTGGCTCCTCCCCAGAAACCGAACCGGTCAATTTAGGTTCGGTTGGACATCCACAGTTTGTAAACATTGGAAAATGTTGCACACCTGAAGAAAGAAGCGGAAGTTTGTCAAACTGCTGAAGAAATACATGGATGTATTGGCATGGTCCTACGCCGATCTAAAGTATTTTAAGCCAAAGGACATCCAGCATGACATCCCATTGAAAGAAGACGTCAAACCCTTTCGCCAGAAGTAGAGACATTATAACCCTAAGATCTCAGGTACTATCCAGGCTGAAATTCAGAAAATGCTGGATGCACGGATTATTTTTCCTATCCATCACAGTACTTGGGTGGCAAACATTGTGCCAGTACGTAAGAATAATGGTGAGATACGCATCTACGTAGATTTTCGCAACCTGAATCAGGCATCCTTGAAGGACAACTACCCGCTTCCCATAATGGATCAGGTTCTGCAAGTAGTAACTGGATCAGAAATGCTATCCATGCTTGATGGTTTTTCTAGCTACAATCAAATTGAAGTCTCACCTGAAGACCAATTTAAAATAGCATTCACTACCCCTTGGGGTACGTTTTCTTACAGTAGGATGCCTTTTGGCCTGACCAATGCTAGTGCCACTTTCCAGTGGGCCATGGACCTTGCGTTCAAAGATATGATGGGGAAGGTTATCGTAGTCTATTTAGATGACTTAACTATGTTCTCCAAATAGTGAAATGATCATTGTGATCATTTGGAGCAAGTATTGATTAGATGCTGAGAGCATGGGATCTCCCTGAATCCGAAAAAGTCCATTTTGAGTCACAGAGGGAAAATTGCTGGGACATGTTGTTAGCAAAGAAGGGACAAAGATAGATACCGAAAGAGTTAAGGCTATTCAGAGCCTTACTTTACCTACAAGCAAGACCGGCATTCACTCCTTCGGAAAAGTGAATTTTCTCAGGTGCTTTGTTCGACTTTGCTGAAAAAACTCGCCATATATTAGACATGATGAAAGGGTCACCAACTTTCCGATGGAGCGAAGAAGGGAAGAAGTCGTTTGAGGAAATAAAAGCCTCCATCGCTCACGTGCACAATCCTGGTATGTCCCGATTTCTCCAAAGATTTTATTATGTATAGCTATGCATCTGAGCACACTGTGTCGGCCATCCTAATGCAAAGGAATTCTCAAAATGTTGAATCCCCGATTACGTTTATGAGCTCTCCTCTCAAGCCTCATGAATTAAAAATGACCCAGTTAGAGAAACATGCCTTCGCCATTGTCAAGGCGAGTTAAGAACTTCAGGTATTACATTCTAAACTCTCATACGGTGGTTCTAGTTCCTGACATGGCAGTAAAGTCTATCTTAACTCAATAGGAGTTAGGAAGTTTGCGAGGAAATTGGATTGCAAAAGTCCAGGAGTATGATCTGGATATAAAACCAACCAAGTTAGTAAGAGGCAAAGGCCTATGTCAACTTATGGCTGAAAACCAAGATTCAGAAGTTTCCGGAAGAAAAGATGATTGCACCCATGGAGCACAAAGCTAGCTGGAGAAACCCGATTCACTGCCTATGGTCCTATTTGTCGCAACCAGTGACGAGTGGTATTCCGATATTGCTTTCTTTCTCACCTATGGCGAATGCCCAACTCATCTAACTACAAAGGAGAAGCATGCTATAAAGCTCAGAGAAGCCAGATATATCATCTGGGATGACGGTTTATACAAACATGGAATAGATGGCATCTTCTTGCGATGTGTTGACAAGCCACAACAGGTGAAGTTACTTGAGAGTTTTCATCATAATTCGGCTGTGGGGGCCATTTCTCCTCTTCCATGATGGTGCACAAGATCATCCGGGCTAGGTACTATTGGCGACACTTTTCCAAGATACAGCCACCTAGGTAGCAAAGTGTGAGCCTTGCCAGTGCTTTTCGGCAAGCCCAAGTTGGCTGCTTTTCCCCTCAGGCTGATCATTGTCGACGAACCATTCAAGCAGTGGGGAATTGATTTTATTGGTGCACTCAATCCCCAATCGAGTTCGGACATAGTTATGTCCTGACAGCAATAGATTACTTCACGAAATGGGTGGAAGCCATACCTATCAAACATGCCACTTCCGAGGTTGTTTGTAGTTTCATCAAAGAAAATATCATTGTCAGGTTTGGCGTTCCAAACAAGATTGTTGCTGATAACGCTTCCAACTTCTCCTCACGAGAAGTTGTTGGTTTTTTCTATGAATACGGAATAACTCTGGCTCATGCCTCAGATTATTACCCTCAGGGAAATGGTCAGGCAGAATCCAGTAATAAAAACTTAGTAACCATCATACGAAAGCTAGTGGATGAGAATCAACGAATGTGGCACAAGTCCTTATACGACACTTTGTGGGTGGACCGCATCACTCCCAAGAGGTCTCTCGGCATGTCACCTTTTCAAGTGTTATATGGCACCGATGCCGAGCTTCCCATTTGTGGAACTCCCTGCTCTGTGCTTGGCACGAGAAATCGAAGATGAGACTTTCCAAAATTCCCTTGAAAAGAGGATCATGTATCTAGCAGAGCTCGAAGAAAAGAGAGTAAGAGTGGTCAACAGGATCACCGAACATCAGAATCAGGTCAAGAGATTGTTTGATAAAAAATCTAAGCAAAGAGAGTACCAGGTGGGAGACCTCATCCTTTTGTGGGACAAACGAAGAGAGCCAAAGGGCATGCATGGAAAATTTGATTCCCTATGGAGGGGACCTTTCAAGATCAAGCAGCTCAATGGAGAGAATAGCTTCTATCTCTCGTATCTAGATGGAACTAGACTCCGCTTCCCTATAGCGGGCAACATCTGAAAATCTTCAGGAAGTAGAGCTTGCTCTCTTCTTTGTACAGTTTGCTTCAGTTGTGTGTTTGTTTTTGTCGTGTGTTTGCTTTTGTTGGTTGTGTGTTTCCCTTTTCGGTCACCCTTGTTTTTGACTCTGTAACCCAATGGATAGGCACATGAAGATCTGGGATTCTCTACCCCTGAGGTTCGCTCAGAGATAGTCCCCAGAAAGAGCCAGCTGTTATCCTGTAAAATTGGCAAGGGAAATTTCATGGGTAACCCATGAAAATTTTGTTCTGGTCCCTCCTCGGGGACCCCTCTACATTCGGAACGTTGCAAAACCCTTTCCAGAAATCTAGTTTTCTGAACTTAGCCATTTTGGTCTTTTTGGGTTGGGTGCACCTTTTGTCTGTGCAACATAGCGTAAATCTGTGCCCCCTTCATTTCCTTTGGCGCACCCTTTGACGTGTTAACACACATTTTGGTGCGCCTCCCGTGTTGCACCTTTCTTGCATGCGCCAAGGCACATGCGCCTTCGTGTCGACAATATTTTTGTTGCGCCACGTTTTGGTGCACAAGGGCTCATGTATTTCCATGTTGACAGCACTTTTGGTGCACTAAAGGCACACATAACTTCGTGTTAACATGCATTTTGGTGCGCCACAGGGCGCAAGCTTTGCAATGTCGACAGGTGTTTTGATGCGCCACTTCAAAAAGTGGTTGGCACATTTATTACACCTTTGCCTATATATAGGTGCATCTGCCCTGTCACTTTCACAATTAAAACACGTGATTGATCTTTTTCTCTGTACACTGTTAGCATGCCTATCATCCTCGTGTCACGTTCATGGACCAGTTTCACCTCTCACATTCTATATATTCCGGGTAAGTGGTCCTTGTTTTTCTCGTGTTTTGGTTTTGTTGTTGATTGTCTGTTTGAGTGGTAGGATAGAATAGATCTGAGAACCATGAAGCTCCTCCTGCTTTTCTGTTTTTCCCTCCCAAAGCCATTTCCATCCTTTTTCTAGATCTGCTGGTTAGGATGACTCTCCCCGAAAGCAAAATCCAAAACCTCCTTACTACCCCCTTCACCACTTGAAGCAATGTGGAGTTAAGCCTAAAAATCGTGATCTGTCAGAGAGGGAAGAAAAATCATTTTCCAAAGCTGTGTTTTCCCTTGGCGCACGTGCGCAACCCTTGTAACAAGAAGCACAGTCATGCCTATGGCGCACCGGCTTTAATTGCAGCACATGAGCTCTCTGCGCTTTGCGAAAACTAGTCTCCATATGGACAGGCGCTTTCCTTATCACTGTAATAAAAATGTCATGTGCTACATGTAATAAATCTGCCCTTGGGCACACCCAACTCCCATGTCGCATGTCAAATACCTACACCATAGGCACACCCTGCCCCTATGCAACACAAGCATTACTTGCACCAAGTACAAAACTGCTTAAACGGCACAGGCGCATCCCCAACTACAGAAGCACAATGTCATGCAATCCTTCCCTGCACCGCGCCGAGTTCCCTTTTGCACACATAAAGCATATGTTACACACACTATATATGTTCCTTTGGCGCACCAAAGTTCCATGTAACATAAAAATTATATGCGCCACTGGCGCATCCTGTCCCCATGTAACATGAAAATTATCCACTTTGAGTATAAAACACATATAGGTGGTGAGCACACTTATCTTGCTCAACAACAAAAATGCAATGTGCAGTATCCATGTGCCTTACGCCCTTTGGCCTGATTTGTCCCTTGTAACACCATTTTTCTATGTGCCATACTATTTAGACCTCTGACCTATAGTGTTCATGTGCCCTGCACCCTAATGCCTTAAAATTGCTAACTCTTCCTTCTGTCAATACTTTAATGGAAGATCAAACAGCTAACATGACTCTTCTGCATTGGGTTTCACTTCTTCTCCTTGCAGATCAGCAACTGAGTTCAGAACTACATATGTCTACATCAAGCAAGAGACCAACCAAATCTAAGGGCAAAGCCAAACTTACAGAGGAAGAGATGAAGTATAAATATCAAAGGGTCAGGATGCCCGAATCCCAGGTAGAATGTGACCTGGACATAAGAGACTCTGAGCTCGGGCACATTGATATGGAAGATTTCTGGGCCAGAACCCAGAGGGTCACAGGAAGTCCATGGATGGACAAGCTGGTAGGCAGTGGCCTACATTTTGTTGGGGGATCCCGGTCAGTGCTGTGAATAACGAATTCATGATGGTAGTAGCCCGCTGCTACAACAAAGACACGAGGTGCGTCCTGAATGAGAAGGGTGAGGTCGTGATCAACCTCACTGCCCGGCACTTTGAAATAATGCTTGGCATTCCTCACCACCGGCACTTTGTGGCCGTAAGCCAAGAAGATTGCACCAAGGCTTGGGAAGATAATGAAGAGCGAGTGTATGCGATTGATGAATGAGGTATACACTGAAAAACAAGAAGGTGGTGACCAGATGGCCATAAGTCATTCATCGTAGTGATTTCTCATAGGAACTAAGTGATACCATCATGTTCCTAAGCAGAGTATTTGGGCTTCCTGATGCCCACTACTTTCATAAATGGATGCTTAGATACCTGGAGACAATGAACAAGAATGTGCCAGATCAACGCTTTGAGTGGGTGGAGATCATAAGCAGCACTATATCCGAGCAGCTCCAACAACTCACCACAACGGGGAGGTTCTACATGAACTCCTACGTAGTTTATCGTTGTAGCCTCAGAGAGAGATTATCCAGCATTGATGAGGTGCGGGGTTTGGCCCCAAGTAAAAATATATGAATACTATCTAGAGCTAAAGCTGGAAAACAATATTTCTCAGTTTACAAAGATTAACGATGCCTTCTTCTATGGCATCGTCTACCTTTTGAGGCCAAACATGACTCACGGTCATACGACCAAGAGCATTGTTGCAGCAACAGAGAAGTGGGGGGCCTTATTCACGTAATTCCCCACCTTCACCTACCTAAGGGCAGCCAACTTCTTGGGGGAACCAACCAAATTGCCAAGATATGTCGGCCCCAAGCTGATCCTATTGGAGCTATCAAGACAACTCATAACCTACCACGAGAAGTGCTTGAAGAGAAAGAAGGGTGGAACTCCTTTCCCCCTCATAGTGGGCAGGTACACTTGTCTTTCCCACCACAAAGCATGGGAGATGTTTGCAGAGCTAGAGCTGCTCAATCTAAAGCACAACTTCCCGGAAAGGCCCACTTTCGACCCTAGGAATTGCCTTCCCAGGGCCAAACTTGATCCAATCCACATTCCGTAGATCGAGGATATTTATATCGACCTATATCATGAGGTCGAGCTCAGAAGGAAAGATCATTCCCACTTGGCCTTGGCTGAAATCATCCAGTACGGCGTAGCCATCGTCCCAAAAGGTTATCAAACTGCTGATCAAGAAGTTGATCAGGTATATCTTGACACGGGTGGGGATGACTGGCTATTTGCTGTGATCGACAGAACTAAAGCGCCTCAAACAATAGAAGAAAGGGTCAAAGAAACTCTACAGGAGAATCAAAGCACTGGTGCAGGATGAATGGTCTCATCTACCTCGGAGTTGATTTCACCACATCTCCATTGGGCAACGCACCTTCTAGACCAAAACATCTACCAAAGAGCAAAGGTAAAGACAAGGAGGGTGAGTCAAGCTCTACCCAAGAAGAGACTCCTGAGAGTCCCCCTTCTACTGCGCAAGAACAAGTTGTGACTCTAGTTTCTCATGAGAAAGAAGCGGCTGAGGATGTTCTGATGGGCACATCCACTCAGGATGTTTCCACTACTACAACTGTTGAGGTCCTTTCTATCCCTTCTCCCTCTCCTCCTTCCCCTCCTTAAGTGACCTAAGTGACCATTCCTTTGGTCGTGTCCTCTCCCCCATCTTCTATTGTTCCCCCTTCCTCATCGTCCATCTTCTCTTCTCTCGCGGAGTTGTCCCCCACCATTTCTTCCCTCATCTCTCAGCTCCCTTCCATTTCCATGTCTACCTCCCCTGCAGTATCTCTTCCTCCCGTGAGCACTTTCTCGGCCTCCCTCTCAATGCCACCTCCAAGTGTCTCCACGCATTTTCCTTCTACTACTGCAGCTGCTCCCTTTTCTATTTCGGCCCCTCTCCCATAAGTCCAGCATGGATCTCTCAGCACTTGAGCCAACAAAAGAGGAAATTTCCCATCACACCGATGGACTTCTCTGTCATCCCATCAAAGGGGGCCAAGAAGCAAAAGCCTATAACCCGCTTCTCTCAGAGTGCGTCAGGAGAGAGAGTAATGGAGATAGCATACCCCAATCCTTTAAAGGATAAAAAGGATCTGTCTTGAAAGATTATACAGTGACCCAAGTCACAATGGGGACATCTTCAGAAAGCCTTCAAGAGAGAGGCGCTATCTACAGTTGGCGCCCTTTGCAAGAAGCTCCAGGAAGAAAAGGAAGAAAAGAGGCTATTAAAGGAGCAAAATAAACATCTTCTCCACGCCTTGCAGAAAATGGGCAGTGCACCTCCTACAACTGCCGCCGAAACTCCTGAGCCTTTGAGCCAAGATAAGATTAATGAATACGCCAAAATTGGTGAGCAGGGTATGGCAGTTTCCCTGGAGGAACCAAATCCTCAAGGAAAGTGAGGGAGTAATCACCAAGTTCACCAGTTTATATCAGAATATCAATCGGGTGAACAAAGAACTCCAGGCGATAGCAGGACCCATCTTCGAAGAGCTGGACCATGCCAGGATGTAGCATGAGACCTTTCAGAAAATGCTCAACTGTTCAGTCGAAGATCTGGTCAAGTTCGGCATCTTTGGTCACCCCAGAGCCCTCAACAAAATCCTTTCTACTCTAGATTACCGGGTCGATCAGTTGGAGTTCGTCCTAGAGAAGATTGACAAGATCAAGGAGGAAGCCCTGGATGTAATGCATCAAATGGAGCAAATTGTCCTAAGAATGTCTCGGGCTTGCTCACTCCTTCTTTCACCTTAAGAAAGGTTGATGAAACTATTCGGATCTTGAGGAGATTGTTTTGCAGGTGGGACCAAAACTCACTTTCGATGCCGAATCCATCAAAAACCTGCTGGCATTTTGTGACTTCATTGGGTACCTGATAGACGTAGAAAATGAATATTCCAAGCTCCCAGAAAAGCTCACAGACAAGCGGGAGACTTGCGAGGCTATCAGTGATCGACACAAGGATCCTTCCCAGGATCAACTTCAACCCATGATCAGCAAGTTCATGGAATATCGTGCCTAGTTCCACATCTCGTCACCTGAGCAGTAGCAAAAGTAGGATACCCCCTTTCAGCTGTGGGACGACGATGAATAGTTTCATTCTTCCCGACCTTCTCCTTGTAATTATCTAAAGTATGTTGACACAAATGACGACATCATCCATGTTGCATCATGAGATGATGTCATCCACAAAGTTGTCAAAAGTCAACAAATGACTTTAGAATCTCTTGTAAGATATTTTTGTAATTAGGTGGTTGGTTTGTTTTTGCCTTCTTTTCTTATCTCTATATATATACTTGAATACTTGTTGTATTCAGGTGTGGATACTTTTCAGATAAGAAATAGAAGTAGGAAGAAAATATTTTGAACTTTTTGTAACAGAAACGAATATTAATACAATATTTAGACTTTGTGCTGAATACATGTGTTTTACATCAGACCTTTCTTATGTTAGATCTGTGTGATTGTTCTGTTGAATCTACTTCTACTTTGTTGTCATTTATTCATCAGTATTGCTTTATTCATCTATGCAAAGTAGGTTCGGCTCTGTATACTACCAACCCAAATCATAGACCTTCTGACCTTTCTGCTTTGGAATTCATTTCTTTTCTCCCTTCAGATCTTTCCTATCTCCCCACCTCATTTCTTTCCCTTCTTTTACAGTTGGAAATACCTCTACTGGGATGAGATCCCAACCCCTGAAGGCAGAATATTGTGAGACTTGCACAAGATTCCTGCTGGTAGAATAACAATAAACCAGTTTCGCTTTGCTGACTCAAAGAGGGGCTATGCCCTGCACACTGTTGGCTCATTTATCCATAGATCTGTCCACACGATGCATTTTTGAGCCAACATACCCAAACCCCAAAAATCAATGCCTACATTCCCTCTAACAACATTATTGTATACTTACAAGAAGCTTCTAGTCTAATGTGGGTTAATGACATGAGATCCTAGAAAATCAAGGGGATCTACCTAGTTTAGTAAACCTAGGAAATCCCACACTAACCGACACCGATTACCCTTACCCTTAACCTTTGCCCGTTAAGCTAGAACCACCGTCGGTCACCTTTTAATCACCAAAAAAACCTTATTTTCAAGGTTGGAAAAAGGTTGGTGAACTCTTGAGAGATAACACATCTTTTGAGAACAAGTTTGTGTGAGAACACGCACGCAAGGAAGGAGATTAAGAATTTTCTCTTATATAGACATCCAAGTATTCATCCAACAACCACCAAGCACAAATTTTATCCAATTAGGAAAAAGGAATGCACATGCAGCCCATGCAAGAGCTTTCCAATGTTTGGTGATCCTCAACAGCATTCAACCTCTTACTAGCACCTTCATTCATCACTCACAGGTGCCCAGAACTAGATTTCAAGTAAGTAGAACAATTTACTCCTCTGGTTCATTCATTTAATTATTGTATCTTCATCCTTTGTTCTCCTAGCCACCCATTGACCTCCTTTAATACTCACCCCTCCATATCCCCATTAAAACCTCACCAAATCCCATCCAAACAACTTAATACCTCATTTCGACCAGCCTAGTCCTTTGTGCAATCATAAGGGAGATCAAATCCCATTATATGGCATTCCCGGTTTTCACAATAACTAACACGGTTCTCCCCAACTAGCGTCGGACACCCTTAACTAGCATTGGTCTTTGTATTTACGAATACATCCTGAACAGGAACCTACCCACCTATTCTCACATCACCCTTAATCATCTGTGACCTGCCTAAGACCTTTGTCAAACTTACAAAGACCCAAAACCAGTTACTTGACCTTCGGATCTTATTTTAACCTAGCCTATTAGATTAGATCTTTCTTATTGTGTTTTAAATGAGATACCTAAATCATTTTAATTACAATAGGATTTACTTCATTACCAGCATTAAATTGTTTTAAATAGTGGACTGATAGCCATCTAAGAAGTATCACACTTCCCGGATCTAGCACACGCTAGGCAGTTCACTGCACATATTGTTTAACTTTTATTTGGTGGTCTTATGTTCCATTTCAGGTAGTTCCTCCAAGCCAAAAGGAAGCTCTCATGATCAGCTGTGGATCAAGGAGTCAACATGCATGCAACAACCTATCAACCATCATTTCAACCCTATCTGTTTCGTCATTTTCAAAGAAACGTCTAAGAATCAGGTGAAACATTTTGGCATGCCCGGTGGGACCCATTCGGGGTTCCTCACATTTTATTCATTCCTAGGAAAATTTGTGTGTTTGTTTCCCTTCTGAAAAGTATAGAATTTAATTTTCTTCCTTGGTAACCTTCTTTTTATTTCTATTTGCTCTAAAAGAAACCTTTCTTTTGGTGTACCTAAAAATAACCATTTCTTCTTGTTTTCTACATTTTAGTGAAAGAGCATCCCTCTTCCTCTTCATCTATTTGTGTCATTGAACTTCATATTTTGATTTGGGCTTAAAAATCATTGCATTTCATTCTGATTTATCGCATTAGCTCACATTAATTGAGGGTAACCTATACGCTGGAAGTCATTCCCAGCTGATGGTTGACAAATGAATCGTAGAAAGCACATCTCTCTCTCTCTCTCTCTCTTGAGTCTTGCCAAATTGCACAAATTCAAAACAAATACATATTATTAAACATCTATCCTGGGAACACCTGTCAACGATCGCACTGATCTAAGGATTAGTAGGTACTCCCTGACTCTTTACTCAACTCTGTCAAGTCATACTTCAAAGTGAATCCCGCCCCCACCATAACATACTTGAAACCTCACCTTTTAGATCTCCTTCTTTGTAGGAAGCCATCCTCACCAAAAATTCTATTCTATAGTTCATGAGTCAGTCCTTAAATAGCATAAGCTAAACAAACATAATAGAAAAGGCACTCTTAGGATCACATTTTTCTTAGTGTTTCTGTTTGGCTTACATTTTGAGGTGAGAGGTCACGTTCTTCATTCTTCTTGTTTCTCCTTGCACACTCCTCATCATAGTTGGTGTATTCAGATTCTTCTGAGTGTGCCTAGACCACATTCTCATCATTCTCAAAATTTTGGGTTTGATTCCACATCATATTTTAATTCACAACCACTTTTCTTTCATCACTATTTCAATTTCACAGTGACCAGTGTCGGTCCAAGTGAATTGTCATCGGTTACCACACTCGACCGTCGTCGGTTATACCCAACCGGCATCAACTCACTTTGTCATTTTGGTTAACCCACCCAAACGGACATATATTCACCTTCTTCAACTATTTAGAGTCTTTGTCACTATCATCATTCCCATTGACCTAGTAAATCTCATCAGTATTTGGCATACCTGTCAGATTTGGCCTTACACCTTGTTTTTGACCAACTCCCACAATGACGATAAAGAGAGATTAATCCTAACCAAGCATTGGTTTACCCTAACCGACATCAGTTAGCTTATGTCACTTTCCAATTGACATTGGGTACCTAATCCACTTTTTCCCACCTGTTTCACCTATTCCTACTATTTTTCTGTGTCGTTTACAGAGAAGCACCCAACCTAATCAGTACTTGTTCACATGTTGCTAACCCGAAGACAAGCAAGCACACTCATATTCCACACCGTTGTCAACCACTCCCACCTAGCCCTTTACTACCTTCCATTTATCATCCACCATGGATCCTATCCAACCTATCACTATCGTCACCAGAGATGAGGAGTTCACATGACTCCTTGACTAAAACCCTGTCACCTTGTAATTTTACCTTTCCCACTCATCCACTTGAGATGTCTCGGGTTAGTTGATATACGTCATGCCCGTATCTATCAACGACTCTCGCTCCCACTCCATTTTCAGCCCCATCGGCTTCATCTTTGCCCGCATCTACCTTACCCTTAGTCGTTTCATAGCTAGGTCATATACATGCTATTTGCGTGCGTTTTCTACATCATGTGCACTGCCACATCCACCATACCTTTGATAACCACTCAAAACACAACCTCATCCACCCCTATTATCTCACATATACCCATGGCTACACAACCACCTCCCATGTCGGTGACCCCACCCCCTTTCAAAAATGTGGTCCTTTCTATTCCCCAATCGTTAGCCCCCATTGCCACTAGGGTCACCATGACCCTTCCACCTCCATATACGTACTATCAACAACCTCCTATTTCATTTGTTATTCATTCCAGTACGTACCCCGTATTTCACTACCTCCTTCTCAATCTACCTACATGGTAGCACCATATACTAGAATGCCACCCTTGTTACATGCCCAACACTAACCCTCTTATGCTACAGGAGGCACCCAACCATCGCAACCTACCAATAACCTAATAAAATTAATGATGGACAAGATGCAGACATTGGAGGCATTGGTTTCTAGCTCCTGCAACACCCTCACCTATGATGAAATTTTCAACGAGCCTATCCACCCATCCATTCCTATTTGCCCATACCCCATGCATTGGGAAATTCCTAAATTCAACCGTTTCAATAACAAGGAATACTCGCAACAACATTTGTATTTGTTCAAACACGGGTGCTACCTAATCACCCACGATGATGCTTTGCTCTTAAGGACCTTTCCCATGTCTCTGACTAGACCTGTGTTAGATTGGTATAGTGGGTTACCTAGACACTCTATATTTTCATTTAATCAGGTATCCCAAGCCTTCTTGGATCACTTCTCCATCAATATCATCAAGAAGGTTACCATGACTGACCTATACTCCACGCATTAGTATGATGACGAATCTATTGCAGATTTTGTCACTCACTGGCATAGCCTAATCAATCAACTCACCTTCCAACTACCACAAACAGAACTCATCGAGCTCTTCACATGGGCTTGTGCTAGACACATCTCACCGACCCTGCAGGTTCAGACTTTCTGAACATTTGATGAAGCATTCACCATGGCATGAAAGTTAGAGATTTGGGCCATTGAAGAGAAGAAAATCCAATTACGCAATAAGAATTTGGCATTCAAGTCGAATGATACCTCTTCTTCTTCCAAACCATAGAGAAATTATTCAAAATCTAAGGGCACCGCTAATGCAGTGGTACTCAAAGCTGGTCCGGCTCATCTGTCAAATCAAGCTACCCCCTCATCTAATCTCTCACCCATCCATACTTTTCAATTCAAATGAGAACAACGGAAATACACCCCAATTGGGGAGCCTTACTCTTCTATCTTAGAAAATCTCATCAAATCTAGGGCCATCACCCTTCCACCTATAAAACCACACACTGGTTTTGACCCTACTCACCCCATGCCCACATGGTATAAAGAACATGACTTTTGTAACTATCATCGAGTAAAGGGTCATAGTGACGGAAATTGCATCACTTTCAAAAACATTGTCCAAGAAATGCTCGAGAAAGGTGAGTTAACTATGGATAATCCTAACACACCTGCCAATCAAAACCTACATATCTTCAAGAAACCCTTTCCCAATCATGCCCCTTCATCTGATCAAACCGGTGAGACCTCAACTCATGATAGCCATACCCGCGAGGTCCATGTTATTTTTAGTGATGTACTTGTTGCTTCCCAATTACCCCATATTCCTTCCATAGAGGAGATTCTAGCTCGAAATCCTCCTTCTGCATTAGAACCTACCTCACCTATTCCTCCACCCATAGAGGAACACCTTTCACCTCCTTCCTCACCCATGGAGGAGCCCTTCACTAATATCAAGACCATTTCACCTTTTGCTTCTCCACCTAGGGAACCATCACCCACAGTACTTCTTCAGTCCATGGAAGATACTTGTTTATCTCCTCCACCCATAGAGGAGCACCCATCATCACCTCCACCCACTAGAGGGGCACCCATCATCTTCTCCACCTATAGAGGAGCACCCATTTTCTCCTCCACCTATCAAAGATCCAGTAGAGATACCTTTGCCTCTAGGTGAGCATTCTCCATCAGCTACCCAAGATCTACAGACCTACTTTCGGCTCTCTTACCCATGGAAGCTAAAGCTAATGAATTTCCCATCTCTAAGACACATTTTATAGGAATAGCCATTGGGTCCTCATCAACATCACCTATAGACGTGTCATTCTCACATTTGGCCAATCACCTAGATTATGTGGACAAAGCCTTATTATGGGGGCATCTTTTGCTTCTTGTTTCAACACAAATGCAGATGTCACTTGTTGATACTTCCACTATCTACCCAAAAATATTCCAACCAGTTGAACCGAGCACAACCACCTCTATCACTACTTCTTCCATAACCCTCCATGCACCGCTCAACATACTCCCTTACCCATAACCCAACATACATCTAAATCCAAACCCACACCTTCATCATCTTCCTTGACTAAACCTATTACTACCTTAGGGGTCACCCCAACCACTAGCCTTACTCATCCACCTATCAAACTAGATTTAGCTACATCCTCCAAAGTCAACACCAAACCTACTCCAACACCCAAACAAAAGAACCAAACCCATATAACTCATACCCCAGCTGCGCCAATCATACCTACATCACCTTCACCCTTTCCATCCATTTTAGGACCTCAACCTCCCAACATGATCAAGAAACTTCCACCCATCAATAAACCAAAAACACAACATCCCACTCCTTCCTCGCAAACCTCTAACCTACCCAAGTGCCTAACATGACTTACACCTACACCTGTAACATCTTTACCACCCATACCTCCAATACCCTCAGCAACTTATTCATTACCCACTACACTTTAGTCTCTGTCTCTCACACACCCTACTCGACCCGCATCATCTACCTTCACAGCACCCGTTATCCCCGTGGGTAACTCACCTCTTCCCCCATCTACTTTTCCCTCTAGATCTCATACACCCATATCACCTTTACCTAAGAAGGTGCAACCCAAAAAAAAATCCGCTACCCTCCAATAAGGTACTCAAAGCAACCATACACCCTCCTGCTCATTCATCTACCATACCCCTACCCAAACAAACACGACCAAAACCCAAGACCACTCTAGCACCCAAAACCATGGGTCAACCCACTCCCCCTCCTACTGAGGATGTTCCTCCTCAATAATCAGCCACATCTACACCCAAACCACTTTCACTTCCCATTGTGATCCACTAGTAGGGGTCCTATGCCAAAATATTAACTAACCTCCTTGAGAAATCTGTTATCACATTACCACCACTCGGACCTTATGACCCCCTCAAACCCAAGCCAAAAGGGTTTGATGACACTTAAATTTGTGCCTACCATCGTGTTCCAAGGCACGATGTGGAGAACTGTAATGCTTTAAAAACTATCCTTATCCAGTTGTGTCCTTTGGGAGCCAACTTTGACAATGATGACCTTCTCGATGAGGACCCTACTTCACCAAAAACCATTCCCACGGTCCTTCCCCCTCACTGCCCACTCAATAACCACATGACCTCCACCCCCATAGCTCCTAGAGCCACCTCTAAGATTTGAAATTAACATGGTTCGCATCAGAGAACTTGCTACACCATTACCTAAATGTCGTTGCACCCACTCACTTCACAAGGATTTTCTCCCGGTAGGTTTTTGTCCATCATGTCGTTATACCACTCACCCTACACCTCCATTTTGCCAACTCCCTCAGATCAACATGATCCACGTTACTACCCATGCTTAGAAGGATAAAGGTAAGGAAAAGGAAAATGACCCACCAACCAATCCTATACCCAACATACCATCTACACCCACACCTAAGATTACTATCGTGGACCCACATACCCTATTTCTAATGGGGTCACACATCACACCATGCTCAAACAATTACACCAATCTCCCCTCAAAATGTCCCTATATGACCTCATCCAAACCTCAAAATCCCATCGTCAAGCTCTCATGGAGGTTCTTCAATCTATTGAGGTTTTACCCAATGACCCTACACTTGTAGCCTCCATTATCACACCCCATCATGTAGCCTCTCTCACCAAATTTCCACCTTTATCCACACCTCACCCTACTCACCAAGTAGCCTCCCTTAGCTTCTCAGAGGAAGAGATCACACCACACCAAATAGATGACCCAGACCCAGCCCTCTTCATCTCTATCCACATCGATGATATACATGTACGACATGTAATGATTGATGGGGGCACTAGCATTAACATCATTTCATCCCATGCATTCACTCAAATGTGCATACCCAACAATTACATGCATAAACATCTTGTCATGTTGTGTTCATTCAATGACACTATCACCTCTACACTAGGCACCATCATTCTCCACATTTGCATGGGCCCCCACACTATTCAGAGCTATTCTATGTTTTGGAGGGGGAATTTCAATATAACATGTTGCTTGGCAGACCCTAGATTCGTGTCATGGGTTGTGTTCCTTCCACTTTGCATCACTATGTAAAGTTTGAACATGAAGGACACACCTATACCATTCCAGCTGATCCATCACCTTTTAAAACATGCAACATGCTCTACCGACCCAATGATGTGATCATACCCATTAAGGAATCTACCTCCTCGACCACTACCGCTACACCCACACCCCCGCTTACCAATACAGTTGCTACCTCAACCACACATACCTCCTCCATTCCTACTGCTACCACAACCTCCATGGCCAACCCATCGGCCTCATAATCCATTAGCTCCACCTCCACATGACCTTCGACACATCATCTATTCCAGCTACCCACATACCAACCACCGATCCCTTGGAAGGCATTTTTCAACCTCACTCTAGGAGAATATCGACTTATATAGTGTCAACACATTCCTTACTCCACAAGAGTATGGAATTCTTCACCAACACCCTTGTTATGATCACCGCATAGGAGAATGCCTCCTTTATGGTCCTCCTCATCTCCGTACTAGTCTCACCTATGGGGGACTTGATACTACCACTTACACACCGAACCACCAGTCACAAACCCACCCATTTTCTGTTGACTTCTAGTCTCTCACCAATCACCGTTTCACCCACACCTTCCTACACTAATGTGTGTGGAAGGGTTTTGGTTTTGGATTTTATGAACAAGGCCGCCATACTGTCATCCCATGTACCACCTACAAACATAACGATCATAGTGGTATCGGCTTTCCTAAACCACCTACTAAGCAAGCCCACATTGAACCCATCGAGAACGTCAACCCTTCTCCACCTTCTTCACCCACTCCACCTTCATCGCCACCTTTTCCTGTGAGTCGATGGATCTAGAATCTATCCCTCCTAATTTTTTTTTTCATAAACACCATTTCCTTGGGGCCTTTGACTTATCAACGCGAGGGCGAGGCCCCTTCCTCTCTTCCCTTCCTATACCTTGAAATGATCGATGATGATACACCTTCCATTAACATCATTTAATGTCAGGATGATGAATCTATACTCACCTACCTTGGTGTAAAAGATTCATATATTCATCGGTCATTACCTTATGAGACGTAAACCATGTTGAATGAATCGACTATCGAGATCAACATCCATACTTAGGATGACCCACACATCCTAAAGATTGGTCAATCTTTAGATGTTGTTGAACAAGAAGCCATCACTTCTTTTCTCAAATATCATAACCATGCATTTTCACTTGGTCTTATGTAGACATGCCGGTATTGACCCCACCATAGTGGTCCACAATATCGTAACCATTCGATGCCAAACCCATCAAACAAAAATTGAGGAAAATGCACCCTCGCATTTGCCCTTCTCGTCAAAGAAGAACTTCAGCATCTTCTTTCTATTTCCTTCATATTACCCATTGATTATCCTCGTTGGATCTCTAACATTGTCCCTATCACTAAGGTGATAGGGGACTCACATTTGCATGCATGGCCTTCCATGACCTCAACCTTGTCTACCCAAAGGATGATTTCCCTCTACCGGTATTGACCAACTGGTTGACCTTACCGCTGGTCACGAGATGTTATCACTCATGGATGGCTTCTCGGGTTATAACCAAATCTTGCTTGCCCAGAGGATCAACACAAAACCATGTTCATCACCCCTTGGGGACCTTTTTATTACCGAGTCATGCCTTTTGGCCTTAAAAATTTGGTGCCACATATCAGTGGGCTATGACTTACATCTTCCATGATATCATGCATCGTATATTGGAAGATTACATGGATGACCTCCTCACCAAATCTAAATGCTGCTCAAGCACCTCACATCCTCAAAACCATTTTTACCACCTTATTAAATATTGTGTTCACCTTGACCTAAGAAGTGTCTTCATGGTTCTCTCTTAGAAAGCTCTGGGATTTATCATTTCCTTACGTGGTATAGAAGTTGACCCTACTAAAGTCAAGGCCATTCTAGAAATTCTCCACCCACTAACCTTAGACAACTCCATAGCCTACAAGGTAAGTTGTCAGTCTATTTGCCATTTCATTTCACAATTATCTGATCGGTGTCAACCATTTCATCATCTACTCAAGAAGGATGTCTCCTTTAAATGGGATGATGACTACCACAAAGCTTTTGAGGCCTTAAAAAATACCTTCTCCAACCACCCGTACTCATTCCACCTAAATATGATCAACCTTTCTACCTATACATCTCAGCTACCGATCATTCCTTGGGAGCCATGCTCGCTCATCGCGATGAACAACACAAAGAGTAGGTGGTTTATTATATAAGCCATACTCTTTTGGACTATGAAACCTGATACACCCATCCGAAAAAAAAATTTCTTAGCCTTAGTTTTTGTTGCCACAAAACTCCGTCATTACCTACTCAACCACAAAACCTATGTTGTGACCAACTTTGACCCCTTACACTTCATGTATGCCAAACCTTATCAAAATCAGCGTGCCACATGATGGCTTATGCTTTTAGCTGACCTCGACCTCAAATTTATTCATCAAAATTCCATCAAGGGCCAAGCCATCACCGACCAATTGGCTGACACACCTATTTCTGGGGATCAACCCTCTAATTTTGACTTTCCAGATGAGTCCATTGCTACCCTTTCCTTGGATGAACCCGCTTATCAAATGACACTCTTCTTCGATGGTTCTAAGTGTCAGCGTGGAGGTGGGGCTGGTGTTATCCTCATTCTACTTGATGGTGAACCCATGCCATTGTCTTTCAAACTAGATTTTGATTGTACAAACAACATTTCCAAATATGAAGCACTCGTATTAGGTCTCTAAGCCCCTATGCCCTAGATGTCAAATCAATCAACATCTTTGGTGATTCTCAATTGGTTATAAACCAAGTCAATGGTATATACCAATGTCATAATGAGATACTTCAAAAGTATAAACATCATGTAGACATACTTTTGACCACCTTTGACCATTACGCCCTCAAACCATCCCTTTTAACAACAAATTTGTAGATACCATGGCCTGCTTGGCTTCTCAAATACCCACTTCGCCCATTGATTCTAAAATCTTTGTCACCATACAATGACTCAATCACCCTCTTATTTACCTCATGAAGTTTACTCTATCGGAACCGCCCCCCGATCTAAGTGACCTTTGGTATAAACAATACTCCGACTACCTTTCTCTCTCCATCTTACCTCCTGATCTCACCTGTAATGGACAATGTGCCTTCCTTAAAAAGGTATCTTGTTACGTCATCATGGGGGCCTCTCTATAAACATATTTGATGGTATTCTCTTACGATGCCTCATGAGTTCTAAAATTCCTTATACAATTAAGGAAGTTCATGATGGCATATGTGGAGGTCACTTCAGTGGCCTTCTCTGTGGCTAAGCGTATTCTTCACCTAGGCTATTATTGGTGACCCTCAACCATGATTGTTGTGATTATGTCAAACATTGTGTAAAATTCCAACAACATGCCAACCTTCATCATACACCCAGTCATGCCTTACAGGTCACCCGTGACCTTTGGCCCTTCTCTCAATGGGGTTTGGATCTTGTCGGAGAGATTAACCCCCATTCTTCCCAATGACATCAATGGATCATCACCACTACCGAATACTACACAAAATGGGTTGAGGCCATACCACTCATCTCCATAAAAGCTAAGAAAATATGTGAGTTCATCAATCATCACATCATTTGTCACTTTGGTGTTCCTCATCACCTCATCACTGATAATGGAAAACAATTCAAAAACAAAACATTACAAAAACTTTGTGATGCCTTTGACATTCAACTAAGTTTCTCATCACCTTATTACCCACAAACCAATGGCCAAGCCGAATCCACTAATAAAACCCTAAAAAAATTCTCATGAAAGTGGTTAATGATATTGGGAAGGACTGGCATACACACATTCCTTTTGCCCTATGGGCATACCACACTAGTATTCACACTTCCACTATAGCCACACCATTTTTCTCTGGTCTATGGTATGAGGTTGTTCTACCTCTCAAAGTCTAGATTCCCTCACTCCGCATTTCTCTCCATGACATGCTCAATGATGATGAATTTTGTCAGGACCATTTAGCACAACTTGAGTTATTAGATGAACATCATCTTAATGCTCTTGATCACCTTCAAGTTTACCAAAAACGTATCAAACGTGCCTATGACAAATGTGTCCATGAACGAACCTTCCAAGTCGGTGACCTTGTCTGAAAGAAAATCAACATGTAACCAAAGTAGAAAAAAGTAAACGGGGAAAATTTTCTCCTAATTGGCTTGGACCATACATCGTGACCCATACTTATGGATCAGGTGCTTATGTTTATCTTCACTTGATGGTAAACCCTGAACCTGAGCCCCTTAATGCCTTACATCTTGACCATTCTATTATTGAATTTTAGTCCTACCTCACCTTTTTCCTCTTTCCATGCTCATCCCTTGAGTGCTATCCACTTCTTACACCTCACCAATGATTAAACAAGAATCATGTGAGTCCGTCACTTGTTATCTTCTCTTGAATATGTGTACCACGGTGTTGCACATAACATGATTCTCATGGATACTTTTCATCTACCTTTAGATGAGATCCCATGGTCATTTCACCTATTTTTGAACAAGAATCCTTTTCCTCACCTTGGTCTTGTCCATGACTTCAAAGCCCCACATGGGACCAACTCCTTGAGTCAAACTTCTAATAAAAAGATGACTCCCTCAAAAGGACATCTTCCTCTCTACAATTGCTGCTATAAATAGACTGCTCCCTCGAAGGACAACTATGTAAAGCTCTTTAAAAAAAAAAAGAGAATTTGAAGCTTCCCGCATCGATCACTTCACGAAGACCTCAAGGAGTTCATTTCCTCATCCCATATAGACTTCCCACATCGATCAGTCTATCTCAAATACAAGTCAAAAATAGAAACTTTTTAGTCATGGACTTGCCCATTGTGACCTTGGATCTCTTTCCCAAAGAGCATGCCACCTCATATCATATAAAATTACCCACCTTTCACCCCTCTCACCATTTGCACCCCCATTTTCCTACCGCCTCAAGGGACCTCTTGGAAACCAAGACATTTGGTGATCATGTGACTACTTTTCACCTTAGAACACTCAATCATGCAATGTCTTTAGGGTCTTATGTTCATCACCTCCTCTAAGGTATGATCTACTCGGTATGATCCTAACCAATCAAGGTGGCTTTATTGCCCCTTCTTATCTTTTAACCATCTTTATTTACGTTTTGATTACCTTATACAGGACTTGGTCCTCGACGCTTACCTTTGGGGTAATCTTCTTCTTTTCCACAATCAACATCACCTATACCAATTTTCCTATAACCCACCCACACCTAACAGACCTAAACCCAAATCATGCCTAAAACCTACCAACTCATTTTCCTACCTCCTCATATTCTTCCCTAGCTCATGGGAGAACTACATGCCTGAGGTCCCTTTTCGTTGGGACTATGTAGGTAGCACTCGAGGGCATGGGGCCCTTGGAGGTTAGCTCGGCCACTCTCTACCCTAACCAATTCATCTTTCATTTTCCTCAAATTACATTCTACCCTACTTAGTTTCCTTTTTATATCTAAAACTTGGAAATTAAACCAAACAAATAACAAGTTGCTTAACATTTTTATCATCACCACAACATACATTTATTATGACTACCATCATCATCCATATATTATAAAGCATCTTAAAAATAGCCCATATTATCATTCATTATATAAATTAATGAATCACAACTTCAACCAATTTCAACTCAACCATGCCTAAACAACCTAACTCCACCATGCCTAAACCAACCTAACTTGAACCATGCCTAAACCAACCTAACTCAATCCATGCCTAAACCAACCTGACTCAATCCATGCCTAAACCAACTGACTCCACCATGCCTAAACAAACCTAACTCCACCATGCCTAAACAAACCTGACTCGATCCATGCCTAAACCAACCTGACTCGATCCATGCCTAAACCAACTTGACTAAACCATGCCTAAGACCTGACTTGATCCATGCCTAAACCAACCTGACTCGATCCATGCCTAAACCAAACCTGACTCGATCCATGCCTACAACCAACCTGACTCCATATCACAACAAAAAAATTAAAAGTCTCATAAAACACCTAACAAAATCAAGAATCTCATCCATCTCATCATATAAATAAATATGTGTGTCTCAATACAATATACAGGGATATCCCATCATGTCTATCTCAACAAATCATTGGCATGCAAGATGATACTCGATATAAAATGTCATTGACATAGGCTGGTCTCATATACAATAAAATAATAAAACAATACAAAATCTCTTCAGTGCGTAGGCCGGTATATGCTCAAAATATACAAAAAACTCTCGTACATCCTCACTATCTTGACACGTAAGCTGGTATATATCAAAAAAATGACTACAATACATCAACAATCAAGAGCCATATATCAGATATCTCGGCACACATCCTCCATATCTATGTCACTATACCCTCTGCCTCCTCGGCCCCAGTTTGGTGACCTACTAACATCTCCCCACCCATCATGGGTGGTGGTTGGGTCCCTACTTGGTGCCTCACCTAGAGCTGGTCTCGTGAGCTGGTGGCCTCTCCATGATCTAGCCTCGGAGCTCGATGGCCCCCTATGCTCTCTACATTGTGAGTGTGAGATCTAGTCCTCTCACTCGAGGCTGTTGTGCCCGGTACTCTCCATAGGATAGAAATTCTATCTCGACCACCATCAGCTGATCTGGTAGTATTTGGCCTCACCTAGGGCATCCGTAACCTAGATATAGGCATGGTCTGTGGTGGCCCCATAGGCCTCAGCCCCTATACCTATCCTATGGGACCTTGTCCCACTCTCTACCTATGAACTGGGACCCTGTCCGGTGCTTGTGGTGGTGCCTCTACCCCTGTGCCTATATCTGGGCCTGTAAGGCCCCAATCTGTGCCTAAGCTATGGCCAACTGGCCTGTAATTTTTCACACTATGCCTGTAAGGTAGCCACCGACCATCATCCCCATCTCCATCTCCATCCCCACCCCGGCCATTTGGGCCTGAAGACTAGCCACATATACATGTAACTCCGCTACCTCCACCTCTGAGCTGGCAAGCTGTGTCTGCACCATACCTAACTGGGTAATTAGTCATCACACCTACCCCTGTAGGGCATCCCTCTGCACCGTGATGGTGGCTAGATCGGCTACCCCAGCCTAGGTGGTATGGCTCATAAATGAGCCACCCACCACTATCTATATCTGTCTGTGACCCGACATCATCAATCTGCTAGTCCACTGCCTACTCCTCCTACCCTGTGGGCACTATCAGTTGTGGTAGAGGTAAGGGCCTCTCCACGTCATCTCTCTGTACTATGGGAAGGCGGAGGTATGTCTTGTAGTAGCCCAAACTACCACCTAACTCTGTCAACCGGGATCATCTCGTGCTCCCCGACACGGTGACCTGTATCCATCTCAATAGCTGGAGCTCAGCTAGCTCATCATGCATATGCCTATATGATGGGAAGTCCACATATGACCTCCATATGATGTCCACTCCAAAAAACCCCTCAATAAACACCAGAAATAGGCCACATCATGTGTGGCCTATCTGATCTCTACTCTCAATAGTAGGCACCCATCACTGTATACCCCACCCACACTAATCTCGGTGGAAATGCATCTACTCGAGGGCATCCCTACTGGCTGCACACAAACTATGTGCTCATAAGCCCAACAATGAAGTAAAAGGTACAACACAGGCTGAACCTACACAACCACCCATATGCCCATAACTCCTGTATAGTTGCACTAGGAATGTTGGCACCCAAGAAAAGTGGGTCTAGTCTATCATCATGTCATGTAATACCCCATCAAAGATCAAGGAAACCACCCACCCTCTGCATCTGGTAGTGCAAAGCAGCACATTACCTCCATCAATAGAACTACTAGCCTCGTCTCCTCTGGATGGGCTAGGTACATCTCTCCATAGTGAAAGTTGGCACTATGGAAGGTCAGCTCGGCCATCCCCTCTCCAAACACCATCAGCATCAGCTCCTCGAGGCCTCGGAGGAGATCGAATAGACCTGTGTACCCAATATGGGTAGCCGTAGAATCCTAAACACATCCTCCAGGGTGATAGTGATCTCACTCGTCGGTAGGTGGAACATGTTGGTCATGGAATCCCATCTATCGATGAGCATGACCATCAAACTAGGCTATCAGACCACATGCCGATAGCGTCGGAACCCACTCGAGGCCCACTCCTCCGCATGTTGCATAGCTCCTCGAGGGTCATTATGCCATGAACTATCACGAGCAGGGGTGGAACCCTATCCTGCATGCATAACTGATCTCTCCCCTACATCTAATACAAACAACAAATTAATCTACATTTCTCATACCCATACTCACCCACTATCATTTTTTTGCACCCTATTTTACCTCTACCCATCTCAACCACCCAACCTATGGCACTTTTGGCCCCTTACTCTCCAAAACCTAACCGGTATTAGTTCTCTCTAACCGACCCTAGTCACCCCTAAACCAGCATCGGTCACCTGTTTCGTGGTGATACCGGTTCAATAATACCTGGATTCGATTCCGTGATGCGGTCGCGGTCATTGCGGTGAAAACCCATGACCCCAAACCCTCCCTTCTCAAAAACTTTCTACCCTAACACTTCTCCCACCTAAAATCACCTATACCTCCCCCTACACCTCATTCCTTCCCCTCTTCTCCCACTTATCTCTCTCCCCCTCCTATTTGACCTAATTTAGCCTCCCATCTTCCCAATTTTATTTTCCCCCACCCACAATAAAAAAACCAAAAACCCAATTTGCAAATCACCTAATCTATTTAACAAAATACAATAAGAGTTGGATGCTTACCTCATCATGTTGTCATCATCATGGTGGCACATTTGTTTATTGCCGGTGGACCGCCTTTGATCCCTCTAGCCTCTGCCATCACAAAATCTCTACCCACGTCTCCAACCAATCAAATCACACCCACCGATCCTGTGGACCCTCTCTATAACCAATCACCCACTGCTCAGATCACCAACTCACCACTCCATTCCATCTGGACACTTTTCCCTTTTTTCTCTCTCCTTTTTCATTTTCTCAATTTGCTAAATGACAAATGAATAACAAAAACATGGATTTTTTGTTTTTATAACAAACTTGACCTAACCGATGCAACATCGGTTTTACCTTCACCGGCATCGGTCACGTGCCCTACCTTACCGTGATTGGTTCCACTCTAGGCATTAGTTACCCTTGACCGGCATTGGTCACCCTCTCTTGCACCTTGCCCTAAATTTTACCCTATTACCCTTACCCGTCACTCTTTTTTCCACACCCAACCTTTACCCAAACCATTTACCTCACCCCCCTGACCTCATCATTTACTTACCTAACCTCATCCTCCTTTGGGGACTCATTATTTTACCCATACCTTGGCCTTACCCATGCCAGTGACCTAGATATTTGGACCTGGACCATCGCTAGTGACCTTTGACCTCATGTGTTCGCTATACTTTGTATCAACACTGTTACCTATGTTGATTGACCTAATGACCTTACCTTGCCTCTTGTGACCATTTATCCTGACCCTACCTTTGGTGTACGGAACATACCTAAACATTCCTGCACCTAACCTACGTCATGTTTCTGACCATATCCTATACCTTGGATACAGAATCACCTCAACCTTGTTTGGATAAACCTATCGACCTTAGATGATGTAGAGTTTTCTCCTACTCTTCAACCGATAGTATGCTTTACGGTTTATATGTGTGCGTGCATTTGACTGTTACTACCTTTGACCCTGACCCATTACCTAGATTTCTGAGTAGACCTTTTTCCTTTTTCCCCCCGTTCCCCATCTTTCCCTTTCTCACATTCACCTTTTTATCAAACCACTCACCGATTCTTCCTTCTGCCTCGTCAGTTCTGGTTTGAGGGGGATCACCTTCACCCACACATGGGGCAACCACATCTTATTTTTGTTAGTATCACTTACCAATACAAGCTATGCAAAAAAAGGGGTAAAATGTAGACACTAAAATTAGGTCACACTCCCCTTTGGTCCCTCGACAAATAAACACCTTCATCACATTCACTTAACCATGGCCCCATTCACCCCACTAATATTAATTTAATTAAATTAATTCATTATCCTCACCATATTTATTATTTAAATATCTTAATTTAGATAATGCCCACACATCCACCTCACCTAGACACCTCATCAAGCCACCTCACCCTAAGACCTATTCTTAGTAAGTTGCCATAACTAACTAAGTCTTACCCAAACCCTAAAAATCAATGCCTACATTCCCTCTAACCACATTCCCACATACTTACAAGAAGCTTCTAGTCTAATCCATGGGTTAACGACATGAGATCCTAGAAAATCAAGGGGATCTGCCTAGTTTAGTAAACCTAGGAAATCCACCCTAACCGATGTTGGTTACCCTTAACCAATGCCGAGTTACCCTTAACCTTACCCGGTTAATTTGGAACCACCATCGGTCACCTTTTAATCCCCAAAACAACCTTATTTTTGAGGTTGGAAAAAGGTTGGTAGATTCTGAGAGATAACACATCTTTTGAGAACAAGTTTTCGTGAGAACACGCATGCAAGGAAGGAGATCAAGCATTTTCTCTTACACAGACATCCAACATTCATCCAGCAACCACCCAGCATAAATTTGATCCAACCAGGCAAAAAGGAATGCACATGCAGCCCATGTAGGATCTTTCCAATGTTTGGTGATCCTCAACAGACATTCAACCTCTTACCAACACCTTCATTCATCACTCAGGCACCCAGAACTAGATTTCAAGTAAGTAGAATAATTTACTCCTCTGGTTCATTCATTTAATTATTGTATCTTCATCCTTTGTTCTCCTAGCCACCCATTGACCTCCTTTAATACTCACCCTCCATATCCCCATTAAAACCTTGCCAAATCCCATCCAAACAACTTAATACCTCATTTCGACTAGCCTAGTCCTTTGTGTAATCATAAGGGAGATCCAAAGCTCATTTTTGGCATTCCCATTTTTCATCAGTAACCAGCACTGGTTCTCCCCAACCGGCATTGGTCACCCTTAACCGGCATCGATCTCTATATTTACCAATACATCCCAAAATAGTAACCTACCCACCTATTCTCACATCACCCTTAATCATTTGTGACCTACCTAAGACCTCTGTCAGACCTGTAGAGACCCAAAACCAATTACTTGACCTTCGGATCTTATTTTAACCTAGCTTGTTAGATTAGATCTTTCTTATTGTGTTTTAAATGAGATACCTAAATCATTTTAATTACAATAGGATTTACTTCATTACCAACATTAAATTGTTTTAAACAATGGACTATCACCATCTAGGAAGTATCACACTTCCCGGATCTAGTACACGCTAGGTATTTCATTGTACATATTGTTTAAATTTTATTTGGTGGTCTTGTGTTCTATTTCAGGTAGTTCCTTCTAGCCAAAAGTAATCTCCCACGATCAGTTGTGGATCAAGGAGTCAACACACACGCAACAACCTATCAACCATCATTTCAACAGGTATTCCTCCTACGCCCGTTACCCTATCTATTTTGTCATTTTCAAAGAAACATCTAAGAATTAGGTGAAACAATATGGAAACATTATAAAACAACATGAGTTCCCACATTCCCTTCTCATGTGCCACATAATTTATTAGAAACTACAATGCACTAAAATGTAGGTAAGGAAAGGAGACTTATGCCCCTAAGATTCTTGAGACTCTAATAGAAACTAATTGGCGTTTTGGAGTGAAGTATTTCATACCCCCGTAACTAATTTAAACTAAGTGAATTGGATTTGGAACTATGCACTTGTACCTACAACTGCAACATTTTGATATAGTAAATGTATAATAGATGTTAATAGTAAGTCACCTTTAATTTGGTAAGTAATTTTTTTCAAATTTCAACTAACTACCCTAAATTTTAATTTGTTGGAGGTGATAAGGATTGAGACAGGGGGAATCGGTCCCAATAAAACTTACTCACTTATGCTTCAAACCCTAACCACACAAAATTATGTAGAACACATCAAAAATACAACCTTTTATAATGAAGTAAAATCAATGCAAGGAACAAAATATGATCTCAAAGACATATATTGATTAATAAAATCAGATCCATGGACTTATATAGATGCTTAAATCATATTACAAGAGTAGTGTCTTCAACAAAGAATAACAAGATACAATGAAGTTCTCTCAATACAATCAACAATGTCTCATAACCACATATGAATATGTACAACTATGAAAAATCCTTAAACTTTAATATCAGATCTAGAAACAACTTACAAAACTGAAAAATACATCAACATGCTATAAAGATAGCATCCAAGTAAAAGCACCCAAATTTGCACTCCTCCAAATCCCTCTTAAAGAAACAATACCAACTTTGCACCTTTGGCTCAAATTATTCTCATGGAAACTGAACTAGATGCTATCCTAGAACACGATTCTATGGTCTTTAGGCTAGGCCCAAATGGTTTTTCTTTGTAGAAAAGGGTTCTTCAAAAGAATATAAAAGGGGTTTAAAAATCTAGAAACAATATGCCCATAACTTCACTTTTATAGCCTCTCCAAGGCTCAAATTCAAAATCAAACATTTTCCCTCCTTTGTCTTGACCCATGCATCATAAAAACATTCTAAATTCAAATCATAATAGCCACAAGTGACCCAAGTAGGTTGTCCTAGCCTAAACCATCATTTCATGTGCCAAAAATGGCTCAAAACCCTATGGGTACAAAGATAAAAACATAATTACTTCAAAACCATTCTTATTAATGACCCATAAATCACAAAAAATGTTTAAATTAACATTTAAACATCATACATAGTTGAAATTAATATCAACCAATCAAATTATTTTGTTTAATGGGCCCAGTGCTCTTTGTATTTCTCAAAATTGTTGTTTCCTGCACCCTTCAACACCCTATAAACTTCATAATGCCACCAAATCACTTCTACTAAACCAAAACATGTCATATGACTACTAACTAGAAATTTCATAACTTTAATAACACTTATAAGCAAGTTAGAAGTCATGAAATGTCCTTATCTTAAAGCCACGACTATATTTGCCTTTACCAAATCAACTCGCCAATTTTTTTGCAAAGGTTAGCTCATAAAATAATTTATAAATGCATTCAAGACCACTAAATCAATTCATTGGATTCCAATTTCATCCCTCTTCACTTTTTAGGTGATAGAAATTATCACCCAATCCATCTCATGCTTCAAATATCATTAGAACACATGCTATCTTGAACTACCTAAATTCTTATTGTTTAAAGAATGTCCTGAAAACCATTTCAAATGACCTCATCACAAGGAAATCCATATATTCCAAGAACTCTCTTTGAATCTTGTTTGCAAAAATACTTGAATCAATTAAAAACTTCACTTGTAGCTCAAGTTATGGCCATTTTACTGAACCTTACTATTTGATATCCCAAAACTACCCTTTGACCAGTCAACATGTTTGGACCTCAAAACACCATGGACCTGAATTAAAATTTCATGAAACCTTCATGAACATCAATAAAAATTTCCAAACATCGTGTACAATCAATTTTTCATGCTACTCATTTGGACCATCTTGTCCTAAAACCTTTTTCTCCAGAAATTGATATTTTTAGGTGGGGCCCACTCATCACCATGACCTTAACCATAAATTTCAAGAAATCCTAAGGAATCATATACAACATCAAATCATCACTTTTTATGAACCACTCAAAACTAGGTTAGTGTACCTAATTCTCTGTAAACTACTTCTATCTAAGGTTTAACTAGGGTTTTAGACCACTTTACCTTCTTAACATTTGTTCATAAAAACATGACAATAAATTGACATCATTATTTTTTTGAAACCTTATAAACTCACCATATAATCTTCCTAAAATCCAAAAGGTCCCATGTAAATCACACTATTCACAATGAGCATCAAAAGATGCACTTTGAGCTGGAATAAGCCTTGTTTTTCACCCTGTCTCACAAAATCTGTCATATCTGGAAAAATACACATCTTGGGATCCTAAAATTTTTCTAAGAGCACTATGACTCATCCCTATAACATCTCGAGTGATCATAATTTCAATATCATTACTCAAAATCTCTAGTCACTAATACTTACCTAAACTTGCATGTTAGATACTCCTTTGTAGAAGTTAGGGTCAACTGAAATAATGTAATAAATGATCAAGAAACCTCTTTAAATGACCTAAAAATACCTCGTATTCCATGATACACCTGATTTCATGATTCCATGAGCTCATCTAGCTCTAAACAAATTTTTCACACCTCCAAGCAAACATACCTGCTCCCAATGAGCACCTATAACCAAGTGATCCACCCGTACTTGCACCATACCACTTTAGTGAGTGCTCAAGAACCCTTAAAAATGTTATAAATAATTTCATAATGCTTCATAATCATCTAAGAAGCTCACACTACTAAGTTAAACCTCTTATGCACTGTATAGGCTTGCTAGAGAAAGCACACCTCATTGAATCCCACTTTCAGAAAGGTTGATATACATCTCGAACTCGTATATAGTATCATATACAACATCATGAAATCATCATACAACATTCAAATTTTTAATAGTGTAGTTTTTCATCAATTACAACACCTAACGGGACACCATGACAATAATCTCCCCATTTGTCATTGATGGAAAACACCCTGAACTTCTCCCCTTATTGCATTAATGAAAAAGGCATGCCTGTAGCTCAAATAATTCACCTACCTCATCTTCATCCCATCATGCTTAGGTTAGAAACATCAACCAAAGGTCTTAATTTTCTTCAATTCTTGATTTTTTCTCAAAAAATTGATTATTGTCTTCATTTTAGGCATGCAAGCACCATGCTCCCCCAGGAGAAGCACATCCATCATCGATCATCATCAAAACTCATTAAAGAAACAATATCATACCTTTTTAGAGATAGACCACCTTAATTCACCTCCTATGCATACAAAACAAGCAA
Source organism: Taxus wallichiana var. yunnanensis (assembly GCA_018340775.1). Classification (NCBI taxonomy): domain Eukaryota; kingdom Viridiplantae; phylum Streptophyta; class Pinopsida; order Cupressales; family Taxaceae; genus Taxus; species Taxus wallichiana. Next base: position 441,607,000 of record CM031242.1, on the reverse strand, counting down.
TTTTCACTATCACCCTTGTTTTGCATTGTTGACAACACTATAGAACTCAGTGTCATTTGAGCTATATACATCTTGAACATGGAAACAATTGTTGGTTAGATGCATCTCAAATCATCATATCATATTTATTAACCATATATCAAAATTTCTAGGCAAAAATAAGCTTTACCAATCATATTCTTGTTCACCATACCCTACAAGACACTAATGATCTTGTTCAATCATCTCAAAGAAATTTCAACAATCTTTGGTGACCCCTAGATCATCAAACACATCTTGACAGAGCATGCTACAAATCTTCTTAGACTCGAATACAACCATCTAAAGTAAACAAGTTCAATTTTAAGAAACTTTACTCTTGATTCATGGCTAGAACACACCCAAAACACTTTTGCTATGTCCTAAACTAATTTCTCAGTTTTTCATCATAATTTCTTGAGATATAGCAACTTATGGCTTTGGAAAGTTAAATCATGAAAGAAACATACGTTATATGTCATGATACCTTTACCTCACCTTCAATAAGGATATTCATAGGCTCCCATGTCATCTAGAGCTAAAATACTCTTTTCATAAATAAGATCATACCAAGTAGCAACATCTTTTTGACCTATAGGAACATGTTTTTGTCACTATGCTACTAGATATCTTAGTTCTCACACGAGGTAGTTCTTCGTCTTAATCACTTCCATTAGAATTTTCTTCATGCCATTAATCTTTGTATACCTCTATTCGACTCATCACGGTCATGAAATACATCTACTGAGACAATCAATGCACTAGAATTGTCTACACAATCTCAATACAAAGTCCTTTCATAGCTTTAGACCTTAGATGTCATCCTTATGAATCTATCATGTAACATTAGTTGCACTATATTAACTTTTGAGTATGACGTATAGCTTGCATCTTCCCTTCACTTGTGAGAAACAAAATTATATGAGATTGACCTTGTAGACCAAGCTAAACTAACTTAGAATATGCCAAATTTAGAGCAAACGGACCAATTTCAATGTTAAGCTTCAACCTTCATATCTGAACATTCGGACATTGTTATGCACCCCTTGAACTTTTCTCTTGCATAAATTGAAAATACTTCTCAAACACTTCAAATTAGCATGATTCAGTTGGCACTATCTTCCCTACTTTCACATGATCTTTAGAGACTTGTTTTAGACCGTAAAGAGGCTTGTAGTATTCTTTGGAAACATCCTCTGTCTCTCACTATATTTTCTCAGTTTATCTTGACATTTTACTTTATAACTTGTCCATAGAGTTGAATCCTTGAATCATATATCAAATATACATTATGCAAACCTTGAAAATACCTTTAGGTGGTCCTTACAAGTTCTTTGACTCAGATCAAATACCCTTTTCAATATTTTAGAGAAATTTCAATTATCAACTCAAACTTCTTAATGAACTTAGAAGTAGCTCTTGAATAATACTACTTCCACCTTCTCTTGGGGTTCCTATCATAGTCACATTAGTTCTTTTTATCGTTTATTTTTCTCTTGAAATACCCAAGCTAGATCTCGAGTTGGATTTTCATACCATCTACATACGTTGAATGTATCAAAAACTCTAATATTTAACTAAATTTATCCAAACTTAGAGATAGATCTTAACCTTTACTTAGTAAACTTATAGGTATACTTTGCCTTCATGGAGTCTTGATACAAGTGATAGTAGCTTAGTGTTCCATCCATATGCACATACTAAAAATATTCATCAAATACCTCAAAGCATACCTATAGGTAGCAATCTTAAGCTATAGTATCATTGTTCTCACAATCTCAATGACATTGTTTGATATTTCAAGACCTTGTAGAGATAACTTGATGTAATATGCTTTAGCTCCTTTTAGATCATCATCTTTGATAAACACACAATCTTACAACTTGTCATGATTTCTTGCAATATTATTCCAAAATTAAGGTTAATAATACTCCATTTTGATCCTTATAATAGTCAAGATGCATATCGGGGTTTTAAAGTACAAACCCTCACTAGTTTTGATTGGAAATTTATAGATACTCATTGATATCTCTATGTCTTCTTAAATAGACATATAACATTCATTTTATCCATGTCTTGCAAATTTGAAAACGTACCTATAGAGCTCTTTACTTGATGGTAAGATTTTTACACTCATATTCATTTTATGATTTTCCAATCTACTATTATATTTGGACCTATTGATGCCTTCATATACCTCATTCACGTTTTTAAATCTCTTTGAATTATTACATAGCTTTTGTAATCAACACCTATTAGGATTTATTAACACAAAGATACACATGATACAACTTTGTACAACTCATGATAGACTCTAATACTCTTTAGTTATGACTATTTGATTATGACATATCCTTGAATCACTTGTAGGCACAAAGGGATTCTTTGTATAGTGAGTCACAACTCATAATGGCCTATACACTTCCCAAGAAAGTGATAAGAATGGATATACTAAAAATAATGAATCCTTTCACTTCCTTTCATTGTAGACCTGGAGCATCATGTTTGATGCACACCATTCAAATATTTTAATCCTTGAGACACTTAAACCTTAGCTTATTTTCTTGAAGAGAACAGACCATCTTGAACTGAATCATCTTTTAGTTTACTCTTTTCAATCCTTCATTCATGATATCTTGAATCAATTAGGTTTAGACATCAAACCTTTGTTCATATCATCAATGACTCACACACATTCTACAAGCATGTGAAACAACGAGAAAAAAATCTAACTCTTGATAAAGACATGTTCAAGAAGAAATCATACCTATTATACACACCCTTTAGGCCATACTATATTATTTTTAATATGTAAGAAACATTCCAAAGAAATCATACCCAGTTAGCAATAATGTAACTTCTCAATTAGGCCTTCTTGATACTAAACTTTTAACTTCCAACACTTTCATGAATTCATGAAAGTGTGTACATGTATATGACTTAAAACCACTTTAATCCTCTTGTCCTTATAGTAATGATGATATGTACAAATTTTTAGGCATATATTCCATTATCTAGACCTCAAATATTGATTTCCATTTATACCACTCATTGATACTTTGTGAAAACATAGTCAACAACATAAAAGCCTCAGTTACATAATTTTTTCTCTTATGATATAATAACTTAATCACACACATTGTAAATAACCCTTAAAATGCTCTGATCATCTTACAATGAATTGAATAAATAAGAATACCCAAAGGCATACCTAAAGCCTTCTTGTTATTCCGTGAATCACACTAATTTTAATCATGACTTTGGGCACAATCCATCCTTTGAAGCAATGTACTGATTAAGATATCACTTGAATACTCTATTAAAATTTTCATAGCATCCTCAACACATTCAGAACATCCAAATATTATAACATAATATCCAACGATACGCACTCGACTTAGACTAATGTTAAGACTTCTTACAATACCTCATCTGTACACTTGGACTCCTAATGACTTTTACAACTTTATAGACATCATTTTAGATTCAAGTACACTAAGAACTCATGGAAATTCTTAATACTTGCCACAACTACTCATGAATGACATTAAGACATCAATAATAAGCATGACAAGACACTATGATTTTCAAAAAAATCAGACATACTCAACACTCTTGTCAAATTTTGACATAAAGACTCTGAGTACACTCTTCATGAGTTCAAGAACACTTATATGCTTCTTATGACATAATGATGAGACTCATGAACACCCTAAAACATATCATACATGAAATTTGACATGAGAATTCAAGACACGGACTGAGAGGACTCGTACCAAAACACTATATTGCTACATGACAGAGATCATGATGTTTCATACTCAAAAACAACCAATTAGCACCATGTGGAAACTAAGAGACCTACCTTTTACACATAGAAGAGAAAAACACTGACAAACACAACTCCCCCTCACTCCAAAGTTTCATTTGCACATATACACCTTTATGAAGCCTAGTAGAGGCATATATCATCATGGAGGAGCATGATGAGAGACCTAAGAAGATCTCAAGCCCTCTTCTTGCACCTTGATTGAGTCCTCGTGTTCTAATTCAACTTTTTTCAAAACAAATCCCTCTTTTTCCTTAGTCACATCCTTGGAAACATCTTGAATAATTTTACTATGTTCTTCCTTCCATTTGTATGCTTGATCTTGTGGATTAGGTATTTATGTATCCTTATTTAAATAACATGCATTAAAAAACCTTACAATGTGCCCTATCTTGTGGCACCTAAATCATTCCACTTGTATCCCTTTGCACTCAAAATCCCTATGTCCATATCTATTACATGAATATAAATACCCATTGAATTTTCTTACATAACTTCGTGTGTTTGATGGTCCATTTTTACAATACTTTTCAAGATGTCCCCTTTCATGGAAATGATAAGATTTAACTCCATATTTTTGACCTACTTTTTTTCTCCTTCTTGTCTTGAAATTACTCTTCCTTATTTTCTTCACAATGTTCCTTTCCTTTGCCATCATCCTTATTTTCAACCTTAGGACTACAAAAACTAGCCCTATGTCCATAATCACCACATTTGTAACAATTAACATGAAAAACACCATACCTATATGCATTTGTCTGCATGATATGTGATCTTATAGGAGTTGCAATCCTTGAACTCTCTCCCTTTGTTGGTTGTTTGCTTTCATTTGATCTTTGACTTTATTCTTCTTCATTCTTCTTGGATGAATCCTCATTGAAGCCTAGGCCTGTCATATCACCATATAAATTTTGTTTTTCCAACATCCTATTCATATTTTATGAGCTCTCATAAAATATGATACCTTTCTTGTCATGGTGGATAGCTCTTTCTTCAACTCCTCTTTCTCAGCCTCATGTTTTATAATTTCTTCTCTCTTGGTCTTAAACTCAGCTTGAGCCTTGTCAAGTTGAGTTCTTAACACCTTGATTACTTCTTCATGAGTTGTAACCAACTGTCAATGTTATCTGCATTCTCACTTACCCATCTCCTTATCACAAAGGCGTTACCCTCAATTGTCTCCAATGATGGAAGTGTCATATTATAACAAAATATATCCCTCTATCTTGTTAGGATACTTCCAAGGGATTTCTATGATACCAATTATTGGAGGTGACAAGGACTGAGAGGGGGTGAATTAGTCCCCAATAAAACTTACTCACTTGTGCTTCAAACCCTAACCACACAAAATCATGTAGAACACATCAAAGCATACAACATCTGATGATGAAGTAAAATAAATGAAATGATAACAATCTGATATCAAAGACACATATATTTATTAATAAAATCATATCCACACACTTATATAGATTCTCAAATCATATCATAAGAGTAGTGTCTTCAACAATGAATCACAAGATACAATGAAGTTCTCTCAATACAATCAACAATGTCTCATAACAACATATGAAGATGTAAAACTATGAGAAAGTATTCAAATTCAATAACATATCTATAAACACCTTAGAAACCTGAAAAATAAATCATTATTCTATGAAGATATCATCTAAACACAAGCACCCAAATCTTCCCTCCTTCTCCAACTCACTCTCAAAGAAACAATACCAACTTTGTACTTGCTCAAATGCTCCTCATGAAAACTCAACTATAGGTTTTCCTATAATTATATTCTAGGTGATTTGGGCTAGGACCAAATGGTTTTTCTTTTTAGAAAAAATGTTCTTCAAATGAATATAAAAGGGGTTTGAAAAAGCTAGAAACAATATGTCCATATGTTCACTTTTATAGCTTCTCCAAGGCTAAAATTGAAACTCAAACAGTTTACATCATTTGGCTCGACCCATGCATCATATAAACATTATAAATTCAAATCATAACAGCCACAAGTGACCCAAGTAGGTCGGCCTAGCCTAAACCATCATTTCATGTGCCAAAATGGCTCAAAACCCCATGGGCACAAAGATAAAAATGCCCTTACTTCAAAACCATCCTTATTAATGACCCATAAATCACCAAACATTTTTAAATTAAAATTTAAACATCATACATGTTCACAATTAATATCAAACAATCAAATTATTTTGTTTAATGGGCCCAGTGCTCTTTGTATTTCTCAAAATTGTTGTTTCTGTGCACAAAGACTCAGTAAACTTCATAATGCCACCAAATCACTTATACTGAACCAAAATATTCCATGTGACCACTAAATTTAAATTTAATAACCTTTAGAAAACTTATAAGCATGTTATAAGTCATAAAACATCTTTCTCTTCAAACCACAACTACATTTGCTTTCACCAAATCAACATGCCAAAACAAGTGTTTCCAAAGGTTATCTCATAAAATAATTTATACATACATTAAAGACATCCAAATGGATTCATTGGATTCAAAATTAATCCCTCTTTACTTTCCAATTCATATAAATCATCACCCAATCCATCGCATGCTTCAATTATCATCAATATTTCATTAGAACACATGTTGTCTTGAAGTGATAAAATTCCTCTTATCCAAATAATGTCTTGAAAATCCTTTGAAATTACCTCATAATTAGGTAATCCATATATCACTAGAAATATATATGAATATTATTTCCAACACAACTTTAATCAATTAAAAACTTCACTTTTAGCTCAAGGTATGGCCATTTTATCGAGCCCCCGCAATTTGAGATCCCAAAACTACCCTCTAACTAGTCAACCTATTTGGACTCAAAACACCATGAAACAACATGAAAATTTCTTGAAAAATTAATTTAAATAAATAAAAAATCTGAAACATCATGCACATTCAATGTTTTATGCTACTCCTTTGGACTATCTTTTTCTAGTACCTTTTTCTCCAAAAGCGATATTTTTAGGTGGGGTCCACTCATCACCATGGCCTGAAACATAAATTTTTGTAAATAATAAGGATTTCTCAAAAAATCCAATCATAATTTTTATGAAACAATCAAAATTGTATCATTGTACTTTATTCTCAGTAAATGCTCCTAGCTAGGGTTTAACTAGGGTTTTATACCACTTTACCTTCTTAACATTCGCTCATAAAAACCTAACAATAGTATGACCAAATAATTTTTTAGACCTTTTTAACTCACCATAGAGTCTTCCTTGAAATCTAAAAGTTCCTATTCAAAGAACACTATTCATAATGAGCATCGAAGATGCACTTCAAAGTGGAATTTGTCTTGTTTTCACTTGTCTCCTAAATCAGTCATATCTAGCAACATACACATCAAGGGAGCCTAAAAGTTTTCTGAGATAAATATGAATCATCCCTTTTAAATATAAAATCATAATAATTTCAATTCCATAAATCAAACTCGCCAATCACTAAGACTCACCTAATCTTGCATGTTAGATCCTCTTTGTAGAAGATGGGGTCAACTGAAATAATGCAATAACTGATCAAGAAACCTCTTAAAATGACCTAAATATACCTAATATTCAATTATACACCTGATTTCATACTTCTATGAGGTCATCAAGATCCAAACTACTTTGTCAAACCTCCAAGCAAGCATGCCTACTCCTAATGAGCACCCGTAACCAAGTGATCCACCCATACCTAAACCATACCACTATTATGATTTCTCAAGAACCCTTAAACATGATATAAATTATGTCAACATGCTTCACAATAATCCAATAACCTCACACTTCCAATCTACACCTCCTAGGCACTTGTATAAAGGCTTGCAGAGCAAGCACAACTCACTCACTGAATCCCACTATAGTAGTTGATACACAAGCTGGACCAGTATATTTGCATCATATACAATAGCATTACATCATATTACAACATTAAATTTCTCATTAATGTTGTTTTGGATCAATGACAACACCTCTTAGTATACCATGCCTACAAAATTTGAAGTCATGAAAATGACTAAACAATGACTTACATTACAACTAGAATTGACATAAATTAAAACATTACATTGAAGATACTGTAACATCACCTTTAAAGATGTCATAACATCACCATAGTGTGAGATTATATAGATGATAAGATGAATAAATAAGGGATGTTACTATGGCTTTAAAGGAATCTTCAATTGTCTCTTTCAATAGGACTTTAGAATGACCTTAAATTCATATTAAACAATGAATTAAATACAAATCAATAAATAAATTAAGGAATCACTTTAAGATGACTTAATTTTTGAATTTATATGTGCCCTTACATTCATATTTACATTGATGTAATGACATTGTATGTGACTTAAAATCAAAATTTAATCGACACTACATCCATCTTAAAATGAGACACTATATTTGAGTAAAATTGCGACATTACATCCAAATTAGATTACAACACTAATTACAAATTTGATTTTGACACTACTTGTAACTTAAATTATGACACTAATTGTAACTTATATGGTTAAAGTAGTTGTGAATTAAATTGAGATACTAAGTCTAACTTAAATTACGACTCTAAGCGCAAATTAAATTGTGATTTTTGTTGGTGTATCGATGTGACTTATTTTTAATATTATTTATGATTATATTTTATATTTATTTTATTTGATTTTATTATTATATTTTTTAAAATTTTAGTTATAAAAGATTATGTTAATGTTGATTTTAATCACACACATAAAAAATGAAAAATATGTTAAAGTAGAAAATTGTATTGGAGCATAATTACAAATATAAAAGACATTGAATATAAATGGAAAAAACTTTAAGGAAACAATGATAAATTAAATATTAAAATAAAAATGCTTAATAATTACTCGAAAGACAAAATAATATTCTAATTTAAAATATTTTAAGATCCATGATTGATACATAGAATATTAGGTCAATATCCACAATATAAAGTCATAATATTCAATGTTGACCCCAGACACCAAGGTCCTCATATTCAGTTTCCCCTAACTCTCATCACTAACATGCTCATTACTAACATCAACCTTAAGAGTAGTATCATCAAAACATTGAGAACTCTATCCAACCTCAAAATCCGTGCTAGCTCCATTATCTCGAAGTATCTTATGAATGATAACCCCAAAGATAGTGATGTGGTTCCCATTCATTGTTCAATGCATTTTTCCACTTTCTTTCACAGGAGATATTATGTGTCCCTTACATCAAAGAATAATAAACAATTGTTAACATCACATAATAGTTGATAAAACACAAATATTTTTAAAATCTATTTTACAATGAATTTACATGGCATACATGCAATTGTTGGACTTCATTGGTGGCCATTTCCTTCTACAGAGAAACATATCTATAAGTACATATATGATCTTTATGTCGGGACTCTATACACTTCTCATAGTCCTCCTCCAGTTGGAAAATGTAAATATAATATTAGTTTATGTTGTAATTAAATAAATAAAACTTGAACACTTATTATTAGAATCTAATTTAAACTATGATACTTACAAATTGAGCCCATGCTCTAATGAAGCCCATAAGACCAATGGGATTTGTAACATTTTTTCCTTGTTCCAATATGGCATTTACATCTAGTTGTTGTTGACTTGGTTGTATTGAATCCCGATTATCCCAATAATCAATCAATTAACACCATGAATTGTTTTTCTGCATAGCACATATACAAATAAATCAAAAGTGCACTTGGTTAGTAAAAAAATAAAAAAATTAAAATTAATTGTTAAAATAACCACATATATGACAAAATTAAATTAAAAATCACTTAGAAATCAACATTTACCTCCCATTTATTTTCCACTCATCATGATCATAATGCATCTTTAGATTTATTTTTAAATTATCTCTCCCACATCACAAGATTTTTTTGGCGTAGTTATGAACCATGTCTATGTTACAAAAAAATAAAACATAATGTAATATTAATTATTATTCAAATAATTTTAATCAATAAATAAACTTACCCTCATCCAACAATGGACCATACGTTTCCTAAATTTATTTCAACACCCAATTAACATGCCTTTTTGGGAAATCAATGTACAAGACATTAAATTAATCTTTTGTTGCCTTCTTGGCTAACTCGCTAATGGTTTTTGCAATATGTGCATCATAACACTTTTTATCATTCATTGCTTGTAATTACAAACCATAATAAAAAAATTTAATGACTTGAAATTAAAATAGAAATTTAAAATATAGTTTTTATTTAAAATACAATTTTCATTTAAAACATAATTTTCATTTAGAACATATGAATATAACCTCCATTCATGTCAGGGTAGATATCCCTAAAAACATTTAGGAAAATACCCTTTTTCTTATTTCCTTAACAAAACCTCTTATACCTCTCTTTTAATATTCCATGAGGGACAAAATTTCGTCCCTTATTAGAGGGTGGTGAAATGTGTGGAGAAGGGGAAGGAAAAACATCATTTGAGACATCTCATGGAATAACTATGTGGGGGTGGTCTATAGTACATGTTGTCTAAAATAATCATTTGATTGATTCGGGATGGGAATTCATTTTTAAGTGTCTCGAGTTTCTAGGCTCTTCGTGCACCTCCACATGCTCCATTTTCCTTGTTATCTTACCCCAAAATCAGTTCAAAAGATATTGAAGAATTCTAAGTGTCAAAATTTCCCTTGTATTTCAAATTTCATGTTTCGAGGATCAAAATTCTATTTACATACAAATTACTCCTCAAACCCCAAAACCTAAAATACAAAGGATTTAGTGTATTTTGGGTTTTGGGTTTCAAATTACAATTTGCATGCAAATTGCAATGTGAAACTTGATCCATGAAACCCAACCCCAAAGTGCATTTTGGGTTTCAGTTCTAATTTGTAATTTACATATAAATTACAAATTGAACCCCGATTTCTGAAATACAAAGAAAATAGTGTATTTAGGTGTTTCGAACCTAATTTGTAGCTTGCATATGAAAATTACAAGTCAAGTCCCAAAACCTAAAATATAAAGAAAAATATATCATTTAATGTTTGATATTGTAAATTACATGCAATGTGCAACTTGATTCTGAAAAATGAAACTGACGGGTTGCAAGAAGGCTGTCGACTTCCAATGTATGCATTTTAGGTTTTACAATCTGCATTACATGGGCCAACTTTTTCCTAAGACCATTTAAGAAGTTTGGAGGTACATTACAAATCCCAAGTTCTCCCCTTTGTATTTTGGAGGTTTACTGGTGTAAATGAAGATCAAACTTTTGATAGCCTCCTTCATTTCGATTTTTAGGATTCTCTTGCATCAGAACATCGTTGATCAAACACATGTATTTTGTCACTTACATTCCGATCGAGAAACCGTATTTCCTTTATGTCGGGTTTCCGAAGGTGTTTTTCTAGGTTGAATTTCTGATGATATAATAGTTCAAGCACTCACATTTTTGGAAGTATGACACCTTGAACTTTAAATGGCCATAAATTTTTCCCGATAGCTCGATTTTCATTAAAGAACAATATCTAATTTCTCAACCACCACATTTGATGAGGTATGGTTCCCACTCCTTCCCCTACAATCAAATTACCAATGGGGATGGCCTTGATAGGGTACTATAAACACAAAATCATGCACTTTAGGCATTATTTAGCCCAATCTTATACTACTATTTAGAGGGTTCTCAAGTGAAGAAAGTACTAATTAATCCCACCTTTTGGCCATCTTATTTTTATCTTTTATTTCGTCATTCCCTGCATATTTTCCTATGCATTCCCACCTATTTTATAAATGTCTCATCATTTTAGCCTAAACCGGGGCACCCAGGCCTATACTGGGGCACCCCAGGGCACCCTGGTCCCACTTGGGGTGCCTCGATCCATGTTCTACTTTCCCACCTCTTTTTGGGCCTCTTCTAGTCATTTTTCATCCTTATCTTTTCCTAGTCAGCCATGTCGGGGTTAATTACGAAATTAGAGCAAGAGAACCCTATAAATATAAAGTTATGAGACCATAATGAGGGGCTCGACGTCACATACTACCATCAATCCATCTAGAGTTACATCCATTACATCACTTGCATCCACATAGTGTCATGCATCAAGGCTAGGAGATATGCATCAACACACAAAACATAAGGGGAGGGATTTTATTCTATTTCATGACACATACTATTACATCTTCTATATTTATTATTGCTCATACTTACTTCATAAAGTGTGACTGAAAAAGATAACCTAAGGTGTGACATGCACACACACACTAAAACTAAATTTGGGTCCAAAATTTAATGTTGTGCTTAGATTACTAAGCTCATTGTTACGGCATATGAGGTGAGTCGACCCATTCATTTTACATCTTTTATTTTTAGGGTTTTGATACTTCTTTTTCTTTTACAGATCATTCCTTCATTTTGCATTATCTTATTCAACCGAGGTAATTCAAAAGACCCACTATGATAGGAAAGAATTATTTTAGAGCATCTTGTGACACTTCCAAGATCATATTATGAGCTTTTATAAAGACCAGGGTGCCTATTCTGTGGACCAGGGCACCTCGGGGTACCTTGCTCAGCACTACACTCTCCTTATATCTTCCATATCTAACCTCTGCGGGACCCCTGAGTGATCATTTCTACTCCCATGATATACACTCTAACCTATAACAACATCCATAAATCAGCTAAGTGCTTTCCTTTTGCATTTTTTTATAGTTAGGGTTTTATTTCATTTGATATAATAATTTAAAATCATTCTATATTGTTTTAGCATAGTTTACAACATTTTATTCCTCCTATATTAGATTAATTATTATTATACTTTCATATAGTTTAGTTTAATTTTAGTTAATCATTTTGGTGAACTGACGTCTCAGCATGGGCAAGTGTAATAGGAAATGTACTTCTTCTAACTCTACCATTACTCTATAATTTGATTGTTATAGTCATGCTTACGTTTACACTCCTACTACCCCTTCTAGATATAGACCTTAGCCTTTGTTCATTCAACTTCCATCTTCTGATATAGATCCTAGAGCCATCGATGTTGTCATTTTTGCTTATCTATGCACTATTAATCCTGCTGCTTTAGCACAACTTGTAGTAGAAGTGCAAGCTCTTCCTTCTAATCCCATAGCCACACCTGCTACCATTAGTGAACCAAAATAAATAAAAAATTCTCACTTGTCCCTTCCACGGTATTATTCATAGACGATTCCATGGGTCCCATAGTTACAAGGTGATTTTTAGGGGTGAGTATTTGTGAAAAGGTGAATATAAGGGATTTTGATTTTTAAATCTAGCGAATTTTTTACTACCATATGGTAGTGCATTCGCCAAAATTTTATCAGACCTAAAAACATTTGAATATAATTTCACCTTGCTATTTTTGCCAAGGGCCGACTAAAGTTAGTAAATTAACCTTCATGTTATAAAATTATAATATATATATGATTTATTTGCCATAGTATAGTCCTATTTTTTTACATTATGAAGGTGTGAGTAATATGAAAGTATAAGACCACAAACCAAAGTATTCAGGAAAAAATGAGAGACTCGAGAGGAAAGAGAAAAATAAAATGTTGTCTCGTAGAATGGCAAGGTTATTTTCGTTGACAAGACAAATGTCTAAAATTTACCAATCGACAACACGTATAAGTATTATAGGTCGGCAATGTACATATTTATTACTAGCTAGTAACATGTACGAGTAAGTGGTCAAGAATAAACTATATATTACTAACTATTAACATATATACATTCAGATCGGCTGGTAATAGATATAAGTTTTACCATCTAGTAATAGATGTATCTGTTTCAGTCCAAAAATATATATGTGTTACCGACTGCAAGAGTGATGTATATATTGTTGGCCAATAACATATATATATATATATATATATATATATATATATGTATATATATATATATATATGTTTCTATGGCAGTAATGACATATATGTTGTTGGTCAGTAATAGATATATGTGTTTCCTACTGGTAACACATATATCTTTTAATTCATTTAAAAGATACATCTATTCTTGGATGGTAAAACTTATATCTATTACCGGCTGGTACAATGCATATTTGTTTTCAGCCACTTACTCATACACATGTTACCGCCAAGAATGATATGTTTTTGCCAACCTATAACACCGATACATGTTGCTAGCTGGTAAATTTTGAACATTTGTCTTATCGATAGAAACTAACCTTGCCATTCTACAAACAAAGTTGTTTTTTCTCTTTCCTCTTGATTCGAAAGAATGTATATATTTGTTGTTAGTCAAGAATAATTGTATCTATCTTTCGGCGGTGGCTCCATGTTTTTAGTCATCCCTGCATATTCCTTTTCCATTCGAGTGCTCGGTTGTATTATCATCTGTCATTCTTAAGTTGTGTTGGCTAAGGCTTGTGTTTGGGTAAAGCTTTTTTCATGTTTCCATCGGTATTTGAAAGTTCTATGTTTTTCTCACATGTGCAGACTTCAAAATCATCCATTCGATGGCCCCTATATAAATGAGAAAAGAACTCAACTTCAAGGAAAAAGAAAACGCAGTATGGAAATTTCCAAATATTTGATCACCACAAGTAACCCTAGTGGCAACAAGAAAGCAAACCAATTTCTACTATGATATTGTTACTTTAATTTTTTAATTTACTTGGACAAGCTATAAGAAAACCAATTTCTCTCAAATGCAGAAAACCCTAGCAGTGACCTTAGTCCAGATGAAATTTCCAATCACCAAAGTAATCCAATTCAAATTAACAGTATTGATAATCCCATTTCCCATCTAAATCACACTTCTGATAAACATTCTAGAAATTCACATCAGAAATGTAAGAGTGGGAAGTGGACTATAGGAAGAACTTATAAATTTGAATGGTCAACCAAATATCCATTCATTGAACATGTAGAACCTGAGAATAATATTAATATTCATATAGAATGCAGATGTATTATCTATATTTGGAAACTTGGCAGAGACCACGAAATGCAATTGAAACTAGATACAATAGAGAAGCATTGTGGGAAGATATACGAGTCAAAAAATCAAGATGATGGAACGGTTATAAAAATAACTAGATGGAAAACTAAGGAGGATTTTTTTCATATGAGATATGCTGCAGAATATGATAATCATCATAAACATCTTCAGGACCTTGTTGAGAAAGGTGGTACTATAAAGGAAATATTTGAAAAAGCTACAAATGTAAGTCTTCAAGAAAAACTCATTCAATTTAGAACAATATTTCACATATTTTCATATCTCGATTGATTATAAGACATTGTATCAATCTAATGGATTTTAAATATTCCAACAATGCACTGGTTAGATACCAGTGCATGGGAGATGGCAAAGTGTATGGGAGAAATAGAAATTACTGATTTGAGAGAGAAGGTAAAAATGTAAATTTTATCGCTTTATCGATTGATGAGGTCACTACAATAGATAATACATCTTAGGTGAGCATGCATTTCTACACTTTCATTTTTAGTAACTATTTTAGGGAAAACCATATACTAAATATGCACAAAATGACGAAGAATGGCAATGTTGATAACATCTATAAACTTGTTATTAAAAATCTAAAGGAAATAGCTGGTATGGATGATCATTCCATCTCTGCAAAGCTGATTTTTTGTAGGATTTGATGGCACATTTGTCATGCAAGATCACAAAACTAGACTTTTTATCCTTCTACAAACAAGAGTACTCCCTTACATGATACCTATTCAATGTATGGCTCACCAAATGAATTTGGCATACAAGGTTGTAAGTAACTTTGATAATGTTTCTAAGGTGGAGGAGCTGATACGGGAATTGCATTCATATATGTAAAGTAGTACTAAAATGTTTATGTAGTTTCAAAGATGTTCTATTGGAATAAAAATGGTACAAAAACACTAAAATATGTTGACACCGGATGGATATCATTGTATGAACCAACTTGCAGGATTTTTGAGGAATACAAGTTCTTTAAGAAAGTGTATATATTCAAGCATCGAAGACAAGTGGACAAGGCTAAATATTTGTTATATCGCTTGACTGATATAGAGAATTTATTAACTTTATGTTGTATTTTTCTAATTCGAAAGAAATAAACATCTTAGTGAAACATGCTTAGGAACATTCCATATACATTGTTGATTTTCTAAGATTAAAAAGATATGTATGATTTTAGATACCTTGTATATCACCCAAGACCTGGATTCAAAAGCCATTTTTATGAGCGAAAAGGTTTTGAAAGACACCAAAGATCTGAAAAACTATCTAAAATTCAATATCAGTGGTCATATTTGTATTTCTTTTGATGGGAAAAACATTAAAATGCACACTTTATACAAAGATCCTTATGTAGCAGGTTCTGAACTTGAGGAAGTACCTGTCACGAGCTGTCTTTTTGATGTTGTAGTTTTTGATGTACGTAAAAAGATAATGAAAATATCTTAAACATTATCTTTTGAGATCAGAGAGCATTTTAAAAATAGTGATCTGCTGGAGGCGATGGGAGTTGTAAATCCCATTTTCTGGAACCCGATGATTGATGAAGAACAAAGAAATAATAACTTCATGAAATCCATGGTTGCACTTATGGAACAGTTTTGCAAATCTTCACATGTTGATGGAGGGGAATTAAATGGTATATTGGACAGAAAATTACTCATATCCCAGTCACAACATTTTGGATTTACAATGTCTGATCAATATAAGCTTATAGTTGACCCAATAGAAATGGGAGTTTTCATGTTGTTGTGGAGAAAGATGTATCAGAGCAGCATTATGAGAGAAACTATTAGTGAATACTTCAAACTATATGAGCTCATACAGAATAATGATTCTTGGGTCTGTTGAAGATGAAAGGGTATTTAGTGCACTTTCATTTTTCAAATCAAAACTTTGCAATAGATTAGACAAGAATTTGGAAACTTGTTTGAGAATCTATGTTTCAAGATATAGGGTGGACACATTTCCATATGAAAGAGCTCTTGCTACATGGACATCTCTTGCAGACTGCAGAGCTATTAATCAGTTAGCAAACAATGAAGTCTCTAATAATGGTGAAATTGACTTGGACTCTGCTAGACAAGAAACTACACCAGATATAAGAAGTGATGAAGGACCATCCAGGATAGGGTTGTTCTAGTTACCAAATAGTTGATTGTATTCATTTTCTGAAATATAAATTATTACTTGATATTTTTTCATTCACATATATTGGGCATATTATGTTTGGAAATTATTTAATCCCTTCTATATATTTAATAATGTTTGAACTTTGAAAATAAAAATGGTAGATAGTTCATATTTGTGCAATATGTAAATTGGATGATGTAATAATATTAAATTTCGTTACTAATAAAGTATGTTCATTAGTTGATTTCTCACTTTCAATTCCACATGCATAATTGTTGGAAAATATCTTATAAATTATAATCCATATATGATATATAAGTAACAACATCGTGATTATTAGGATTAATAAAAAAACATGGCAGTCTACGAATACATCACTTGATCCATCATTATTGGAGATAATCTTTACATGAGGAATCAAGAATAGAGATTCAAGAATCAATTGACAATTATAAAGTTTGACAGCAACATGCACATGCAAATTTCAAGACAAATGTTTTAATTATTGAGTTCATACATTTTTGAAACTAAATTGAAGAATGTAAATCCAGATTCCCTTATCTGAATCAATGTGTACTATTCTAATACTATAGAAGCTTGAAAAAATAAACGACTAGAGTTTTCATTTGACAACACCCATGATAGAAATAAACAGATCAACGAATAAAAATTTCACATAAAGATAATGTTTCCAAATTCCAATTATAATCCAATATCACTAACACAATTCCACAAGAACAATTGTTTTGCAAAAATTATTATAATCCATATATGTTATATAACTTCGTGATTATTAGGAATAATCAAATTTTCAAAAACATATTTGAAACTAAATTCTAGAATCCATGTGTACTATTTATCAATTGTTTCACATAAAGATAATAAAATAAATTCACATGAGATCTCATAATAAAAAGATCAACAATTTCTCATAAAGATAATGTTTTAAAATTGTATTTGTCACAGTAAAATACTCAATACATCAATAGTAACATAGATAAAAGTTTTAATTCAAGTTAAGTGGACCCTTGTCCTTGACCAGATTCAACAACATCACCAACTTTCTCACTATCACAGATTACACTAGACTCCACTAATTCCTTTTCCATAGCCTTAATGTTTTCCAAATTTTATGTCTTCCTATTGCATCTTTTCTTTGAAAGGATAAAAGGATCCTCATCATTTTTTTCTTCATAAGAATTTTTGAGTCTATTTGGTGCTTCTTGATAATACTCCGTAAAATATTGTTTTGGTTGTTTCACAAAATACATACATTTTTCTTTAAAACCAATAGCCCCTTCAACACTCTCTTTCTCTTTTCTCAGGTGCTCCTCCAAAAGTTTTACCTTTGTTCTCAAAGTTTGGTATTTTGACTAATTAAAAATCACATAATTATTATTTGGAATAAGATAAATAATAATTGTGTGTGTGTATGTGTGTGTGTAATAATCTATAAAAAATAGAACTTACCATGGCCAAGTATTTCTCTTGCATTAGCAATAGTGATAAGATTCTTGTCACGATTCCACTTGTTGTAGTATGACTGTGCCTTAGAATTCAAATTAGCCAATTTGTTCAACATTATTGTCAAAACTTCATCCTGTTGTAGACATTTTTGGTGACTGCATTTCCTTTTTGTGCTTGAGCAAGAATACTATCAATTACCAATGGTTGATTTTTAACCAATGAAAACAATTGTTCTCTGTTTTCAAAATTATGGTATCTATCATTAATTTATTTTATTAGAGATTTTGCTCTGATCTCCCACATCTTCATCTCCTTGAGGTCAGGAATAAAATTTTCCATTACAAGGGTTGTAGCATTATCTGACACAAGGATCTCAAGTGAAAATTTTTCTTTACATCATCATTTGTTGCTTGCACAGTTGGGGAAGGAGGATTTGAAGATCCTACTAGCTCTAGCATTTTCTTACAAACAGATTGTAAGAAAATCCTACTAGCTCTGACATTCCTCCCTAACGCTTACATCCCAAAATAGCTGTCCCACCCAAGAAACTCCTCATCCATTTCTATATTGTTTAGAATATAAGTGCCTTTGGCACTCTACACACCGTCAACATTAAAACTGGGGAAATCAGATATTGTCATATTCTGAGTTCCCTTTCTCATAGTCATTACAATGTTGGGGAGCATAATCCTTTTTCCCCTACCATAAGAAGATGACAGAGGTAGAAGGGGAGGTTGGCCAGGAACTGATGCACTCCTTTTGTGTTGGGATGGATTTAGAGCATTGGTGGTGGTAGTGGGCGTGGTGGAAGGATGAATTTCAGATTGTAAAATATCTGTAAGCATATATACTTTAACAATATAAGATTTAACTACCAGTATCAATAATCAATATTTTAAAAATTTGAAATTAAAAGACAAACAAGCTAACAATAAGAATTTCTTACACTATGAATGTTGTCTTGTAGTCAAAAACTCTTGGTGTGTTAATGGGTGGAAGGGTGGTGGTGGCACAGCCCCACATAAGCATTAGAAAATCCTAAATATTACCAAAAGATTTAAATATGTTGATAAATTTTTAAAATAACTTCAAAAAATATTATAAATAAAGTTTAAGTCATTATTTTTAGTTGTTTTGTACCAAAACTTGAAATACCTAGGTCGGTTACTACAGCAGACTCAATCTCTTCATGCTCAGGTTGACCCTTAGGTATGTATGTGGTGTCTACAACAACATGAGAAGACTCTCTCTGAGGTGATGCAGATATGCCAGAAAAGGCTGCACATTAGGATAATATTAATGAAATTAGAAATATGACATTGTAGAAAATCAGAGATTCAAATTATCAATATCATTACTCTGTAAAATAATTAAATAAAATTGAAATGATTGATCATTGTGTAGTATGTAAAACTTAAAACCTTGATTTTTTTGTTGGATAAGTAGCAGATGTAGAGCACACTCTACTTCTCTCCTTGCTATGGGACCGGGTCGAGCATGATGAATCCAAAGAACCACACATCTATTTGTTTAGTCTTATCTCTTGAGCCACATTCTTTAGACTTGGAGACATCAATTGTATTGTTGTCACCAAAACCCTCATGTCCAACATAGTTATACTGTTTGAACTACCTCCCGACGGTGTTCCAGTGTTTCACTTTCTTTGACTTGTTCATTCACATTGGTTCAAAATAGAATTATAGATTACATATTTACAATACAAGAATTTATTTCACAATGATTTTGTTTTTGAAAGGAATCAAGATGAAATGTTTTTAAAACAAAATACTCACCAACTATTGGTCAATAGGAATTCCATGTTTTTCCATCTTCTTGTGAAGAGCAGTTGGAATAGTTGTTGATTTGATTCCATAAAAACCTTCATAATATAAAGCAAGAACATAACAAGAAGAAAAAATAACTATAGTAGGATTGAGTTTGGCCTTGTCAAGATCAAAATGAATCTTTGATGCTAGATATGTGCACCAATCAAATCTAAAGCTGGAAATGGTTTGAAGAAGGTAGTGCATTTCCCATTTAGGAATGTCGGTGTATCTTCCCTGTAACACTATACAGACTAGAAAATTTCCACCGTGGCTAAGAGAAAGGGGTATTTGATAGATTAAGAATTAATGCCTCTTTTGCTGGATCATTTACTTCCTCCTCAACAGATATATTGTAATGAGACTCTAAAAAATTTCTCATCAAGAAGAATGGATTTGGAGGTTACAGGAAGTTTGTTTTGATGGGGTAGGCATGTTATATGATGAATGTCTTCAGGTGTTATTTTGATGATAAATTCATGGGAGGGTAATTGAACTACGAATGTGCCATTAGAATGATTATACAATTACATTAAATTATTTAGTAATGTGTGCTTTATCTGATACTGGGGCATGTAAATAAGACCACGGAACCCTGAGCTAACAATCCAACTAGATTGTCTAAATATTTGAGGGTCTTTGAGCAGTTGTAGAAAATAGGGATATAAAATGTTTTGGTAAACATAGGGAGTCAGTTTAATGGTTTTTTTCCTAGGGGCCATTATTCTTGAATGTTGAAAGTAACTTGATTGCTTGATAAAAGAAGTAGTTTGTAAATTGCATATTAAGATACTTGTATATGATGACAGATGTGCCTTCACCTTGAATCTTGATGATCGATTTCAACCCTAATAGTGGAAGACTGGAAGCGGACGAGAAGCCTAGAACTCTCTAAAAAAATATTGTAGAAACTTGCAAGAGAAAATGAGACAAAATGAATGGGGTGGCTATATATATAGGAGAGGAAATCACATTAAATGAGAAAGGCACGCCACACGTATCACAAAATATTGGATGAATCTGTAGTGTCACCATCTAACAATGTAAAAAAATGTTACTAGTCGAAATACGTTTCAATATTACCAACCAACAACACCAACTAGTGTTACCTTGTATGACAACGCCTAAAACTATTACCGACTAGAAACACTTGAAATTGTTGTCAATCGGAAACACTAAAATTGTTATTGATGGTAACACTTAAAGTGTTGCCAGCCTAACAACCCCGAAAAAGTGTTACCGATCGGTAACAATTTTTCAAGGTTTCCAACCAAGAAGACTTTTAGTTTTAATGGCTAGTAACTCAAACATTATTTTATTATTTTTGTTCGGCATTTTAGTGAAAATAAAACACACGGTCCAACATTTTTTGGAAAACAGCCTCCATTCGCCTTCATTGTGAAAATTGTTTATGCACTTTCACTTATAGTGTGAATGGATTTTTCATCAAATTCGCCACCCATTCTATAAAAAAATTAGGGAGGGGGATCTTAAAATGAAACCCGCATAGTTGTCTCAAATTCTACATCTTCCACGACTAAATCTCAATCTCTCGTAGTTCCACATGACTTAGTTCCTACTATTTGTATGATTGATGTGGTCCCTTTTGATTCACTACTTACTCCTAATGATACTAATGCTATGGTATTGTATACAGATCCTACTCCACAATACTCCCTTAATTTACCTCCCCTTCCACTACCTCCCCTCATAGACAAGCTACCACTATGAACTATTCACGTGGTCGCCATAGTTTTTTTCCTCGCTACCTACCGATACTAATTCTATTATGCCATTTCAGCAACCTTTGTAGTCCATGGATGTCATTCCATCATACATGCCAACCTCATCCTCTTTAGTGTGCCCACCATTCACCTGTACTCTCTTCATGAATAATTCTTATTGGGAGCACATACCACTTGATACCTCATGCATGGCCACTATATGTTCACATGATGGTCTCTCTCAGCTTGGTTTTGACTTTACAAACCTTCATCATCCTTTATATAATCCACATTTGTGTCATGGATCTGTTATTCTTAATGCTATGTATGGCCTGTGTTTTTTCCATCCTGTATTTCATCTTGCGCATTATTGTACTACTTCTCTACTTACTCTTGGCTAATCTTGGTTAGATTATATCGGTGGCACTCTAGATCTTGATCACACTAGTATATCATTTCCCATGCCATTTGGTAATGTGCACATTTGTAGCATTTCCTTTATTTTTATTCACCCAACTTCACCATTTAGTATGCTCAGGGATGTCTTGTACCTCCCTTTATGGATGAACAAGACACCATGATCATGTATATCTTATGGACTCATGGTTATTTAGATGACCTACCACATAGAACTCCTTACCATGTTTCTCGTGTTGTTCCATATGATTTTGAAAATAATGATGATGACCTTTTAGATGATCTTACTTCTCCTATATCTCCTTGCAGTAGCACCAATCCGTCACCACCTCAAATATGCCCTATATCAACTAGTTTAGTTATTCTTGACTTCCACCTTCACAATCATCCATCTAATACTCATCTATTGGATTCCATACATGCATTGTAAACTTAATGGTAGTTCATTGAAAGCATGATTGCATCTCTCATTGTTGAAATCTAGCAACTTAAGGCTACTTATCGATCTCATGTTTGTTAATATTGATCCACATCAAACTCCATATATATCCACTAATTTCCCTCTCGTTGACCCTCCAAGTACACCATTGCCTCCACCTCTCATCTTTCACTCTAATGCTATAGCACAAGACATTTTCATTCAACTTCTTAATCATCAAATGATTACTCTACCGCCTACTCATCACTATCCTCCTTCTTGACTAGTACATTATCGCAATGATCCATATTACGACCATCATCACATGCACATGAGACATCATACCAATGTTTTTCACACTTTGTCACGTATAATTACAAATCTCGAACAACTAATGATTCTCTCCTTTAATGTATAACCATCTCCTATTCACCATCTAGCCCATCGGGCTTGTTCATCACATAAATCTCAAGCTAGTACTACTCAAGTACCTTCCTAGTGAAAAACATTCACATAGAGTTTGATGTATCCGCATACTGGACTCAAGCTACAATGTGTTCCTACATCTTTCTCTTCCTCATTCATTCATTCTTCACACGCATATATATTTCGTTCATTAGTGCCACATTTATCTACTATATTACCACTATTAGATCATGGCCCTCTACTTACACTATCCAAGGCATCTAGTCAAGGGACCTTCATCCTTCACCCTCATTGGTTAATTGCTCTTTCATTAAAATTTGGGGATATGGTGTCTCACCCCACCATCCTAACATTTGCACATCATCATCCGTCAACCTTCTTTCCTATAAGCATATCCTATCATGCATCATATCCTTGTCATTACCCAATGATGCACTCTTTTGCTTCGGTTCACACTTGACTATTGAGGGATTACCATTACAATAAACCCCACACACCACATCATAGGCACTACATTTCATCCTACATTACGCATCATACACCATTCATTCTACCTCTATTTCTACATTATGTTAGTCCTCATCTACACATTACATCTATAATAAGGTACCTACGCACTTAGTCACATTATACATTACACATTGTCACATCATACATTTTCCATATTATACTAGTCATCATTACCTATGAGTCTAGTTTTACATTTCATCCCTACATTCTACATTTTACTAGTCCTTACCCTACACACCACATACATTACTAGGCTATCCATGCATAACCTATACATAACACCGTCATACACTACGCATTTCCACATACATTCTACATATTACGCTAGGTTACATTACGCATAGTATAGCTTTAGATTTCATCATTACATCCTACATTATTGGAATATCTACATTTATTACATTCCATTTTACACATTAATATTACACATCCTACACATTTAGCATCACATTCCACATATCATGCATTTACATACCATATTCATCACTTGGTCATCTTTACTACATTGTTTTCTACACGCTTCCCTCACCACCCTATGACACACTTTAGTTCCTTGGTCCATACTTGACTACCGAGGGTTTACCAATCAAATAGACCTTACACTCACCATGTGACATTTCCTCATGTGACATTTCCACCCTAGTGACATACGCTTTAGGCTAAATCATCACCTATTCTATCATTTTGTAGTGGTATACACCTTAGGTTACATCACCACTCCCTTATTATTCATCTCATAGTGACATACGCCGTAGGCTAAATCATCACCTATTCCATCATTTTCTAGTGGTATACACCTTAGATTACATCACCATACCCTCCTTACATCTTATAGTGATATACGCTTAGGGCTAAATCATCACTCACCCATTCAGCAAGAGTTCACATGCATCCCTCCATATGTTACATCTCATCATAACTACATATACACGCTCATCACAACATGCTAGACACAATGAAAAATACTCAACATTTTCCCAATGATGCACTCTCATTTACGGTTCATTCTTGATTGTTGAGGGGGAAAACAAAATGAACCTCATTTCATACACCTCCGTCCACTTGGGGGCACATTTCTCCTATCACTCCATCTTGCATTCCATCCCATCCATCCACCTTTGCATATTGCATTATCTTGGGCGATTACTCTTGTTTACTAATGTTTTGCATGGTCAATTTACTACACATGTTAGATTGATTTCTTATATGTCATTATCCATAGCATACACACATGCACATTCATAACTTTGTTTAGTATGATCATAGATATAGGAATATACACATGAAAAGGATTCTTTCCTTCTACCCTTCCTATATTGGTCATTGGGGGCATCCACATTTGTCTTATCTAGGCGTTATTGTTTCATTTTATACTTAGCATCTTATATATTTCAAGCTCATACACATTTTGACATATTGGTTATCTCTCTAAAATACTAACGGGTGTTCCATGTGTAGCATTTTTTTGCGAGGATTATATGTCTTCATGACTCTTTTTTAATTTATTTTTACTTTCCTACCATTGTTTTCCATTATATGTGGGCTTTCCCTTTGCTTGTGTACAAACTTGTATGTTGTTTGTGGCCATGATGACCTTGCGTGTCTTGTGAAATCATGAGTGATGTCCCATATTTGTAACCATCTTTTTGGTCTACTTTTTTCTTATTTCTTTACACTACTTTTCTTGGTAGCTACCTTGCATCGTCTATGTACTTTAGACTTGTATTATTACATACATGTGTTTTTGAACTAACACTTGTTTTGGTTAGCCATCCAATTTTTGTATGCCTTTTTTTCTACCAAATTTTTCCCTTTCCCCCTGTAGGGAAGAGTTCTATAGGTTAGAGTGTGGTAGGTCCTCTTTTCAGCCACATTCTCCTTTCAACGATGTCACATGCACCCCCAAATAGTGGGGCATCATTGATGGTTTTACATACTAACACATCATATCTACACCAGTTCATTATAGTGCAATTTCCACCCTTTGCATTTTGTGTTTACATACAACGAGTGAGCTCGGACCAGTCTGTGAACTCCATACACAGCAAGCCTCTATAGGAAATGATGTCCTTTGGAATTTTTGTAGATAAGTTATATGCTTGGAGGTTACAATGGGTGAGCCTCTCTACACTACTTTGTCCGGTGGTGTCGATCACCCTGAAAAACTAGGACGTTACAAAGATATCTTCACACATTTTAGTAGAATTTGTTAAAGGTTAGAGGACACCAAGAATTTCCTCCCTATACTTCTTCACCAAGGTGGAGTGAGATCACCTAAAAAACTAGTAACATAAAGGATATCCTTATAAACCCTTTTTCTCAACATGTATCAGGTGTACATGTTCAATTTACACTTCTCTTTTTATATATTTTACATTAGTGTACTTTACATATTTCTATACACATGCTTATTTTACAGTGTTCTTTTTACATACACATATGTTTGACTACTCTATCGTTTTCTCCTTCCAAGTCGACCATATGAGAAACAAGTAGTTAAATTAGGGGCAACAACAACAAAAATAATGACAACACACCATGATGGTACTTTCCTTTACTAACCATACAAATACACTACACACCGCATAAGCTACACACGCTTTCGCCCTAGGTTCACCCTCATCACTTTTTATGCACAATTTTCATCCTTAGAATCCACGATCCTTCACATTTTTATTTTTGTCATTCCACGTTTAAGTCTATTCCATCGGCACATCTTCTACTACACTCTACATGGATATCAGGTATGCATATCTATCTACTTTATGTTACCGAGTGTTCGGCTCACCAACAAAAAGTGGGGGGAAAATACAAAGACAAAATTATGCACTTTAGGCACTATTTAGCCTGGTCTTATACTAATATTTAGAGGATTTTCAAGTGAATAATGTACTAATTATTCCAACCTTTTGGCCATCTTATTTTTATCTTTTATTTCATCATTCCTGTGTATTTTCCTATGCATTCCCACCTATTTCATAAATTTCCCAACATTTCTACCTAAACTGGGGTGCTCGGAGCTTGTATAAGGGTGGTATGATCCACGTTCTTCTTTCCCACCTCTTTTTGGGCCTCTTCTAGTTGTTTTCCATCCTTCTATTTTTCTTAGTCTTTGATGTCAGGGTTAAACACAATATTAGAGAAAGAGAACCCTATAAATATAAAGTTATGATACCATAATGAAGGGCCTAGTGTCACATACTACTATCACTCCATCTAGATTTGTATTTATTGCATCACTTGTATCTACATAGTGTCATGCATCAATCCTAGGATATTTTCATCAACACACACAACATAGGGGAGGGATTCTATTTCTATTTCATGCATATATGCTATTATAACATCTATATTTATTATTTTTCACTACTTCACAAAGTACAAATGACACAACAACACCTAGGAACACACACACATACACACCAGAACTACATTTGGGTCTGAAATTTAGTGCAGTGCTCATATTAGTAAGCCCACTATTGTGGCAGCTGAGATTGGTCTAACCCATTCATTTTACATCTTTTATTTTTAGGGTTTTTATACTTCTTTGTCTTTTGTTGGTCATTCCTTCATCTTGCATTATCTCAAACACCCGGTGCGGTTCGGTAGATCTAGTACAACAGGAAGGAAGTATTTCAAAACATCTTGTGGCACTACCAAGACCAAATTCTAAGCTTTCACAGAAACCATGGTGCCTATTCTATGGACCAGGCTGCCCTAGTACCTTCCTAGACGCTACAGTCTCCTTGTATATTCTAGATCTAACCTCTATGGGACCTCTCGAGTGATTGTTTCTACTCCCAAAATACACAGTCAAACCTGTGACAACCTCTAAGCAATCTGCTATGTTCTTTCCTTTTGCATTTTTATATAGTTCGGGTTTTATTTCATTTGATATAATAATTTAAAATCATTCAATATTGTTTTAGCATAGTTTACATCATTTTAGTCCTCTTATATTAGATTAACTATTATTATAATTTCATATAGTTTAGTCTAATTTTTGTTAATCGGGTACCCATGCATATTTTCAAGCATTCAATGCATCTTGTTGGTGGTTGAAGGAAGATATCCATGTTCCCCCTCTTCTCTCTCCTCTCTTTCTCCCATTTCGATATATAATGTAAAATATCTCATTTAAAAGGGGGATGTTCTAAAATGTAAAGGAACTCTATCAAAATTGTTTCAGAGCAACTATGAGTTGTAGACCTTCATTTGAGCTTGAAAATATTTTCTTATGCCTTCTTATTCACATGTAATGAACTATGCATATTTTAAAGTAGTAAATATTTGTTTTGTGGTGCTTCTCAACCCTAACTTATATTTTGCTGAATTTCCTTTCCTCTCCATTCTTGTTGTTGTATTTTGTGCATCCTTCTTTCACTTGCGGGTTCATCTTTTTGTGTTTTATGGATAATAGATGGTAAATGAATTCATGAATATGTGTCACCTCTATTTTTCCTCTCCCTTCTCAATTTTCACTCATTATATTTTCTTCACCCTCTTCTTGGTGTTATCACCTTTGTTAGCTTAGGATTTTCCCTTTTCATGCATTTCTCTTGGATTATTAGAATAGGTTTAAATAATTTTATTTCCTTCCTAAAGAGTAGTTTAGCATTAGGATTAGTTATAGGAACCAACATTTCTCTAGGTTTATCTCAAGTTACAAGTCCCACAACTTGAGAGACAATCCCATGTTACCCAAAAACACTAGTTTTCATCTATTCATCCATGACAAATCATAAGGTGCTATTTTTTGGAGATAATAAAGTACATGTGCATGTTAGATTAGGAATAATAGTCTAACGTGGTGTAGTCGAGTACATGGACATGTGGTATGTGGATCAGCACATGGAGGAGATAAGGAAAAATATGGGTGAGTAGAGGGAGGAAGAATACTATGGTAATTTCCAAAAACAACAATTTTTTTATCGATTCGGGATTTTTAGCCATAATATTATCACATAACATGCAAGTATATAATTAATATCACATACCTTCTTTTATTGGTTAATCAAATCACCTATCCCAAAAATTAGAAATATTTACATCCCAACTCCAAGCTAAACCCATCGATATCCCCTTTTCTAGTGGGCTTTATCTAAATGCATCTGTTGTTTTTACCTTTTGGAAATATTCCTCATAAATTCATGGTTAGTTATTACTTAAATCATCCATATTGTTCCTCACTTTTCCTTTTAGGCTTTTTTGTTTCACACACTTCTAGGTACTAGTTATCTTCCATATTAGCAAAACATTGATTTATGTCAGAGTAATCAAAGTTAATCACTATCTTAAATCTTTTAAGAACTCATTAACTCAAAATTCCTTGAGGAGGCTCAGATAACGTCAATGTCAGTGTTGCATTATTAGTTAAAGATTTGTAATTTCTTCTTCATATGCAAGGATAAATCAGATTTCTAATTTTGTTTAAGCTAATCACTAGATACTAAGAACTCAACTATACTAGTATCAAATTAAAACATCAACGGGAAGTTCTTATTAACTTACATGATATTATTACAAAAATACTCCTTGATCTTAATTTATTAGTTACCGCACTATTGTTTTGCTTCTAGCTAGAAATCGCAACAAGTATTTCTTGTTTAAATCATTATGTAGTCTATATTTGCTACCACCTTGTTTCCACCACTTTTACCAAAGTTACAATTGGAGAAGAGATAACTCTCTTGTATACTTTTTCTCATTTCAATTCTAGATTTATTCTGATTTCATTACTGATCTGGTTGTCCTTTCCAACCATTGATGCTACAAGTAGATAGTCCACTCTTATCTATTTCATCTCCCCTTTGAGGGTTTTCATATAATTTTGGATTCAAGTTTCAAAAAATTCCATCATGACATTTCAACAATCAAGCAACTCCCTTGTTGATTTTCATCATTCAATTCAAGTTGTTTAACTTGGCTGATCCTATTCAAACTTTGTGTGTTGCTCCTAGCATCCTTCTAGCTTAGTGTGTCACAAAGGACTGTTAGAGTCTTATCTAACTTATTTACCACCAAAACTAAAGCATAATTTGGTATAGTTCATTCTCCATAGTACACCCTTATCACATTCATTTTATCCCTGTTAATTAAATCGAATTTAGTAAGCATAAAGACCCAACAAGTACAAGAGTTGTAACCTTCAACTCTGATACCAAAATGTAACAACCATCTTTACATGGTCAGTAGTTCTCATAAGAAGTAATCAAAACCATTGTATATGGTCTAAGGCCATAGTGCCTAATCTTTATAAAACCATAAAATTGTCTTCTAACTATGTATGAATTTATCCTTGTCCTACGAAAGAGTACAATCTTCAAATTTCAAACTTAACCCCTCAATAAGTTTAACCACAAATAAAATATATCTAGACTCATATTTTATAATCATTAGAAAATTCATTAATAAAATAAGCAATCTCATAGTAGGTATAACAACCATACTATACTCAATATATCGAATCAATGGTCCATGAAGTTCGGTAGGAACCATATCGACCATAGCATTCGATGGTAGAGATCAATTATTTAACAACAACACTTTAATGATTACTACAAACAAGAGATGACCGAGTTATAAATTTAATGGTCGCAATGGATCAGATCATGAAATTAGCACATTTAAATAACCCGATCAACACGTACTTGATTAAGCTTAATTCAACAACATTTCATCAAGTACATAATCTTATTAACAATGATAAGTATGTTAGATCAAAAGAGTACAATCACATTGTGCTAACATGCTACAAAAATGCACTCACATATAGTCCATGTAATGAAAACATAAAAGAATGTAAGTCCATTGTTGAAGCATGTCAAATCTAAACACTTTTACCACAACAAATTGATAAAGCAATGGGCTATTACACCAATGAACACAAGAAAGTATAAATCAACCTTGGTTTCTCACTTATATGAACTTGGTAGATCCAAAAATCAAATATCTTGTACATACCTTCAAATAAACACCTAATTTTTTTAAAAAATGCATATCAACCTAATACACCTTATACAAGTATCAACTTTGCATCAACATACTTGAAAAAAGTCAAAAAAATCTCATTTGGTCACCTAGGGCTTAAGAATAGGTCTAGTGTAGACCTAGAAAACATGTTCAACACTTGAGGCAACACTCTAAGACACTTATGAGTGTATCAACACCTCATTTTAATTTTTCACCATGGTCTAACAATTCATGACATAGGGAGAATTTTAGAGAACCCACCGAATACAACTTATAAAAATTATGGAAAATATAGTCGAGAACCATATTCGTTTGGTTGGTGAATTATATAAAATCAACATTCAAGGCATTGAAAAAATATAATATATTTTTGAAGTAAATTATAGATGGAGTGACGAATGAAGGATGATTCATTTTCATGAAGGATATTTTCTTACACAAAACACATTTTAAGTACAAATGGAGGTCCTGTCATCATGTTCCTCTAATTGGAACTCTGGCTCACCTAAGCACTGAGACCTCAAACTTTATTAAATGTGTTCATTCTACAATCTTAGAGTCCTGAATTCCTTTTCCTTGAGGATTCTGGAATATTTCCACATGTCCCCCAATAATCAATTTTGGGTGTTGGGACTCCTTTTTCAAACATTTATGCTCAGAGTTCCCAGAATGGGTGACACTTGGCCACTCATGTGCCAAGGCTTATCAAAAGTTTTAGCGGCTTCCTAGGTAGTTAATGGAGTCTTTTAAATTTGGTGGGTCTTCTAAAGGTTTAATGGCTTCCAATCTAGATCTATGTGTATGTATGTATATATACATACATACATATATATATATATATATATATATATATATATGGAGAATTTAATCAAATTTCAAAAAAAAATCCTAAACATGTCGGCAAATGAGACCAAATGAACATGAAGGTTCCATAGATTTCTTGGTGATCCAAGAATGTTTTAAAACCCTAACCCATCTATCATGCAGCGATTCAATAAAAAATATATGTTGGGATTGGAGATCCATTGGCTATTCACATGGGAAAAATTATTGTTTGTGGAATTTTTGGGTGAAACGTGGTCACTGCCATGGTCATAAAAATAGCCAAATTCATATTCTAGAATTCCTAATTTTAGCCAAATTACAAATTTTCACCACTAAAATTTTTCCTCACATGAATAGTACCATAAACCATCATTCCATACCTCATCCTATTGACTAGGCCTCCTAATTAGACCTCTTAAACATGTTTACTTTACCAAATCTGACATCCTCATCACTTTACCACTCTTAACAACCTGCAAGAACCTTCACCACACCCATTACATTCACTTAAGCAATTTCATCAATTAATCATTAAGTATGCATCCACAAAAACATAACCATAGAAGAGAAAATGAAAGCACATCAAAACAAGAACAAAATATATAAGTGTTAAACCCTCTAGGGAATAAAAACATTAAAACACAACTTTATAAGAACAATGAATTAAAAAAATTGACCACCAACTCAACACGGAGCACCAACCCCTAGGTTTAGTGAGGTGCCAACCCCACAAGGAGAACCAACCCTTAGATTTAGTATAGTAAAACCATACGAGGAAACAATCCCAAATATTAATCAACACTAAAAAAATCCACCTAATATTTGTTTCACCTCTAAAATGTTTCTACAACAACCGATGATGACACAATAAAGCACTATTTCATTCCTTCTTCTTCAAATCTAATCTCTAGTTCAACTCGCTCTATATCTTCTCCACAAGGTTGATTATGCCTAATGAAATATCTCTCCAACACCTACACACGCTTTATAACATCTCCTTACACTATATTCTCTCTTTTTATGGTCACAAAGACCTCCTTCACTTCTTAGAAACACCTCTCTAGCTCGGACTTTTCCTTACATGTACAACTAGCTCAAATGAACTTTACAACAATATTGTATACCGGACTTATGATCTTAAAGCATGTAGGTCTTCCATAATAGGAAAAATTCAATTAAAAAAACATAAAAACCTCCTATAAATTTCATTAAAGAGACCATATAGGTCATAAATACCATCTTCACACTCAAATCTCTCACTAAGAATCAAGAAGGCCTACTAGACCCAAAAATCCTACTCACCAAAAAAGAATGTTCTTAAGAAAAAATGACCACAAAAAAACAAACTTAGAAACCACTTATACATGTTTTATAATTACAATAGAAACATCCAAAATATCTAATCACTCAGAACCATCATCTCATGTAATTACACCACAAAAAGGAACAACCTTCTTCATTGGGTTTAAGACCTATAACACTAGTCTTCAAATATTAAAGGAAAAACCTCATCAAATCACCTCACCCATGAAATTGTGATATACCAATGGAAATATCATGACCTTAGGGGTAATCACCAAGTTAATAGGATACCATAAATTAGGCTAAAAATTTACCAAAATACCTCTGCAACCAAATCACTTGAAACTATCCAAATTTGCCCCAAAACCAGTCATGCAAGAATGAATTCAAAAAACATTCTAAGGGATAAAAAATGTATGAAAAAACCATGGACATGAATAATATTTTGCATAATTCCTCCAAAACTAATATATTCAACAAGTTCAATGCAAACCTTGAGAGAAAACAAAGCGTCTTCATAACATTTAATTTTTGATTGGGGTCCACTCACATTCATGACACATAAATTACACTGGAGAAAGATGGAGGAGTCTCTATAACCTCCAATCATCAAGATTCAACTAACAATAAATTCTGATCCACTAGTATAATTTATTCTCCATTGCTTTATACCTAGGGTTTTATGAGGGATTAAAACCAATTTAGCTTCTTAATGATTGTTTATAAAATTATGCACATTAATGTCCAAAATAATGAAAAAAACTCAATATATAACCCTTCCCCAAATATATTGATTATAAAATAACCTCATTTAAAGGTTTCACATGCCAATGATCGTGAGAAATTCAAATTCGAGCTAGGATTCTCACTTTCAAAAACTCGATAAGAGAAAAAAATGCAATAAATTGAGAATTATTCAACACTAGGACCTAAAATTTGGACCAAACCTATAAATAAACATGTAGAAACATATCCAATACTCACCTTTTCTCAAATTTAGTAATAAATAATGACTCCATTTCATTAGGCGTGTTTTCTCAAGGACTAGTTCTAGGAACATACCTAAAACTCATTTTCCATGCAATATGCTCAAAATATTGACCTAAAGCTTCAAAAACATACTAGATATAACTTCCCACACTTCTTACATAGTTAAAATTTGCATACCTAGCTCTTAAACATTTCATCTCACCTCATTTGGTCACCTAGGGATTGAGAATAGATTTAGTGAAGACCTAGAAAACATGTCCAACACCGAACCGACACTCTAATACACTTCAATTCCTATACACCTCATACTCATACTCCATGCCATATGTGTTGACTAGGCTTCACAAACAAGAACCTTGAACATGCTTGTACCAACCAAATTGATCACTCATCACCTTGCCATCATTTCCATCCTACAAGAACCTTTAACACACTACATGACATAACTCTAGAAACATAAATACCTCTACAAGTCACTACCACACTCCTAAAAACCACTACACTACTCAAGAAACCATGAAACATCACTAAGACCAAGCAACTCACAAGACACTACTAATAAAATTTCATATTTCTCTCTCCTTTTGAAATAAATAATCTTGAAGACATCAATGAAAACATTAAATAATCACTCTTTTGACATCAATGACAACAAAATGCCAAAAATCTCCCTGTTTAACCATTTTCTTTAAGGATTTAGATGAAAAAGATAAGGGTATGGGCCAAGTAGGAATACATGTTGTGATGGTTAGTTTAAAGGTTGTTGCATGCGTTCGACTTCTTGATCCAATGTTGACTGTGAGAGCTTCCTTTTGGCTAGGAGGAACTACCTGAAATACAAAACAAGACCACAAAAAGAGAGTTAAATAGTATATGACTATGGACCACCTAGCGTATGCAAGGTCTGGGAAGTGTGATACTTCCTATAAGATTGTAAATCCACAATTTATAAATCAATATAAAATAACTTAAACATGTAAATAAAAGAATTTAGTGCTAGCATTCTGATTTGGGTGCCTTTGGTTACCATCAACGTCGATCCAATTAAATACTAAAGTGCTATGTAGGTAAAGTTTTGGGTTGGGTTGCGGGTAGCACAGGTGGTCTGCAGGTCACAGATAGAGTCTTGGTAAGGTTGGGTGAGAGTTTGGGTGATTTTAAGTGAGGGTATTAGGTTCTTGGTATGGAATAGTATTATCAAACATAGAGATCGGCGTCAATCATGGTGACCAAATTGTTTCTTTGAAGTGTTGAAAAAATAAATAAGGTAATGGGTGTAGGAGGAATTCTGTTCAAATGTTGGTTAATGGGTTTTGCACGTGTATGACTTTCGAATCCACAACTGATCATGAGAGTTTCCCTTTGGCTAGGAGGAACTACCGTAATGAAAACAAGACCACCAAAAGGAATTAAACAATATGGATAATGAAGCGCCTAGCGTAAGCTAGATGCGAAGAAGTATGATACTTCCTAGATGGTACATCGAGTCCACTATTTAAAAAGAATTCAATGTTGTAAAAAAGTAAATCCTATTGTTATTTTGAAATTATTTAGGTATCTCACTTAAAAACACAATAAGAAATAGATCTAATTAACAAAGGGTAAGCTAGAATAGAATCCAAAGGTCAAATGATTGGTTCTGGGTCTCTGCAGGTCTAATAAAGGTCTTGGGTAGATCATAGGTGAATGAGGGTGAGGTGAAATTAGGTGGGTAGGTCTCTATTCTAAGGGTTGTGTGGGTAAACACATAGACCGGTGTTAGTCAAGGGTGACTGACGATGGTTAGGTATAACCAGTGCCGGTTACTGTGAGATCTGGAAATGTCACAGAATAGGCTTTTGGTCTCCTTTGTGATTACATAAAGGAATTTGGTTGGTCGGGATGAGGTATTGGGTGGCTAGAGTAGGATTTTGTGAGGTTTTAATGGGTATATGGAGGTGAAAATGTGGAGAAGGTCAATAGGGAGAAAGATAAATAATGGATGATAAAATGATGATGAAATGAAATAACGAGGAGAAAGTATGATGTTGTACTTACTTGGATTTCATTCCTGAAGGCCTGTGTATGAGGGATGGAGTGCTAATGATGGGTTTGAAGGTTGTAAGTGATCACCAACTGAAGAAAATATTCTGCATGGGCTACATGTACACTCCTCTTTGCTTGGATAGATCAGATCATGGTTGGGATGGTTGTGCAGGAGAAGATGCTCAATCTCCTTCCTGGATGTGAGTTTTGCAGAATTTTCTCGAAGATTGGTTATCTCTCTGAGATGTGTTCTTGCTCATCAACTTTCTCCCAATGTTTTCCAACTTCCAACCTTGAGAATAAGGTTGTTTTGGGGTTAAAATGTAACCGACGGTGGTTCCGGCTTAACCGGTGATGGTTAGGGGTAACCGACGTCGGTCAAGGTGGGATTTCCTAGGTTTACTAAACTTAGGGAGATCCTCCTGATTTTCTTGGATCTCATGTCATTATCCCATGGATTAGACTGGGAGCCTCTTGTGAGCATGTGGGAATGTGGTTAGAGGGAATGTAGGCATTGATTTTTAGGGTTTGGGTAAGTCTTAGTTAGTTATGATAACTTACTAAGAATAGGTCTTAGGTTGAGTTGGCTTGGTGAGGTGTCTAAGTGAACTGTATGTGTAGATATTATTTAAATAAGATATTTAAATAATAAATATAGTGAGGATAATGCATTAATTTAATTAAATTAATATTAGTGGGGTGAAGGGGGGTTATGGCTAGGTAAATGTAATAAAGGGTGCTTATATGTCGAGGGACAAAAGGGGAGTGTGACCTAATTTTAGTGTCTACATTTTCCCCCCTTTTTTGTGTAGCTTGTATTGGTAAGCGATGCTAACAAAAATAAGATGTGGTTGCCCCATGTGTGGGTGAAGGTGATCCCCTCAAACCTAGGAACTGACGAGGCAGCAGGTTGAAGCGGTGAGTGGTTTGATAAAAGGTAAATGTGAGGAAAAGGCAAGTGGGTATAGGGAAAAGGGTGAAAGGTCTACTCGGGAAATCTAGGTAATGGGTTAGGGTCACAGGTAGCAACAGTCAAACACATGCACATGTATAAACTGTAGCACGCTACTGGGTTGAAGAGTAGGCAAACTCTACATCGTCTAAGGTCGATAGGTTTATCCAAACAAGGTTGAAGTGAATCGGTATCCAAGGTATAGGATATGGTCAAGAAACACAACATAGGTTAGGTGTAGGAACATTTAGGTATGTTCAGTACACCAAAGGTAGGGTCAGGATAAATGGTCATGAAAATAGGCTAGGTAAGGTCATTAGGTCAATCAACACAGGTAATAATGCCATAAGGTATAACAAACACATGAGGTCAAAGGTCACTAATGATGGTCCAGGTCCAAATATCTAGGTCGTGGCATGGGTAAGGCCAAGGTAGGGGTAAAATAAGGAGTCCCCAAAGGAGGAAAAATGGAGGTAGGAAGTGATGAGGTCAGGAAAGGTAAGGTAATGGGATGGGTAAAGGTTGGATGGGGTAAAGAAGTAAGGTAAAGGGTGGGGTAAAATGGAAAAGTAAGGGCAATGTGTAGGTAAGGGTGACCGATGGTGGTCATGGATAACCGACGTCGGTATAGGAAAACCGACGATGGTGAGGTAGGGCATGAGACCAATGCCGGTCGAGGGGAACCGATGTCGGTTAGGTTAGGTTTTGTATAAAAACAAAAAAATCCATGTTTTTATTATTCATTTGTGATTTGTGAAGTGAAGAAATGAAAAAAGAGAGAAAAGTGAGAAAAGTGTCTGGAGGAAATGGGACAGTGAGTTGGCAGTGTGATTTGATGGTGGTTGGGTTGGTGAGTAGTGGGTCCATGGGATCAGGGTGAGAGAGTTGATTGGTCGAGGTTACGGGTAGATATTCGGGGATGGCAGAGGCTGAGAGGGATCGGGTGGACCACCAAGCACAGTGGCTAGACATGCCACCGAGATGGCGGCAGTGCGACGAGGTAAGCACCTAACTCTATAGTGTTAATTAGATAGAGTAGGTTGTGGTTATTGTTATTTGTAGGGTTTTGTGGGTTTTTGTTTTTGTGGGGGGAAAAAGTGAAATGTGGGTATGGGGGAATAACGGGAAAAAAAGAGGGGGGGAGGGTAGTAAAGTGTATAGGTGGGGTGGGTAGAGGTCCAAGGGTAGTTTAGGTCATTATAGGTGGGGTAAAAGGATAGGTGGGAGGGATTTATAAAAAGGGGGTTTGGGAAGTCGTGGATTTTTACGTGACAATGACCGGCATTAGTCAAGCTTGGCTAGTGTCGGTTGGGTAGAACAGGATCGGTCACCAAGCAGGTGACCGATGCCGGTTATGTGGTAACCATGGTCGGTCAAGGTGAACCGGTATCGGTCACAAAATAGGTGACCGATGCCGGTTTAAGGGTGACCAAAGTCGGTTAGGATGAACCGGCACTGGTCGGGATTTTAGGCACAAGGGTCCAAAAGTGATGTAGGTTAGGTGGTTGAGGTTGATAGGGTAAAAAAAGGTGGTGGGTAATGATAATTGGTGAATATGGTCATGGTAAATGTAGATTAATGTTGTGTTTGGATTAGATGTAGGGGAGATCACAGTTACACATGTGGGATAGGGTTCCACCATTCTCTGGTGACATTGTGTGGCTTAACGACCCCCTTGGAGCTGCAGCACATGGAGGTAGTGGGATTGAGTGGTATTTGGTGCTACTAACATGTTATTTGGTAGCCTAGTTTGATGGTCACGCTCATCGATAGATGGGACTCTCGCGACCAACACATTCCACCTTCCGATGGGTGAGATGACTATCACCCTGGAGGACATGTTCTAGATATTTTGTGGTTACCCATATTGGGGGCCCAAGTGTACTCTATCTCCTCCGAGGCCTCAAAGGAGCTGATTGGGATAGTTTTTGGTGAGGGGGTGGTGGAGCTGAGATTCCATAGCGCTAGTTTGAGCTATGGCGAGATGTACCTAGCCCATCCGGATGAGACGAGGCTAGTGGTTTTATTGATGGAGGTAGTGTGCTGCTATGCACTGCCAGATGCAGAGGGTGGATGCTTTCCCCGATCACTGATGGGGGTGATCCATGATATGATGGTGCATGAGACACACTTTTCCTAGGCACCAACATTCTTGGTGTAGCTATACAAGAGAGTTGTGGGTGTATGGGTTGTTACACAGGTTTAGCCTATGTTGTACATTATATCTTGCACCTGCTTGGGCCTACGAGCACATAGTCTATGTTGACCTATAGGGATGCCCCGAGGAGATGCATTTCCCATGAGATGTGTGCAGTTGGGATACGAGAGATGGGTTTCGGTAGGAGAGTGGAGGTCGGATAGGATGACATATGATGTGGCCCATTTTTGGCAATTGTTGGAGGGGTTTTCTAGAGTGGACATTATCTGGAGGCCATATGTGGGATTCCCCTCATATAGGCACATGTATGAGGAGCTAGCTGAGCTCTAGCTAGAGAGGTGGACGGTAAGGTCATCGCACGCGGGGAGGATGAGATGATCCCGGTAGATAGGGTCCGACGGCAGTTTGAGGCTTGTACAGATATCCCTCCATCCTTCCCACAGTATCGAGAGAGATGACATGGAGAGGCCTCTACCTCTACCACAACCTACAGTGCCTACAGGAGAGGAGGAGCAGCCAGTGGATTAGTGGATTGATGACGCCGGATGCACAGATAGGTATAGGTAGTGGTGGGTGGCTTAGTTACATGAGCCATACCACCTAGACCAGGGCAGCCTGACTTAGCTACCATTATAGTGCAGAGAGACACCCTACAGGGGCAGGTAGTGATGTTGATCACATAGATAGGTATACTATAGACATATCCTGGGGGAGGCAAGAGGTAGAGTAGTAGTAGAGCTATTAGTACAGGTGGCTAGTCTACAGGCCCAGATGGTAGATGGAGGAGATGGAGGAGATGGAGATAGAGATGGTCAGGTGGCAGCCCTACTAGCTTAGGTGGTAGGTTTACAAGGCCAGTTGGCCATATCCTAGACATAGATTGGGGCCTTACAGGCCCAGATATAAGCACAGGGATAGGGGCACCACCACAGGATTAGGGCAGGGCACCACCACACAGGGCAGGAGCTAGTCCTAGTTCACACAAAGTAGTGTAGGTAGGTACAGGGGCCGAGACCTATGGGACCACCAAACCATGCCTATATCTAGGTTATAGGATGCCCTAGGTGAGGTGAGATATTATCAGGACCAGCTCATGGCAGCTAGGATAGACTTCCTCTCTTATGAGAGAGTACAAGGCACAACAGGCATCCAGTGAGAGGATGAGATCCACACACATAGTGTGGAGAGCACAAGAGGTCAGCGAGCTCGAGGCCTGATCAAGGAGAGGCCACCAAAGTGCATGGTGACCAGAGTGAGGTGATGTGCTAGCAAGGACATAGGAGGCTGAGGGTGTAGGTGACACGGAGATGGAGGACATCCAATGAGATGTCTGATATGTCGGCCACCTAATTTTTGATGTATACTAGTGATTATTTTGATATATATGTCAGCCTGCGTGCGAAGATAGTTGTATTTTTATCACATACCAGCCTACGTGTGCCGAAGACAAGTGAGGATGTATGAGTGATTTTTGTATATTGTGAGCATATACCGGCCTGTGTGCCGAAGATATTTTGTATTGATTCATTCATTCTTTTTGTATATATGAGACCGCCTGCGTGTCGATGACATTTTGTATTGTATATCAGCTTGTGTGCTAACATTTTTGAGATGATGGCCATGATGAGATAGGCATGTATTTTGAGATACACATTTATTGATTTATATGATGAGATTCATGGTATTTTGTGATGTGTTAATATGTTTATGAGATATTGGATGTATGGCTTGTGTTAGATGAGATATGGATGTGTTACTTTAATGTGGTTTGAAATTAGGTGAGTTAGGCATGATAGAGTTAGGTTTAGGCATGGATCGAGTCAAGTTATAGGCATGGATCGAGTTAGGTTGGTTTAGGCATGGTTTGAGTCAGGTTATGGGCATGGATCGAGTTAGGTTATGGTTAGGCATGGATCGAGTTAGGTTATAGGCATGGATCGAGTCGTTAGGTTTTTAGGCATGGTTTGAGTCAGGTTATGGGCATGGATCGAGTTAGTTATGGTTAGGCATGAATTGAGTCAAGTTATAGGCATGGATCGAGTCAGGTTTGGTAGGCATGGTTGAGTCAGTTTATGGTTAGGCATGGATGAGTCAAGTTGGTTTAGGTATGGATTGAGGTTGGTTGAGCAGGTTATAGGCATGGTTGAGTTAGGTTATAGGCATGGTTGAGTCAAAGTTGGTTTAGGCATGGTTGAGTGAAATTAGGTTTAGTTATGATTCATTATTTTGGAAATGAATGATATTATGGGTCATATGTGAAATGTTGTATAATCTATGCATAGTGATGATAGAGGGATGGTAGGTGTAATAAATGTATGTTGTGGTAAGCAACTTGTTATGTATGTGGCTTAATTTCCAATTTTGTTAGAAAAGGGGAACTAAGTGAAATGTGATGTAAATGGTGAGTTAGGCATGGTTGATGAATCATTTTAGGGTTGAGAATGGCCGAGCTAACCTCAAGGCCCCATGCCCTGGAGTGCTTGCCTACATAGTCCCGATGAAAAGGGACCTCAGGCCGATGTAGTTCTCCCATGAGCTAGGGAAGAATATGAAAATGAGTTGGTAGGTTTTTGGGCATGTTGTGGGTTTAGGTTTAATAGGTGTGGGTAGATTATAGGTAAAATGATGTAGGGAAGGTGATTATGGTGAAAGGGGAAGACTACCCCAAAGGTAAGTGTCGAGGACCAAGTCTGTATAAGGTAATCAAAATGTAAACAAAGATGGTTAAAAGATAAGAGGGGGCAATAAAGCCACCTGATTGGGTAGGATCATACCGAGTAGATCATACCTTGGAGGGGGTGATGAACACAAGACCCGAAAGGCATTACATGATTAATTACTGTTCTACAATGAAGGTAGTCATAGGATCACCAAATGTCTAAATTCCAAGATGTCCCTTGAGGAAATTGAGGAAATGAGAGTGAAAATGGTAAGGTGGGTGAAAGGTAGTTAATTTTATATGTTTTGAGTGATAGGTCTTTTGGGCAAGAGGTCCGAGGTCACAATGGGCAAGTCCATGACTAAAGTTTTTTTTTTTTTTGAGATAGACTGATCGATGGAAGTCTATATGGGATAAATAATATGGTACTCCTTGAGGTCTTTGTGAAGTTGATCGATGTGGGAAGCTTCGGTTTCTCTCATTTTTTTTTTTTTTAAAGCTTCACATAGCTGTCCTTCGAGGGAGTAGTCTATTTATAGTAGCAATTTTGTCGAGAGGAAGATGTCCTTTTGAGGGAGTCATCTTTTTATTAGAAGTTTGACTCAAGGAGTTTGGTCCCATTTGAGGTCTTTGAAATCATGGACAAGACCAAGGTGAAGGATAGGACTCTTGTTCAAAAGGAAAGGTGGAATGACCATGGGATCTCATCTAAAGGTAGATGAAAAGTATCCATGAGAATCATGTTATGTGCAGTGCCGTGGTACACATATTCAAGAGAAGATAACAAGTGATGGGTACTCACATGATTCTTGTTTAATCGTTAGGGAGGTGTATGGAGTGAATAACGCTCAAGGGATGAGCCTGTAAAGAGACAAAAGGTGAGGTAGGACAATGAGTCAACAATAGAATGGTGAAGATGTAATGTTAAGGGGTTCAAGTTGGGTTTACCCTCAAGTGAGGACAAACGATAGGCACCCGATCCATAGGTATGAGTTACGATGTATGGTCCAAGCCAATTAGGAGTGAATTTTCCCATTTACTTTTTTTTACTTTGGTTATGTGTTGATTTTCTTTCAAGACAAGGTCACTAACTTGGAAGGTTCATTCATGAACATGTTTTTCATAAGCATGTTTGATACGTTGTTGGTAAACTTGAAGGTGATCTAGAGCATTAAGACGACATTTGTCTAATAACTCTAGTTGTGCTAAGTGGTCTTGATGAAAGTCATCATCAGTAAGCATGTCATGGAGAGAAATGTGGAGTGAGGGGATCTAGACTTTGAGAGGTAGAATAGCCTTTGTACTGTAGACCAGTGAAAAGGGTGTGGCCGCAGTGGAAGTGTGAATACTAGTGCGGTATGCCCATAGGGAAAAAGGAATGTGCATATGCCAATCCTTCCCAGTATCATCAACCACTTTCATGAGAATTTTGTTGAGGGTTTTGTTAGTGGATTTGGCTTGGCCGTTGGTTTGTGGGTAATAAGGTGATGAGAAACTAAGTTGAATGTCAAAGGCATCGCAAAGTTTTTGTAGTGTTTTGTTTTTGAATTATTTTCCATTGTCAATGATGAGGCGATGAGGAACACCAAAGTGACAAATGATGTGATGGTTAATGAACTCACATATTTTCTCGGCTTTTTGGAGATGAGTGGTATGGCTTCCACCCATTTTGTGTAGTATTTGGTAGCAGTTATGATCCATTGATGGCATTGGGAAGAATGAGGATTGATTTCTTCGACAAGATCCAAACCCCATTGAGAGAAGGGCCAAAGGTCACGAGTGACCTGTAAAGCATGATTGGGTGTATGATGAAGGTTGGAATGTTGTTGGCATTTCACACAACATTTGACATAGTCACAACAATCATGGTTAAGGGTTACCAGTAGTAGCCTAGGCAAAGAATACACTTAGCAACAAGTAAGGCCACTAAAGTGACCTCCACATATGCCATCATGAACCTCCTTAATGGTATAAGGAATTTCAGAACTTGTGAGGCATCATAAGAGAATACCATCAAAGCCACACTTATAGAGGAGTCCCCCAGAATGACGAAATGAGAGACCTTTTTAAGGAAGGTGTGTGTTATCCATTATGGGTGAGATCAGGAGGTAAGATGGAGAGGGAAAGGTAGTGGAGTATTGTTTATACCAAAGGTCACTCGGGTCAGGGGTGTTGTTTTGATTGAGTAAACATCATGAGGTAAATAAGAAGGTGAATGGAGGTGTTGTATGGTGACAAATATTTTGGAATCGATAGGGGAAGTGGGTATTTGGGAAGCTAAGCAGGCCATGGTATCTACAAATTTGTTGGTTGAACGTGGGATGGTTTGAAGGGTGTAATGATCAAAGGTGGTCAAAAGTATGTCTACATGATGTTTATACTTTTGAAGTATCTGTTATGACATTGGTACATACCATTGACTTGGT
This sequence comes from Taxus wallichiana var. yunnanensis, assembly GCA_018340775.1. Lineage (NCBI taxonomy): Eukaryota > Viridiplantae > Streptophyta > Pinopsida > Cupressales > Taxaceae > Taxus > Taxus wallichiana. The sequence goes on along the minus strand of CM031242.1, from coordinate 441,562,921 downwards.
TTACGACCAATTGTGAATCACCAAAGATGTGGATTGATTTGACATCTAGGGCATATGCGGCCTGGAGACCTAGTACGAGCGCTTCATACTCAACAATATTGTTGGTGCATTCAAAGTCTAGTTTGAAAGACAAAGGCATGGGTTCTCCATCTAGAGGAATGAGGATAACACCAGCCCCTCCCCATGCTGACACTTGGAACCATCGAAGAACAGTGTCATTTGGTAAGGGGGTTCATCCAGGGAAAGAGTAGTAATTGACTCATCGGGAAAGTCAAAATTAGAGGGTTGATCCCTAGAAATAGGTGCATCAGCCAGTTGGTTGGTGATATCCTAGCCCTTGATGGACTTTTGGTGAATGAATTTGAGGTCAAGATCAGCTAAAAGCATAAGCCATCACATGGCATGCTGATTTTGATAAGGTTTGGCGTACATGAAGTGTAAGGGATTGGTGTTGGTCATGACATAGGTTTTGTGGTTGAGTAGGTAATGGTAGAGTTTGGTGGCAACAAAAACTAAGGCTAAGAAAAATTTTCTAGATGGTTATATCAGGTTTCATAGTCCAAAAGAGTATGGCTTATGTAATAAACCCCTGCTCCCTGTGTTGTTCATCACGATGAGCGAGCATGGCTCCCAAGGAATGATCGGTAGCTGATATGTATAGGTAAAAAGGTTGATCATCTTTAGGTGGAATGAGTATGGGTGGTTGGAGAAGGTATTGTTTTAGGGCCTCAAAAGCTTTTGTGATAGTCATCATCCCATTTAAAGGAGACATCCTTCCTAAGAAGATGATGAAATGGTTGACACCGATCAGATAATTGTGAAATGAAACGGTGAATGGACTGCAATTTACCTTGTAGGCTACGGAGTTGTTTAAGGTTAGTGGGGAGGAATTTCAGAATGGCCTTGACTTTAGTAGGGTCAACTTCTATACCATGGAGGGAAACAATAAATCCTAGGAGCTTTCTTGAGAGAACCGCGAAGACGCACTTTTTAGGTTAAAGGCGGATGCAATATTTAATGAGGCGGTCAAAGATGGTTTGAGGATGGCGAGGTGCTTCAGCGCGATGTTTAGATTTGGCCAAGAGATCATCCATGTAATCTTCCAATATGTGATGCATGATATCATGGAAGATGTAAGTCATAGCACGCTGATATGTAGCACCAAGCATTTTTAAGGCCAAAAGGCATGACTCGATAGCAAAAGGTTCCCCAAGGGGTAATGAATGTGGTCTTGTGCTGATCTTTGGGGCAAGAAAAATTTGGTTATAACTTGAGAAGCCATCCATGAGTGAGAGCATCTCATGACCAATGGTGAGGTCAACCAGTTGATCAATACCGGGTAAGGGAAAGTCATCTTTTGGGCAAGGCTAGGTTGAGGTCACATGGAAGTCCATGTAAATGTGGAGTCCCCTGTTGCTTTAGTAATAGGGACAATGTTAGAAATCCAATGAGGATAATCAATGGGTAAGATGAAGGAAATGAAAGAAGGCATCTGAAGTTTTCTTTGATGAGAAGAGCAATGCGAGGTGCATTTTCTCTCACTTTTGTTTGATAGGTTTGGCATCGAGAATGGTTACGATATTGTGGACCACTATGGTGGGGTCAATATCGGGCATGTCTACGTAAGACCAAGTGAAAGTGTGGTTATGATCTCGGAGAAAAGAAGTGATGGCTTCCTGTTTAGCAACATCTAAAGATTGTTTGATCTTTAGGATGTGTGGGTCATCTTGAGTATGAATGTTGATCTCGATAGTTGATTCATTCAACATGGTTTGCGTCTCAGAGGGTAACAACCGATGAATATATGAGTCCTCTACACCAAGGTAGGTGAGTATGGATTCATCATCCTGACATTGAATGATGTTAATTATAGGTGTGTCATCATCGATCATCTCAGGATACAGGAATGGGAGAGTGGAAGGGGCCTCGCCTTCACATTGATAAGTCAAAGGCCCCAAGGAAATGGTGTTTATGAAAAAAAAAAAAAGTTAGGGGGATAGATTCAGGATCCATCGACTCTGTCGGTGAGGGTGGTGATGAAGGTGGAGCGGGTGAAGGTAGTGATGAAGATGAAGGTGGAGGAGGGCTAGGGTCTTCAATGAGTTCAATGCGGGCCTGTTTGGTAGGAGGTTCAGGGAAGCCGATACCACTACGGTCATTATGTTTGTGGGTGGTACATGGAATAAATGGTATGGTGGCCTTGCTGTAAAAGCCAAAACCAAAACCCTTCCACACACAGTGGTGTAGGAAGGTGTGGGAAAAATGGTGATTGGTAAGTGATTGGAAGTTAGTGGAAAATGGGTGGGGTTGTGATGGTGGTTCAGGTGTGTAAGTGGTAGTATCAAGTCCCCCATAGGTGAGACTAGTACGAAGATGAGGAGGACCATAAAGGAGGTGTTCTCCTATATGGTGATCATAGTGAGGGTGTTGGTGAAGGCTTCCATACTCATGTGGAGTAAGGAATGTGTTGACACTATATAGGCGGTACTCCCCCAGAGTGAGGCATTGAAAAACACCTTCCAAGGGATTAGTGGTTGGTATGTAGGTAGTTGGTATGGATGATGTGTGGAGGTCGATGCAGAGGTGGAGTTAATGGATTGGGAAGCTAATGGGTCAGCCATGGAGGTTATAGTAGTGGTAGGAATGGAGGAGGTATGTGTGGTGAAAGAAAGTGGTATATTGGTAGGTGGAGGTGTAGGTGAAGCAGTATTGGTTACGGAGGTAGATGGCTTGACAGGTATGAGCACATCATTGGGTCGGTAAAGCATGTTGCATGTTTTGAAAGGTGATGGGTCAGCTAGAATGGTATAAGTGTGTCCTTGTGTTCAAACTTTACACAACGATGCAAAGTGGAAGGAACGCAACCCATGACATGGATCTAGGGTCTACCAAGCAACAAGTTATATTGGAATTCCCCCTCCAAAACATAAAACAATTCTAGAATAGTGTGGGGGCCCACACGAACATGAAGGATGATAGTGCCTAGTGTGGAGGTGATAGCATCGTTGAATGAACGTAACATGACTAGATGTTTATGCATGTAATTGTCAGGTATGCACATTTGAGAAATGCATGGGATGAAATGATGTTAATGCTAGCACCTCCATCAATCATCACATGGCATACCGTATGTCATCAATGTGGACAGAGATGAAGAGGGTTGGGTCCGGGTCATCATTTTGGTGTGGCGCGATCTCCTCCTCTGAGAAGCTAAGGGAGGCCACTTGGTGAACAAGGTGAGGTGAGGATGAAGGTGGTAATTTGGTGAGAGAGGCTACATGATGGGGTGTGATAATGGAGGCTACGGGTGTAGGGTCATTGGGTAAAACCTCAATAGATTGAAGAACCTCCATGAGGGCTTGACGATGGGATTCCGAGGTTTGGATGAGGTCATATAAGGACATTTTGAGGGGAGATTGGTGTAATTTTTGAGCATGGTGTGATGTGTGACACCATTAGAAATGGGATACGTGGGGCCATGAGATAGTTATTTTAGGTATGGGTGTAGATGGTATGTTGGGTATAGGATTGGTTGGTGGGTCAGTTGCCTTTTCTTTTCCCTTCTGCACACGTGTAGTGACATGTATCATGTTGATTTGAGGGAAGTTAGAAAATGGAGAAGGTGTAGGGTGAGTGGTATAATGACACGATGGGAAAAAACCTATCGGAGGAGAAAACCTTGTGAGGTCAGCTGGGTGCAACAACATTTGGGTGGTGGCGTGGCAAGTTCTCTAATGTGAACCATGTTAATTTCAAATCTTGGGTGTGGCTCTAGGAGCTGTGAGGGTGGAGGTTGTGGTTGTTGAGTGGGTAGTGTGGGAATGGGTGTCGGTGAAGCAGGATCCTCGTCGAGAAGGTCATCATCAAAGTTGGTTTCTGGTGGACACAATTGGATAAGGATGGTTTTCAAGGCCTTATAGTTCTCCACATCATGCCCTAGCACATGATGGTATGTGTAAATTTTAGTATCATCAAACCCTTTTGGCTTGGGTTTGAGGGGGTCATAAGGTTGGAGTGGTGGTAATGTGATAACAGAAGTCTCGAGGAGGTTGGTTAAAATTTTGGCATAGGACCCTGCTAGTGGATCACAATGGGAAGTGAACGTGGGTTTGGGTGTAGGTGTGGTTGATTATTGAGGAATTTTTTGGAAGAGTAGGAATAGGTTGAAGCTATGGGTTTAGGTGTCGGTGTGGTTTGAGGTATCATGGTTAGGTTTGTTTGGGTAGGGGTATAGTAGATGGATGGGTAGGAGGGTGTGGGGTTGTTTTGACTACCTTGTTGTGGGGTAGTGGGGTTTTGTTTTTGGGTTGCACCTTCTTGGGTAAAGGTGATGTGGGTGTACGAGGTCTAGAAGGAAAATAAAGATGGAGGAAGAGGGTGAGTTACCCATGGGGATAATGGGGGTGCTGTGAAGGTAGATGACGCGTGGGTCATACTTGGGGTGTGAGGGACAATGACTGAAGTGTAGTGGGTAGTGAAGCAATAGCTAAAGGTATTGGAGGTATTGGTGGTAAAAGACTGCAGGTGGGTGTAAGTCATGTTGTGTGTCTAGGTAGGTTAGAGGTTTGTGAGGAAGGAATGGGTTGTTGTGTTATTGGTTTATGGATGGGTGAAGGGTGCTTGACCATGTTGGGAAGCTGAGGTCTTAAGGTAGATGGGACAAGTATGGGTGTGATTGGTGTGGTTGGGGTATGAGGTCGATGAGTTTGTTTCTTTGGTTTGGGTGTTGGAGTAGGTGTGGTATTTGATGTTGGAGGATGTAGCTAAATCTAGTTTAATAGTGGATGAGTAAGGCTGGTGGTGGGGTGACCCCTAAAGTGGTAATAGGTTTAGTGGAGGCAAATGTTGTGGGTATGGGTTTGGGTTTAGATGTAGGTCGGGTTATGGGTAAGGGTGTGGTGTGAGTGCTAATGGGTATCGTGGAAGGGGTTACGACAATAGTGGTTGTATTTGGTTTGATGGGTCGAAATGTGTTTGGGTAGATAGTGGAGGTATCAGCGAGGGATCTCATCATGTTGAGACATGGAATAAAGAGGCCCCCATAAGTAAAGCCCTATCCACATAATCTAAGTGATCAGCCAAACGTGAGAACGACACGTCTATGGGTGGAGTTGGTGAGGACCTAATGGGAATTCCCATAAAATGTGTCTTAGAGATGGGGAATTGGCCAACTTCAGCTTCCATGGGTAAGAGAGCCAAAAGTAGGTCTATTGGATTTTGGGTAGCTGATGGAGAATGCTCGCCAAGAGGTAAAGGTATCTCAACTGGGTCTATGATGGGTGGAGGAGATGATGGGAGCTCCTCTATAAGTGGAGGAATGGATAGGTGCTCCTCTTTGGGTGGAGGAGTGGGTGGAGGAGGGTGGGTCTCTCCTCTCGTAGGTGGAGGAGGTAATGGGTGCTCCTCTCAGGTGGAGGGTAGTGGGATTCTCGTAGGTGGAGGTAATGGGAGCTCCTCTATGGGTGGAGGAGGTACTGTAGGTAAAGGTTCTCTAAGTGGTGAAGCTAGGGGTGAGATGGTCTCAATGTTAGTGGAAAGACCCTTCGTAGGTGATGAAGGAGATGAAAGGTGTTCCTCTATTGGTGAAGGAACAATGGAGGTTGGTTCCAATGTGGAAGGAGGATTTGGGATAGGATTTCCTCTATGGAAGGGATGTGAGGTAATTGAGAGGTGACATGTACCTCATTAAAGATAGCATGAACCTCACGGGTATGGGTATCGTGAGTGGATGTCTCACCGGTTTGATTGGATGAAGGGGCATGGTTGGGAAATGGTTTTTGAAGATTTGTAGATTTTGGTTGGGGTGGAATTGGGATTATCCAGTTAACTCACCTTTCTCGAGCATTTCTTGGACAATATTCTTGAAAGTGATGTAGTTTCCATCACTATGACCCTTTACTCGATGATAGTTATAGAAATCATGTTCTTTATACCATGTGGGCATGGGGTGAGTAGGGTCAAAACCAGTGTGTGGTTTTATGGGTGGAAGGGTGATGGCTCTAGCTTTGATAAGATTTTCTAAGACAGAAGAGTAAGGTTCCCAATTGGGGTATATTTTCGTTGCTCTTGTCTAAATCAAAAAGTCTGGACAGGTGAGAGATTAGATGAAGGTGTAGCTTGATTGATGGATGAGCTGGGTCGGCCTTGAGTACCACTATGTTAGCGGTGCCCTTAGCTTTTGAATAATTGGTTTGTGGTTTGGAAGAGGAAGAGGTATCATTCAACTTGAATGTCGAATTCTTATTACGTAATTGGATTTTCTTCTCTTCGATGGCCCGAATCTCTAACTTTCGTGCCATAGTGAATGCCTCATCGAATGTTTAGAAGGTTTGGACCTGCAAGGTCGGGGAGATATGTCTAGTGCAAGCTCGTGTGAAGAGCTCAATGAGTTCATTTTTGGCAATTGGAAGGTAAGTTGATTGATTAGGCTATGCGCAAAGAAGTGACAAAATCTGCGATAGATTCATCCTCATACTAACGTGTGGAATATAGATCGGTCATGGTAACCTTCTTGATGATATTGATAGAGAAATGATCCAAGAAGGCTTGGGCTACCTAATTGAATGAGAATATAGAGTGTTTAGGTAACCCACTATACCAATCTAATGCAGTCTCAGTGAGGGACATGGGAAAAGTTCTCAAAAGCAAGGCATCATCATGAGTGATCAGATAACACCCATGTTTGAACGACTGCAAATGTTGTTGTGGGTCTTCTTTTCTATTGAAACGATTGAATTTAGGCATTTCCCAATGCACAGGGTATGAACGGATAGGAATGGATGGGTGAATAGGCTCATTGCAAATCTCGTCGTAGGTGAGAGTGTTATGGGAGCTGGAAACCGATGCCTCTAATGTCTGCATCTTGTCCAACATCAATTTAATTAGGTCATTGGTGGGTTGTGATGATTGGATGCCTCCTATAGCATGAGGAGGTTGGTTTTGGGCATATAACAAGGGTGACACTCTAGTGTATGGGGCTTCCATGTAGGGTGGTGGAGAAGAAGGTAGTGAAATAGGGGGTACATACCGAATGAATAATGGATGAAATAGAGGTTGTTGGTAGTATGTATATGGGGGTGGAAGGGTCGTGGTAACCCTAGTGGCAATAGGGCTAATGATTGTGGAATGGAAAGAACCACATTCTGAAATGGGGTAGGGGTCACCGACACTAGAGGTGGGAATGTAGCTACATGTATGTATGAGACATTAGGGGTGGATGAGGTTGTGTTTGGGGTAGTCGTCGAGGGTATGGTGGATGTGATGGGTGCCACAGAGGTAACAGACGTGATAGTCATAGCAGGTATAGAACCTAACTATGAAATGACTGGGGGTAAGGTGGATGTGGGCAGCATGAAGCTAGATGGGGCTAATGTGGAAGTGGGTGAGAGTCAGGGGATAGATATGGCATGTCATATATCAACTGACCCGAGGTGTCTCGAGTGGACGAGTGGGAAAGGTAAAACTGCAAGGCGGTAGGGTTCTGGTCAAGGAGTCATGTGAACTCCTCATCTCCGGTAGTGATAGTAGTAGGCTGGATGGGATCCATGGCTGGTGATAAAATAGAAGGTGGTGAAGGACTAGGTGGGAGTGGTTGACAACTGGCATGAAATATGAGGGCACTTGCTTGTCTTTGAGTCAAGCACCATGTGAATCAAGATCGATAAGGTAGGGCTGATTCTCTATAAATGATACAGAGGACAAAGTAGAATAGGTGAATCTGGTGATAAAAAGTGGATGAAGTAACAAATGGTGGCTGGAATGTGAAACAGATAACCAATGCCGGTTAGGGAAAACTGACGTTGGTTAGGGGTAACCATTGCCAGTCACTGTAGAAAATGGACAGTAAGTAAACAACAAGGCAGAAGGTAAAATCTGACAGGTATGCCAAATCTAAAGATGTTTAAAACATCAATGGGAAAAAATAAGTGATAGAGACTATGAAAAGTGGAAGAAAGTGAAGTAATATGTCCTTTTGAGTAGATTAGCAAAAGGACTTGGAACCAACGTCGGTTGGGTATAATCGATGGCGGTTAGAGGTAACCAATGATGGTTACTGTGAAATTGAAATAGTGATGAAAGAAAGTGGTTGTGAATTAAAATATGATGTAGAATCAAACCCAAAATTTTGGAAATGATGATGATATGGCCCATGCACACTCAGTGAAGCCGGAATACACTAGCTATGATGAGGAGAATGCAAGGATGAACAAGAAAGTGACGAACATGATCTCTCACCTCAAAACATGCAAGCCAAACAAAAACACTAAGAAAATATGATTATAGGAGTGCCTTTTCTATTATGTTTGTGTAGCTTATGTTATTTAAGGACTGACACATGAATTGTGAAATAGAGTTTTTGGTGAGGATGGCTTTCTACAAAGAAGGAGATCTAAAAGGTGAGGTTTTGGTATGTTATGGTGGGGGTGGGCTTCGCTTTGAAGTATGACTCGATAGAGCAGTGAGCTGGGTGCCCACTGTGTCGTGATCGTGTGATCACCTACAACTTCTTCTAGGTAGGATGTTGTTTAAGAATGTATGTATTTTGAATTTTTGTGTGGTTTGGTAAGACTCAGAGAAAGAGAAAAGGATAGAAGTGATTTTCTATGATTCGTTTGTCAACCATCAGCTGGTCATGACTTCCATAGATATAGGTTGCCCTCAATTAATGTGAGCTAATCCAATAAATCAGAATGGAATGCACTTGTTTTTAAACCCAAATCAAAAATGTGAAATTGTATGACACAATAAGATGAAGAGGAAGAGGATGCTCTTTCACTATAATGTAGAAAACATGAAGAAATGATTCTTTTAATTACACCAAAAGAAAATTTTCCTTTAGAGAAATAGAAAGAAGAGTAAGTAGATTACCAAGAAGAAAATTAGTGTGGATTAGAATGGAAAAGAAAATTAGAATGAATGAAATGCAATGAACCCCGGATGGGTTTTAGATTGCCAAAATGTTTCACCTTTTCTTAGATTGTTTCTTTGAAGTGTTGATGAAATAGATAGGGTAATAGGCATAGGAGGAATACTTGTTCAAATTTGGTTGATGGGTTGTTGCACGTGTATGACTTCCGAATCCACAGCTGATTGTGAGAGCTTCCTTTTGGCTAGGAGGAACTACCTGTAATGAAAACAAGACCACCAGAAGGAATTAAACAATATGGGCAGTGAACTGCCTAGTGTAAGCTAGATCCGGGAAGTATGATACTTCCTAGATGGTTGTCAGTCCACTATTTTAAACAATTCAATTTTGTAAAAAAAGTAAATCCTATTGTTATTTTGAAATGATTTAGGTATCTCACTTAAAAACACAATAAGAAATAGATCTAATCTAACAGGCTAAGCTAGAATAGAATCCAAAGGTCAAATGATTGGTTTTGGGTCTCTGCAGGTCTGATAAAGGTCTTGGGTAGATCACAGGTGAATGAGGGTGAGGTGAAATTAGGTGGGTAGGTCTCTATTCAGGGTTGTGTGGGAAAACATAGAGACCGGTGTCGGTTAGGGGTGACCGATGATGGTTAGGTATAAATAACCGGTGCCAAGTTATTGTGAGATCTGGAAATGTCACAAAATAGGCTTTTGGTCTCCTTTGTGATTACACAAAGGACTTTGGTTGGTCGGGATGAGGTATTGGGTGACTGGAGTAGGATTTTGCGAGGTTTTAATGGGTATATGGAGGTGAAAATGTGGAGAAGGTCAATAGGGAGCAAGATAAACAATGGATGATAAATGATGATGAAATGAAATAACCAAGAAAGTATGATGTTGTACTTACTTGGATTTCATTCCTGAAGGCTTGTGTATGAGGGATGGAGTTGCTAATGATGGGTTTGAAGGTCACAAGTGATCACCAACTGAAGAAAATCTTTTGCATGGGCTGCATGTACACTCCTCTTTGCTTGGATAGATCAGATCATGGTTGGGATGGCTGTGTAAGAGAAGATGCTCAATCTCCTTCCTTCGATGTGATTTTTCACTTGAATTTGGCTCTCTCAAGATGCGTTATCTCTATAAGATGTGTTCTTCTCGTTAACTTTATCCTAATGTTTTTGCCAACTTCCAACCTTGAGAATAAGGTTGTTTTGGGGTTAAAATGGTAACCGACTATGGTTCCGGCTTAACCGGCACGTGACTGTTAGGGGGTAATCGACGTTAGTCAAGGTGGGATTTCCTAGGTTTACTAAACTTAGGAGATCCTCCCGATTTTCTTCGATCTCATGTCGTTATCCCATGGATTAGACTGGGAGCCTCTTGTGAGCATGCAGGAATGTGGTTAGAGGGAATTTAGGCATTGATTTTTAGGGTTTGGGTAATTCTTAGTTAGTTATGGTAACTTACTAAGAATAGGTCTTAGGTTGAGTTGGCTTTGTGAAGTTTCTAAGTGAATGTATGTGTAGATATTATTTAAATAAGATATTTAAATAATAAATAGAGTGAGGGTAATGCATTAATTAAATTAAATTAATATTAGTGGGGTGAAAGGGGGTCATGGCTAGGTAAATGTAATAAAGGGTGCTTATATGTTGAGGGATTAAAGGGAGTGTGACCTAATTTTAGTGTCTACAGGGGAGGGTGAGGTGATAGGTCCAAAATAGGTGTGGTAAGATTTTGAGTGAGGATTGGAGTAGGCTAAGAGTTAAGTTGTTAGGTTTGGTGTATAGTCACAATGGCAGATATTGATTAAGAAAATTGATGTTGGTATAAGATGAACCGCCATGGTTAGGGTTAACCAAAGGTGTCGGTGACTGCAGTGGAACTATAAAATGTTGCGAGAATGGGTTTTGTGTCAACTTTGTGACTACACAAATAGTTTGCAAGGTGTTTTTAAGGTCTACGCGAGGGAGGTGGTTTTGGGATAGGTTTTTGTGAATTTTAAGTAGGGTGTAAGGGGGTGGTTGATAGAGAGAAAGTTGAGGGATAGATATAAGTAAGGACAAGTAATTAGATGAAGGAAAATAGAGAATACAACTACAAGTGACAGAGGAGAAACCAACTTACTTGGAGTTCATATGGGTTCTGAATGCCTGTAGTGGTGGAGAGGTGGTTGAAGATGTTGGTGATGGTTGATCTATGGAATGGTGCTCAAGATTACTATGGTAGTGCTTCCCAAAATCCTACCGTGGATGCAAAGGTCTTGTTATTAGTATTGGTCTTGGTTATGGTTATATAAACATGTGAAAGGGCTCTAGTTCTTCCTTGCATGTAGATATCTTTCGTTCCAAAACTTGAGAATGTGCCAACCTACCAAACAAGGTTACCAAAAATGAATATAAGGTAACTCGATAATGGTTTAGGGTGACCGGTGTCGATTAAGGGTCGAATGGCATCGGTTAAGGTGGGAAATCCTAGGTTTACTAAAAATTCTAGATCTTGGCAATCTTTTTGGGCTAGCTCATTTTATCTTCATAGATCAAAATGGAATGTTATGTTTTAATGATTGGGAATATGGTTAAAGGGAGAATAAGCATATGATTTTAGGGTTGCACTAAGTCTCAGTTCATTAAGGTAGGTATGGTGAGTTAATGTTGAGTCCTAGTAAAGGGAAATATGCTAAAAATAGGTTTGTGGTGAGGTGTCTAGGTGAGGTGGAAATTAGTTTAATTAGGGTAGTTAAATAATGAATATTATGAGGATGAGTATCACTTTAATTATAAATAATTAAATTAATATTAATGTGGGGTAAAAGGGTCATGGTTAGGTGAATATGTTTGAGTTGGCTATTTGAAAAGGGACAAAGGGAGTGTGACCCAATTTTGGTGTCTACATTTTTCATTTTTGATGTGTAACTTGTATTGATAAGTGACACTTACAAAAATAGAAAGCAATTTTCCCATGTGTGGGTGAAGGTGATTCCCTTCAAACAAGGAACTGATGGGTGAAAGATAGAATTAGTGAGTGGTTTGATAAATGTGTAGGTGGTGAAGATATGTGGGGAAGGGTTTGAGGATTGAGGGAAAGGGTGATGGTTAACTCGGGTAAGAGGTAGTAGGCTAGGGTCAAAATCAGGTCATGGGTAATGGAAATCAAACGCATGCACATGTATAGATTGCAACACGGTACTAGGTTGAAGAGCTTGTAAACTCTACATCGTCCAAGGTCAATAGGTTTATCTAAACAAGGGTGAAGTGAGTCAGGTATCCAAGGTATAGGATATGGTCCGGAAACATAATGTAGGTCAGGTGCAGGAACGTTTAGGTATGTTCTGGTACACCAAAGGTTTGGTCGGGATAAATGGCATGGAAATAGGAAAGGTATGGTTGGTAGGCTAAAACAACATAGGTAACAACATCGCAAGGTATAGTGAGTGCATAAGGTCAATGGTCATACCAAGTAGGTCGAGTTCAAGAAAATAGGTCATGGCATGGGTAAGGCCAAGGTATAGGTAAAATACCAATTCCTAAGATGCAACAAAGGAATTGTAGGGGTAGGTTGAGCTTGTAGGTATGGTTTAATGGGTGGCCGGAATGATAAAAGGTGCGTTGACACTAATGGTTACAGGAAAAAGAAAGCTTAGCAAGGCCAAATAGATACAAGTATGAGGTTGTAGTTATCATTACTAGGTTGAACAACATAGGTATCATCATCGAATATGCAATGAGTGAGTGAATTGGAGTGTCCACATAATCAACAGTTGTGTAGGTAGGTGTGGGGAGGGTAGGTTGTAGGTAAGGCCATGTGAGGGGCATAAACATGCCCCAACTAATGGTGAGGTTGGGTGATAAGTAATAAGGTCATGGGGTGAGGTGTAAGGTCAAGGTCAACTTTGGGTTAGGTGGGAAAAGGTTTTGAGCAAGTAGATGTGGTGCAATGTGGAGTAAGGGGGTCAAAAAAGGATAACCGACACCAGTTATGGAAAACCGATGCCGGTCTAGAGAAACCAACCGTGGTAGGCTAGGGCACATGACCAATGTTGGTCAACTTAAACTGACATCGATTAGGTTGGGGTAGGGTAAAAAAGTAAAAATCCGTATGTTATGGATTCATTTTAACCTATCCACTTTATAGAAAATGACAGAGTGAATTATTTTTCATCATTTTTGTGAAGAAAAGAAAGAGGCGTTTGTACAACGCTGAGTTGGAGGTATCTGAATGGTTGGAGGAAGTAGGTGGACAGGGCCACGAGATCATTCAGAGAAATTGGATTGGTTGAGAACCAAGATTTTTATTGGAGGAATGGAAATAGCAAGGTGGAGGTGTGGGAGATCCAAAGCAATGGGAGACTTGACATCCCGAGTGAGGAGCGCACTATGTGTAGAGGTAGGATTCAATCCATTTGTAGTTTTGGATTAAAATGTTTTAGGGAAAAATGAAAAAAATGGGGGTCAAAATTTTGAATATGGATAAATTAAATTGATTTGGGTATGGGAGAGGCCACGAGAGGTGATTTAGGTAATAAAAATGATTTTGGGTGGGTTGGTTGGGTGTTTGGGTAGGTTTTATAGTCTATTTTCAAATTTTAGAAAATTTGGGGGTGTGGAGTTTCAGTTATGGAGCGAAACAGAGACTAACATCGATTAGGGTGACCAGCGTTAGTCGAATTAGCCCACATCGGTCACGGTGAGGTGACCGATGTCGGAATAGATGAATATGCGACCAAAGCGGTTAGTAATGACCGATATCAATCAACATAAATGGGGTGAGGCTAGATTGGGAGGGTAAAGAGTGGGTGGAAATAGGAATGGGTAGAAATGGGGTATAAGAGGGATTGAAAGAGAGATAGGAGGAAAGGAGTTAGGTAAGTGATGTCCCAGGTAACTTAATATGGGGTTGGGGTTAGTAGGCACAAGGTAGATGATAGTTTAGGGAAGTAGGTATGGAATAGATAGGTGTGTGGCATTTTTGACATGGTTGATTTGTATGGGTGCAGGCATGGCATCAGCTGATGATGTGGGATAGATTCCCACCATTGTTGGGGGAGATATGACCTCATGTCACCACAAAGGAGTGGGGGCACATTCACGTGGTTGGCCTAGTTGGCATTAGGTAGTATAGGTAGATCCAACGAGATCATAGTCTAATGGTCACGTCATCGATAGATGGGATGCCGTGACCAACACTTTCCATTTACCCACTAGTGGGATGTTTAACTGATATTGCAGTTTTTGATTGTTGGTGATTTTGTATATACAAAGTGTCGGTTAATGTGGAATTCAAGGAGATGATCAATATGTTTAGGGAGATGGTGAAGGAGTTTCTTGAGCATAACGTGAGTCTTATATATAGGGTAATGTAGGCAATACACCTAGAAGAAGATGCGGTTGGAAGTATTGATGATGGTTGAAGTAGGGTGATATGCTCTACCCGATTCGAGAGGGTGGCCGATTCCCGAGGTTTGATGGGGATGTGGGAGGTGGTGGAGGATTGGGTCCACTTTTCTTGGGCACCTGCCTATTCAGTGAAATTATACAAGAGAGCTCCTGGGGTGACCAAAGGATGTTCCGCTATGGCTTATGTTGTACCTTCTTGTTGCATTGTTGGGCTTATGAGCACATTGTGATAGTGCGGCCACGAGTATTTCCAAGAGAGCAGATTGGCATAGAGGTGGACAAAGAATAGGTTACAAGAGGTGGTGGTAGTGAATGGGATCGTCGATGAGGCAAGGAGGTGAGCTATTATGTTATGCACTATAAAAAGAGGTTTGAGCATCTTTATACAATGGATATTGTATGACGGTTGTATGTGGGCTACATCAAATTTAGGGGTATGAGGGGATCTACGGGGTTTTTACGATTACGGTGGATACAAAGTTAGACATGTCGGTGAGTATGAGATGATTCTAGTGGATATAGTTTGGCAAATAGATTTGGACTAGTCCAGATGTGCCCCTACCTATGTACAATATTACTAAGAGGATGTGGAGAGGCCTTTTCTCGCTACTACACCCTATAAATCCAAAGAGGTCGGTGGAGATCTGGTGGATGTCTAGATTGATGATTTAGGGGTGACTGGTGGCTATAGATGGTGGTAGGCTACAAAGTTATAAGTAGCACCTCCACGGCTAGAGAAATTGGATTTGGCTATAGTGATAGTGCAAAGAGATGCACTACAAGGACATGTGACAACATTGAGAGTGCATTGGTGTCATTGTACGGGCATAGGTAGTTACCTGGATGGGGCAAGTGACTATTTTACAGGGATAGATGGCACATGTATAGCACATGCACAGGGGCTAGGGTAGGATGGGGCATGATTGCCACTCTGCAGGCACATGTCACGGGTAATTAGAGCCAGCTAGTGGCATCACAGGCATAGGTAACCACCTTACAGGGTCAAGTGACTATATTACAAGGGCAGTTGGCTACTTCCCAGGGACATGTGGTGGTACATGTACTAAGGCTCAAGGACTAAGGCCAGCAAAGTAGGTATTAATACATAGGTGGCAGTGTGAGGCCCATGGCACCACCACAAACACTATTAATGATGTGGTTCAGAGGATTCCTTGAGTGAGGTGCGGTATGATTAGGATCACCTAATGGCTGTAGGGATAGATGTCCCATCCTATGCAGAGCACATAACATAGTAGGCCTCAGTGAGAGTACCAAGTCCCACACTCATAGTGTAGAGATTACAGATGGTGCCAAAGAGCCCAGAGATAAGGTCGTGAAATGCCACTAGTTTATGGAGACAAGCGCCAGGTGAGGGGCCATCGATGTTAGGACCGAGGCCTATTGAGGGTGGAAAGATGTTAGCTGGATGCCACACAGATTAGAGGAGGTGGAGGAGATGGGTGAGACATGCATGGAGGGTATCTGATGGGGAGGTGATTGATATATGTGCGTACTTCCCTTTTTGTTTATTTTTGATATATACTAGCTTGCGTGCCAAAGAGAGTGAGGATGTATATGATATTTTTGAGATTTTTGAGCATATATCCACCTACGTTCAAGATGGTGAGGTTGTATATGAGAGTTTTGAGAGATTTATATTATCTATATCAAGTGTATATTGGATGGATACACAAATTTTTATGATGAGATCAATGATTGTGTATGATGTACTTATGTTGGCAAAATTTGATTGTTATTTGGAGATGGATGGAAACTAGGTGTATTAGGCTTGGTTGAGTCATGTGATATGTATGATGGAGTCAGGTTATAGGCATGATGGAGTTAGGTTGTAGGCATGATGGAGTCAGGTCATAGGCATGATGGAGTCGGGTCATATGCATGATGGTGTTTTGTTTTTAATTTTGATTTAGTGTCCAAGATATTGGTAACATGGGAAATAAATGATGCGTTATATGTATGTTATGGATTCGATATTGTGGAAATGTGAAATTATTAATTGATATTTTTATGATGTGAATCATGGTAGATATGTATGTTTGTATTAATTTCCAAGTGTTGTAGAAAATGAAAACTAAGATAGAATATGAATATAAAGATGGGGTAAAATAGGTTAGGGTAAAGAGTGTCCGAGATAACCTCCAAGGGCCCCATGCCCTAGGAGTGTTGCCTACATAGCCCCGATGAAAAGAGGCCTCAGGTTGATGTAGTTCTTTCATAAGCTAGGAAATAGTATGATGAATTAGAGGAATGGATTGGTAGGTTTTAGGTATGATTGAGTGTAGATTATAGGCATGGTCAAGTTTTAGGTGACATGTATGGTTGAGAGGTGAAAATGTAGGTGTCCATGGTTTGGTCCTATATACGATAATCAATAAGTAATGAGGAAGGCGAATGGTAATAAGTGGTAAAAGAGCCACGTAATTGATAAGAACCTTAATGATTCTACCATACCCAAGATGGGCTTATGAACGTAAGACCCTAAAGGCGTTGGATAGTGGACTATTCTAATGGTGAAGAAAGTCACATGATTACGAAATGTCGCAGCTGTGGAAAGTCCCTTGAGCACAGAGAAAATTAGGGTGAAAAGGCAATGAGGTGAAAGTGGGTGGTTTAGCGTAACTTAGTGTACGCCAACATGTTTACCTAGCAAGAAACCCAAGATCAAAAATAGGTAAGTCCATAACAAAAAATTCATCATTTTCTTCATTTTTTTTAATAGATTGATTAATGTGGAAAGTCTATATGGGATGAGTATATTATCTCCTTGAGGTCTTTGCAAATCTAATCGATGTGAGAAGATTCTAGCTATTTTTATTATATTTTTTCAATGACTTTATATAGCTGTCCTTCAAGGGAGCAGTCTATTTATAGCGGCGAGGTAGAAAGAAGAGATGTCCCTTTTTGAGGGAGTCATCTTTTTCTGGAAGTTTGACTCAAGGATTTGAATCCCATTTTATTTTTGGACGTTTAAGTCATGGACAAGACTATAGAGGAAGATTAGGTTCTTGTTTAGAAGAAAAACCATAAGACATAGAGGTTAACTATGAAAGAGGTGGTTTCAAGTGATGAATGACCATGGGATTCCATATTTTAAAAAGATGAAAAGTATCCATGAGAATCATGTTGTGAGTAGATCCGTGGTACTCATATTGAAGATAAGGATGAAAGGTGACAAGTAATCACACGATTCTTGTTTAGTCATTGATCCTAAAAAATGGGTAATATGGAAGGTGAACATTGCTCAAGGACGAGCGGTCATTTGAAATATAGTGATATAGAACTTGATGTCAACAATAAAATGGTCAATATGTAAGGCATTGAAGGGATCAGGTTTGGGTTTACCTTCGAGTGAAGATAGACGATAAGCACCTGATCCATAGGCGTGGGTAATGATATAGGGTCCAAGCCAATTAGGAGAAAAATCTCCTCGTTTACTTTTCTCTTCTTTAGTTACATGTTGATTTTCCTTCAGGACAAGGTCACCGATCTGGAAGGTATGTTCATGGACACATTTTTCATAGGCACACTTCATAAATTTTTGGTAGATTTGGAGATGGTCAAGAGCATTGAGACGTTGTTCATCTAATAACCCAAGTTGCAACAAATGATTCTAGAAAAAGTCATCATCATTGAGCATGTCTTGTAGTTAGATGTGGAGAGATGGAATCTGGATTTCTAGAGGCAAGATAGCCTCGATACCATAGACTAGAGAAAAGGTGTGGAAGTAGTTAAATGAAGTGCGAATACTAGTGCTATAAGCCCACAAGGCAAAAAGAATGTGTGAATGTCAATCCTTTCCCATATCATCAACTACTTTCATAAGAATTTTTTCAATTTTTTATTGGTTGATTCTATGTATCCATTGGTTTATGGGTAATAAGGTGACGAGAAATTGAGTTGGATGCTAAAAGTGTTACACAACTTACGTAGGGTTTTGTTTTTGAATTTCTTTCCATTATTAATGATGAGACGGTGAGGAACACTAAAGAGAAAAATTATATAATGGTTGATGAATTCACATATTTTCTCGACTTTTATATAAATGAGGGGGATGTATTCTAGCCATTTAGTGTAATATTCAATAGCATTTATAATCCATTGATGGCATTGTGAAGAATGGGGATTGATCTCTCCAACAAGATCCAATCCCCATTGAGAGAAAGGACAAAGGTCTCTTGTGACCTATAAGGCATGAATAGGTGTGTGATGAATATTAGCATATTGGTGGCACTTCACACAACATTTGACATAGTCACAACAATCATGTTTTAGGTTTGGCCAATAATAAACAAGGAGAAGAATGTGTTTAGTGATAGTTAAACCACTAAAGTGGCCTCCAAAAATTCCATCGTGAACTTCCTTGATGGTGTAGGTAAATTAAAAACTTGTAAGGCATCATAAGAGAATACCATAAAATATGCACTTATAAAGGATACCACCCATGATGACATAAAGCAAGACACACTTTTAAGAAAGGCACATTTTCTATTCCGAGTGAGATTAGAAGCTATAATGGAAAGGGAAAGATAGTCTACAAACTACTGATACCAAAGGTCACGTGCGTCTAGTGCAACAGTTTCAATGGAGTAAACCTCACAAGGTAAATAAAAGGTTGATTGTAACCGTTGTATTATGACAAAGATTTTAGAGTCAACAGTGAAGTAGGTATCTCGAGAATCCAAGAAGGCCATGGTATCTACAAACTTATTGGTACAATGGGGGTGGTTTAAAGCTCATATCAAACATAGTCAAAATTATGTCTACGTGATGTTTATACTTTTAAGTATTTCATTACGACATCGGTATAAATACCATTGACTTGGTTTATAACCAACTTAAAATCACCAAAGATATTAATTGACTTAACATCTAAGGCATAAGTAGCCTAGAGACCCAATATGAGTGCTTCGTATTCGGTGATATTGTTTGTATAGTCAAAATCTAGTTTGAAAGATAAAGGCATGGGTTCACCACCACAAGGAATGAGGATAACACCAATGCCACCCCCATGCTAAAATTTGGAACCATAAAAAAGAGGGTCATTTGGTAAGTGATATCATCCAAAGAGAGGGTAGTAATGGATTCATCTAGTAAATCGAAGTTAGAGGGTTGATTCCTGGAAAGAGGTGCATCTGCTAGTTTTTCAGTGATGGTTTAGCCTTTGATAGACTTTTGATGGATGAATTTGAGGTTAAGGTCGGCAAGAAGAAGCATGAGCCAACATAAACACATTGATGTTAGTAGGGTTTGGCGTACATGTAATATAATGGGTCAGTATTGGTGATGACAAAGGTTTTATGGTTGAGGAGGTAATGATGAAGCTTGGTGGCAACAAAAACTAAGGCTAAATATATTTTTTCAAGCATGGGTATATCTAGTTTCATAGTCCAAAAGGGTACGCTTATGTAATAAACCACTTGTTCTCTATGTTTCTCATCGAGATGAGTGAGCATGGAACCTATAGAATGGTCAGTGGTGGAAATGTATAGGTAAAAGGGTTGGTCATCCTTATGAGGAATGAACACGATGGTCAAGAAGGTATATTTTTAAGGTGTCAAAGGTTGTATGGAATTCATCATCCCATTTGAATGAAATTTCCTTCTTGAGCAGATGATGAAATGGTTGGACGATGGTCGAAAAGTCGAGATAAAATGACGAATAAATTGTAGCTTACCTGCAAGCTTTGAAGTTTATGGATATTAGTAGATGGGGGAATTTCGAGAATAGCCTTCACTTTAGCATAATCGACTTATATTCCATTCAAAGAAATGATCAAACCAAGGAGTTTTCCTGAAAGTACCGTAAAGACACACTTCTTAGGTTGAAGGAAAACACAATACTTGATGAGGAAGTCAAAGATGACCTTAAGTTCTATCGTGTGTTTGGCCCAATGTTTTTATTTGGCCAAAATATCATGTACATAATCTTCTAATATATGATGCATGATGTCATGGAAGATATAAGTCATGACTCGTTGATATGTAGCTCTAGGGTTTTTAAGGCCAAAAGGCATAACTCGATAAAGAAAGTCCCCAAGGAGTGATGGAGGTAGTTTTGTGTTGATCTTATGGAGTGAGTAAATTTTATTATAACCCAAGAAACCATCAATGAGTGATAGAATTTCATGGCCGGTGGTGAGATCAACCAGTTGGTCAATTCCTAGTAGGGGAAAATCATCTTCAAGACAGGCTAGGTTGAGATCACAAAAGTTTGTGCAAATCCAAAGTCCCCCTTTTGCTTTTGTAACAGGAACAATGTTAGAAATCCATTGGGGATAGTCAATGGATAGGATGAAGGAAACCGAGAGAAGGTGTTGAAGTTCTTCTTTGACTAGAAGAGCAATACGAGGATGCATTTTCCGTAACTTTATTTTTATGGGTTTGGCATAAAAATGGTTATGATATTGTGGAACATGATTTTTGGGTCAATACCAGGCTTATCGGCATAGGAACAAGAAAAATCATCACTATAGTCCCAGAGGAAAGAGGTAAAGGATTCCTATTCAGCAACATCTAAAGACTGACCTATCTTTAGAATGTGCGGGTCATCTTGAGTATCAATGTTGATTTTGATAGTCGATTCATTCAACATGGTTTCAAGGCGTCTCGAGAGGGTAACAACCGATGAATATAGGAATATTCCACACCAAGGTAGGTGAGGATGGACTCATTGTCTTGACATTGAACAACATTAATAGAAGTTGTACCATCATCAATCATGTCAAGATACAGGAAGGGAATAGAAGAGGGGGGCTTTCCTTCGCATTGATAAGTCGAGGTCCCAAGAAAATTATGTTTATGAAAAAAAAAGTTGGGAGAGATAGATTCGGGATCTATGGACTCGTGGGTGATGGTGGTGACTTTGGTGAATGGGGTAAAGAAGGTTTGTCTTCCTCAATGAGGTCGACGCGGCCTTCTTGGAAGGTGACATGGCAAAGCCAATGCCACTACGATCATTTTGTTTATGGTGGTACATTAAATGATAGTATGGTGGCCTTGTTTGTAAAAAATTGAAGCCAAAGCCTTTCCATGCGCAATGGTGAAGGAAAGTTTTGGTAAAGCTAAGGTTTGTAAGGGATTGTGGGTTAGATCAAAATGGTCATGTTTGGGATGGAGGTTCAAGTGAATAAGTGGCAATATCAAGTCCCACATACATTAGATTAGTGTGAAGGTGGGAAGGAACGTAAGGAAAAACCTCTCTTACATAGTATTCATAACTAGGGTGTTGGCATAGGTTCCCATACTCTTGCGGAGTGACGAATATGTCAATATTATATAGGTAGTACTCCTCCGCAGTGAGGCATTGAAAAAAACCTTCTAAGAGATCAGTAGTCGATATGTGGGAAGTGGGGATAGATAACTCGCTAGATGATTGGGAAGTAGGTGAGTCGGCTATAGAGGCTTTGGTGGAAGTAGGAATAACAGGGTTAGATGTGGGAGAGGTGGAAGCAGCATTGGTGTGTGGGGTTGTGGGTGAAGGAGAGGTGAGGGTAGTGGCAGATGCCTTGACCGGTACAAGTACATTATTGGGTTGGTACAACATGTTACAAGTTTTAAATGGTGACGGGTCGAGGGGATGGTTTAGTGATGTCCCGCATGCTCAAATTTTATACAATAGTGTAAAGTTGAAGGACGCAACCCACAACATGAATCCAGTGGTCAATCGAGCAATAGGTTATACGAAATCTCCCTCTAAGACGTAGAATAGTTCGGGGACAAGTGCGAGGGCCTACGCGAACATGAAGGATAATAGTTCCAAGTGTGGAAGTGATGGTGTCATTCAAGGAGCGTAGCATAACTAGGTTATTATGTATATAGTTAGAAGGGATATGCATTTGATTGTATGTGTGGGAGGAGATGATGTTAATGCTAGCACCACCATTAATCATGATGTGTCGTACGTGTATGTTATTGATATAGATGGAAATGAATAGGGTGGGATCAAGGTCATCTGACTGGAGAGGTATAATCTCCTCATTAGAGAAGTTAAGGGAAGTGACTTGAGGAGTGATCATGGGGGTAGAATAAAGAGCTGATTTGGTTAGTGAGGCCACGTGGTGAGGGCTGATAATTGAGGTCACGGGTGTGGGGTCATTAGGTAAAACTTCAATGTATTGTAAAACCTCAATAAGGGCTTGTCTGTGAGATTTGAAAGTTTGGATGAGATCATACAAAGACATCTTTAGAGGAGACTGATGTAATTATTTTATCATCATTGCATGATGGGTGACCCCATCAGAGATAGGGTATGTAGGTCCATGGATGGTGATTTTAGGAGTGGGTGTAGATGGTATATTGGGTACAAGTTTGGTTGATAGGATAGTTTTCTTTTCTTTTCCTTTGTCTTTCTCGAGCGCAAAGCAACATGAACCATGTTAATCTGAGGGGATGTGGATGGAGAGGGTGTGTCATGAAAGGTATAATGGCATGAGGGGAAAATCCTAGTGGTGGATAAGAGCCTTATGAAATGAGTAGGGTGCACTGATATTTGGGTGG
The DNA here is from genome assembly GCA_018340775.1 of Taxus wallichiana var. yunnanensis. Taxonomy (NCBI): domain Eukaryota; kingdom Viridiplantae; phylum Streptophyta; class Pinopsida; order Cupressales; family Taxaceae; genus Taxus; species Taxus wallichiana. The sequence continues at coordinate 441,540,135 of CM031242.1, read as the reverse complement.
TGATTTGGCCAACTCTCTAATACGGACCATGTTGATCTTGAATTTTGGAGGTGGGAGAAATGGTTGTGGGGGTGGAGATATTGATTGCTAAATGGGTAAAGGATGATGATGTATGGTGACAGGTGAAGGTGGAGCATGGTCCTCATCAAGAAGGTTGTCATCATCGAAATTTTTTTCAAGAGGAAAAGTTGGAGAAGAACAATCTTCAAAGCCTTACAATTTTTGACATCATGTCCTGACACACAATGATAGACACAAATCTTGGTTTCATCAAACCCTTTTGGTTTTGGTTTGAGAGGATCATAAGGTTGAAGTGGTGGTAATTTGAAGATGGAAGTCTCTAAGAGATTGGTTAAAATGTTGGTGTAGGACCCCGCTAACGGATCACAATGGGAAGTGAGTGTGGTTTGGGTACAGGTGTGGATGATTGTGAGGGAAGAGGATTTATAAGAGGGGGAATGGGTTGGTCTACTGATTTGATGAGTGGTATGGTCTTATGTTTTGATGGCATCTACTTGGGTAAATTTGGGGTAGAAGAGCTAGCAATGCAAGGTTTTGTTGTTTTGACTACCTTATTGGAGGGTAGTGGATTCTTATCTTTGGGTTGCACCTTCTTGGGTAAAGGTGACATGGGAGTACAAGATGCATAAGGGAAAGTAGATGGTGGAAGAGGATGGGTTAGCCATGGGGCAATCGAGTTGTGGTGGAGGTGATTGGTATAGATTGGGTAGAAGCATTGATTGAATCAGATAGGCAAGGTTGGGGTTATAGAATCGGTGGAGGTATAGGTGGAAATAAGTATACAAATAAGGGTGAGGAAGTTTGGTTTTTGGGTGAATGAGGTGTAACAAAGGCTCGTGAGGTAGTAGTAGAATGTTTAGCTTTTGACTGGCCTTGGGGTACAAGATTGTTTGGTCAAAGTTGATGGATAATGCTCTAGGATGCACGAAAGGGGGGAAGGTGACAAAGGTGTGGTAGATGAGACCGGTGTATGCAACCTAGAAGGTTGGGTTTTCCTTTTAAGGAGGGATAATGTTGATTCGGGTTTGAGATGGTGTTGTTAAATCCAATTTGATAGGTGGGTGAGTAAGGCTTGATTTTGGCATGACACCCAAGGTAGTGATGGGTCTAGATATGGGTGAGGAGATAGGTGTGGGTACGTTTTAAAGCTTGGGAATGGTTTTAGTTGTCGATAGAGGTTTTGATGTAGGTAGGGATGATGAAGAAGAATTTATTTCAATAGGTATGGTCAATGTTGATTTGGTTACTGAAAATATATTTGGGTAGATCGTGGAAGTATCTTCAGGCAACATTTGCATTTGAGTCGAAAAGGGGAGCCGAAGACGTCCCCAAAGCATGGAATGATCAATGTAATCTAGGTGAACAGCCAGTCATGAAAATGGGACTATTGAAGAAGAAGATGGAGTTGGTTTGGAGGAAATCCCTGTGAAATATGTCTATGAGATAGGGAATTGCCTAGCCTCGGACTCTGTAGGTAAAAGAGCCGAGATAATATCTATGGGGTTCTAGGATGATGAGGGGGAATTACCCCCAATAGGTAGTGGCATTCTCAAGAAAATCCCATGGGTAGGAGAGAGAATAGATAGGGTGAGGTGGAATTCTCCCTTGGTGGAGGAGAAGGAAACAATGATTCTTCCGTGGATGGGAAAATTAAAAGTGTCGATCGTTCGATAGGTTGTGAGGTAGATGGTGAAATGGCGACGGTAGAAGGTGTGGGTCCTCTCCGTGAGAGTAGGGAGAGATGAGAGGCTCCTATGTGGGTGAAGAAGTAGAAGAGGTATGTTGCTCTGTGGGTAGAGGTTCTCATGCCATAATTTCCTCAATAGATGAAGTAGGTAGGTCTTGAAGAATGACCGGTATGATATCAAAAATCACATGGACTTCACATACATTGTTGTCCTTTGGATGAAGATTCACTATTGTTATTAGATGATGGCTTATGATTAGGGAGTGACTTTTTAAAGATGTAAAAATTTTGATTTGTTGGCATGTTTGGTTTGTCCATGACTCTCCATTATCTATCATCTCTTGGATAATGTTCTTAAAATTTATACAGTTACCGTTGTTATGGCCTTTAACGCGATGGTAATTATAGTAGTCATTTTCTTTATACCATGTAGGAATAGGATGAGCAAGATCAAAACTTGTATGAGGTTTTATGGGAGGAAGTGTAATGGCTCCATCTTTAAGAATATTTTCCAAGACTAAAGAATAGGGCTCTCCAATCGAGGTGTACTTCCATTTCTCCTACCGAGAGTTGAAAGGCTTGGATGGGAGAAAGATTGGAAGAAGGTTGGGCTTGATTAGAAGGATGAGGTGGTCCTGAGGACTACTATGTTGGCAGATCCTTTGGGCTTTGAATAGTTACTTTGGGGTTTTGAAGATGAAGAAGATTTATTTTATTTGAATGGATAATTCTTATTTCATAATTGGATTTTCTTTTCTTTAATGGCACGAATTTCCAATTTTCGTGTCATGGTGAATGCTTCATCAAAGGTTTGGAAGGTTTGGAATTATAGAGTTGGTGAGATGTGTCTAGCACAAGCTCTAGTGAACAAATCAATAAGTTCAGTCTGAGGTAGCTAGAACGTCAATTGGTTGATAAGACTCCACCAAAGGCAACAAAATCTATGATAGATTCGTCTTCATACTATCGGGTTGAATAGAGATCGGTCATGGTGACTTTCTTGGTAACATTGATTGAAAAATGGTCTAAGAAAGCTTGGGATACTTGATTAAAGGAATAAATGGAATGTTGAGGTAGTCCACTATACCAATCCAATGTTGGTCTTGTCAAGGACATTGGGAAATTTTGTAGGAGAAAAGTGTCATCATGGGCAATTAGGTAGCACCCATGTTTAAACGAACGCATGTGTTGTTTCCAGTGTTCTTTCTGTTGAAGTGATTAAATTTAGGAATTTCCCAATGCATATGGTAGGGGAAAATGGGAATATATCAATAGATAAGCTTGTTTACAAATTTCATCATAAGTTAAAGAATTACGAGAACTAGAAATAGATGCTTCTAAGGTCTCATCTTTCCATCATCATCTTAATGAGGTCGTTAGTGGGTTCGATGGATGGGTGCCCCGAAAAAAAAGGGGTTGATGTTGAATGTATGAGGAGGGTGGTATGCTAGTGTATGGTAGCATTGAGTATGAGAACTACATAAGAGGAATAGATGTAGGTGGCACATGGGTAAAATAAGTGATAGATGAGGTCGGGGTTCTGGTAGTATAAGTAAGTGGGTGGGGCAATCGTAACAACTCTAGTCATGATTGGGGGTAAGGAATGTGGGATAGAAAGGACAAGATTTGGAAAGGGGTGTAAGCTTTACCAACACCGAGAGGTGGTTGTGATGTAATAGGTATATGTGAAGTGGCGAGTGTAGATGAGGCTATACTCATAACAGATTGTCGAGGGGACAATTGATGTCGTGGGTGACAGATGATGTACACATTGTAACTATAGTAGTTATGGGATCTAGCTAAGACACCACATGTGGTAAAGTGGATGATGGTAGCACCAAGCTAGTGCTAGTTGACGTAGAAGTGGGGGCTAGAGCAGGAGGGATAGATATAGGAATGTCATATATTAACTATCCGAGGAATCCTAGGTGGAAGAATGAGAAAGGTAGTACTGTAGATGGCAAAGTGGGATTCTGGTCTAGTAGCATTTCCACTTCCTTCTCACCTGGTAGTGATGGGGATAAGCTGAGTCGGATCCATAGGTGACAAGATGGATGGTGGTGATGGACTAGGTGGGAGTGGCTGACGGCTGGTGTGAAATACAAGGGCATTAGTTTGGCTGTGAGTCAACACCATGTGAATCAGCATATATCAGTGAACTGTACTATGTAAATGACATAGGGAATAATAAAGATGGGACAAAATAGATTCTGAGAGGGAAATTTGGTAAATGTTTTGATTAAAATCACAATAAAGTGGCGGATGACACAAACAATCGAACTAATCGATGATGGTTAAGGGGTAAATCAAGAAACGGTTTCAGAAAATGAGGTAGAAACTAATGATTGTTAGACAGGAATGTTGTATTTGATGATTGTTACTAGAGTACAAAGAATACAATGATACATAGAAACTCTAAATAGAAGAGAAGATGAGATAAGTGTTTTTTGGGTAAACTAACCAAAAGAACAAGGAATCGACACTGGTTAGGTAAACCGATGATGGTCAGATGTAAACCGACGACACTCACCTGGACCAATATCGGTTAATGTGAATTATGAAGAATGAAGAAAAATGGATATTTTTGAATTTAGATGAGATGAATAATCAACCTAGAATTCGGGGATGATGAGATGAGGTCCTAACACACTCGAGAAAGTCAAAATACTCCAACTATGATGGTGGAGTGTGAAAGGAAAAAGAAAAAAATGAAGAATCATATCCTCACACCTCAAAATGTAATTCAAACACAAAGCTAAGAAAAATATGTAATCCAACAAGTGAATTTAGTGTGTTTAGATTATGCTATTTAAAAGACTGAATCGTGAATTTAGAGTAGAGTTTTTGGTTGGGAAGGATTCCTACGAAGAAGGAAATTCTAAAAGTGAGGTTTTAGGTTATGTTATGGTGGGGAGCATCCTTTGATGGGGTATTAGACAGAGATAACCATATGGGTGCCCACTGTCAATCCTCTGATCATGTGATCATTAACAGCTTTTCTTCGGGTGGAATGTTGTTTAAGAATATGCATAAATTTCAAATTTGTGTAGTTTGGGCAAAGAGAGAGAGAGAGAGATAAGCAAGTGCTTTCTACGGTTCATTTTTTCAACCATCACCAAAGCATGAATTCCAGCGTATAGGTTACCCTCATTTTTAATGTGAGTTATAATGAAAAAATCAAAATGTTATGTAAGTGTTTTAAGCCCAAATTGAAGTGTGATATTCGATGTAGCAAGTAATGAATAAGAAGAGGGTGATCTTTCACTAATGTAATACTAATGAAAGAAAAGAAGTATTCTTTTTATAGCACCAAAAACACAATTACTTTTAGACAATAGAAAGAGGGGAAGATTCCAAAGAAGAAAATTAATGTGGAAGCTTTTCAAAAGGGAAACAAACACACAACTTTCACCTAGGAATGAATAAGATGTAAGGAACCCGGATGGGTCCCACTAGGCGTGCAAAAATGTTTCACCATTTTCTTTAAGGATTTAGAGGAAATAGATAATGGTATGGGCCAAGGGGAATACCTATTTTGATGGTCGGTTTAAAGTTCATTATGTGCATTCTGACTTCTTGATCCAATGCTGACTGTGAGAGCTTCCTTTTGGCTAGGAGGAATTACCTGAAATACAAAACAAGGCCACAAAAAGGAGTTAAATAGTATATGACAAGTGGACTTTCTAGCGTATGCTAGATCTGGGAAGTGTGATAATTCCTAGAAGGTCATCAATCCATTGTTTATAAATCAATATAAAATAAATTAAACATGTAAATAAAATAATCTAGTGTTATCATTTTGATTTGGGTGCCTCATGTTACTATCAACGTTGATCCGATTAAATACTAAAGTTCTATGTAGGTAAAGATTTTGGGTTGGGTTGCGGGTAGCACAGTGGTCCTGCAGTCATGCATGATTCTTGGTAAGGTTGGGTGAGATTTTGGGTTATTTTAGGTGAGGTAATTAGGTTGCTGGTCTGGAATAGTATTATTTGACACAAAGACCAATGCCAATTAGGGTGACCAATGTCGGTTTAGGTATGACCGATACCGGTTACTATGGAAAGTGGTAAGGATCCACGTAGAGGGTGTTTGGGCTCTCCTTTGTCTCAAGAAAGAGAGTTGGATAGGTCTTTATGGGGGAGGGTGAGGTGACAGGTCAAAAATAGGTGTGGTAATATTTTGAGTGATGTTTGGGGTAGGCTAAGGGTTGAGTTTTTAGGTTGGGTGTACAGCCACAATGAACGATATCGATTAAGAAAACCGATGTCAGTATAAGACGGACCGACCACGGTTAGGGTTAATCGATGTCGATGACTATGGGAACTCGGAAGATGCTACAAAATGGGTTTTGTGTCCTTTTTGTGACTACACAAAGAATTTAGAGGGTGTTTGTAAGGTCTACATGAGGGAGGAAGTTTTGGGATAGGTTTTTGTGAAGTTTAAGTGGGGTGTAATGGGGTGGTTGATAGAGATAAAGATGAGGGATATATCTAAGTAAGGACTCTAATTGGATGAAGGAAAATAGAGAATATAACTGGAAGTGATAGAGGAGAAACAAACTTATTTGGAGTTCGAGATGGGTTCGAATGCCTATAGTGGGAGAGGTGATTGAAGATGTTGGTGATGGTTGATCTATGGTGGTGCTAAGTGTTATGGCAAGTGCTTCCCCAAATGCTAGCATGGATGCAAAGGTCTTCTGATCACTCTTGGTGTTGGCTATGGCTTTACGGACGTGTAAAAGGGCTCTAGTTCTTTCTTGCATGTAGATCTCTTTTGTTCCAAAACTCGAGAATGTGACAACCTCCAAAAAAGGTTACAAAAATGAATATAAGGTAACCGAAAATGGTTTAGGGTGACCGGTGTTGATTTAGGGTTGACCGGTGTTGGTTAAGGTGGGAAATGCTAGGTTTATTAAAATTCTAGATCTTGACAATCTTTTTGGGCCAACTCAGTCTATCTTCACGGATCAAAATGGAATGTTATGTTTTAATGAGTGGGAATATGGTTAGAGGGAAAGAATCATATGATTTTAGGGTCGCACTAATTCTTATTTCATTAAGGTAGGTATGACTAAGCCTTAGTTAGTTATGGTGAGGGAATTTTGAGTCCTAGTAAAGTGGAAATATACTAAAAATAGGTTTGTGGTGATGTGTCTATGTGAAGTGGTGGGGTGAGGTGGAAATTAGTTTAATTAGGGTAATTAAATAATGAATATTGTGAGGATGAGTATCACTTTAATTATAAATAATTAAAATAATATTAATGTGGGGTAAAATGGTCATGGTTAGGTGAATATATTTGAGTTGGCTATTCAAAAAGGGACCAATGGGAGTGTGACCCAATTTTGGTGTCTACACTCCCCTTCGCATGATGACAAACCATATTTGTAACATTCCCATTTTAAGACTTTAGAAACAAGGGAATTTTTTTTTTTGAATAATGTTCTCTGTTCTAAATACATAATTTAGAACACACATTCCATAACATCCATTCTTATAACAAATAACCATATGCAATTGTAATGACTCGGTGTGCCACCAATCTATTCATGTTTAACTTTAAGTATTGAATACTTTTTCGTATACTATGTATACTTGGTTCTCTTACCCTGATTCGGGGTATGGAGTGATCTGTCTAGGAACCTATCTGAATATTTGCTACCAATACTCATCTGCATCTCAAACCTTAGACAAGGTGACATAGGACAATGCAATCAGCAGCTTGTGATACTTTGGCCAAAGTTTTTCTAACATATTGTTTGTATTACTCATTCCTTGATAAAGCATACTCGTCAATCTGGAATACATCCTTCACCCCACTCAATTGTTATCTAGAATGTCCTTTACTGACTTCCGTCAGTCCACTTGCCCATGGTTTAACCCTAGTTCAGTTAACAACATAGGTTATGATAAGAAGGAGCTCACAAAGACTTAGGATATATTGGCATACTGGGTCAACCTAGGTTAACCCCATGTGCCAAGGTACCCAGAGTCCTAGAGGGTTACTTTGTATCGTAACTATGCTACTACCCAGTCCTAGAGAAAAACTAAGTTCAAGTCCATAAGCGTGTAGATCTAGACGATCAATGTAGAAGGGTGTTGCCACATGTCAACTACAATGTTGTATCCTCAAGAAGATCCTAATCTTCTTGAAGGTACAACCCTGTAGTTGGCATGTGCCAGCATCCTACAGAGTAGCCTCATCAAGATGTACAAACCCCTAGGTGATTATTAATATTTAATTAATTTGGATAATTAATAGCAAATTTCAGCAACCTTGTCCAAACTCTAATCCAACTCTCCCTAAGTTCCTTTCCAAATCAGGTTCCATTAATCCTTGGGGAACTTCCTTAACTCAAGATTTCTTTCGATGTTCGTTAATTTTGACTTAATAAGTAGTTACCAAAAAGAAAGGACAGCAACCTCATAAGTTCTGTTAAATGTGACTTAACCAATCAAGGAAGTGTAACAACCACCTAGGTTGTATCTTAATAGACTTTATTAAATGTAGTCTATGATTATAAATCATATCTTCCTTTTTGTATACTTTTTCACGAGAGAGGAAGAGTCTTCCTCTTCATGGTTAAGTTCTAGGGTTTAACACACCCTTTTTGTTCTTTATATATTCAATAGTTTTCATTGTATGTTCATTACACATCATCTTACTATATTAAATTGTTTATATAAGAACATTAAATTCTGTACTTATCTAGCTACATCTTAATTAGGGAAATTACTCTAATTCCCTTTTATCCTATTTATTCAAGAATCCTCATTTAATCATATAAATAATATGAAGAATATCAACAAGATAAGATTCCATTTCTTTTACAAAGGTACAAGATAATTTACACAACTCATGCAAGTAAGTTCTCATCCTTCAATTTCATTTTCAAACTTATACCTTTACAAACTTATGCATTTACCAACATATGCATTTACAAACTTATGCCTTTACCAACATATGCATTTACAAACTTATGCCTTTACAAACTTATGCATTTTTGGGCTTACTGCATGACAACAATCTTCATTCAAAAAGGAATATAACTTTTCTTTTTCAATACAACTCAAGAACGAATCAGAATTCTTCACTATAATCAAACTTAGATCAGCCAATGCATCATATAATATTTTTCCATCTTTTATCACTTACAAAGTCCATCTGCAAAAATTACTAGCACGGGTCAGTTCAATGAACTGAGTATGATAAGCACTAAGCCTTAAAACGAAGTGCAATCCACTAATTGTTCCAATAAAAACAACCCTACTTTAATGAACAATTAGTATTTCATACTCTAAACATAAGGAATAACAATAAAAAAGAAGAGCATTAATGAACTAGAGTTCACTTCTAAAGGAAGAACAGAGTATAATTTATAATATCAGTTTTACAAATTAAAGTATGATTGGTCCTATCAATCATCCTAATCAATAGAGCATAACATCTTATTGTTTCCATTATACCAAAACAAAATACAACACTTATCTTAATTATAAGATACAGGAAGTGTTTTTAATATGTACTTACTAGGATGTTTCGTCTAATTTTCTAGTAAGAAGAAGAGAAACCATTTTCATTTTTCTAAAGTACATAATATCCACAAGGTAGAAATAGGTTCATATGATAACCTAAGTTGTTTCATCTTGAGATTAACTGTCTCAATTCAAACATTTAAGACATTCATCAGAACAGAATAAATAAAGATCCCAGATGGAAGGATGAAACATCAACCAACCAAAGATGATACATTCTCTTTTTTAACAACCAGTCATCACTCTCCTTCTATTTCATTTCTATCAATGATAAAGTAAGAGAAGGTTAGCCAAATAATGATTAAATTTTTCCTAAATAATAACCAACAAAGGATTTCAAACAAATGAACTTATTCCCAACTGAATTAGAAAAGAGGCTTAACAGAAATGATCCTACCCAGTAATCATTTCCTTCAACTTGATTAACAAAGTCCCTTCTTCATATATATACAGTTCAAATTCATATAAGAGTTCCCAAAGAAGAACAAGAACACCTTAAAGTAAGAAGGTATCTAATGAAACTTTTCCTTTAAAAACTTCCCATTGTAAGCAAGAGATTTATTCAAATAGGAATATTAGAACAGTAATGGTCTTACACAGTCCATATACACAAATGAATCATACTAATTCTTTTATGGGTTCTTCATTTCTTTAAGGAGACCTAACAGAAGAGAAATATGAGTAGATGTTAACACCTAGAATTACCCATGAGTTAAATCAAGTAATATTATTTACCATACTTTTCAGCGTATTGCTTCAAGAGTAAAAATAAAGAACGAATTCCCAATAAGAATCGTAAACTACAAAGTTGGTTCCAGTCAAATCTCACAGAGTTTACCAACCAACTCATAAAACCATATTTCTAGTTTTCTCCATGCACATGCATCTATTTCCTTTTGAGAATTCAGAGTTTTAAAATAGTTTCCCTACTGTAATAAACTCAATATATACGATAGGATCTAACAACATATTTACAAGATACTTTCTACCCAAGATTCAAAATCCCAATCTGAGCACCATGATGAGTGTAAGTTCTTACCAAGATCAAAATCATTCAACTGATTTAAAACAAGTTTGGGCAACTTTTGTTCCCTTTTGGTTTGCATATTTAAACAAAGAAAACTAGAAAGAATCCCAACTAGACCGACACCTTGCTCAGGTTTCTAACTCCAACAATATGAAACAATTCCCTCGACTCATTTTGAATCACAGTACTCCTTATTGAGTAAATATAAATTCTACATCCTAATGCTAGATAAAATGCATGGAACAAACTTTTAAACAGTTCAGTATAAAAATCAAGTGTCATTTTCAAATAACTATCATATCAACCTTGCTTAACAATTGAAGCGGTTTGGGAGATCACTTAAAAGAGTTCAGACCAACACCATATAAGTGCTAAGGCCGTATTCATAATGAACTCACAATACAATACACAAGGTCACAAAGTAAAACACAAACATCAACCAAATGCGGACCAGTAATAGTTCATAATATCCTGATAACACCACATAATTCTCACACCGTGTTAGGGTTTCAGCAACAACAAATGTTCACAGGTTTGAAAACAAGAACCAACCAACTACTACTCTATTCATGCTCCATATACTTACGAAGCAAAACACAAGCATAACAGCACCAAGAACCCGACAACAATTCTCAAATACCCACAAGTTTCCAACAAAATTTGAGCTTACATACAAGTTTTCATAACAAACTAGAGCTTTTACCAGCACAGGATCACAAAACAATAGCTTCAACAGATATGGTGGAATGCAAGATTCTCTAAAGAACTTTAGTGAGAATACATTCATTTGAAAGTAACAAAACCTAACCTTAATTACCAAATTCAGTTAAGCCAAACAGAGTTACATAATCATTTTTGCATGCATTTTTCATGTGTTCAAACAATCACTTACTATATCTTAAACCAGACCACTTTTGCAAAGGATTCAAACCAAGAATACAAGACTTAATAAACTCAAGTAACCAAACATCCAAATACATCATGCAATGCATAAAAACTCACAGAAGAGTTGTTTTAATGAAAACACTTAGAGGAAAGCAATAGATTTTAACAGTTAGAGCCTATCATGCCTGATAGTGTCTCTGTCAAATCGAAGAAGACCTCCGCCAAGCTCACTCCTTCCCTTCTTCTCCATGAAATATCAAACAACCAGATACCTCTTCCACAATGCCTCTTATAAATTCCATGAAATGAAAATAGATTCGAAACCTCAAAAATAGCCATGAAGTGCAGTTCAATCTACTAGTTCAAAAACCAGAGTGCATGCAGAGTGAAAATTGGAGAACATGCAAAGTGAAACAACCCAAGAAAAATCTATTGGCATGCCTACCAAGATGGTTTGGGCTCAGTAAACCAAAAGCAATTAATTCCATTAATTCCAAATCTCCCACCTAATCTTCCTTGCCACCACCTGCCAAGTCTGGTGAATGCCAAGTCTAAATTAACATGTATTTCCATTTTAGTGATACTGCCACCTAAGCCTCCGCCAAGCCAACTAGCCCCTACCAAAGCTGGTAGTACCACGTACAATAAAAACCTTATCAACATCATAAATTCCTTAGGAACTGTCGCCAATATGCATGCGACTACATAAGTCCCCATTCATGCCCAATAGTTTAGGACAGGTTACTTGCTTAGGTTAGATCTTAGGTAGATTAAAGTTTATACCTTAGGATATAACACTAACAACTAACCCCCACCATAGGCCTTAGCAATTAGGTTTAGATAAACCCTCATAGGTAAATAATTCAAAATGCCATAGTTTAAAGCACTAGGTTAGATCACCATATAGCCTTGTAGTAATAGGTTCAATGTTTAGTTTTAATACCTAGTAACTTTTTCCAATTCCCTTAGCACCAAGTTTAGGTTAGAATCAGAATTATATCAAGTTACATAGCTTAGGTAGGAAATACTTTTACCTAGCTTAGGATTCCATAGGTTAGTCCTTTATAGGATTCTGGTTCTCTCCTACGCCATGAACAGGCTGAAATCCCAATTACGTCAGTAATGACCTGCCATGGTCGATCTCCAAAGAGACCCAAATGAAACATACCACTGAATGGAAATATTTTCACACAAAAGAGAATTAAAGAACTTGCATCTACTAAGTTCAGTCCATGTGTTTCTCAATTCATGGAATGCCAATTCATCAGTTGTTCACTCTGAACAGATTTAAAACATTCCTTGGATCACTGAAATTGATCCAAGGATGAGTCGGGTAAATAGATAAGTTTACAACTCTTAAAACCAAATTGCAATCTCACCTTCAAGAAGTGAAAAATGAATTCAGGAAAACTATTCCAGTTCAGTCAGAAGATCTTAAGAGCAGAAAAGACTTATCCACATCAAGCATGATTTCCCAAAGTCAAAAGAACATATCCTACAAAGGAAAATCACATGCCAACAATTGAGATGCAAAGGAAGAAAATAACAACTATCAAGGGTGTTACAATATTGATGGAAAAACACACAATGCAACATCTCCTCCTAAGGTACACTCATGCCATCAGCTTATTCTCCCCTTTGACATTAATGAAAAAGAAACATACCTATAAATCCTTCTTTTACAACACAATAGAATCGCCTTTTGGTTGGAAACATCAACCGAATCAAATAAGGTTCGTTCTTCATCTCCAAAAATTATTTTGACTATTAGAGCAGATCTTTTCTCTCTAACCAGATGACATTAAAATAAATGCTTACCTTTTCATATGCCAATAATGTATTCAATTTGATTTATTTTTGATACAGCTATCATACACTTTTGATAATTAATTTAGATCCTTACCGCATCATGAAAACCTATACTATCATCTCTTCTTACAACTTAGAACTCAAAGACCCCCTTGATTATTAACACTTAATACTATTTCCGATTAGCTCTTAGATCCCTACTCATCTCCCCCTAAGTTCAACTCACCTTTATTGGTAATTTCAAACTCCCCATGAGACATATCATTCATCTATAGGCTACACAAGGATATCAAACTCTTCAAAATAATTAGGATAATCAACAAATTAAGACATTCTATCATAGAATTGACTTATTCCATAGAATTATTCAAGCACAACCTACTAACAATCCTTCATGAGCCATTAAAATACCAAATTTACCATGCAATACACTGTCACCTGGGTCTTCGTAATGAAAATATAACATTGGTCTTATTAGACCAATTTTCAACTCAAAATTTACATGCATGTATCAGGTCTCAAGACACAAACCATGGGCTCATACATGAACACTTATGCTTACCATACTTCTTGAGGTACAAATTTTCTTGCAACATAACTTTGCATGCATTAATTCATCAAAATGAATACCTTTACAAGAATCTCAAGCCCATAATAGGTCACCAAACACAATCCTAGGCATAAAATCTTACCATACATCCTTGTCAAACCTTCACTTATTTATCATGGTTGTCTTAGATTCTTAATACATATCCTTGAAGCATGATTATACATTCTCAAATCGTACTCAAGCCTATAAAAATGATCTCATCATACTCATCTCATTCTTCTCGAGATGTCACTTCTAGGCCTTCTAGATTACAAAGAAACACTTGACACTTCTTGTATAGCTATCATAGTAGCTTCTAGGTCGACCACCTCACCATATCTCTATTCATAGCTTTCTCAACCTTTAAGGACTTTCACTCTTCTTTAAAATACTCACGAGTCTTCATAATTTTTATATACTCCAAACCATTATAGGACCTTCTTAACCAAGAATTATATCTCCTTTAACTTGACTTCATCAAATGAGTAAAATAAGACCTATAGATAATATCCCATACCTTGTTTCATTAGGGTATACCTTCAATCTTTCACCGACTAGCCTTATGAAACTTTGTCTTGGTATCATCATGTATACTCAGATTTGATTGTTATCCTTATTTTAATATCACACAGAATAACTTTTGACCTTCTTAGTATGAATTCAAACCAGATTTCACAATGTCGTGCTTCTTATTACAATCACATTTATTGATATACAAGTAAACTAGCTTCTTCATGATGATATTTCCATACACCCATAGATCTAGGATTTTTAAGATATTCATAGACCTAAATTGGTCACACACTACTCCAAGCTAAAACATGCATTTTTACCTTTTTTCAGGACTATCTCCTTGCAATCTCTCATATTCCTTTGATGCACTATAACACTATGAAAACACAAAGTAGATCATATAAATGCTTTTACAACATACCTTTTGCCACCTCTCGTATTGTCAAGACATCAACATGATTATACACATATTAAGAGATCTCATAGTGACATCAGATCGAGACATAAACATACCTTCAAATATGTGAAGATACAACTTCAAATTTGTCTTCCCATATTTTTCCTTCAAACTCGTGAGTGCTCTACCACTGGTTACCTGATTATGACCCTAAAGTACATCAATGAATCCTATTAGGGTATTCAAATTCCTTACAAACCATCTTGATGCATCTTTCTTACAACATTATACCATGACGGTGACTCATAGATTCATGGCATGTTATTCTAACCCTTGAATCAGAACAAGGGATCACTAGGCTCCCCCTCATTTCAAGCACACCTCTCTTGATCCATCAACCTGACTATATACTTACACAAAGTTATGTCAAGAACTTTAAGTATTCAATATGAATCAACATAACCCCATCTATGTTCAATAAAACACCTCACCACATGTCATAACTCATACATCTTCTTACATGGTTTTCACATGATTCATGATGACAATAACAAACCTTCTTGAAGCATGATACATGATTGTACCTTCAATCTTAAATACTTACCTTAAAACACTTATTCATTGTATATATTCAAGACCCCTAACTCCATGTTTCCTATTAGTGATGAATGTATTTAATAATATTAGTAAAGACATCCCAAATCATGGGAATCTAGAACAACAACTTTAGGAGATTCTAAGACCTCCTTGGTACATGTGGCACAACATTTTCATCCTTCTTTAGATCAACAACATGTGTACATCCTTGACTTGCTCCAACAACTGACTTAGATATATTATCTTGATTTAATCTTGAGTCACAAGCCATGTCTTTATTTTTCTCTTATACTCAAGGATCCTAAAACCTCTTGATTTTCCTAGAATAACCATGAAAATAAAACTTTTCAATGTGACCAACATGATTACAGTTATAACACACAACTTCATTCTTACCTCTTAACTAGTATGAACTGAAACTTCTTCCATGATTCCATGAGTCCTCATACTTGGATGACCTTCTACACTCTTTTTCCCTATGTCTAAAACCATTACAACTATAACAATAACCATTAAAGGAATTATCATACCTTGATGCATTGGGTTGTCTAACATAACTTGTCTTCTCATAGATCCCGAAGTTATTCTCCACGTTTTTTTTAGAACTTCATCCAAAAACATAGTTACTCTGAGTAGTATCCTCTTGAATCACCTCTTTACCCTTTATATCTTCCTTGAACCCTAAACTAATCCTATCACCTGCAGACTTTTAATTATCTAAGAGATCATCTAGATCATTAGATTTGTTCTCAAATCTCTTAAATCATCTTACCTTTCCAGGTACTTCATCAACTCATCCCTTAGAGAATCAATCTCTTTCTCATACTTGACGCACACTTCTTCCTTAGATTTTAGGATTTCTATTACATTATTTACTTGGGTTTCTAATTTCTTGATAATCTCATCATACTTTTCATTCCAATGTTTCACCTCAATAAGATGAATATTTTCCACATATTCCCTAACATGTTCCTTTAGTTTCTTTTTTTCTTCTTCTCTGCATGATTCAACTCTTATTGAATACATGTAAATTTAGTATCAAGATCAACCTCTTCTTCTTCTAAATGCATAAATGAGCCTCCATGTATGAAACCTTAATTTTTAGAACTCCAAAAACCTTAGCTATGAATAAGGTTTCATTGTCAATATCTTCATGATCGACTCAAAATCAGAATTAGAAACACAATCTTCACTACTTACCTCTGATGAGATACAATCCTCTTTAGAGTAGAATCTTCTCTTGGAATTCTTCATGTCTTCAAACTTCCTAAATTTATTTTTACTCCTATCATGCCTTCGGGACTTCTTGTCATCATCATGTTCTTTTCCTTTATTCTTGTAAGGACACTTGTTTATAAATCATCCAATCTCTCAATAGTTGAAACACTTAAAGGGAAGATTACCCTTATAATTTTATAAAATTGTTTGGAAATTCATAGAAAATATAGCAATAAATTCATCATCATCAATGTCTAAAACATCATCATCCAATATATTCTTACCTTTTGATTTCTTTTCAAATTTGAAGGTTTCTTCCTTCTTGGGAGGTTTATCCACACATGTCCTCATCTCATAAGCGGTCAACATTTCCATGAATTTCATACATCACCAAATTACTCATATCCTTATCTTCATCTCTAGCTAATACTTTAAGATCAAACTTAGGAATGACATATCTCAACACCTTCTCGAACCAACAAAGATTTTTATTGGCATGAGTGAGTTAATGTAGTCATTGATGTAAAATATATACACATTAATTAAAAAGGTGTATGATGTATAGGTGTGTATGAGTATTATAGTTTTATTTTCATGGTGGCTTAATAAGCATGGTAAAATTATGGAGAGAATGAGGAACTATTTTTGAGACACTCATGTGAGTCTTAGCGTGTAGATACAAGGTGAAGTATGGTTTTCAAGTGATCATCTAGACCTAGTCTAGGTGCTTGGAGGCCAAATAGAGAATTAGAGTGAGTTCCAAAGATATGCGATCCCATGATGGCATGCATAGGTGTGATACATGTTTTCTCAAGTGTGTTATGTCCTTTGGATATCTTGGAATAATAGTTATGGTATTTATCTACTATGTATAGGCCTAAAAATAGACCTAATTCTAGTTTTTGGTGGCCTATTGGTGTACAATAGTCAATTTCAAAAGTCTGTGAGCCCTTGGAGACACTCAAGAAGGTATGTCACACTATATTCAACATGTAGATGTAGTTTTTAGTGGTTTTATGCATGGTTATTGTGTTAAAACACTTGGTTGTGACCTGAACTAGGAAAACTCCAATGCCTAGTCATACAAGTCATAGTAGTTGTGAAGATGCAGAGATATTTATGAAAATATGATGATTGGAGATGATGAAATAAGGTTTTTAGAGGTTTGTGAAAAATTTCAAGTCAAAATGATTAGAAATTTTAAAGAGATGGTGTTTTGAGTCCTAGCAAGCTCAAGAATGTATGTTTCTTAGCTCGAAGTTAGAGAAACATTCTTGGTTGGCACGTGTGATGTTTATATAGGACCTTGATACTTTCAGGTATGTTTACTCATGGAGTTAAGAAGATATAAACTTTGGAATGATATCAGATGAGATACTATTATTTATGAACGATTGTTAAGAAGGTAAGTTATTTTTATGAGATTGAAACCCTAGTTTACTAGCAATGGAGGAAAAAAAATTGAGCCAAAATTAATTAGATCATATAATTTTATGATTGGAGGATGGAGAAGACTTTCATATATTTAATGTGGTGGTGGTTTTAGGTCATAACAATAAGTGGAGCCCACCCAAATTTGCATGTTTTTCAAGAAAAAAGGTTTTAATATTAGGTTTTCCATTAGACCCTATGGATAAATTTATGTTCTATGTTTTTTGGCATAAATTATACATGTTTTAAGTGATTTAATATCTTGGTGAGGCCATTTGATGACCTAATCAGGTAAAAATATGTTGACTTATTTTTGGGCTAAAAGGACAATTTCGGTAGTCTTAGAAAATGGAAGTGTTTGAGAACTTTTGGTCTTTGTGATGAAGTTTGATGAAATTGGAGGTATTTTATACATGTCATAGGATTTTTGGATCTATTGGTTGAGCATTGGAATTTAATCGATGTTCTATGATGAAGGTCACAAGTTGACCTAGATTGAATAGTTCAAGACTACGGGGTTTTGTCAAGATCGGTCGAAAGACCAATATCCTAGCTTATCTCGATGATGGATAACCATTGGAGAGTTAAAATAAATTAAAATTAATCTTATTTCATGTATTTATAATTTTTTAAAAGTTTCAACAAGGGTACAAGAAGGTTGAGTGTTTAAAATTGATTTACGGGAAGTTCAAGTTGTTGAAGAGGAGAAGTTGTCCTATTAGCCATATTGGTGTATTCGTGAGGTCTAGAATGTTTTGTGATGATCTTAATATTATCTTATTTCCATTTAGAGGTAACATTCCATTTTTTTACTTTTTATGTGGCTTTGGTCTTCATTATTGGAGACTGGTTCTTGGAGGTGCCTAATTTGAGTA
Organism: Taxus wallichiana var. yunnanensis; assembly: GCA_018340775.1. NCBI lineage: Eukaryota > Viridiplantae > Streptophyta > Pinopsida > Cupressales > Taxaceae > Taxus > Taxus wallichiana. Next base: position 441,521,548 of record CM031242.1, on the reverse strand, counting down.
AGAAACAACCCTACTATAAGGTGTTATAAGAGAAATGTGTGAAGAAAGGTTCCTTGATATTTTGAAGGATTTTGTGAGTATTTTTTTAAAATTTTTGGGGAATTTATAGGCATGAAAAATCTATATGAAGCCCTTGGAGTTCTTAGAGTTCTCGGTGAAGGAGAAACTAGCCTTTTAGGCCAAGTTGTGCTTGTTGGTTGTCTTGATGCATTCTTTGGCGCATATGGGTATTTTATGTGAATTTATATGAGTATGTTTCTTTATTTTATGTTTTCCATGACCAAAATTAATGTTATTGGCCAAAATTTTGTCATTTAATGTGTATTTCAAGTATATAAAGTGCATGTATTTGGTCATTTGTGACTAGTGTGCTGAGAGAGAAAAAGTACAAGCTAGTTGTGAGTGTGAAAGAAGAATGAGGGAATCAAGTCAGATCTAAGAGAGTTTTTAAGTGTTTGAGGATTTTTGAATATCTAGTGTGTAAGGGAAATTTTCCTAATCATCCCATGAAATAGAAATATTGAGCGAAGTAGGAGTGTGTTTGAAGAAGGTTTTGAGGTGTATAAGCTGAACTTGTGATCACTATCAATTATGTGAGCATCCTATCATCATTGGTCTTCTATTAAAAAAATGTGTGATAAGTAATATTCATACAAGTCATTTTTTTTTAGTAATATCGACAAGGGTTTTTAGGAGTGGGTGTTTCTTGTAAAATGGTTGCTTCACTAAATGAATCTTGTGTGATGGGTCATGTCCATGCAAGTCTTTTGGTTTGTGTAATATAATCAAAAGGTTTAGTATTTTTTCTTTCCCTTGAGGTTTTACCACTTACATATTGTGTTCGTGTGTACTCTCTCTTAATTATATTCTTGTGGATGGTTATTTCCGGTTGTTAATTTCACATAAATACATGGTTGAATGGTTAATTGTTCATACAAGTTAAATATAATTAGTTAATATTTTAATGGATTGATTCACCCCCACTAGTCCATTGTGCTTACAATAATTAGTATCAAAGCATGGCCTTTTGAAGAATTTTAATCTCTTGAATAAGATTCTTTGAATTATTAAAATGGCAAGTCAATAGAGTGACACTTCTTCTAACAAGGCTCCCTTGTTTTATGGAACAAACTATGCATTTTGGAGCATCAGGATGAGGACTAATATCATGTCCTTAGGGTCTGAAATTTGGAAAAAAATTTAGATTGGTATTCATCTCCACAAACTCCTCTAACCAAAATTGTAGATAAGAAGCTTAGCAGTTAAAATTCTAGGGTGATGAATGAATTCATGTGTGGTATAGCTGAATCAGAACTTGTGAAGGTCATTCCCTATACCTCAGCCCTAAACTATGTGGGAGAAAATTCATCTCATCTACGAAGGATATTCCTAGGTATGGATGGAAATATCCAAACTTTCATAAATCAGTTTGAAGGCTTAAGGATGAGAGAAGAGGAAACAATTTCTCCATATTTACTTAGAGTTGATCAAGTTGTTAAGTCCATGAGAGGTTTAGGTGAAGGAGTAAAAGAAAAGAAGTGGTTCAAAAGGTTTTAAGAACTCTCACTCCTAATTTTGACTCAAAGGTTTCTGTTATTGAGGAAGCTAAGGATTTTAATGTCATGATAATGAATAAGTTACATGGAATCTTCATTGCATATGAGATGATGATTGTTTACTCTAAACTACTTAAGAAAGAGATTTCCTTCAAGACTAATATGAAGAAATAATAAAAGAAGAAAAAGGATGATGATGTTTCCCCTGAAATTGATGATGATGAATTATTTGCAATGATTTCTAGAAGAGTGAAGGTTGGCTCTAGTAAGTATAAAGGTAAAATTCCTTCCAAATTCTATAATTATGGGAAAGAAGGTCATTTTTATACCAAGTTCCCTCATAATAAAAAATATGGGGATTAATAAAGTGGTGAATATTATGACAACAAGGATAACATGTTTGACAAAGTTAAAAATGACTTTAAGAGGTTTGATAGAAAGAAGAATTCTAAGAAGAGATTCTACTCAAAGAAATAAAGTTTTTCATTTGAAGCTAGCAGCTATGATGATGATTAATAATATGATTTAAAATATAAGAATGATGGTATTGGTAATGAGGTATTTTTCATGTCAAAGGATGTTATAAGCTATAATACAAAATAATCCATAGTGTTTAGTGTATAATGCATGCATTCTAAGATAGAAGAAGAAGAAGATGACATAGAAACTGAGCTTAGTTTTTTTCAAGTTGAGCTGAAGCATTTTGAGAAGAGAAACAATAATATGAACACATTAGTCAAATAATATGAAGGTAAGATTCATGAACTTGAAGAAAAGAATTGGTCTTAAACATATAAGCTAGATAATACAATCAAAATGTTAGAAGAAAATATAACTTTCTTAGTCACAAACCTACAAGACAAAAAGAATGAATGCACTAAAATTGAAGAAGATATGATGTTCCTAAGGGTAGAGTTGTCTAAAGCATCCAATAAGGATAAATCATTCCAAAAATTGAGAAGAGTACCAAGAATCTTGATGAAATTTTGGACAGTCAGAGATCTGCAAAAGACAAAAGAGGTTTGGGATTCAAGGATGATCACAAAGGAAAATAAATAATGAAAGAATATAATTTTCCAAATAAGGATATTGAATTTCCAAGCACCAAATAAGTGTAGGACGAGATCAACTTCAAAGACAATGTGAATAAAAATTCAGTTAAGAAACCTACTGCATCAAGGTATGAAAGATATTTTAATGGCTATTGTTATACTTGTAATGGATTTGGGCATAGAGAAAAATAGTGTAGGAAGTTTTTCAAATATTACCACCCATGGAGGGATAGAAGAGATTAGAAATAAAGGAATGTAATGTGCTACAACTATCAAGAAAAGGGTCATATTGTTAGGCACTATCTCTATGAACCATCTAGTCAGAATTAGAGGAATGAAGGCTCTAGAGATAACAATGCAATTGTGTGTTATAACTGCAAAAAGGTTGGACATATTTCTAGGGATTATTATGGTCCTTAAATACAAACCAAGAGGTTTCAAAGTTATAAAATGTAATACAAAAGGAAAGGAAGATTGTGGGAGCAAAGAGTGAGAAATGTCATACCACCTAAAGTAGATGTTGAGGTAAAGAAAGAAGAATTGCATGACCACTGATCGGGAAGAAGAAGGAAACAAGTGACTCTCGGATGTCTAAGATGTCATGCAACCTCCTTATATTGTGTTTCTAGACTCCTCATTTTTAGGATGTCTCTAATAGAATTCTTAGAGAAAATTTCATCCTTATGAAGAATGATGTTAAGGGGGAATGATTAGTTTGTAATTTGAAGTCTTAGTATTACTATCACATTGGAAAAGACTGATCATTATGCTCTTGAGGAAGTTGTTTTAGGTGATGTTGCTTGACTAGTGTGCTAGATTCATGAAGAAAGTCATTCATCATGTATGATGACTTGATCGGACCATTAGATGTAAGGTGAAATACTTATTTCTAGGAATATTCATGAGTTAACTAAGCCTATAGGGTGTATATTTTGTTCTTGATTCAAGTTTGAGGTGTATCAAGAGTATTTTTACATCTTGGAAGAGGTATGGAGTAGCATAAGCATGATTAGAAATGTGTGAGACAAAAGGCTAAATGTTTCGATTGATATGCATGGTTACAGGCCTATATGTAGATATATGGGGTCTGAAATGGTGTCTAAAACATGGATATGTGGATTCTAGATGGTTTGGAAGGCTATCCAAGTTTAAATAAGGTTTTTAATCTTGATATAGGTCCATGGATATTTTGTAGAAGCTTTGAAATCTAAAGGTATGTTTTGGAGTTATGTCTTCCTTAAGTTGATACAATGTTTCAAGGATAATTATATGACTATTGTAGGTTGTTCTTGAAGAGTCATGGTGTCTTCTATGAATGCATGTGTTGAGGGGTAGCTAGAATTCTTATATCCATGGGAAATTAAATATAGGAGTATTACAGATTATTATTATCGATCATTTGCATCATGACAAGATATTGTAGAGTGTGAAATTGTGCAATGATGAGCTAAATGTTTATGAGGTTTATTGAAGCAGGGGGAGCCAAGATTGATCCTCATCGGGAGAATAAGGTGAAAAAAGGAATAGTATTACAGAGTATTGGTATTTGTAAAAATATTGTTAGGGGGAGAAAACTATATGACCAAGTAAGTTATAATATCATGTAAAGGAGGCTATCAACACTTTGAAGAAGTATTCAGGATAGAGGTATTATTATTGATCCATTTACATTATATTTTTATTAGATAGGGTAAAAAATAGTAGTAGGCTCCCAGAGGCTAAGTACATAAGATTACATCATGATAGAAGCAAAGTGAGACAAAAAGAAAAGGAACCCCAGAGTTAAACAAGCTTAACTCCAAACCAAGAAGGGGGTCCAAGAAACAATGAGCATGAGAGATTAAGCCATAAAACATGAAAAAGATAGAGAAAATTCCCGAAAGTCTGCAGATAGTTCGGAAGAAGTTCTACTAGGTAGATTTACTTTTTTTTATTTTTGGAGGGATTATCCTCCCTAGTCTCCTTTTTCATGCTAGAATCTGATTTCCTTGATGCCCTCCTCAGTTTCCTCCTCAAGTTCCTTCTCCTCCTTAGACTCCTCTTCCTCTTCATCAAAATTGATCCACCTCCTTTTCCACTTATCTTTTTCCATGGCATCCAAATGAACTCCCAACTCATAAACCAGGGAATCCAATTGCTTGATATCCTCACGGATGTTGTTATGGGCCAAGAAAATTTTCTTGGTGGCTTTGATACTATCAATCATGCCCTTTCTCACCACCAAATTGGTCTCTTCTAGGACCTGGACAACCAAATCCAAGTACTAAACTTTGTTCTTCCACATATCAATACCATGCTCTCCTTCCAAGGTAAATTTATCCTTCCCCTTCGATGGACCAGCTTCCTAGTTTTCCATCCCTTCCCCATTCTTCCCATCACCCATCTACTTAGGATCCATATTTCCTTCCCTCATTTTAGATAGACACTCAGCTAGGGTTATGTCCTCCTCCTCTTCGATAGGGGAATTTGTTTATCCTGGGCTAGATTCCCATTGCAAAATAGGAGAAGAATGATACCCTTGTGGATGGGAGACTCCACCTTATTCGTTGAAAATCCTTCACCGAGGTCGTCAGAGACATAAAAATATAGAAGGGAATACTAAGCAACTTTTTATGTCTAAACATGTTTAGAAATAACAAGTGGTGGGTATATATCTTGCGATACTTACCCTCAAGAGTCAGATATTTCATGATGTGTAGGCATACCTCTCTCCACACCCTAGGAATGTAGGTATGAGCAATACCATTGGTGAAGTAATGAAAAGTTTCCTTTCTAAAAAATAAATTATTGATTTCATACTCTCTTCTATTCCTATCCTTCAATATTTTCAAACCTTCCATGTCCATACCAAAAGAGTAGCATAGAAATGGCATCCTCTCGAAATTTCTATTTCCATACCACAAATCACCATTTTCCCTTCCTTCCACGCCATTCTAAACTCCATAGTAAGCGAGGGTCATGATTTTGGAGTTTTGTGATAAATTTCCTAACACCCCCAATTCAAAAAAAGGTCCCACATGGACTTATCTTCCAAAATACGCCCATGGTGGATGGTGGACTCGGTTCTATCACCACCCTTGGCAACCGGACAATGCATAACACTTTGAGCTCGTAATTTTTTAAATTAGACTTATCTTCCCAAAAGTAGCTTAAGCCAAACATACTTTTGCAATGTTGGAAAATGAACCCATTATTCTCCCTCGCACTGCTTAAGGTGAAGTGCTTACAACTTTTCATGATTGATAATATCATTAATATGCATAGGTATGACCTCACCTTTTTTCCAAACCTTGTAATCATTATTTTGAACTCCCTCATTTTCCAATCTATCTCGCACAATCATTACCTATGTGAGGGATATGAGTAATGATATGGGAATCAAAGTACTTAAGGTGTTCTTTAGTATCATTAATAATATTTCCCAAGATCCAATTATTGTGACTAATCTTACTGATTGCATTTAAAATGAGAAGATAATCCCCCTCAATATGGATATGTTTAATCCCTTTCTCCTTTGCAATACTAACACCCCAAAGAAGGGCCTAAGCTTCAGCAACATTGTTTCTCTGAGTCCCCAAAGGGCCATCATAGGCTAAGATCCAATCCCCATTATGATCCTTAATTAAGCCACCTCCACTAGCCAATCCAGATAACCTTTAGAAGTCCCATCAAAATTAAGTTTTAGTTTTCCCCTCTCAGGTTTGGACCATTAAATTTTAGTGGACAAAAAATTGACTTGAGGTAAAATGAAGGTGAATTGTTTGAGCACTTCCTCTTCTCTACTAGAAGTAGACCTTTTAGGCTTCACCTTAATGAGTTTGGAGTTCTCTTTAATTGAGGAAATAATCACATAACTGACCTTTCGAATTTGGCATTCTGATTTCTAAAGATGAGGGTGTTTATTTCCTTCCATAATCTCCAAAAGAAGTGTGGCAAGGCCATTTACAAGTAGCCATAAGAAAGGGATACCTCAAAGGGAAATCCCATTATAACTAGCATTCTTTAATGCACTTAAGATAGAACCATTGGACCTTGAAAAGATCCAACATGTTAGACAACACCCCTTGCGTAAAGGGGCAAGAGATGAGGAGGTGGTTGACACTTTCCTCCTCTTTTTTGCAAAGGACGCACCTATTGGGGAGAAGCATTCCTCGTTTCCTCTAATTTTCCACAGTGAGGATTTTATTCTTAGTAGTTAACCATAGGAAAATGTTAACTTTAGGGAAAATTTATTTTATGCAAATTTTACTCCAGTAATCTTTTTGGCTAGAATTCTTAAGTTTAAAAGATAAGCAGATTTAATAGAGAAATTTCCAAAATCATCTTCCTTCCAAATAATAGATTCCTCATTTTGTTCGAAAAGAGGAATATACATGTTTTTAACTTTGAGTTGAGGTCATCAAAAAATTGAGTGTCTCCAATGAAGTTGGGAGGGGGAAGCACCTTCTCCCAAAGAGAAAGATTGTTGGAGAAACTCCAATAGTCCTTAACCCAAAATTTACCATTGTCTTCAAAGAACTACACCACAGTTCTCCCAGAATCATCCTCCACAAGGGGTTTATCAGAGATCCAACAATCCCTCTAAAATTAAATTCTATCTCCTTTCACAATATTCCATTTAATCCCCCTGCTTAGCATCTCCTAGATGAGAGAAAATAATTCCAAAAAAAGAATCCCTTAGGTATATTGTCCTACAAAAAGAAAGTCTCTATTCGCCAATATTCCTTAAATATTTCCTTTTGATAATATCAATCCATGATCCTTATTCCTTTATCACTCTCCAACCAGCTTTATCCACAAGAGCTTCATTCACGAGTTTCATATTTTTAATCTCAGTCCCCCACAATCCTTAGGCTTGGTCACTTTTTCTGAGGCCACAAGAGGAAATTTGAACTTCTCTCCCCCGCCCACAAAAACATTTTTTAAATTTTTTTAAGAGCTTCAAAAATATTACCCAAAATCCAAAAAAGGGACATGACATGGATTGGACCTTGAAGAGAGCTTTGGAGAAGTTGAATTTTACCCACTTGAGATAGGAGAATCCCTTTCCAAGTAAACAACTTATTGGAAACTCTCTCAAGCAAGGTGTTCAAGATGGAATGATTCGGTTTTTTGTGAATGAGGTGCATTCCCAAATAGGAGTTAGGAAAATTCTTTGTCTTACAGCCAAAAATGTGGGCCACTCTCTCTTGGAAATGCTCTTCCACATTTATAAAAAAAAATTGTATATGAGACCAAGGTAAAAACTTATTTTTTTGTTAGGAAGTCATAGAAGGATGGTATGATCATAGGGGGAGTCATAAATTGATGTTTCATGAGATTTATGTGATCCTATAACAAGGTGAAGTTTGGAATTTTTGGTTTGAAGAAGAGCTTTATGGCTCATAGTCCTAAATGAGTTGGCATTCTATGAAATCCTTAGTCTAGAGCATGCTTCATCTTGTTGATTAAGAAGTGAAAAATAATCCAAATGAGGGGTAGTCAACATTCTAAATTTAGCCAAACAAGAATAGGAAATCAATATGATTCCAATGAGTTCAAAAATAGGCCAAACAATTTAGAAACGAGTGAGAATATCACTCTGAAATAACAACACACTTAAAAATAGGTTTTAATTTTAAGCTGCATGGTGACAGGACTTATGTTGTTTCTAGAGGGGTGGTTACGCAACCTCCGCATCGGTTATGTAACCACCGTGGCATTTTTATAACCACCTCTCTTTGGTAAGTGACGATTGCACAACCACTTTGCTAAGAAATAATACTAAAATCTAAAAAATTATCTTGCAAGTAAAATTGAAGTCTAGGGGAAAATTAGAAAGATTTATGTGAGTAAAGGAGGGATGAAAAGGATAAAGAAAGGGTTCTAGATCTCATTTTTACCTTGGAAGAGGTTTTCATCATCATATGAGACATATCACATTTTCTATTGCACTATGTAATTTTTGGGTGCCTACATATTGTCCCCTTAAAAGAACGTTTTAGGTAGGAATGGGCTAAAACGTGATTTTTAAGAATGGCACTCCCAAATGGGAGGGTTATAAATTTTACCTCATCGACCACATGTTTATTATATTTTAGCCAAGCCTTCCCACTAGTTGCAAAATAAACATAAGAATCAAGTGAATTATAAAGAAATTTTGACAAAAGTTTAAAAATAAATAAATGAGATTGTGTACCATTCGTGTGGGGGTGATAAGTCTACCCGCCTCATGCATGCCATCCCTATATACACTCACTCAAAAAAATTATAAATTATAAATATGTTCTATATATGTCATTTACATTATTTTTAGAAATCATTTGCACATTACAAGTTTGCTAAATTTAGAGCTCTAGATTTTTGGCGACTATTTAATTCATGAGTATAGTCAAATCAAGTAGTATTTAGAAATGATGAAAATTGACCCAATAGAAGTGGGAGGGCTTAAGAAGAGGTTATAAATGAGAGATTTTTTCTTTTTATTAATGGTGAAAAATGGTTAAGGGGGCCCTACCCCATACAAAAGGTGGAGAAAAAGATAAAACAATGAAGACCAAACAAAGCTGCCTCTACCAAAGTGGAAAAAGATAAACCAACAAAAACATAAAAACCAACAACTATCTCAAGCTTTTAACCCTTCCCTTTGGATCTTAATTGCATCTTGAGGGGAGAGATAGCCCCTTTCTTCTTCCTTCTCACAACAATCCAATCCTCAGATGTATTTGGATTTACATTTTCAATATGGGTTGGAATCAAAACTTTAATTTATTCCTTGAGATTTTGAGACCCAGTTAAAGCATCCTCCTTTTCTAGATCAGCCAAAATCTTAGGATCAGAAACTGAGTCACCATCTAAAGGATCATTCACAACCAAGTGTCTAGGATTAAAATTCTTCAACCATGAGATTTTCCCTTTAGCATGTTTTCTTATCAGGTGACAATTTGAAGCTAGATGACCAAGAGAAAATCAATTTCTACACCTAAAGGGAAACCCTTCATAGTCTATATTTTGTAACCAAGTTCGATCCTTCACTTTGAGTTCAATAGCGGCAGGGAAATCAACAGAAGTATCCATATCAACTAAGATTCTAGCATACGTAGTGTGCTCAAAATCATCAATTTTTGGGTCAATAGATAAACATTTCCCTAAAGTATTGCCAATAGTGGTTAAACATCTCTATAACCAAAATTGGAGAGGTAGATATGGAAGACAAATCCACACCAGTTTAACATGGAAGGAATTTGAGACTGGGTTAAATAAAGGAAACCATGGTTTCATCAGAAGCATATGGGATTCAAAATCCCATACTTTCCCAAAAATAAGATCCCTATCCGCAGCTGAAGTAAAAGAAACTATAAAAAAACCCCAAGCACTGGGAAAATATCTAGCCTACCTTCCAAAAAGGGGCCCATTGCCTCAAAATCCATGCATGAAGTGTTAGAAGACTAGGGCAGAAGTTGAGAAATCTGCATATCAGTTTGTCTTTTTATCTTAGGCTATGGATATTAAGTTTTAAATTTATTTGAGGATAATTTCTAGGAAATTTGTAGATGAAGCAGTCATAAGGATCTTAAAGACATGGATAGGAAGAGTGTATTTATCGCTTAGTTTCATTTATTTTATTTTATTTTTGTGTGTATATCATTTTTATTTTTGGCTTATGATTGAGCATTTTGACAACACTTGTCCTCAAGTGCAATGGAAATGTACTAAAACATTGACAAATAGATATATATATATATATATATATATATATATATATATATGTATATATGTATATATGTGTATGTATGTATGTATGTATGTATGTTGACATCCCTTTGCAAATTTATTTGTTTATGCTTTACTTCATTTGTGCACTCTTGTATGTTTAGGAATGTTTTATGTTTTTGTAGTTTTGAATGAATGTTTTGGATGATAATGTAATATGATAAAAGAAATGATTGCATATAGTTACACACATGGTTAAAATTTATACTTATGAAACTTTATGTTTCAAACAATGTTTAGATATTCCATTCCATTGGAAAAATGTGTTGAAAATGATATGATGATAAGATGATCTCAGTATATTCTTGACCCCATACAACAAGTAAGATGCAAGGGATCATCATTGAGAGCAAGAAATATGTGTGAATAAGAATGATGATCAAGAGACAAGAATTTTGATAAAGACTTATTCAAAACCTACAACTCAACCCCAATCAAGATTAACTAACCAAGTTTAAGATGATTTCTACTTATAAGCCTTGACTAGACTTAGATCCGTGGATGGCCTATTGATTGGAAAGATCTGGTTAAGGAATGATTATCTCTCCTAACATGAGCATATAAATCATTTTCTTGGAAATTTTAAATATTCAAGCACTTTTCTTTTTTTTTTTAATAGTTTATCATCATAATCCCCTTCATATTTCCCCATGCTACTAGTAACAAGCATGGTCTCATCATTGAGTAAAAATGTAGGTGTGTAAGGGCATCTTCCTCCTTTCCCAACATCATGTTACCAATAAGAAGCATCGACTCATCACCAAAAATATAGGGACAGAAAATGTAATTATTTGTAATAAGAACATATGTATATATATTTTATTTTACATGACCCCCTACATCTTGCCCCATACTACTAATAAGAAGCATGGGCTCATCACCAAGGACAAAATGTAGGCAAGTAAGGGAATATTGCTAATCCTATCCATGCTTTACCAGTAAAAGGATGGCCTCTTCACTGAAGATTGGGAGGCACAAAAAACTGTGATTAGTTATAATAAAAATATATGTATTTTTTTGTTTTACATGACCCCCTGCATCTTTCCCCATGCTACCATTAAGAATTATGGGCTCATAACCAAGGAAAAAAATAGGTGAGTAAGGGAATCTTCATCCTCTCACATGACCTCATGCTAATAGTAAGAAGCATGGGTTCACCACCAAAGATTGGGAGGGATGAAAAATGTGATTATTTTTATAAAAATATATGTATTTTTTATTTTTTCTTTCCTTATCTTGTATTGTGATTATTTGGAGTGAAAATTTCCCCTTTATCTCAACCCCAATGACTGATGGCGGTTGGGTAACCGGTGTCGGTGATAGAGGGTAACCAATGACGGTTAGAGGATCGATACTAGTTACTATGGAAAATCAAAATATTTGTAAATGTGGCAATAAATGATGAAAATGAAGCAAATCTAGACTTTGACAAAGTGATTTCAAAGACACAGAGATATGGTGAGGTAATTGAGGAAACCCCAAAAAGAACAAAAATGTGATGAATGTTACTTTGGCTAAAAATGATCAAAATAGAAGGAAATCGACAACGGTCAAGAAACCGATGATGATTAGATGAGTAAACCGATGACGGTCGCTAGACTAGCGGTAACTATGAAATTTGTGAAAAGATGGATAAAGGTGAATTTAGTGATTTAGATCAAATAAAAGACCAACCTAGAAACCTAAGTATGACAATGATTAACCCTAACACACTCGTAAAGAGACATAATGCACCAACTATGATTATGGAGTGTGAAGGAGAGAAGAATAAAGAAAAAAACTCACACCTCAAAACACATATCAAGAAAAAACTAACAAACACGAAATCCTATGTGGTGGATTTTATGTTCCATCTTATGCCATTTAGGACTGACTTATGAATAGAGTAGAGTTTTTGGTTTGATAAAAGGTTCCCTATGAAAATCCAACAACTAAGGATAGTTTCAGGTAAGTTTTGGCAAGGGAGGTTATTACTTTGAGATAATGACTAGACAGAAAACCCACTTTAGAGCCCACCCTCAATCCTCTGATCATGTGATCATTGACAACTTCTTCCGGGTAGGATGTTGTTTAAGAAAATGAGTACTTTATTTGTAGTAGTTTGGTGTAGAGAATAAAGTGTGCACTATGATTCAATTTTTCAACCATCAGCTGGGCATGACTTCCAAAGCATATAGGTTGCCCACAATTTTAAATGAGCTACAAATGCAACACTTAGAAATGATATGTAAATATTTTAGACCCAAATCCATAATGACATTTGATGAGAGAAATGATGAATAGGAAAGAGTATGTCTTTCACTAATGCAATATAAAAATAAAAAGAATGGTTCTTTTTAGTCCAAAATACAAGTGTCAATGAGACAAGTAGAAGAGAGAGAACATTCAAAAGGAGAAAAATTATTCTAAAATATTTGAAAGGGAAATAGACACACAATATTTCACCTAGGAATGAACAATGCAAAAGAACCCCTAATGTGTCCCATCGTGCATGCCAAAATGTTTCACCAAATAATTTTTGTACGATAAAATAGATAAGGTAAAAGGTCAAGGAGGAATACATGTGATTATGTTGGTTGAAGGTTGAATGCACGCATTACTGACTTTATCCAAGCTGATTGTGGAGAAATCATTTTTGTTGGGAATAACTACCTATAGATACAAAACAAGCCCACAAAATAATGTTAAATAGTAAGAGTCAGAGGACTACCTAGCAAGGCTAGATCCGAGAAGCATGATGCTTCCTCGAATGGATGTCAATCCTCTGTTTTTATCAAATCAATGAAATTAAATATGAGAAATAAAGGTCCTATTGCTAACACTTTGATTTAGGTATCTCAAAACATTATCAACAAACTAGATTAAGCAAAGTATTGAAATCTAAACTAATCTAGCATCGAACAAGGTATGTTTTTGGTTGGGATAGGTCACATGGGTGTTAGGTAAGGTCACAAAGGTATCTAGTAAGGTTTGGGTGGATTTTAGGTGATATTAGGGGTAATTTGGTGAAGTTAAGTAGTAAAAAAAGTGACCGGTAAACAGGGAGACCGACAATAGTTAAGGTGACCAACGTCGGTAGGGTAATTTTATAGTAAATTGTTAAACAGAGGTTTTTAGGCTCTTTGTGATTGCACAAAGAGTGAGGGTAGTATGGTTTGGGTCGTAATATGGCTGAGAAGACTCAAGGATACTAAGAAGGAGGTTTAGAATGGTGAAAAGGCTTGGGATGGTTGAATAGTGGGTTGGTGGGAGGAAGGTGATGTACAGGCAACAGAGGAAAATAAACTACTAAAAGAAACTAGAGATCTATAAAAGGAATAAGTAAAATGATTAGGATCACAATACCTACTTGATGTCTTGCAGATCTTGGGAGGTGGAGGAGGATAGTAGTTGATCCGTGAAGAACTTTTGTGCTTAGTGTTGCAGCATATCCTCAGAGTGTTCCCGTGAATATTCCAATGCTCTAGAAGGGAAAACGGCTACTTGTCTTACACTGTGGTTGTGTGTGTTCATCATCTAGATGTAGGAGGGCTTGAAGATTTGTGCTTGAATGCAATCAGGCTCCAATAACTGAATGACCAACCCATGTAAAGAGTTTTGAAAGTGTATATAAGGTAACTAATTTTGCAAGACATAAAAGACATACAAGGCCACCAAGATAATGTAAGCCACCAAATCAGGTTGTAAACATGGGACACCACTCACAATTTTACAAGACATACACAGCCATAATGTCGGCATATAATAAACAAGTGTGCACACCAAACACAAAAGGCAAGGCCTGCATACAAAAAAAAAAAATAACAGAAAATGTAACAAACAAGTATGGAAGAACATATCCTTGCATAACAAATGATTCACATGAAGCACCCGTTAGCATGTTAGAAAGATAACAAACATGTCAAAATCATGTATAACCAAATAATGTAAAGTGCTAAGTACAAAATGAAACAATAGGACTGTGAGAGACAAATTTGGATGGCCCCAATGACCCGGTGAAGGAAGGGTAAAAGGAGAGAATCCATGTTGAGTGTAAGAGACCTATATTTATGATCATAGCTATAAAAATATGTGAACACACATGTGTGGATGATATAGATAAATAACATACAAGAAATCTAACTAGCATGTGTAATAAATCAACCATGAACAAGAAAAAGTAAGAAAGAGTAAAAGTAACCATAATATGTAGTATGATGTGGATGGATGGAATGGAATGAAAAATAGAGTAATAGGAGCCGCATGCCCCCGAGTGAATGGAAATGTATGTAGTGAGGTTCATTTGGTTTCCCCCTCAAGTAAACAAGAATGAACTATAAATGAGAGTGCATCATCGGGAAATGAGCAAAGTGTGTGTTGTATCTAATGCATTGTGATGATTGTGCATGTGTATTGATGAAATGTGACCTAAAAATGATGTGTGCATGACCCCTATAGCTGAAGCGTATATCACGATAAGATGATCGAAATATTGATGATGTAGCCTAAAGCATATATCACTACAAGATGAATAAAGGGAGTGGTGATGTATCCTAAAGCATATACCACTACAAGATGAATAAAGGGAGTGGTGATGTATCCTAAAGCATATACCACTACAAGATGATAAAATAGGTGACCATTTAGCCTATAACATATGTTTTAACCTAGAAATTTCACATGATGGAAGTTTTATTGAGAAACATGTGAGTATGATAAGGTCCATTTTATTTGTAAACCCTCAACAGTTGAGTATGGACCAAGGAACTAAAGTGCGTCATAGGGTAGTGAGTGTAGCGCATAAAAGATAATGTAGTATGCATGATAATAAGTGACGACCAAATGATATGTATGATGTGTAACTATGCAATGTGTAGAATGTAATGTAATATGTGTAGATATCCTAAATGTATGTTATGTAAGATGCATAGGATGTAATGTGAGTGTTGCAGGTAATAGAAGTGTATGATAAAGACTAGTATGATGTATGATCTATAACTATGCAATGATAAAAAAGTTATAGAATGTATGATGTAGGATGCGAGATGTGTGATCAAATGCAACATGTAATTCATATAGTGTAGTGTGTGGGTTTCATGTGTAGTAATCCCTCAATAGTCAAGTGTGAACCGAAGCATAAGAGTGTTATCAAGTATTGAAAATGTCAACATATGAATGAATATGCGTATGACATGAGATAGATGTATGAGAATGCAAAAATGATAGATACTAAGATGAATGTGGGATTTATTAGATCGGTACCCCCAAGTGTACATAAATGGAATAAACTAGCCAATGATGGTGAAGGAAAAAGGTGCATCATTTAATGTATGCGATGATGAAATTGTAGGACTATGAAAGGTATAGATAACGATGTGAACATAAGGTATGCGCAAAAGTTGGGAGTGTGATGTAGTAGTATGCAAGGATGTAAATGAATGGGGAATGTGTCAAATGTTATGCCCCCTAATTTCATGATAGAGAAGATGACTATGTGCCACTATCAAGGATATCATCATTGTCATGATCGAAACCTACTAGAGTAGCCTTGAAACCCCGATAAGATATAGATTGAGGAGGTTCATACGAGAACCCAATGCGGTGGAGTTTTTACATATTCATTTCATATTCTTCATCAGTAAAGGTGATTGGTGGACAACCGTGAGCATGCCAATGAGAGATATTTGGAGTGTAAGTGGAAGAGGAATCATTATGAATAGGGATATTGCTAAAAGGCATAAGAAATATGAGCAAAGCATGATGATCATCTATTGTACCGCTAATATAGTCAACTCAGGACTGTCCAAGTGTGAGTGGAGAGTAACAAGGGGTATGCATGATAAAGGCCATCAAATGAAATACACACAAGTCATAAGTTACCATCATGTGAAAATATCCATGATAAAGATGTGGTAAATGAAGAGGTGGTAAGATGTCATTAAGCGTCATGCCAAACCTAACCAAACTATCACATGTACAAATAGTGTCTAAGAAAGTAGAATTGATAGGGATGTGTTGCCAAAAGGACCTATTGATGAATAGTGTGCATGTAAAGGAGGAGCAAATGGAGCTGCAACCCATGGAGGAGAAGATGAAATAGCATCCACACTATTTATAGACCCTCGGTATAGTACCATAGCATTAGTAGAGGGAGGAATCTTGAACCTATATTCACTTGGGCCATTGGAGTCAAGTTGTCTTAATGCTTCATCTGTAAGTTCAACAGTGCCAACTTCATCATCAGAATCATTAGAATCATCGATGTGAACATCATCATATTGTATAGCACTATCAAGTATGTTGGTAGGTGGAACCATAGATGGAGTAATAGAGGGTTTTGCAATGAGTGGAGAAGGGACATTAATAGGAGATGATACCATAGGTGAAATAATAGTCGTAGTGTGAGTAGAGATAGCTATAGCATTAAGAGTAGTATGACGAGATTGTGAAACACTAGACTAACCAATGTCATATGTTTTAAGATTGCTATATGGAATATGTGTGAATGTTAAATGGGCATAGAAGTAATGGGATCTATGCGACATTATTTGAATGACTCTTGATCGGCAATGATAAAATGTTCATAGCAATCATGCAATAACTTGACACGTTAGTGAATAGTAGATGTAACCACATGCATTACGTGAATTTAAGGCCTACCTAATAATATATCAAACTTAAAGGATGCATCGATAACATAGAATTCAGTGAGAAAAATCTTAGTCCCAACCCAAATTTGTAATGAGATAGTCCATTGGCATGCGTGAGTGGTATAATCATAACCTTGAATGAGGGTATAATTCTTAGAAATTAAGTTGTCGTTAATACCCAATTTCTTTAAAAGAGAATGAGTACATAAATTGACAGCTGATCCATTATCAATAAGGACTTTTTAATGCAAGTAGTACTAATAATGAAAGTAATGAGAAAAGGAGCACACGAATTACTTTTAGCAAAAGGTGACATACCATCATCAGTGAAAGATATAGCATGTGGTAAATTATGAAGAGACTGTATGAGATGTGCAAAGGCCACTACAAAATTATCACTTTTAATATGAATGGTACAAAGGGAATCTTCTAGTGTGTTACAACAATCTAATGCAATACAAAACAATTTATAAAGAGATATCTTATTAGGCATATTTTTAAGGTTTAAATGATGTTGTAGCCCTTAGAAACAATGGGAGGGGTTGTCGAGTAATGGGAGGAGGAATATACATGGGTGGAACCATAAGTAGATTAGGATGAGTATGATGAATAGTAACTACATTGATTGATGGATCATCCCTAGGTGTGACAAAGCAAAGAGGATGTTGGGTGCGCACGCACATGAAATCAACAACACTAGTAACTATGTCTCGAGACCTTAATTGGTGAAAAGGTAGGATAAGAAGTTTTGAAATGTCGATTTCATGAAAATGATTAACTAAAATGTGGAATAATAGTAGTTAATATAATCTAAAACAACATGTAAATATAGTAAATAAATGCAGTAAATGAATATGGAAAATGACCCAAGAATCTAATCTAGTGAAAGTAGAACCCTAATATACAAGAGAAGCGTGGAAGTGACTTAGTTGATTTGATGAATTTTTATGACTATGTTGCAAAAATGACTAGAGAAACAAGAAGTATGAACGACTATGTAGAGGCCTCGAAAAGGATGGATCCAAGCTATCTATCTAGACTAGAGCACCTAGAGAGGGACTGAGGCATCTGCGGGTGCTCTGGTCTACATAATGGGTGCCCTGGTATGTGAAAAAGGTCTAGAACTGAGTTTCACAGGTCATGTAAGTGATCTGAAACCTTCATTGTCTATCGCATCAGGTTCACTACACTGCGTCAGGCGTCACTAATAATCCAAGATGAATAGAAGACCTACAAAAATACCAAAAGAATTATCAAAACCCTAAAAGAAGAAGAATGCAAATTAATGGTTCGAATTGACCTCATCTACCACAATAGTGGGCTTACTAACTGAGCGTTGCACTACATTTCAGACCCAAATGTAGTTCTCATGTGTGTGTGAATCATGTGCCCTAGGTGCTCTTGTGCTATTCACACTTTGTGAAGTAACAAGCAATAACTAGATGTAAAAATGTAGTATAATGGTGGATGGAATAGAATAGAATCCCCTCATATGCTTGTGTATATAGATGAACCAGATCTGTCCTTTGTGATGGAGCTATATGAATGAAAATGATCTCCAAATGGTTTAGATTAATGTAACCCTAGGTGGATGATAGTAGTGACTATTGCTTGGTCCCTCATTATGGTCTCATAACTTTATATTTATTTGTTTCTCTTGATCTGATTTCATAATTAACCCTCAAATGGATGACCACCAAAAAGATAAATATCTCAAATGGCTATAAAGAGCCTAAAAATTGGTGAGAAAGTATGAAAAGGATCGGGACACCTCGGGTGGGACCAGAGTGCCCATGGGTTCCCAGTCAAGGATAGAATAACGTGAAATGACAAAATATGACTAGGCATGGGGGTACAATAGGTTGGGAATGATGAAAGAAAATAAAGTAAGATGGCCAAAATATGGGGTTGATTAGTACTTTCTTCACTCAAAAACCATATAAATAGTAGTATAAGATTGGGACTAAATAATGTCTAAAGTGCATGCTTTTTTGGTCTGATTTTGGACATGTATGTCTATTTGGTTAACCCTCATTCCACATGACTTATGGTCTAGGATTTTTGTATTTCCTTGGTACTAATATTAGAAATTTTTCAATTATCAGTTAACTCTCATCCCATAACCCTTACGCTTCTAAAATTTTTATTTTTTAAACTACAAACTCACCCATGGATTTTGAAACTTGGTCTTTGTGCATACCTTCATTTCGATCCCCGACATTTGTAAAGAATCAATGCACTTCTATCTTTTCAAACTTGGTTTTTTCACTTCACCGATGCTATACATGTGGACTAAATCACCGACTTCTTGAATGTCCACAAATTTTTCTGATGAAGTAAAATTTGATAGCTTGTGTTTAATGTAAATCATTAGTTTAGGTTGTCAATTACAATTCATAAACCTATTTGACTCCAAAACTAGCTAACTCTTAGGTTTATCTTTAAATTCTGAATTCACACATAATAGACACTAAACCACACTAGATGAAAGCACTTTTATAGATAATAATAATGATTTAAATGTGAAGAAAATGTGGATTACATTTTGAAAGTATTACTAAGCCTATAAACAACTTTTACGCTATCATTTTATGGTTTTAATCATAATGTGAAGTCATATAGCATTTAGTTAATTCAAAGAGATATAAAACACAATTTTGTAGCTAATGAATAAAGGGGAATCAATTTTCTTTCCCAAAACAGAAGGGGTGTGTTGGTCACATTAAGAGTGTTTATTAAATAGTCTAATTTAAAGAATTGTAGATGATATAAATGTGTAGGGTGGAAGGATATGTTTACCTTGAAATTGAGGTTAAGAGTGAGGTTCATATAAAGGTGAAATTTCCATAGTGGATAACATCAAGGAAAGAAAAATAGAAAAGTGTTGTATCATGTTTTCTTAAGGCCACTTCAATCATGGAAATAATCAAATTAATGAATTTTTTTAAATTCATGCCTAAGAAATTATAAGATGTAATGAAGATGAACATCTAGCTTTTGGTAGTAAGTCATGTGAATAACATCATCTAGGAAAGGACTCTAAATAGAGGTTGGAGTGGAAATTTGAAATACCTGAAAATGACATGAATAAATTCATACATACTAGGAACAATTGAGTAGACATCTGAAATCCAAAGTAAATCGGATGATGATTGATTATATATTTTATAAGTTTGAAATTGTAAATAGATTATTGAAAATAATTTATGATGAATGAACATATGGCATGCATAGGTGTTTGAATTTGTAATAAGATTATTAAATATAATTTTTGATGCAAAGTTCCCTTAGGGTGTGAGTTTTAAAATTACCAATTCAAAACATACTCTTGTAATAATTAAATATTTTAATGGTTTGATATGAATGGAATTAAATGTCTATATTGAGAAGTGTGTTTCCTTTTTGTAAAATCAATTTTTGACTATGTGGTTGTTAGTATATTTCAAACTATGATTAATATTGTAATACTTATATGTATTAATGTTACAACGGATGAAAAATTGCAAGATAGATAATGAGATAAGATTTATGTTTTAACACTCCATAATCTATAGTAAACATGCTTTTGATTAAAAAAATTATGATGATTTTTAATTGACACTTCTAATCACAACATATCATCAAAAATAAAATGTGTGTATGAATTTAATATCCTTATATAGATGTCTGGTGTAATATTATAGTGTTTTAATGGAAAAAGGAAAAAAATAATAAAATTGGGTAGTAGTTTCAAGTGTCATTGATAATAAAAGTGATATTATTAAAATTTTAATTTAAATAATTTAAAATCCACCTCTAAATTTTGAACCCTTCCCATGTCTAGATGAAGTCAAGAAAACCATTGATTAAAACTACAAAACTAAAATAATAAATTCCCAAAACCTTTTAACCTAGGAAGTTAACTACTTTAATTATATATAAAAACCTTTATACTATCTATAAAATATAAACTTGTAGTATCATTTGAAAATAAGGTAAATATGGCCCCAAAGGTTATATGGACCTATATACAACCCCCTCTTTATGAAAAGATACTCTTTAAAATATTAAATATGGGTCTTTAGGAAATATTAAATCCCATCTGGTCATCCATGTTCAAGTTGTGTGTCTGTCTCCCCATTTCAATGGCTTCTCTTCACTTACATTTGTGATAGTCATTTTCTACAAGAAATGACCTATGTTTCATTAATGTAAATGGATCGTATGAGTGTTTAACCAAATAAATATTTTATTTCTTATCAAGACAAGTATCAAAAATTTGGTCCTCGAACCTATTTTGAATGGACCTCTATGTCTCTCCAATGTAAAGGGTCCCATTTTCAAACCTTTCTTTTAAACCATGGGTCCACCAGGTCTTTTGTTGACTTTAAATTTTTTTATTTTTCTCATGGGTAAGATACTTTTTAATGTAATGGTGGTTTACGATATTTGAGATCTTGTTAGACAAAAATTTAATGTAAGGTAAGAAAGTAACATGATCTAGTGTTAGGGATCTTGTTAATATATGTTTCTCTATATTATTCATACTCTATCTAGCATATATTACATCCCTAGTAATTTTTCTTCTTATATACTCATTTCTCTTTAACACCTTTTTATATGCTAAGTCTCTTGCTCTAGATTTTCTTCATTGTAAATTTAGAATTCTCTAGTGAGAATATTTTTTAAAACACCTTTATTTTTCCTAAGTGATGTTGCAAAGTGACATGCATATAAATATCTATGTGGGTGTATTTTTGAATTCATTTCACATTATGGATATTTCTTCTTGACACTGTATGGTAGGAAAAAATGTGTCTAGACATTGTGCACTCTTATCATTTGTTCAACTAGGGTATCGAGGAAACCATTACGTGACACACCAATACCGGTACACAAAAATAAAATTCAAAGGGGGTACAAGGATTGCTAAGATCGCATACCCAAAGGGAATTGACCCTTACACTAAGATAACCTAAGGTTTCTAAGGCCCTTGGTCAAAGAAGAGAAAATAACCCTATTGAGGTATCGATACTTGTAGTCTTTAATTTTCACTAGAGCGTTATGCTTGTGGCACCTCATTTATAGAGATCGAATACTCACCCAAAGTGCGTACGCCTACCTGAGTCCCTCCTTTGTATTTTCTTGTCAATATGTTAGCATGCATAACCATAATGCTATTTAATCAAGTAAACAATCAAGAACCCTTAACCATTGCATTCATTTACTTTGGAAACACATGTAATAAGGAAATAATGACTATAGATAAACTATAAAAAAGATTAATTACATAAACACATCCATATACTCGATTACATCAATGATTTCAATCCATCCATAGTCATCTGTTAATCATCAAAACCAACCAATAACCAGAAATTAGTAATACTCATTACATAATCATGTGTGCATTCATACCAAAACATCATAACACTAACACAATGATGATCCCAATAACAGACCTAATTTAAGTATTTATAGGGGTGGGGACTTTCCCTTCACCACCCATGCACTTCCTAATAATTAGTGTGCCCAACAAATTCCATGCGTACTTACATGCAAGACACTTGCTAATAATAGATTATCTAATAATATCCTACTTTAATCCTATTATTAGTCAAATCTATACATGTGCTTTAATCCTTGGTCTACATTTACTTTTTCAAAAATAGTCATTTCTTGCTCACCAAGGTAACCTTCCTTTATCCATTGCTTTGTGAACACCCCAAGTCTATTTTTTAAGCCTATCCCTAGAAAATGGCTAACTCCTCAATCTACCTCGTATGCAGAGTTTCATGCGCAACCATATTTCTACCCACATGCGCCCTCCTACGTGCTATTCAAAATCTTATGTGCATGTTTGTCCCTACGTGTCAACCTTCATCTATCTTAACACTTAGCCAATTCTAGAAACTAACATTACCCCACACTAAGTATTTTGTTTCCCTCAAAAACACTAGAAACTATCACGCAAGAAGAATAGTAGTACACTCTTTAGGAATCAAATAATGAATAATAAAGAATATGGCTTGTGTAAAAGAATAAATTAATGATTCCTCCTTAGGTGGAAGTAGTTGGGAAATTCACTGACCAATATCTTTTCTAGTTATCTCCACCCTTCCAAATCCTTAATCACCTTGAAAGTTGCGGAATCAACTATGTTAAGAACCTCCACATGAGTTAATTCATCAATCCTCCCTTTTAGTTTTTCGATTAGGCCATCTAGCTACTTGGCCACATCATCTAGTGCATCCATCCTTTGTGTAATTTGTGGGAAGAGCTTCTTCAATCTATCTTTCAACAATGTTTTCAAAAGGTTTATCACTTCCATCTTCTCGCTCTACCTTGGCCAACACATTCTCTCATTTCACATTATTATTCTTTTTATTAGCCTAGAAATCCCTCAGCTTTGTTTCATCTCTAAAGCGAGATAGAAAAATCACCACTTTATCAAAGTCTTGACAGTTATCATATACAAACTTTTTCATCCTCTCCACCTTCATTTCCTTTTACCGCTAATGCATCATACTACATGAGTTATTCTTTGATCTATTCCTTGTCACTTTTCTTTTATCGACCAATGCTTCTTCTATGGAATCTATGTGAGGACCTTATTTTCAAGTTTAAGCATGTGCACCAAGTCCTCTAGATGATGTAGTGTTGTCTCATAAGAATCCTAGAGTCGATCAACAAGATCCAAGAGTTTGATTTTGATAGCATCCACAATGCATTCTATCTTCTTATACACCTTGCACATCTACCCCTTTGCTTCCTTTAGCTCTTGTTTCAACCTTGAAATTTCTTGATCTTTCTTCTCAAGTTGTTTATCCATCTCCTTATGCATATTCTTTATGCTGCAGTCCTTGTCAAAAAATTTGACCCCTACTACCACAAACAACTTGTTGAGCATATTACATGCTTTTTCATCAGTCAAGACATATGTGTTAACTATCGAGTATGCTTCTCCCAAAGTGTAGTCACAAAATCATGCACTTTATAGATTATTTATCTCAGTCTCATACTATTATTTAGAAGGTTCTTAATTCAAGAAAGTATTAATTAACCCTCGTATTTTGGCCATCTTGTTTTATTTTATTTCTTCATTATCGACCTCTTCTATTCAAATGCCTAGTCATCTTCTGTTATCCCACATTATTTTAGCCTCAAATGGGATGCCTAAATTAGTAGTGGGGCACCCTTCGGTGCCCTAGTCACACAAGGGTTACCCACCCTTCTTGTACTTTCCTATCTCTTTTTGGGATCCTTCTAGCCATTTGAGATATTTACCTTTCTTGTGATCATCCTTTTCAAGGTTAATTAAAAATGAGATCAAGATAACCTTATAAATATAAAGTTATTATACCATAATGAGGGACCTACCATCATTCACTACTATCATCCATCTAGAGTTGCATCCATCTATTGGATTGGAGATCACTTGCATCCACATAGCTCCATCACAAGGCATAAGACTAGGAAATCTGCATCACACACTTCATAGGGGGATGATTCTATTCTACTCCATGCACACATGGTACTACATTTTATACATCTAGTTATTTCTTGCTACTTCACAAAGTGTGACTGACACAAAATCACCTAGGCCACATTATGAACATACTCACCAGAACTACATTTGGGTCTGAAATGTAATGCGGTGCTCAGATTAGTAATCCCACTATTATGGCAACCGAGGTTAGTCTCGACCCATTCATTTTCATATTTCTTTTTTAGGGTTTTGATACTTCTTTTGGTCTTTTACAGGTCTTTACACCATCTTGGATTATTGGTGACATCCAAAGATGGGACAACAAATCTGATGTGATAAAAAGTGAGGGTTCTAGACCACCTTCCATCCTTGTGAGATTCAATTTCAAATCTTTTGCATACTAGAGCACCTGCAGTGACCCAATCCCTCTTCAGCACTCTAGTTGAGCTAGATACTGCAGTTCCATATTTTTTAGAGATTTTACACGATCGTTCTTACCTCTAAATTATTCAAAAAATATGCAACACAAATTCCCTATGAGCATCTATATTCAGATTGAATTTTTTCTACTTCCTTCTTGCACATTAGGGTTAGCATTTCCTTTTGCATAGTTACTTAGATCATTTACATACTTTCTTTACTATATTTATTTACTTTATTACAATTTTTCATAGCTTAGATTAACTATCCCCACTTACTACATACTTAGTTAATTTTTAGTTAATAATTTTGGTGAACCCCACACTTTCACACTTAGGATCCTCATTTTTCATCTATCATGGCTCCCCAAGTTGCTCAAGTCTCTTTATCTACTTTACTTAAGAGATATCCTCATTTCCAAGATATTTTGCAAAAATAGCTAGATTGCATGTATCTAGATGACAATACGCCGCCACATAAAATAAGTCTTATATTTGATTGTTTATCTGATGACTCTAATCCTAGTGATCCTCCATCTACTCAACCCCTATTGGATTCAATTCAAGATCTACATGCTTTATTTCAAGACAAATTTAAGGCTATGGAATCAACCATTACATCCCTTAGATCTAAAATTCAACAGCTTAAGGATGCTTCTCAATCGCATGTTTGTGCTCATTCTACATCCTCTATGTAATCTATGTCCACTACATGTCATCTAGTTGAACCTCAAGACAATTTTTTTCTGAGCCTCTCATATTTGAGCATAATATTACACCACATGACATTCTTATTCATCTCCTTAGTCATTAGTTGATCACTCTACCACCTACTCATTACTATTCTCCTTATCGGTTAGAAAAATATCAAGGTCATCCATATTGCAATTATCATCAAATCAATGGACATAATGATAATGATTTCTACACTTTTCCATGCATAATCAAACATCTCGAGTGTCATGGCCTTATTTCATTTACTATACAAATAATAACTCCCATTGGGTTCCTAAATTTGACTCATCTATATTTAAGGAGCATCAGGCCAATGTCACTCCAGCAACTCCTAAGTAACAACCTCTTGCAATTATTTCACCATCTCCTCCTATTCATCCATCTACGACATCACCAAGTCCATCATCTACCAACATTAGTTCATAATCTCCTATTAATAAGTCGTCAACCATATCACCAAGTCAACTTAAGAAATTTCCCTTCAAAGTTAGTGTAACATGGCCTCCTCTCAAATCTAAGCTCCAACCAATTAATTTTTTCCCAAAGAACTAATCCTCCTACTAGTTCTCCTATTGACTTTATCCAACATGGTTCCACCACACACAGACTTGGTCTTTGGTAGGTGACTCTTATTACTCTACCCTCTTGATGACACACTCATATTCTTATGGTTCTTATATGATTTTTTAGGGATATTTTACCATAAAAAACCTCATTTTATATTACATTACCATATTCCTCCATTACATCACTAGGTCTATACATACACACATCTATAACACTTTAACCCTCCTTATGCATCATTAATTAAATGAAATATATAGTTCTTCATCAGCCTCAAACATCATTTATCACATAGTACATGTGTTATCATACACGTGGGGGCATAGTGTCCCCTCCTAATCTTAACATCTACGCATATCTCACTTTTGCATTCTCATACATCAATCTCATAGCATACGCATACTCATTACATACTTTAGTGTCATTATTACCTAATGACACACTCTTGTGCTTCGGTTCACACTTGAATGTTGAGGGATTACTACACATGAACCCCACACACTACACTATAGGACTTACACACTACATCTACTCACATATTACATATCATACACCATACATTCTATATTTCATCTACAACATTTTGACATTTGTGCATTTACACATCTTACATCATACTAGTCTTCATCATACATACTTGCATCTAGCATTCCATATTACTCATCATACATACTACTTTTATTCTACATTGTACATTACATATTATTCTCATCACATGGTCATTTTTCATCATTACATCTCCCGCATGATGCACTCACTACCCTATGACACACTTTAGTTCCTTGGTCCATACTTGACTTTTGAGGGTTTACAAATCAAATGGACCTTACACTCATCACACATTTACTATTTGAAATTTCATCATATGACATTTACATATTAGTGACATATAATTTAGGCTAAATCGTCACCTATTCTATCATTTTGTAGTGGTATACAACTTAGGTTACATCATCAGTCCCTTTTTCATCTCATAGTGATATACTCTTAGGGATAAATCATCACTCATCCATTCATCTTCTAGTGATATACACTTTGGCTAAATCATCACTTATATGTTCATCTGGTCATGATATGTGCTTTAACTATAGGTTTCATGAGCACATTGTCGTTAGGTCACATATCATCACTACACCTACGCATTCATCATAGAGCATTAGACACAACACACACTTCGACCATTTCCCGATGATGTACTCTCATTTACGGTTCATTATTAACTAATGAGGGGGGAAACAAAATGAACCTCACTGCATACATTTCCATTCACTCAACAAGCAAAGCATGTGGATCCTAATGCTCCATTTTGTATTCCACTCCATCCATCCACAACATACTGCATATTATGGTTGTTTTTACCCTTGTTTATGTGTGCTTTTTCATTGTCACATTATTACGCATGCTAGTTAGATTACTTGTATGCCATTTATATATATCTTCCACACATGTGTGTTCATGCCTATTTTTAGTTGTGATCACAGATATAGGTCTCTTACATGCAACATGGATGCTCTCCTTCTACCCTTCCTACACTGGTCATTGGGGGAATCCACATTCATCTCTTCCATGTGATATTATTTCATTTTCTACTTAGCATTATACATTACTTGGTTATACATGCTTTTGACATACTAGTTATCTTTCTAACATGCTAACAGTGCTTTATGTGCATCATTTGTTATGCATGGATATTTTCTTCTATACTTGTTTTTTCCATTGTCTGCTATTACTTATTTTTGTATGTGAGCCTTCCCCTTTGTTTGGTGTGCATACTTGTTTGTTGTTTGTGGCCATGATGTCCTTTCATGTCTTGTGGCATCGTGAGTGATGTCCCATGTTTGTAACCTGCTTTGTGTGGCTTACTTGTCTTCTTATGTGTTTATATTACTTTGTTAAGTACCTTACACATTGTTTGCATAATTTACACTTGTTTTCTACATGCATGTGTTTTCATACTAACACTTGTTTTAGCTAGCCATCCTTGTTTATGTGTGCCTTGGTTTCTACCAATCACATCTCCTTCCCCCTACATGGTAGATTTTCAAAGTACATGCAGTTGGTCCTCTTTTGGGGCCATATTCTCATTATCGAGAGATGTTTTATGCACCCCTAAAGAGGCAAGCATCATCTAGGGTTTTTATATACTAACACAAATATTCTACATCGGTTCATTTCGAGTTATATACGGTGATTGGGTTCAAACTAGTCTATGAACTCCATACACAATGGATTTTATAGGACATGATATCCTTAGCATTCTTGAAAGAAATTATAAGCTTAGAGGTTATATTGGGTGTGCCTCTCTACATTACTTTGGCCAATGGCATCGGATCACCCAAAAACCAATATAATACAGATATCTCTTCACACATAGTTCATTTAGGTAGTTAGATCTTGGAGGACACAGATCATTTCATCCCTACACTTATTCAGCTTACAACATCAGATCGCAAAAAAACCACGGAAGTATAGGATATTCTTCTACACTCCTTTCTCTTGACATGGATTAAGTGCACATGTTCCATTCACACTTTTAATTTTGTGTATTTTACATTTACATGCATTTTTACATACATACACATGTGTCTTTTACATTGTGTTTTTACACATACATACATACATACATACATATTTGACTACTTGATTGTTTTCTCCTTACAGGTTTGGCCATATGAGAAACAAGCAGTCAAATGGGGGCAATTACAGCATCAACAACAACACTCGGTGACATCACACACTTAACTAACCATGCAGGTACATTGCACATTATGGCATCTACACACGTGTTTCACCCTATGTTCACTCTCATCACTTTTTTATTTGCACATTTTTAAACTTTAGTTTCCACGATCCTTCATATTTTTTTCATTCCGTGCTTTGTTTAGTCCTTCGGCACATTTCTACTACACTCTTAATGGACATCAAGTATGCATCTCTATCTACTTTATGTTACCGAGATTTCATCTCACTAACATAAAGTGGGGGAAAATGTAGTCACAAAATCATGCACTTTAGATATTATTTATTCCTAGTATCATACTATTGTTTAGAAAGTTCTTGACTAAAGAAATTACTAATCAACCCCCGTATTTTGGCCATCTTGTTTTATTTTCTTTTGTCATTACCGAACCCTCGAAACCCATATGCCCAGCCATCATATTTTTTTCATCCCACATTATTTTAGCCTCGAGTGGGGCACTCGTGGGTGCCCTATTCCCACCGGGGTGTCCGGTCCTGTTTGTACTTTTATGCCTCTTTTTGGCTCCTTCTAGCCATTTGAGATCTTTATCTTTCTTGAGGTCAACCTTTTCGGGGTTAATTACAAAATTAAACCAAGATAACCCTATAAATATAAACTTATTATAACATAATGAGGGACCTAACATCATTCACTACGACCATCCATCTAGAGTTGCACCCATCTATTGCATTAGAGATCACTTACATCCACATAGCTCCATCACAACACCCATGTGTCAACTATCGGGTATGTTTCTCTTGGTGTAGTCACAAAATCATGCACTTTAGACATTATTTATCCTATTCTCATACTACTATTTATAAGGTTCTTGAGTGAAGAAAGTACTAATTAACCCCATATTTTGGCCATCTTGTCTTATTTTATTTCGTCATTACCAACTTCTTGTACCCATATGCCTAGTTAGCTTTTGTCATCCCACGTTATTTTAGCCTCACTAGGAACCCAAATTAGTATTAGGGCACCCATGGGTGCCCTAGTCCCACCAGGGTGCCCAATCCTTTTATACTTTTCTCGCCTCTTTTTGGGCTCCTTCTAGCCATTTGAGATCTTTATCTTTCTTTTCGTCTGTCCTTTGGGGTTAATTACAAAATTAGATCTAGATAACCCTATAAATATAAAGTTAGTATACCATAGTGAGGGACCTAGAAACATTCACTATTATCATCCATCTAGAGTTACATCCATCTATTGCATTGGAGGTCATTTACATCCACATATCTCCATCACAAGGCATAGGGTAAGGACTCTCGCATCACACACTTCATGGCAGAGGATTCTTTTCTATTCCATGTAGTGTTCTCGTTTAGTAATCCCACTTCTATGGCAGGTGAAGTTAGTCTTACCCATTCATTTGCATCTTTATTTTTTTAGGGTTTTGATACTTATTTTTGTTATTTTGTAGGTCTTTACATAATCTTGGATTATTGGTGACATCTAGTATAGGGCATTGAATCGATGCAATAAACAACAAGGGTTCTGGACCATCTTCTTGTCCTGTTAGATTTGGTTTGAGCTTTTTCTTAGACCAGTGGTGCCCAATTTATGAGACCCGAGTGCCCACAAGGGCCCTAATCCCTCTCCAGTGCTTCAAGATAGCTAGATACTTCAGATCCATCCTTTTCGAGCTTCTACACAGTCATTCCTACTTTCGGATTATCTAGTTAGGTCTAGACATAGTCTCGCGAGCATTTATATTCATCTCGAGTTCTTTCCTCTTCTATCTTGCACTTTAGGTTTATATTTTCATTAGATTAGTTACTTGGGTCATTTACATACTTCTTTATTGCATGTACAATTGTTCATAGCTTAGATTAACTAGTACCTATATTTACATCTTTAGTTGATCACCTAGTGTAAACTTAAGTTGAGTCTCGATTATCAAATATGCACTAACCTCGAACTCGGGATCTTCCATGTGTGATTAGAATTATCATGAGAGCATATTTCTTGTGTATGGAAATGATTCTTACTTCTTAAGTAAACACCTAAATTCGGTATCTATTCCTTCATTCACCCGCTTGTGTATATTTTAATTATTTATTTAATCATTCTCTCATTTTATCAAATGCCCATCTAATCCTCATTAATTAATTAAGCAACATTAATTAATTAATAATTTAATATTTCACATGCTCAATCATCCCATCTTTATTAATTAATCATTTTCTCATTTCCTAATCAACCTTCTAATTAGGATGTTTTTATCCTACACACATCATCTTACTTTTCTAGCTTTCATCCCATCTATTTTTATGCCCTAATTACCTTAGATTCATCCCCAAGTCATCTAATCCCACTTAATTCTTTAAAGCACTTGCCTAACCTTTAAAAGCATCCAAATCCCCACCAAAATCAGAAAATTCAGGCCCATTGGGGAAACTTTCCTCGTAATCAACGGCAACCTAGCCTACTGATCGATGTTGACCCACTTTAAAACAAGTTTTTCTTTCCATTATGATCATCAACAATCACAGAAATCAAAATCATAGAGTGGGAGTTCAAAACTAGATCTTGTAACTTTAATCTCTCTTGCGATCGTGAGAATCCCCTTAGCGTTGGAACATCTATGATGTTCAAAACATTCTTCCCAAGTGCCTACATCACTCACGATCACCATTCATGAGATATCTCATCATTATTATCATGTTTTCTCTATTATTGATCATATCTATATTGTATGTTGTGTCTCTAACATCTTGCATGTCTAGAGAAGTCTCGTAAAACACTAAGCAACCTTCTCTTGTAGCTCATTTTTCTTGCATGTTCCCATTTTCATCTGTTTATCCTCATCTTTACATTTTTGATACAAATCATTATTGATTCTCCCTGGTTTTCATTGACCAAAGTGTCTTGTCTATCTAATTTTTTTCCAAATCCTCCTTTTTATCATTTATCCTACTTCTCTACTTCAAGTGCAATCCTCTGCTGCACCCTTTTTATAATAGCTATCGGTCCTCATCAACTTCATATGACTCTTAGACCTTGTAGGTCTACATATTTCATCAACAACTCTAGGTCCATCTTCCTGTGTCATCATCAACCTAGTTTTACATAGTCTAAATCGTTGCCGACCTAGATCAAGTAACACATACTTTGCAGTTATTATCATCTAAATAGCTTTAGACCAATTTCTGTCATTTTTCATATTCAGTGATAGCTATGTTTCTACATGCTTTTTCTTTACATCCTTTTGTCTAGCAAATGGGGGTTGAAATCCACCAAGTAAGTCAAAAGGTTCTTAGATCCACTTAGTTGGGCAGCCCCCACCCCTATCTATCTAGTTCAATATGTTTCAATTTCGTAGGTTTGGTAGAAGTAACAATATCATTCAAAGCACTCATATCAAACATCAAGTATCCAAGGTAACATAAACCCTTAAGGATTTCTAAGTTATTAATTTCTTTAGTGGCTAGGGCTTTAATCCCATTAACGAACGAGAAATTTTGAAAACATTCAAGGCATTCTGGTGGGACCTCCCTTTCAAAGTGGTATTTTTATTTTATTTCTCTATTCTACTTTTTCTTATCTTCCACTAACATCAGAGTGTGAGTATTCACTTTATTGATTATTTGGTTTGTGGCTTGATTACTCATCATTCAAAAGTGTAGATAAATAGGAAAAGCATTATCTAGGTATTCTAATTTTTACCTATTTTCTCCTTTTACATTTTACCTTCCCTTCTTGTCGGTGTACTCATTAAACATCACACCTCATTTTGGGATTTAAAAGAATATTTCCTTTTACATCCTGCTTTCTCATATAGTTTATGTTGAGATTCAATATTTTTCATCACACGTCTTATCACACATAGCCTAAAACTTCACAAATCAATTAACACATCAAAACATTCCTTTCACCTAGTTCATTGATTGGGATTTGATCACCCAATAGAGACCATTTCAGACATTTCCCAGCCACAACTTACCTAATACCAAACATAGTTTTCCATCTCCTAGGTCCATTCACATCCATCCTCTTCACACTTTCTTAATCAAAACATAAAAAGGAATTATTTTCTTTCTTTCCTATTTAAAAATGGAACCAAACTTTTCCTCGAGCGATCTGCAAAAGTCCTCTGTGGACCCTATCCAGACCATCAATTGGATTTAGGGCTTCCTGAGCCCTATCTATGACTATCTTTTCCATAAACCTCCCATATCTCACCCATATCAATATGTAGATCATGATTCACCCTCATTTCCTTATACATCATCCCCTTTATCTCTATCACCTTATACTCCATTTCCTTATATCTCATCACCTTTATCCTAATTGGCTTTAGCCCCATCCCCATAAACCATTCATTCTTCTACCCCATCATCTTTGACCTCATTACCTCATGCCCTTCCTATGTCACCTGACATCACCATACCCACTTCCCTTATGGATATTCCTCACAAGAACCCCATCTATGACTTCCTTCTCTATAGGTATCATTCAATAGATCCTACTCCATCTTATGACATCTCTCCTCTCATCTCACCGAGGGATACCTCTCGATGAGCTTACATATTAGATCTCCCTATTCTTGCCCCATCTCCATCATCTCATTATGACCCCACTTATCACCATGCTCCTACATCCCCCCAAACAATCCAATCCCCATCACATGACATATTTAGACAACCATTTCCTAATCCTCCACTAGCCTTCATCTTCACCTTCTACATCACACCTATTTAACCCATTCTCAATCAATACCATACATCAAACACCTCTTTCCACATTAGTTTCACCCATTTCCTCATCTAATTCCATCCTAAGTATTGTTCCCTTGGCCCCTTCTAACATTATTCCTACATCTATCACATCTACAATCACCTTACCTACCTCCCTTACTTCTACCACTTCTCTTACAACCACATCCAGTCCTACTCTCACTACATCTACATCAGCCTTGGCCACACCTATCTCCTCATCTGCACCCATTGCTATATTGACATCCTTATCACACATTTCTTTTCCCATGCCCACATCATTTGATACTATATCTACCCCAACATCTCTACCACCTATCTCATCACTTATGACCACCCCACTTACCTCATCTACCACATTTGTTGCCACACCTGTCACACCTCCCCATTCCACTCATGTTCCTTTTGACACTCATACCTCTTCCACCCCTATCCTAGCTCATCCACCATCTTCCCCATATCACATAGATATCATTAACTACATCATCCAAATGCCTCTCATCATTTCCATGCCCGCATCTATTGCATATCCCACTCCTACATATTATTTATCTACATCAGTTGATTCTATACCTCTATCCACATTTATTCCAAAGAGATCTTACATCTCTCGTACACATATGTTCTACCCTTACATGTCCTACCTTCCATAGATTCATCAGTTCCTCTTTTTGTACTTTTATGTACACCTACCACATCAATCATTGTCATCATATCCCCATTATCTCCCTCTTCCTCCACACTACATTCATCATTTAAAAAATATTGTAGGGTACTTAAACTTGTAGTGGCTATAGGCAGCCCTCCTATGTTATCCACACAACCACATGCCCCACATCTAGCCAATTTTTACCCTCCCTAGAATTCGTCATCCAGAAGCTACTTCATCCATCATCCACCATGACATCACCAAATCCCCTAGTAGAGATTATTATCATCCCCACGAAATTTTCTCTTCAAAATCCAAATCTAAAGACCTTGGTGTCCTTCCATAGCAGTCTCCTGAATGTCCCCATAAGGTCAACATTCCTTAAATCAAGACCAAATCCCTATCCTCCATCTTGGGGCCACATCCATCCATATTAGGCCCCCTCCTTCATCATGATCGATTCTCTCCTAGGACCAGCTCCTTCCTCTAGAGCACCTTCATCTACCCAATCATCCAAGCCTAAATTATCCACCACCGCTTCTTCTTCTAGACCACCTAGACCCCGATGCAATCCACCTTCATCCTCATCATATGTATCATCTTGTAGGACCCCTACTATGTATACATTAAATCCTATGTTGAGGTCCTCTAACATTTACTTTAGACTTCCACTATTGCACTTCCACCCATCAGACCTTTTGATTCGAGCCAACCAAATCCATCATGGTTCAATTCTCATCACATCTATACTTTTCATCACACTCCAGTCACAACACATAAGATCGTAGGGTTGTTCAAGATATTGTTCATGATATTATTGAGCGGGAAGACCTCTTTGAAGATTCTCATTCTTTGTATACCGCTTCATCTCGTAGCTCACCCAGCCTTCTTTACCTCCTCTCTATCCGTTCAGCCTCCTAGGTCATCTCATTCATCCACACCACCTCCTATCACTCTTCTCGATGAGGATCCTCCCTTGTTTATTGATATTATTCACCTCACTACATCACCTCTATGATCCATTACTATTGATATCCTACCTATCCATCATTGGGGGAGCACCTCCCTCTCCTTTCTCATCTTGTTTATCCTTCTTCTAGTCCTCGTCAATTCATCTTCCTATGTTAGGGGACTTCATTATAGGGTCTATCTATTTCCATATTAGTTCCTCTTCGCACTTGAAATTTTATTATCTCATCCACCTTAGTCCATTCGATCATTCCTTTCATCCTTTCCTCCTACGACCACTTTTGTGGCCATATTTGTGCCTCCCTTTGGAAGCACCATGGCTTTCATTTAAAGAACTCATTATTCTAGAGCATATTTTATGATCTATATTTAACTTATCTCATCTGGTCTTGATGCATCTTGATTGACGTTTCGATCCATCATGTAATCATATTTGTCTCTCTCTAAGGGGACCATTCACTCATCTTAGATGCATACCTTTTGCTTCCTTGAGGGGTAGCACATTCTATTATTTTCTCTTATTTATCTTATCCCATCTTCCAAAGCGTGATGTTAATCTCTTAACTTTATTTGAACGTCACTACTCTAGATAGGATCCAACGTAGAAATTTCACCCTTAATTGGATCGATCAATATGGTAAACCAAAAGTGGAACCACTTAATGCATTACACTTACGACCATTCTATTGTTAGCACATTTACCAATGTGCCCTTAGTCATGTCTTCAAATCATTCCTCCATCTCGGCCTCCTCCATATCTCATCGTGATAATTTAGAACTATATGGTCTTCTGTCACTTCCTAGATGTGACCTTAAATATGGTCACTATGGCTCTTCCCATAGTATTTTTCTTATTTATAGGTTCTCCCCTTTTATGGGAAATCTAAGATCATCACATCCATTTCCCTCTTATTAACCTATTAGAACCATGCAAAAGGTCCAGGGATGTCTCTTGTACACTATTTATCCCCTCCTAAGTGGTCTACTTAGCTATTCCCAACTCTCCCCCATGTAAAATAAAAATTCATGGATGCTCAATTTAAAAATCACCATTATCAAAAATAGATTGATCCCTCGAAGGACAACTTTTCATGCAAAGAAAATCAAAATCAAAAGTCAAAAAATAAATAGACCAATCCCTCAAAGGACGCTCTCTATCATTTATTCTTTCCATCTATATATTGTAAAAATAGACCATACCCTCAAAGGATGGCTACTCCTTATGGCATTTGAAGGATTCATGCATTAATCAGCCTTCCATTTTATCAACATCTTAAGAAAGCTTCCCGCATTGATCAACTTTATCTTTCTTCTTCCTAGAGTTGGGGCATAGTTTATGGAGTGCCACTTTTGGGAGAACCCTCTTTTCTCTCGTACAAGTTTCATCTCCCTTTTTCATGTCAACATTAGGTTTATGAGATCATCTCATCCATTCTTCCTCATGATATTTTAAATGACTAACTATTGTTGGTTATTTGCTAACATTTTTTTGGTCACATGTGCCTTATATTACGGACTCTTCTTGTTTATCTTAGGTGCAGTTGGAGGCATATTCTCTGCTTGCATTCCTCGCTATAACGTAGTGTTTTCCAAACCTATAAGTTTCCACTGTTACAAGGCATTTTACTCATATCACATTTATCTTCCAGCCCATCTCTACATCTTCATCAACGATCTCGCTATCTATCTATCTTACAACACATTTATCCTAACTTACATCCATCATTTATCACTTTCATTCTCAATTTGTTTCCATCACATCTTACCCATATAAATTTTAATCATCATGATCAAAATTTAAATTTAAAACATATTACCATATCACACATTCATATCATCATTCATACACATTTCAATTTAAATTAACCATTTAATCCTACATCTATTTCATCATCATCATCACATATAAGGTAGACATGCATTCCAAAAAATAACCATTATTATCACATATGATCTAAGAAACCATCATTATTACATCTAATCCAAAAATCATCATCGAACATATATACAAATTCATCACCACATCAAATTGAATCCATCACATCACATAATGAACACATGATAATCTACGAAAAAATCATATATCATATACATATATGTGTGTCAAAATGAATATCAGTACATCATGACCCTTTAGGAGGCTCCCTCAAAGTTGAAATACTCTCAAAATTAGTGAGATGCATGTCCAAAATCTTATACTCTCTCCACCAAGGATAGGTACAACACCTTAACCCTACACACCATCGCCACTCTCCTCTCGGCATGGTGAGCTATGCTCGTTGTACTCCTTGATGGCCCATCTCTACCTT
Organism: Taxus wallichiana var. yunnanensis; assembly: GCA_018340775.1. Classification (NCBI taxonomy): domain Eukaryota; kingdom Viridiplantae; phylum Streptophyta; class Pinopsida; order Cupressales; family Taxaceae; genus Taxus; species Taxus wallichiana. The sequence goes on along the minus strand of CM031242.1, from coordinate 441,483,988 downwards.
TTCCTACCTCCGGAGATGCTCCCATTATCTCAGTTCTTGAGGAAACCTATGGATCATAATATCTTCATAATAATTTTCTCAACACCAACGCAAAGTATTTATCCATCCAAATCATGTCAAGTGGTGCCATTTGTCCTTGTCCCGTAGTGCTTCCCCGGATACTTGTTCAGCTCGACTCCACTACAATGGTTGATAAATCTATGAAATGGGCCCTATAGACCTCCTTCTACCTTCGGTAGTAGTCTCTCTCCGAGTAACTTGGTATCACTCCTATGTGACTGTATCCTGCTACTCTAGAGTTGTTTCAGGATCTACATGTTTCTAGTCTCTCTCAACGCTCTTCTAATCTAGGGAATGCAAGTGTGCCACATTAGCAGACTCTCCTACTCCATCATCTCTACCTCCTATAGGAGCCACTTCAACATCTACCTCCATCTCCTCTACCTCCTCCTTTAGTCCCTCTTCATTCACCCGAGATGCCGGTAAGTGCAGCAAGTTGGGGGACAATTAAGTGGACATCAAATCCTGAATTTTACATTAAAAACAACAAAACATCAAATTTAGTCTTTTGTGGACTTGAACCATGCCAAAAATTCATAAATATGTCATAAAAATGGTACCATCGCATAGGGGAGACTGTTAGCTTTGTAAAAATATTGATTTTAAAGTGAATAGAATAGGATAAATATCATTTTATAATTTTTTACCAATAGTAGGTCTTTAAGACACTTTTTCCCGTGAATTTTTATGTCTACGTTTAAGACTTAAAATTTTGTTTCACTTATCAAAATGTGATAAAAATTATACCATCCCAACCATGGTGAAATTATATACATGTTCAAAAAAATTATTTGATTTCAATATTTTTGATGAAGTTATGGTGGGCAAACAGAAAGTGCTCTATTTTCTTTATGTTTTCATACCACTTTCACGGAAAAAATCATAAAAAATAAAATATTGCTCAAAAAAATACAAAATAAAATCCATCCCAAGATAGATAGTGGCATCTAACTTCTCACCAAAGGAGAAAAATATATATCAATTTTTGGTCATCCAAATCGTGGGCAAACGGACTATAATATTATAGGTATTTTTAATAAAAATACCAAGTCATTGAATTTTGAGTGTTTAATATAGCTAATCTTGTCCATTTTTTTAAAAATAGTATTTTAGAAACTAGATTCTGGATGCTATGATTCATATTAATATATTTTTTCTAATTTTGAGTGTATGTATTGCTAATAATCCCTACAAGTTGATATTATGTTGTTATTTGTAATATGACGTCCACTTATGACCCCTTTTTTATCCCCAAGTTCTTGCACTTACCCATGCCCATGTTGTTATGTGTCACCAAAGTATCTTTACACCTACTCCCACATTTTCATCATCATCCCATGGTGTCACCTCCTCCTCCAGCTGGGTCTGCCATAGTAGGAGCCTGGTAGCTCTCTGTCAAGATCCTCCTCCTATATAAAATTGGATCATGAGACAGGTGGATGAAAACTCTAAAATTTCTTCATACCCTATTAAACTATAAAACCTCAATCATATCCAATCACCTCCCCTACACCCATCTTGTGCTCCTCATCCCCACAAACTCTACCTCTACCCCTACCCATGTGGATATTCCTTGATACGGTCTCTAAGTGATCTCGATCACCATCTAACTCATCCAATCTATCAACATACCAGTCTACCCCTCTCTCTCTCTCTCCCTTGTCTCCAAAGGCCCGGTCAGTCCTCCATCTGAAGAACCCAATCTGTTAATGGAATATGGTATCCCGTGACCCATGAAATCCTGGCGACTTAATCACTATTATGTGCTCATAATCCTAGATATGTAGCAAGAATCGACATCAATCTTGATCTCATACCATCCCTATATCCAGATAGCTCATGATAAACCAAGCTAATAAGGCGGTCGTGAAATAAAGACTGCTCGGTTCTCAACAATATCAGCTACTACACCAGTCAACACCCATGAAAATCAAGCTCCTTCTAATTCCAAAAAAGCATAGCAGGACACTACAATCATAACCAAGTAAATCAATCAGTTGTATGCCACCCCATCCTCATACCTCTACTCATATGTAAAATCCCTTAAGAGAATTTGATATGGGGCGCATCGACTCCAAATATCCATGTCAAAACTTCCAATATGTCATCACTAGTGATGGGGACTATCTGTCTCCCCTATATCACCAGCCTAAAAATATGGTATACATACTTCAGGGTGATAGTCGTGTCCCTTGTCCCGAACCAAAATGTGCAAGTCTATCGGTCCCATCTCTCTATCAAAGAAATCATAATCCCCACATCTCATGGGATCCTCTCGATAGTGCCTAAATACTCCCAATCCAACTACTGCATGACGGATGATCCCACTCAACATCTATCATATCCCCTTTGATATTCCCATATAGAGTAGGCACCGATCTCTCAAATATAAGATGTCTCTTTCCTACAATCACAAACAAAGCATTCATGCATTAGACTCATGTGATCCAAAATCCATTAAAAATGCATTAATTTTCATCCAAAATCCAATTAGACCCTAATCTATCCAATTTTATCCTATTTGACGTGAGACCGAGTGTCAGGTCGATGCATTTTTGGTCAAATTGACGTGCCTTAGAGCCCAATCAATGTCGACCCATCCAAGTTGCTACCTAACCTCCCTTAAGATCATCAAATTTTTGCAAAAAAATATAAAATTAAATAAAACATTAAATTCAACTAAAAACCAGTGTGAGTTTTGTTACTCACCATCCTCTACACCCTTTGGTGTTTCCTCGTAGCTCCAACAGTCTCCATTTTCCCAATCTCTTTTATCTCTCTTCTCTTTCTCATTAATTTTTCACGTGAAAATGAGCTTTTTTAGTCGACCATTCAGCTTATATAGCCCATCGACACCTGGTTTTCATTGACCCCCTTGGGTATCCATCAATTGGCCTCAGTCACCATCGACTAACCTTAGGAGTAACCATTTTGGAATTTACCCCACATCTTTTCACTATTCCCTTTGGGAATTCTTCACAAAGTCCATTGGTGTGGCCATAATTATTTCCCTTTTGGGAATTTTAATCCAATTACAGATCCCACCATTTTGGCCATATTTATTTATCTCTCCTTTAGGCATTTATACTTTTCCAAGGTCCCTATTGGGTTGTACTTATCCCCGTCCCTGCATACTTTGTTTTGGAGTCCACCTTTGTGGCCATCTCTTTGTTTCCTTCGAGCATGTTAATCATATTTATTTCCTAAGTCCACCTTTGTGGCTATAATCACTCCTCTTTTGGGCATTTCATTTTCTAATCCACACACAAAGTCCTCCTTTGAGGCCATTTTCATTTTCCCCTTTGGGCATTACATCTATTATATCAAGTCCTCCTTTGAGGCCATATTATATCAAGTCCACTCTTGTGGCCATATTCGTGCCCTTCATTAGGACACCAAATTTTTCATAAAATTATAGCTTTGTGGCCATGATTATCCCCTCTTGGGGCATACCTTTACCTTTTTTCCTTTGTGGCCATACCTTTCCCCACTTGGGGCATATTTCAAATTTTCCATTTTTTTTTCCTTCACGACCATACTTTCTCCCTTTGGGGCATATTACTTCATCACTCACTTTTTCATTTCTCCTTATTATCCTTTTTCCATGTCCCATTGGGCACCATATCATTCATCCTCATCCCTTGTGGATGCATACCTATTCGTTTGATTCCTCGTGTACGAAGGATTTCACATACTTTTCATATATAGTTATGCATAGTTTAATGACTTTCCTCGACTCATTGATCATCCTGGCTTGTATCCATACTGTAGTGGTATTCATCCACTCATTGCTCTAAAGAACATTGTTTTCTATCTCCATTGAGACCACAATTATCCCCTACCAATGTGATATTGGAGTCACCACCATAGTTTTCCATCATTATTGCGATCCTTTTTTCCTGGGGCATCTTGCCTTGGTTATGCTTTCACCCATATTTTCATCACCCACCCACCCTTCATCATCTACCTTTTTCAAATGCATCATTGATTTTCCTTGGCATCATCAATCCCCGTTTAAGGGGAAGCTCATCATCAATCCTCTATCCTCATCCAACCCTTTTTTTCTCGTGGCTTTCCAACTTAAACCACTCAAGAAAAGGGGGAAAATGTAGATAGCTAAAATTGGTATCTATGCCTTCATTCACCCTCATGCACATTTTTTAATTATTTATTTAATCATTCTTTTCATTTAACCAAATGCCCATCTAACCCTCATTAATTAATTAAGCAACATTAATTAATTAATCATTTCATGTTTCACATGCCCAATCATCCCATCTTTATTAATTAATTCATTCATTCATGTTAATTAATTAATCATTTTCTCATTTCCCTAATAAACCTTCTATTTAGGATGATTTTATCCTACACACACATTAACTTGATTTTATATCTTTCATCCCATCTATTTGTATTCCCTAACTACCTTGGATTCATACCCAAGTCATCTAGTCCTACTTTAATGATTTAAAGCAATCACCTAACCTTTAAAAGCATCCAAATCCTAACCAAAATAAAAAAATTGGCCCATTGGGAAAGTTTCCCTATAATCGGTGATGACCCAACCCGATCTCTGTCGACCCACTTTAAAAATGTGTTTTCTTTCCATTTTGATCATCAATAATCACTTAAAATAAATATCACAAAGACAGAGTTTGAAACCAAATCCCCGCAACTTCAATCTCTCTTACCATAAGAGCATCCCCTTAGCATCGAAACATCTACTGACGTTTCAACATTCATTGATAGCTATGTTTCGCATGCTTTTACTTTATGTCATTTTTCGATTCATTGATAGCTTTGTTTTACATGCTTTAGCTTTTACATCTTTTTGTCTAATAAACAAGGGTTGACATCTCCGCCAAGGATGTAAAAATATTCTTAGATCCACTTAGTTAGGCAGCCCCCGCCCTATCTATCCAATTCAATTAGTTTCAATTTCACATGTTTGGCAAAGCATCAATAATATCATTCAAAGGCCTATATTAAGCATCATGTATCCGAGGTAACATAAACCCTCCAACATTTTTGAGTTGCAAATATCTTTATTAGTTAGTACTTTAATCCCATTAACAAATGACAAATTTTGACAAGAGACCAACAGATGTTATCTTTTATTTCCATTGTATTCAATTATCTCACACGTAAGAATTTACTAGGATCGTCAACATATTGCATCATAGGTCCCTAGGGTGTGTGTCTTGGCTTCCTGTTCTTCCCACGGGTCTTTTTGAAAACCCAATATAAGGGTGTGCTCTACACCACCTTATTCTTCTTCACCCATATGTCTTTATTCTTCCTCTTTGTGCTCCACTTCATGCTCTAACCATAATGCGCTCTACCTCATGCTTAATATGGCACTCAACTTATGGATCAATATTACAGTCACTCCATGCTCTTTAGTAGGCTCCTTCCTCTTTCCAAAACTCGAGTAATAGGTACTTCATTTCCTCCTATTTTTATTTCCATGACTAATATCTCCTCATGATGCACATCACGCTCCTCTATATCCGACTCCTCAATTTCATGAACCAAGGGGTCATTCTACAACCCTTCCTCTTCCTCATTCCTCATGAACTTTTCTTCATCACTCTCGTATCCTATGTGTATTCTCTAGACACTACCTTTGTTTTATTCTTCATTGGATATTTCTTCTTTGGTGGATTCCTCATGTTCATACTTGGTTTAGACTCCTTGCACACTGGTGTCTTCTTTGTAATTGCACTCTTAACAATAGTTTTCTTAGGAGTATCCTCTTCTTCTTCTTCATCACAAGGATTATCCTCACACGTTCTCTTCGTATAACCATTTTCTTTCCTATAGTCACCTCCGGGATCTTCAAGTCATCTTCAACGTATTTCCCATTCACCATCTTTGGCTTCAAATAGATGTAAAATTTTGTTTCCTCCAAATTAAGCAACCACCATAGTAATACATTTAGTCATATTGATATCATCGATATCAATGTCTCTTCATATGTGCTCTTTTTGGGATAAACATATGTCTTGTGCAAGGTGTGGTACTCATATTCCACCTTATCAGTGTCAAATCTTAGTTTTCCCACCTTTCGAATATGCTCACCACAGTCTAAAAATAACATAATGTAAATGCAAACAAAAATTTCACCAAAGACTCTTAGACCCATCCTTCAAATAAAATTGGCCAATGCGAAGTTTTGATAAATTGCAAATTATGTGTTTTCTTCAAACTACGGGTAACTCACTTGGAATGTGTCATTCTACCCCAAACACCTTGTGCCTTCTTTTATACCATCTATCATCCCTAGCCTTATATGCAATATTGATTATTGTTTTAGATGGGTCTATGTGAAAACATTTTCAACTATAGAATATCAAATCCAAAATATGAAAATACAGATCTAACATTATCCACAAAATCTACAACGGTGGAAGTATAAATAAGAATAATCCAAATCACACAAAATTACACCCACATAACACAAAGATGTACCTTGGTTCACCTAATGTGGGCTACATCCACTAAAGATGGATATCTCATATATATATATATATATATATATATATATATATATAACAAGAGATTACAAACAAACTCTTCTACACAAGAGTACATGTATCTCTACAAGAATATCTCTTTCTCCCAAATCTCTAATTGGATCTGCTAAGTACACTAAACTATGCCTCCATACCACCCGTGTCTCTTCCAAATCTCTAATTAGATCTATCTAAATGCACTACAACCATGCCACTAAAACACCACCATATCTCACATACCTGAAGCTACCCTGCATCTTCCACTGTGCAACCAAGCTCTCATTGTACTATGAATCTATAAAAAATACCTCTAGAAGGGCCTACCAATGTGCAAACATAACCATACACAAAGAAGTAAGTCTCTCCTCTATCACTACATCAACTTGTGCAAACATGAAGAAAACTTCCTCTACAATACTAGATTCCTATGGATCAACAATACATCATGATCTCATGGATCTGTAATACAATATCTCACAACATGTGGATCTACAATAATGAGCAATAATAGGATCTCACAACAACCTCGTGGATCTAACAAGAAGAAGCACTAAGTCCTTTGCATATTATGCAAGACATTACATGAGACTAAACAATTTAAAGGAAATACTTGTAGAAGATAATACCATCTTCTCACCAACAGTGTACCTACACTTTCCTTCTCCGTCTTTGTCTAGTGTCTCTCTGTGAAAGCTCTTGTCTTCATGCAATTTGTTTTTTCTTCTTCATCGTCATCATATTTTTAACCAAGGATAATGTTCTTCTTCACTTCTCTTGTTCCAACCTATCTAACCCTATTTTTCAAGCTTATATAGCCATATAAAAACTTATGGTACAATATCCATGCAATTACATCCTTTAAATCAGCTTTAAAACAAAATCTAGATAAAATCTTGTGAGTCAAATAAAACATTCTACGCACAGTAACCGGTGTCGATTACCCTATTCTGACCGACTCAAAGGTTTGTTACCCCCGACTCGATGCTAGTTACATCGATCGGTGTTGGTTACCTTGATGCTTTGATCAACTCCGGCACTTAATCGGTGCCGATTCATTATGTAAACCAATAAGGTGCAAATCATGTTATCGGTGAAGCAATTCAACTCCAAAATCCTAACAATCTCCCACTTGGAGATAAATTGTTGAACATATACCTGTACCTATACATCACCATCCTCTACATACCATGAAGACTATCTATTCTTTATATCAACAATTCTCTCAAATGAAATCAGGAAGATTAAACCATCTTCTAAAACCAAGAAGATAAAAATCGTGACTTACCATATACCTACACGAAGCTACTCTTGATCCGTGATACATGAGCTATCCATACATCAAGATCCCACTAAATCATAACTCCAAGCCTCTCATGTAACTAAGCCACCATGACTAACAAACCTGCAAGAGCTCCCACTCAAACTAAAATACTGAGCTTCAACTACAACCATAGCCATACCTATAAAATCAACCATGTTCTCCAACCATCTATCCATGTCTTCATGTTACTACCAATGCAACTGACCAAAGACAAGTCAAACTGGAATAAGCATAAGCAATAAAAATATCATGGGTAAGACAACCCAAATGAGTTCTACATGCAACCAAAGTGGGTAATCAATCCATAAAAACCGCATAAACTCAAAGAATCTAAACACTACAATCTATAAATCTAACCCTACATAAACAACTAGCATTTCCAAGACAATCATCTAATGGAGTAACATAGTAATCAAGAGGAAATACAAACATCCCCTACTCATTCTCAAGGAATCCATGTGCAAATCAAACATTTGCATCATCATAGACTCACAAAATTGAATCTATCCACATGTACAAACTCACCATGTACATCCATCCATATCTCCAGGCTCTCCAAAAGCTCCAAGTCTACCACCAACTAACTCCAAATCCAAATATGAATCATGTGCTCATCAATTTCAATAAAAACATCCATGCTAAACCATGCCACTAATACTAAGTGAAAATACTAGCAAACATGTCATCAACATACTCTGCACAATCAACCAAGATGAAAGCAAAATAAGGGCACCATCTAAAAATGGTAAATAAGCATTGTTGTCAAACTTGTGACCAAACCAACCATGGTTTTCTAACTAACTTTGGTCACTACCTGACTGGCCATGATTAACAAATGACCGACTACGGTTAACCCTAACTGACACTGGTCTCTATAACTAGCAAATTTTCTCCTTGTTTACCCTTCAAACTCTAAAAATTGTTTTATTATCTAAAACTAGTTGAATCAACCATCAACTACCTTCCCTAAGGAATATCCAAGCACCACAAAATAAACCAAAAGTGACATCACAAAGCAATAAACTCAAAATACATGTAAAGTTGTGATTACCCTCCAAAACCAATTTGTGCCTCATGCTACTCCAAATAGTAGCATACTCCTCTCACTCTGCACGTGCATTTATGTCCAACCTGTAATGCCAATAACCATGGCTTGCTCCCACTAAACATGAAATCCTCGCACTACCTCTAACACCAAGCTCAAAAGCTAATATGTCAGTGAGAAATAAAACTAGATGAAAGAACTATAAAATTGATTCCCTTTCTTCTCTAAGAATACTTCTACATCACAGAAGTTTGAACTTCTTGTGAAGTAGGTGAATCACCTTATTTCCATCCATGTGTACTCAACATCTCTCATTACTTGCAACTATGTCTAATCATGACTTTTCATTGAGGATTTCATCCTTAGACTAAAAACCCTTGTCCTCAAGATTCCACACAAGCAGGAAATAAAAGACAACTAACACCAAAAACCATGGTGTAAATATATGCACACTATCCAAACATAATATCGATTTCTCCAAATGAAATAAATAAAACATGAATCATATAGAGATACTCTGACTCAAAATCTCAATGGACTAACCGAGCCAACTTCTTCCTCTTTCTGATCTAAACCATGAAGTGATCTACACCGTCTCTTCCATGTACACTCTGTGTAAGAAACTTGATCCTCCAAACCAAGACAAAAATCATCTGCCCTCACTTGCTACAAAAACCTTGTACATATAAGTTGCCACAGAGACCAACCATGGTCATCTCCTAACCGACCATGGTTAGCTGACCAATACTAGTTCCTCTATGACCGAACTTAGTTCTTAGACTAATGTCGATGTTTAATTTTAACGAACCCAATGCTACCCAATTTGGCATAAAACACCACACCATGTGCCTACTTTGACTGAAGTCGATAGTTACGTTGAGCCAATTATTTCAAGAAGCATTTAAATCATAAAAAACCACTACAACAATAAACCATGCAATAAATTACATCAAGGTAAAATACCTTTCCTTACCAGCACCAAGATACTAACCCACATCTTCAACTAAAGAACTTGCCTCTCTGACGGAAGCCCCATCTTCCTTTCATGCTACAACCTCTCTAATGAAGCCCCGTGCATCTAATTATACTAAGGATGCATACCTAGTCCTTTTCTTTGTTTAGATCTACAATCTAAAATCATGCATGTGTAATTAAACCATACACTACAAAACCAAGATAAAACCATACCTTACTAACTAGATCTACAATATGACTAGCATTTTTGTGCCTCTAAGAACCATGGACACCTCACCAAACAAGATACCTTCCATTAATATCTCCATTTATTTAGATCTGTGATTTTCTATTTAAAACCAAGCTTCCCAATAACCAACCATAGTCACCCTGTAATCAACCACGATCACCCTACCAATGTCGATTGCCACTTAACCAACATTGGTCACTATAATTTCTAGTAACCTTGCTCTTCTAGCTCCTACTTGAGACTCGAATCTCTTCCTATGATCTTCACATCAGAAAAAATAATCCCTACTCTCATACATGTCAATAATAACCACTAACAAAACCATGAAGCAAACCCTTACTCGAAATAACCCATTCTCGAAAACTGAATCCCTTCTTTGATACCAGTTTTGGGGATGGCCTATATGGAAAAATTTGCAACTATATAATATCAAATCCAAAACATGAAAATATGGATCTAACAATCCCCAAAAATATACATCGTGGAAGTATAAACAAGAATAATCCAAATAACACAAAATTACACACACATAACATAGCATTTATCGTGGTTCACCCAATGTGGGATATGTCCACCTAAGATAGAGATCTCATATATATAATATAACAAGAGATTACAAACCAACTCTTATGCACAAGAGTAAATGTATCTCTACAATATTATCTCTTCCTCCCAAATCTCCAATCAGTCTCTTCCTCCCAAATCTCCAATCAAATATGCCGAGTACACTAAACCGTGCCTCCATACCACCACCTATGTCTCTTCCAGATCTCTAACTAGATCTACCTGAATGCACTACAACTATGCCATTGAAACACCACCATATCTCACATACCTAAAGCTACACCTGCATCTTCCATGGTGTAACCAACCTCTCTCGTACTATGAATCTTTAAACAGACCTCTAGAAGGGTCTACCAATGTGCAAACATAACCATGCACCAATAAGTAAGTCTCTCCTCTATCACTGCATCATATTGTGTAAACATGAAGACCACTTCCTCTACAATACTATATTCTTATGGATCAACAATACATCATGATCTCATGGATCTCAGACATTACAATATCTCACAACATGTGGATCTACAAGAATGAGAAATAACAATATCTCACAACAACCTCATGATCTAACAAGAAGAAGCACTAAGTGCTTTGCATAGTATGCAAGCCATTACATGAGACTAAAAATAATAAAGGAAATACATTAGAATATAATACCATCTTAAGCATCAACAAAGTGTACCTAAACTTTCCTTCTATTCAACTTCTCTCTATAAAATCTCTTGTCTTCACGCAATCTATTTTTTTCTTCTTCATCATCGTCATCTTTTTAACCAAGGATAATCCTCTTCTTCACTTCTCTTGTTCTAACCTATCTAACCCTAGTGTTCAAGCTTATATAGCCATATAAAAACTTAGGGTACAATAGCCATGCAATTACATCCTTTAAATCATCTTTAAAACAAAAGCTAGATAAAATCTCACGGGTCAAATAAAACATTCCACACATAGGTAATCGGTGTTCATTACCACCCGATGCTGATCGGCACCGATTACCTTGACTAGTGCGGTTACCCTAATGCTGACCGGCATCAATTACCCCGACCGGTGCCATTTATTGTGTAAGATGGAAAGGTGTAAATCATACTATCTGTGAAGAAATTCAGCTCCACAATCCTAATAATGATATCTTAAGTGTAATCACCAAATATTTTTCATATGTACCTTATCCTCAAGGGTAAACTGTCATATTTTATCGTTCATCCCATCTATCACCCCATGTTCAGAAAACACAATCAACAAGCAGGATGTTTCCAAAATTGATCTTGCCCCCTATGCACGCCTCCTCAATAATCTCCGCTTCGATGAATCCAAAGAAGGTTATAGATGGTTCCTCATATATTTTCTTCATGACATGGAGCCATCATTTTTTCACATAGCCCCACCTTTCATGCCCATTTTATTTTATAAGTAGTCACGTGGCCATTTTGATAACAACTACATCAAGATTAACAATATCTACAATGGGTCCTCCTTGTTAGTACTGTACATACCCAAAATTGTAAGGTACTGTACTACCGAACAGTGTAACAAGTGCCCCAATGATGATACAGGTCTCCTCGCAAGGTGTTCGGGATCCGAAAAGCTCTCGGAGTATGCGTTAACATCCCGCATGCCCCGCCTAGCCCCGCGCCCTTTGTTTTCCCCTTTTTCTTCTTTCCTTGGCCTTTTGATCTTCAGTGATGAAACCGCGCGCCCGATGCGCCTCGACGGCCACCCCCGATCGGGCGGTAGTCTCAGAACCGCCGCCCGCTCAAAGCGGCAGCCCCGCACACGTTTTTAACGTTCTTTTGACGTGACTCGCGTGAAATATCACGTTTCACCAGCTTTCCTTGCCGACTTGAGCATGCATTTATGTTTTTGGTCCCCTGGAATAGTGTTTTTCCTTTGTTTATTGTTTAGGAGTTCAGTTTGGTTTTGATTTTTGGGTGATTGAATTCCTATAAATGCATGGCTTGTGCTCAAACAAATGGCCTGATTTTGAAGACTGATCTTTGCTCTCATCTCCTCATTTTAGTATTTTAGCTTGTTATCTTGTTTAGAAGCCATAGTTTCAATTCACTTGCATCTTTAGTTAGATTGCTCAGCTGTTGGTAAGCCACATACCCATCTTGTGCAGGCAGTGTTGTCATTTCACCCAATCCGTCTGAAGTTTGTCTCTGAATTTCTCTTTGCATTGAATTTAGCTATTATTTTGCTTAGAGTACTTGTTTTAGTTCATTTACATGCTCATTTAGCATTGTCCAGCTGTTGGTAAGCCACATATCCAGCTTGTGCAAACAGTGTTGTTGTTTTATCCAATCCATTGGAATAGAATAGCTTAGGAAGCCATTAAAGTTGCAGGTTTTGCTCTTCAAACAGGATAGTTTCAGGTTCTGGTCACTTCATATTGCATGACTTGCAGTAAAATCCCGCTAGGAATCGCATAAGCCAAGCTCTGTACTCTTGCGCTGTCCCTCTCCTACTCACATTTTCGGTCTGCATTCTGAGCTGTCCTTGTCCCAATGTCTACTCCTGTCGATGCTAGCACTACACGCTTTTCTGGATCCACGTGAACACGAAAGAACGAGGAGATCACACTGAGGGGACAAGATCGCATACACCAACGGATTCGCCACTGTTCTGCGGAATCCAGGTTTTAACTTTCAAAGTTCTAGTTAGAATCATATCAAATAGAGTAGATAATTGCTTCATTTCAGTGAATTCTATTCTCGATATTGCCAGGGAAGCTATGAGGATTGATAGTTTCTGAGAAACTATGATTCACTCCTCACTTCTGAGGTAGGATCGAGAATCTTGCAGATAGATTAGACGAGCTATTTTATTTATTTAGAATAAATCTACAAATTACACAGGCTGATAACTACACTCGGTTATTTTGTCTGTTTTAAATTATTGTTTAGTTGTTATTTCTAGATACGCTTAAAATAGTTTGCTTTCCTTAAAATTCTTAAAAGATTTCTTAGAAGAATAGAAGTTATATATATGTTTTAGATTTATTCCACGTAGTTAGAATTTTCTTCACAGTTAGATTTACATTTTATTTTGTATGACAATCACGGGACCTCAGGAGCCCAGAGAATATATATTTGAGCCAATCGTGCCTCAACCAAACCTCGTCACAGCAATAGTTGACATAGACCAAAATCTCAGAATACAAGTATTCCGAACAACCACAGATTTACAACTGATCAGTTCTCAATTAAGAGGGTTAAACATAGAAGATGACCAAGCACACACGTTTTGGTCAAACCAACCAAACTACAGATTGCCCTAGGTAAACACTCACATGACTGTAGAAGGGTTCGAAAGAGAACAAACCTTTGGTTGTGATCCTTTGGTCCCACAGCCAGGTGTAGGAGACACTCTCACAGATATAGATACCAGTCTAAGGATCCAGGTTGCACGAACACCTGTGAGATATTCTGAGAAAATCACACAGTTGTTGGTCCTAAATATAGAAGCTGAGAAAGCATACGATTACTGGATACTAGGGATTAGAACTTGATTTCGCGCATGACCATAACAGGACCGCAACAACCAAGAGTCTATGGTTGTGATCCACAGATCCCACAGCCCAACGAGTCCACAAGTCAATCAGATATAGACGTTGGCTTACGCACACTAGTATTCCAATCCACTCCACTTCCACCCATCATCATCGAACAATTGTCCTTACTAGATATAGCGGCTAACGAAGCTAGAGAATTCTGGACTAGGCCAGAGAATCATCCATAGAGTCAATTGTTTTCACCATCCACCCTATGACCTTATCTGGAGACATACACGAAACTATCCCAGGTCATTTTCCACGTATTCCGCAACCCATAGATCAAATCACGCCAAAGCTCGATATTTATTGGAGCCTTGAGCAGATCATCCTTCGCGATCGATCTATCACACCAGTCCAAGTTAGAAGGGCCTTCTTTGCCTTAGATTTGCAAATTCCACTAGTGCGTGTCGAAGACATTAGACTGCCTAACTAGTTTGTCTGAATCCAACGCATATTCTACCCCCACCGGCTGTCTCAGCACGACCTCAAGAGGTCAGGTACGCGAAAGATTCACTTGTAGATTCTCATGCTCGCCTGTCACTTTTTCGGCGTACAAAATCAGTGAACCCGATGTGAAACAAATAACTGTTTCACCTTCTATATCTCATTAGTCTTCACATCAGCTTCACCAACAAAATTGGTGAACCCGACGTGTAACCAACAAAATTAGTGAAGCTGACGTAAACTTCCTACTTTCTCATTCGGAGTCATAATATCACGTGTCCTTTCACAAATCACCTTCGCTCCTTCCCATTATTCTGCGGGTACTCATATACCCCCCGAATATGTCGGGATTCGATGAATATGGTAGACCCCTCTTAGGTCTCGAGGCATACTACACCCAACAGAATAGGCAATCATCACCCTCACTCTCAGTATGGGGCGACAACTATTCAACTAATCAGTTGTCAACAAGAAACAGATATAACTCGTCTTTTCAGACAGAGGAGTTAGATCAACCCCCTCGAACACAACAAACAGAGCCTTCAGGCTCGAACAATATGACGTTTAACGGAGAATCTGGTTCGTCTCCTCAAATGCTACTTAGACCACAAATTAGTAGGCAATCAGATCCATACCTGGTCTTAGATGATGGACAGTCAATACGTTATCCTAGGAGTGAACAACGCTCCCGGGGCATGTACCCGCCTATAGGAGGTCTACAAATACAACCCGAGATCTCTTTTCAAGAAAATACCTCTATGCCACTGCATATAGGAAATACTCTTAGAGAAACTTGGCAAGATAGCGATCAATTCATGACAGGCTATCATATACCTATACAACACCAGGGTATACAACAAACACCGCTCAGGCAAAGCACCGTGACTTCACCAAATGAAGTCATTTCAACGTTAGTAGAAAAAGTGAGAGGGTTAGAACTTGCTCAAGCAAGTCAAAACTCTCCGTTCATACAAGCAGGAAGTTCCAATCCTCCATACCACTCTGGCCAAGTAGATCTCCTCACAGGTGTAGGCACGTTAGGTATGCCTCCTCACTATCCACAACAAACGCCAACAAGGCCTGTCATCTCTAACACTATTCCTCCCGGTCTAGTATCAAGTAACCCATTACTAGACAATACCCCGTCATACTTAAACATGTACTCCAAATCACCACAAGGAGATATGTTCTCCTCTCCTGGCATGTTTGCTCAAACACAGGGACTTCCCTATGCCCCTACCAATGCATACGTTGCACCATATCAACAACCCATCCCACCACCACTCCCTCAGCAACCACCATCAATGGTCGAAAGCTATGCGATAGGGACTTATTCAGAATATCTGAAGGAACCCTTAGACTTCACCATACGAAGCGTCATGCTCCCAAGACCCCTTCCCGATTTACCCAAGTACAAAGGTGAGGGAGATCCAAACGCACATATCAAGGCTTACGCTACAGCCATACGAGAATTACTCCCTTGGGATGGGGTTGTTGCTAAAATATTCCCCAAAACCTTGGAAGGCATTGCTCTCAACTGGTATTACAGGATACCTGAAGCCTCCATCCATTCATTTAAACAACTCGTGTCAGAGTTCATCAAGGCATTCGACATGAACAAATTGTTGAGAACAGGAATCAGGGAATTCTTGCACATCAAACAAGAACACAACGAGTCTGTCGCCCATTTCATCCAAAGGTGGCGTACAGTCCTTTATTCCTCGGCAAGTGCTCCAAACATGGATCAGATGGAACTATGCGATTTATTCCTTCATTCTCTCAGCAAGGAGGTGAAGGAAGAAGTCCAGAAGTTCCCACTAAGAACTTATGATGAAGTACTTGAGAGCGCTCTTCGAATAGACCAAGCAGCGATAGATAGTGGTCGTAAGACATATGGAACAAACGGGAGGTTAATCACCTCCACTCAGAACACTTCAGCTATCACAAATGTCAATCAAGGACCCAAGATCCTTAACAAAAATCGTGGGGTAACAACGGATGAAGTAACCGACCAGCCCAAGAGGGTAAATGTTGTTAATACTCCATCACAAACAAACAACCAACGAAACAACAACTTTACCCCGATAATCAATACAGTGGATTTTAACCATCCACAACAACAACAACAACGGTGAAATCCCACAAGGGCTAAGCTAAAACTCATTTGGTTATCAAAACCAAAGTCAAAACCGAAACAACAATTCCAAAACTTTAATCCTAATAGCAATAGTTTGATCGAATTTTAGGCCACAATACACACCTAACCAACAAAATAGGAATTACAACCCCAATTCTTATTGTGGTTTCCACAAAATTTGGGGTCACGATACTAGAACGTGTCGTGACTACAATAAATTTATGCAACACTTGCCAGAAGAACAAAGACAGTTCTTCACAGATTTGTTTTTGGCAGATCCCGTCTCATCATCACCAAATACGCTCGCAGGGGCAGTTTCCCCTCAGAATGCTCCCCTCAAGATCTTTAATGATCCGCTCCCAAATCATGATAGCAATAGGCTGAATTTAACTGGAACAAACAAAGGTGCAATGATGGGAAACAATGATCATGAAGCCTCGACTTCATTAAATCCATCAGTTGCACCACAGTTAGGAAGTCAACCGAGACCCAAGATAGTCAGTTTGGTAGAATTAGACGCTGAACTACCTATCGAAGCTATAACAAGAACGCGAGAATATTTCTCTCAACCGAGCTCAAGTCATCTGCCAGAAACAGATAAGAGTCAGCAAATAGTAGAAAAACCCGTAGGTGCCTATGATTTAATTAATGACCTAACAAAGACCTTCTCGCACATCTCATTTTTAGATTTACTAAAGAACTCTCCTCCTCACAGAGCTGCTCTTTTAGAAGCATTAGGTCTAGGTCATCTAATTAACATCACTCCACCTCCTGAAACACAAGTAAATCACGTAGATTTTGATATCCACCCTCCGGGGCAGCCGGACAAGGATGTCGAATTCATATTCGAAATAAGTAAAATGCCCACAGATGCTGAGATCGCACGCCGAGGTGATCCAGCCTTACACTTACAAGTATGGGTTTATAATAACTATGTAAAACGGGCAATGGTTGACGATGGGGCTGCAGTTAACATAGTCCCTTTCTCTTTCCTCCAAAAACTTGGATATGGGGAAACAAACTGTTCCACTACTCGAAATACATTAAGAGGCTATGATAGCCTTAAAGCCACTTCGATAGGAACTATAATACTGCCGGTCACCTTAGGGCCCAAAACAATCCTGACTGAGTTTTATATTATAGATCGGGAAACTAATTATAATATGATACTCGGCCGACCATGGATACACCGAATGAAGGCAATCCCTTCTACTTTATTTCAAGAAGTAAGATTCTTGCATCTAGGAAAGGTATTTGTAGCCAAAGGCGATCCAAAACCTTTCGATTTGCACCTAGCTGATTTAAAGAAAAGACCAGGGGTGCACTCAGAATTTGAACTTCCAACAAACCAACTTAATAAACCCACTGACCCAAAACCAGAGGAAAAGTTGGTACCTACGACGGATCTTGAAACTATCAGCATAGCCAAAACAATTCCAACCCCCAAAGATAAAACTAAAGAAACAGTATCATTAGGGACTACTGCGAAAATCGTTGAGTTGATAGAACAAGATTCACCAATGTTCTTACCATTTGATTCAGTAGGCATAGGATATTCCCTAGGTGTTGGTTCCTTTCCAAGTAGAGGACTTCACGTATGGTAGAAGTAGAGTGTGCAAATGCAGCAAATGCCCCAACATCTATACTCCCGACTAAGTATTGGACTCTCCATTTTGATGGAGCTAAATGCCGTTATGGAGCGGGGGCAGGTATAATTCTTACTTCGCCCAAGGAGAAAGTCCTCCCATTCACTTTTAAGTTAAACTTTGAATGCACAAACAACGGCGCTGAGTACGAAGCCCTCCTCCTTGGCCTCACTTTAGCCAAGAGAATTGGTGTTGATAACATCAGAGTCTTAGGAGACTCGCAATTAGTGGCAAACCAAGTTTCTGAAGTATACGAAACCAAAGCCGAACACTTGCAGCTTTACAAAGAAGCCGTATTAAATTTAAGCAAGGCATTTAACTTCATATCCATTGAAGCAATCCCGCGAGAGAAAAATCTTCTCGCCGATTCAATAGCAACTTCAGCATCACGTTTTACTCCAAGTAATGAGTTAGAAGATACCCAGTTCACGGTGTCCATTCGTGATGAGCCATTGATAAAAATAATGACAAATCCCCTTTCAAGCGGAAGTGAATCTACCACCCCAGGCCATGTCGATAATAATATGGCCACTTTGGAATACTTAAACGCCTATGCGGCATTACATCTCTCCTATCATATGCTAGATTTATCTTTAATTCCACATTCGTCTTCCTATTTCGGGAATCCCATGATGGATTTCCCCTCACAAATGGAACCTAGCATATACGCAGTAGACAATGGGGAGGGTTTGGATTTACCTCCAGCACCACCTGAGTTCGAAGAGGGTAACGCCTCTTTGATCGAAGAAACAATCGATGTCAACATCGGGACAGAAGATGAACCGAGAATATTGAAATTAGGATCATCCTTAACCCCAGAAGAAGTGGAAATACATACTCAGATTCTCAAAGAACATCAGAAGGTGTTTGCATTTAATTATAAGGAGATGACAGGAGTCGCACCCCACATTGCGGTGCACAACCTCGTCACTAAATCAGATGCAAAGCCAATTAAACAAAAATCAAGACCCATGAAGCCCAAAGTAGCTCTCATGGTAAAAGAGGAGGTAATAAAACTCCTCCAGGTAGGGTTCATCAAACCAGTCGACTACTCCCAATGGGTATCTAATATCGTCCCCGTTCTCAAGAAGAATGGAAAGATACGCATCTGCATAGATTTTCGAGATATCAACAAAGCGTGTCCTAAGGACGACTTCCCATTACCATCCATAGACGTTATTGTTGATGCAACAACTGGTTTTGAACTTTTGTCTCTCATGGATGGATTCTCGGGATACAATCAAATCAGAATATCTGAGCAAGATCAAGCTAAAACCACATTTATAACTCCTTGGGGAACCTATTGCTACGCTGTTATGCCATTCGGTCTCAAGAACGCCGGTGCTACGTACCAGCGGGCCATGACATACATATTTCATGATCTAATTCATAAAATCATGGAATCTTACGTAGATGACTTATTGGCTAAGGCCAAGAAGTGTTGTGACCATCCTGAAGTACTTCGCGTCATTCTTTCACGTCTAATAGAATACGGAGTCACATTAAACCCAAAGAAATGCGTCTTTGGTGTAACGGGAGGGAAGCTCCTAGGCTATATCATATCATCACGAGGGATTCTGGATGAAGACGCTTATAGAGAAGCACGTCTTTCCCAACTAGAAAGCCTAGATGAAACTAGGTTAGATGTTGAGCAGCGACATAGAGTCTATGCTTTGACCGAATGTGCCAAAGATAACAAAAAGGTCTATGAACGCGATATATATGAAGGTGATCTAGTTCTAAGACTAGACAGCCGGATCGACAAGAAGACCGGCGAAGGAAGGAAATTCGGCCCAAATGGTTGGGCCCATACCGAGTCATGAAGGACTACGGAAATGGTGCTTACCTCTTATGTATGCTAGAAGGTGAGGAATTTGGCGAAACAGTCAATTCCCTGCACCTCAAGCGATTCTACGCATAAGCAACTAGCACTACTTGTATAATTATCTACATTGCATCTTCATATAGATTTAGATCATTTTGTCCACTTGTTTCTTACATAAATTGTGATCAAGGAATCTATTCTCAAAGCAATTCATTACAAACTCATGATGTTGTTGGCATTAAGCTCTTTAATCATATCTCTCCATCTTCATATACCATCGAATCATCTCGGAATCTTTTATCAAATAAATCAAACATGACAAAGTCTTAACGGTAACCATACCAAGATCTGCAAGTTTGTTCTCACTTTGATTTCTTCTTAGGATAGGTGTCTTGCCTATGGTCTGTTCTAGAAGCTTCATGGTGTCACATCTATCCCATATATACATCTCTTTGGAAATAAGCATATACTGACATTTTACTCAAATAAGCAAGTCAAAAAGTGATTAAACAGAAAATTTTATTTTTACACATTTCCTTGCCCCACCAACCTTCGGTGATGAGCTTGCGTCTCTTACTAGTGACGTAGGGTTGGGAAAGGATGGAAATGCCCTTACTCACCTATGCCTTGCCCACGGTGATAAACCCACGCTTCTTACTAGTAGCATGGGGCAAAGTATAGGGGGTCCTCTTGACACAACAAACGTTAAAAGGTCATAAACAAACAATTCAAACTTTGAGTCAAAAACGAATGAATCAGATGTTCAAAATTCCAAGAGAGTTAAAATCCTAAAAACCCAGATCTTGTCTACTATGTGGCCATCTACGGGTCTAAGTCTAGATAAACCACAAAGCAAGTGCATTCTAAACTATGAAGTCATTCGGGTAGAGTAAGCTTGTAGCTTCCAATTTGGTTCCACCAAAGCTTTGTCTGTCTTTCACCACTATCATTTCACCACATTTCATAACTTGCGCCCTTCTTAGCTCTTGGTGATGAGCCCTTGCATCTTACTAGTTGCATGGAGTTGGGAGTGGGGCAAGTTAATCTGTTCATCATACTGGTTATATTCATCACTTTGCCAAAACAAACATGAGGTATCCAAATCGCTCACAGAAGCTAAGATTCAAAATCACAATATATCTACAATATCATGTATCAGCATCATGAAACACAAAAAGAAAGTAAACATTTGCACCATCTGTTATCCATTGCATACATTCTAAAAAGCATACAAACATACATCGTAGTATACACAAAGAAGCTGGAAATAGAAAAGAAGCCATGAGTGCCAAGTTTTGATCCAAAACGAATGCATATATATAAATAATCAATGTTTATATACAATGCCATCATGCACTAGGCATGGTCAAAACGCTCAAAGAGCCCGTGATATACAATAGTACAAAATACACAAGGGCCAAATGGCCTCTCAACCCCTACGCGACCCCTCCAAAGGTGCACGCCCTCGCCTAGGACTCCGGCTACGCCGGTGCTCTGAATGTATGGAGGGCTCAGGGTCCCGAGGGGCAGCCGCGGTCTCACCACGAGAATGGCTCCTCATAAGGCGCTCAGCCATCCTGTAGCCCGCTAGCTCGGTGCGAAGGGTCGATACCATCCTGGCCACGTGCCAAACGGGAGCGAAGACATCAGTATGTCTACCAGCTGCTGAGGGCTCCCCGGCATCTACGGATAGCTCCGCGGGTCCTATCCATGGGGATCATCAGGGAATCGGTACATACCCTGCGGATCAAATCCCGCCACTCGTCAACAGTCTCTGCAAACAAAGGAGAAAAACGAATTAGAAACCAAGCAAGAGGCTAAAAGATACAAGATAAAAACACAAGGAGAGATAGCAATTAAAACAAATCCTAAATTAAACAAACATTAAAGAAGGAAGAAAGGATAACTTACTCGGATCACCGGGCCTCCAAGATGGATCGGGCCAGCACCCACCGCGGATGCCGCTGCCGACTGAGGGGTGCTGTGGCGGGGCAACATGTCACCTGCAACCGATGGTCCACTCACCATGGACCCCTGGCAGTCGGAAGGTGTTCCAATCTGCATCCCAATAAGAGAATAAGTCACAAAGGATGTGACTAGATGGTGCAACATGAGGCACACATGATATACGCAGTATGCCGGCTCTCTGTAGTGTGTCCTCCTCGTCCTGTGAAAGGGCATCCAGTACCCCTGAGAGCCAATCACACTCTCTCTCTCTGCTCCATCTAATATACTCCTCTCTCGCCTGCATACACCCAAAAACACACAAAACAGAGCAAGTTAATATCTGAACAATACCAAGAAGGTCATAAAAACGTGTAGAAGTGCAAAAAAATACAAACACAATCTCAAATATAAGTTCTTTTGCATTCTGTGCAGAACCGCCGCCCTGAGCAGGGAGGCGGTTTTGTAACCGCCGCCTTAAGGGCGGCGGTCGTGTAACCGCCACCCTGAACAGGGTGGTGGTCGTGTAACCGCCGCCCTGGCCAGGGCGGCGGTCGTCGTGGTCCGAAAACCCACGCGGGTTTTTAATCCTAAAAAGCCTAAAACTAGCAAAAAATGACCATTTGACCTAAAAATGGAGCCTACCCAGTAGGCGCCCCCCCTAGGTGGACCTTTTGAACCTAACATTTTCAAAAATAACCCCCCCATTACGACAAATTTAGCATTTCAAATTTAAAGGGGGAAAAACACAAAATTGAAGAAAACTAACCTGTGATCGCTGAGGTCGGTGTTCCACACGTGGAGGCATGATCACGATCTCGCTGCGGACGTTTTGACTCTACTCACGCAAGAAACCGTCACCGTGGGTCCCAGAGCTCAAAATCAATCAAATCAACTCACGCAAATGAATAGGAAAATGGGCCCACTTTCGTATATATAGCGCCCTGATTCGTTTTAAAAAGACTTTTTCATAGGTTTTGGAGCGCCGACGGAGGTAAGTTCCTATCCCCGCACAAATGGTACGTTCTCATTCCCTGTCTTTTTAGCATTTGTTTTCCAAAGTTATTGTATCTATCTGCACTTGAATCCTCTTTTCATTTTGCAGGTAGCGGGAATTTCGGATGGCATCATTTCAACACACGGACGAGTAAGGTATAACTTCTAATTCCCCATTTCGGGACTGCCATACTCAGACCCACCATTTTATGCCTCTTCATGGCTAAAACGCTTCTCCGAGGGGGCAATATGTACGTACCCAAAATTGTAAGGTACTGTACTGCCAGAACAGTGTAACAAGTGCCCCAATGATGATACAGGTCTCCTCGCAAGGTGTTCGGGATCCAGAAAAGCTCTCGGAGTATGCGTTAACATCCCGCATGCCCCGCCTAGCCCCCACGCCCTTTGTTTTCCCCTTTTTCTTCTTTCCTTGGCCTTTTGATCTTCAGTGACGAAACCACCACCCTGCTCAGAGCGGCGGTCCTACGCACGTTTTCCAGAATGTTCTTTTGACGTGACTCGCGTGAAATATCACGTTTCACCAGCTTTCCTTGCCGACTTGAGCATGCATTTATGTTTTTGGTCCCCTGGAATAGTGTTTTTCCTTTGTTTATTGTTTAGGAGTTCAGTTTGGTTTTGATTTTTGGGTGATTGAATTCCTATAAATGCATGGCTTGTGCTCAAACAAATGGCCGATTTGAAGACTGATCTTTGCTCTCATCTCCTCATTTTAGTATTTTAGCTTGTTATCTTGTTTAGAAGCCATAGTTTCAATTCACTTGCATGTTTAGTTAGTATTGTTCAGCTGTTGGTAAGCCACATACCCATCTTGTGCAGGCAGTGCTGTTATTTCACCCAATCCGGTCTGAAGTTTGTCACTGAATTTCTCTTTGCATTAGATTTAAGCTATTATTTTGCTTAGAATACTTGTTTTAGTTCATTTGCATGCTCATTAGCATTGTCCAGCTGTTGGTAAGCCACATATCCAGCTTGTGCAAACAGTGTTGTTGTTTTACCCAATCCATTGGAATAGAATAGCTTAGGAAGCCATTAAAGTTATAGGTTTTTCTCTTCAAACAGGATAGTTTCAGGTTCTGGTCACTTCATATTGCATGACTTGCAGTAAAATCCCGCTAGGAATCGCATAAGCCAAGCTCTGTACTCTTGCGCTGTCCCTCTCCTACTCACATTTTCGGTCTGCATTCTGAGCTGTCCTTGTCCCAATGTCTACTCCTGTCGATGCTAGCACTACACGCTTTTTTGGATCCACGTGAACACGAAAGAACGAGGAGATCACACTGAAGGGACAAGATCGCATACACCAACGGATTCGCCACTGTTCTGCGGAATCCAGGTTTTAACTTTCAAAGTTCTAGTTAGAATCATATCAAATAGAGTAGATAATTGCTTCATTTCAGTGAATTCTATTCTCGATATTGCCAGGGAAGCTGTGAGGATTGATAGTTTCTGAGAAACTATGATTCACTCCTCACTTCTGAGGTAGGATCGAGAATCTTGCAGATAGATTAGACGAGCTATTTTATTTATTTAGAATAAATCTACAAATTGCACAGGCTGATAACTACACTCGGTTATTTTGTCTGTTTTAAATTATTGTTTAGTTGTTATTTCTAGATACGCTTAAAATAGTTTGCTTTCCTTAAAATTCTTAAAAGATTTCTTAGAAGAATAGAAGTTATATATATGTTTTAGATTTATTCCACGTAGTTAGAATTTGCTTCGTTACAGTTAGATTTACATTTTATTTTGTATGACAATCACGGGACCTCAGGAGCCCAGGGAATATATATTTGAGCCAATCATGCCTCAACCAAACCTCGTCACAGCAATAGTTGACATAGACCAAAATCTCAGAATACAAGTATTCCGAACAACCACAGATTTACAACTGATCAGTTCTCAATTAAGAGGGTTAAACATAGAAGACGACCAAGCACACACGTTTTGGTCAAACCAACCAAATTACAGATTGCCCTAGGTAAACACTCACATGACTGTAGAAGGGTTCGAAAGAGAACAAACCTTTGGTTGTGATCCTTTGGTCCCACAGCCAGGTGCAGGAGACACTCTCACAGATATAGATACCAGTCTAAGGATCCAGGTTGCACGAACGACTGTGAGATATTCTGAGAAAATCACACAGTTGTTGGTCCTAAACATAGAAGCTGAGAAAGCATATGATTACTGGATACTAGGGATTAGAACTTGATTTCGCGCATGACCATAACAGGACCGCAACAACCAAGAGTCTATGGTTGTGATCCACAGATCCCATAGCCCAATGAGTCCACAAGTCAATCAGATATAGACGCTGGCTTATACACACTAGTATTCCAATCCACTCCACTTCCACCCATCATCATTGAACAATTATCCTTACTAGATATAGCGGCTAACAAAGCTAGAGAATTCTGGACTAGGCTAGAGAATCGTCCATAGAGTCAATTGTTTTCACCATCCACCCTATGACCTTATCTGGAGACATACACGAAACTATCCCAGGTGATTTTCCACGTATTCGAAACCCATAGATCAAATCATGCGAGCTCGATATTGATTGGAGCCTTGAGCGATCATCCTGGCGATCGATCATCACACTGATCCAAGTTATAAGGGCCTTCTTTGCCTTAGATTCACAAATTCCATTAGTGTGTGTCGAAGACATTGGAATGCCTAACTAGTTTTTCTGAATCCAATGCATATTCTACCCCCACCAGCTGTCTCGGCACGACCTTGAGAGGTCGGGTAAGTGGAAGAGTCACTTGTAGATTCTCATGCTACTTTGTCACTTTTTCGGCGTACGTACCTCATCATGGTAGTTGTCTTCTTTACTTCATCATCATCTTCTAGGTCCAATTGAAGCTTTGTTCCTATGCTTCAACGCCAATAAAATTTTCTAATTAAAAGCATGGTAAGGCACATTCTCCATACGGTGAAATAGAAAATGTTTTCATAAACATGCGACATAAGCCATTGATACAATCACTCGGGATTTTCAATGTAAGGGAGTTCATAGAGATAAATAACTCCCACATTCTCGTAAAGTTTGATACCCATTATCATCGTATATAGGCTCTTTGTCGCAAAGTGCTCTCATCAATATTTTGGACTATTTCAATATCTATTTCATGTGCATTTCCATCGACCAATGGTTATAGTTGCTAAGCTTGTCATCTTCCTCACATGTGAGACCTAATCCTTTCCCAATAGTATGCCATCTAGGAACTACATTTCAAATTACCATTCCTCCTGCAGATCTTTAACCATGGGCTTCTCCTTGCACTTACCTTTCCCTTTTTCTTTCATTGATATAATTTTTTTCGTAAGTGTCATTGCACACTCTAATAACAACCTTCATAATTGTTATCCTTATGTTCCTTTGGTGTCTAAAATATCCTTCCTCTGCAAAAAACTTTTCTTTATCACAAGCTCTAATGAATTATGTGCCCTAATTCATCAATTTTAACCCCAAAAAGTTCTACAAACCCTAACTTAGAAAACAACTCCCACACCTTCCTTAAGCTTACAACTTCACTTTGAAGGAGCTCTACTAGCAATCTGAATGTTTTTTCAATATGGGTCACTCGATGTTTTGTGATTTTCACTCAACTTTTCTTGATTTCACATAACTTCGCTCTTGAAAATGCATAAGATATTCACAAAGTGAGGTGAAAATAAAATTACCCGACTCCCTTTTTATAGGTTTTCAAATTTTTACCACATTCATTTCTCACCACCTACCACCGTACAACATATTTAATTATGTTTTTTCTTTTTGTGCTTTTTGCTACTTTCTTACGTGCATTACAATCATAACCTTATGGCACATTAACTACTTCCTGGCCATAGATCTTCTTGCATGTGTTTTCCTACATCATGGTACATAATACTCTACACCATATACTAAGTAGTTCATCATGCCACTTCCTACCTCATGTTACACTACGCAATCCTTCCTCTCGTGTGGTCTTTAATGGGGGTGATAATGAAAAAATAAACATGTAAATTCTATTCTTATTAAGTAAAGAATGTAACATGAAATAAGGAACTCAAATACAATATGATAACCTATCATATGCATAAAATACTAAGCTATCATAAAGTAACAAGAAAATATAGGAGACTACTCTATACAAAATGATAAGTTGGGTTAGAGCACTTACCTATTAGGGGTGGTTTTCGATGTATCTATCTCCTAAAGGACCATACACCAAGAGAGAATAGGTTTCAGGTGTAGATGGAAAACAATCCATTCCTAGCTCATTTTAGGTGACCAAAAAGTGAAATCAAACCAATCCAACCAAGAATAATCTCCAAGCCAAGAGTCAATATGCAAGAAATTCAATAGTTGAGCAAGCGAGATACAAGTTGGCATAAAAGTGTAGAGATAATGGTGAGTTTCTTTATGAATTTTAGATGATGTCCTTTATGTGAAAATGTATTTTAGGTATTTATACGAATGTCATCACCCATGGCGAAGGCATCAACCAGGATTTGAAATAATGCCAATGCAATTTCCCACGGGTGATGGTGTTAGCTAGGGAGGAAATGTAAAGAGGTGTGTGCAATGTGTCATGAGAAACAAAGATAATGCAAGATAAAATAAATGTGGTCATGAACAAGTAAGGTGTCAGAAGAATGTGGAGGAAAATAAGAAGGTAAGATAAAAAGAAGAACATGAATATGACCAAAATCTATTCTCTCTCCATGTATCATCCCTAACCCAATGGTTACGTAAATAACCATACCCCTATCCCAAAACGAGCCCCTTAAGGCACTCATTCCTAGAAATATATACATTAGTGACCTTTAACCTGAAAAGATAATTGTTAGTAACAGTACGAAAAATATAAAGCATAAAAAAATAGGCGTATACATATGCCCTAGTCATTGATTTCCGCATGTCACAATAGCAAAACATGGGGTAGTTAGTACAAAGAATGGTACATAACACTAAAATCTAAAGTAAATAAAGTAATAGCTGAAATAAAATATACCCACTAATGTGTACTTGATATTTTCGGTCATCCTGGAACATATGGAAACAATCCATGCTCCTAGAACCCTAGGGAAGAAAAACTAAAAATAAAACACTAGAGGACCATCAATTAAATAAAGCATAAATCATCTTGTTGGCTAAGGAGAAAAATAAGGCATACAATATGTCAAAATAGACTGGAGAAGATCACGATCCCAACATAATTGATGGAGGATTTTTGGATATCATGAGCTAAAATGAAAGGTATTTAAATATTGAGGACCATCATAGAAAAATTGAATAGAAAGATTAGGCTTATATAGGATTTTTAAGTTTTATTTTCTTATTGTTATTTTTGGAATTAAGAGAATTGAGCTCTAGAATTCTAAATTTGGAGATTAATTGGACGATATAGCATGAGTAAAAGGAGGAGGAAGATACCGACGAGGAGGAGCATGTGGTGGCACTCAACCATGGGTAAGTCATTGCCTTCAATTTTTAGTTAGGTAGATTAGGAGTAATTTGGTCTTTTTAGAAATATGAAGATATTAGGGTGCCATTTTGAGTCAAACTTATGTCATTAGAAAGGGTAGGACAAAATGCAAGTGGGTTTGGGAGGGATTTTCTTTTAGATTTGTCATTTTGTAGATTTTTGCATTTAAATTTTTAAAATTTGTGGTCGTACAGAACCGAATGCCATCAGACCCTTGAAACAATAGATCTAATGGCATCAAGGACATTTTGAAAATTTGATAGGATTCAATGGCATAAGATAGAGGGTTGATGGCATAAGAAATATTTACAAAATCATATAATGATCATGATTTTAGATATTACATTGATTTTTGATGAATCTAATGCATGGATTTTGCTGATTTGTGAATACGGGAGATCAAAGGATCTGTCTATGGTGAGTGGTTGATATATTATGGCTTATTGATTTAATTATAGAGATGAGAGATATAGAGGTGGCATGGTTACATGGATGGGGATTTAGGGCATCATGCCAATTCCCGAGGATATCATTGAGCCTAGATTTACTACAAAAAAATTTAGTTACATGGGATCCCCAGGATAACACCTTTTAATGGTGGGTAGGTGAAATAGTGGAGATGAGCATGAAACTTCATGATGTTTATGGGATATTGGGCTTTCGATTGAGGGCGATCACACGTATTGTAATAATACCATAGATATTTCAAAGAGGGTATCCTTGACCATATGGGCCATAGGAAGCGAGCCATATGATGAGCCATATGGGTCATCAAACATGATGTTGATGGATATTGCACTTCATCATCCATGAGATCTTTAGCTTCATGGTTAAATCCTGGTATACACTCCCCTTCATCTACATGAGGAGGTATACCTTGTGATCTAGTGGTGGAATCATGAGGATAGGACAAGGCATGCAGAGTTGTCTCGAGGCTCAAGAACTCATCTTCTAAGAAGGCACTCGGCTAAATGTGAAGAGTGCTATCAGTAAAACAATGATATTCACATCATGAGTGATCCTACTTTGGAGGGTTATTAGATAGTTTCAAACTTATCTGTCCCAAATTTAGGCATAACTAGCCAAATAAGGATCATCCAAAGCGTAATCATCATCATAGTGAAGAGTAGATTGTGCTCTTAATTTTAACCTTTGTTCTATTGAAGGTTGATATGTACGTGAAATAGTAACAGGGATATATGGCTCCTTCTTATGAGGTCAAAATTTAGGAGGTAGTTGAGATATAACAAGATCTGGTAGATCATAGGTATTAATCTTAATGGTAATCTCATTGGGCTCATCATTTTCAGAATCCAAGAGATTGGGAGGCATGCACTCGACCAATTCTATATGACCCACATTGGGTGAAAGACTTGATAAGATACTTAAAGTGTTAGTATTCATGGAATGGAATAGGAGATAGTTCTTGAAGGGTTGGGAATTTATAAGTCCCCTTTTTTATAAAGTTTCATAATTCCAAGGATTAGGATCACCTTGAATTTTATAGATAGCCCCTTGATGTGAAAAATTGACACATTGATATGTAGAAGATGCAGCCACATGCATACGGTGGGTCCAAGGTCGACCTAAGAGGATATTGTAAGATAGGGAAAGTTAAAGACCATGAATTTCACACGTATGGTCATAGGAGGAATAGTGATAGGCATCCAAATGCAACCCATGGGAGGAATCTACCAAAGATCATACCCCTAACATGTAGTACATGTGGTCTTAATTTTGTCTATCAAATAACCACTTGGGTTTTGATGAATTCTAAAGAGGTCACACAAGTGTTGACACCTTCACAATGAGGAACACTTGACTATGTTTTCACCAATTTTTACAGAGATAAAATTGGAGGATCAAATACACGAAGTAAGAGATCGTCTGGAATCATGGTGGCTATGGCGAAATGGATGCAAGTTTGAATGTATGTGATACGTTATGTACAAATGGAAATTTCCTCACATTGACAGGTGGATGCTTTCTTCCGAACCATAAAATGTAGGATACTACCCCAAAGTAGGAGGGAAAGGGATGTTCATATCAAACAAAGTAATCATGAGATGCTCGTGATGGTGAGGTGATGTGCACATAATTTCTATGAAGAGGATTTGACCAAGAATTTGATATAGTGCTTCCAAGGGGTCCCACTCGTTAGGTCCGGGTGAGCAAGAGGTTGAGAATAAAGAGGATTCTAAGAAACAAGTTTAGAAGGAGGGGTAGTGATTAAATATACTTCAAAAAATGAATTTTATGTATGTCCAATGTCATTGGCTTTGATGAAGGCATATATGATTGCAGAAGTGGTTTCAAACACCTTTGGCCCTATAGAAATTTTTATCACATGAGTTGGTGGCATATGTAGAAGATGTAATATTATCTTTGGGAGTCTAATTTTGAAGAACACAAGGGTAAATGACTTTGTGAGTTTGAGACTGAAATTGATGGAGGATATTAAAGCTCTATATATGCTATAACATGTCTCACATCATTTATGGCAACTGTGTTCTCGAAGGAAAGTGAGGATCAACCTAGTTTGTTGTGGTATTTTCTAATTTCTTATAGCTTTCACCCACATTTTGGTTAGGCATAGGATTAGAGAAAACTTTAAATTCTTCATTGGCTTTATTCATAGCATTATTATGACCATTTTCTTTTGAACTTCATAATCCTTGAACACTTCATTCAAACATTCTCTAGTGAATCATGGTCAAATTGAGAACCTAAGAAGAATGTGATGGCAGTCATGTGAAGGGCATGAAAATTTTCATGAGAATGGCCCCAATTAGCATGTCACCAATAGAACTTGTTCTCATCATGCCATTGAGGGATAGGTTAAGAAGGATCAAGGATCTAACTAAATGGTTTAGGCATGCATCATCTCAACTCATCCTTGGTCAATGGATGATAATAAGCAGGTTGGTTTTTACTATTATTAGCTTTTTGATCAATATTAAAGACATTCCTATTTGAAGAAGCCATAAGAGGAAGGGTATCTAAGACTTTGTCATCTGTGGCATTCTTGTTCTTTGATTTTTAGAGTATTTTTATTTGTTTATTTGTTTGAGTATTAGGAGGATCCTTCTCAAATTTTCATATGAGTTAATCTTGTCATTTAGCTTGTTCAAAAGATTCATCCATGGAAGTAGGATAAAAATACCTAACCTTGTATTAAAGGTGAGGTTCTAGAGCTTAAAGGAAGAGTTAGAATAACATATCATTTAGAATATTATGTTCTTCTTTAGTAGATAGGGTGTTCCAAGATTTTATAAATGTTTAAGCTGATTCATTCTCATGTTTTTGATAGTTAATGAAAGCATTGATGTTATTTTCAAGAAAATCATGATATTGAAATTCATTAACTAAAGCTATTACCAGGGATTCTAGATCCACTATGGAGTTAGGGGGTAAAGTGTGATACCAGTCCAAGGAATCCCTAGTAAGATTCTTAGATAAAATTTTAGTGGCATCGTAAGAGTTAACTTTAATCCACTCTTTATAAATATTTCCAAAGGCTTTGATGTGTAAAGTGGGATCGGTTAATCCATCATATGAAATAGAAGGGTCAATTCCTCTAATATTCATGTTAGTAATGTAGGGTGTTAGAGGCTCTTGTTGGACTTCCCGCAAGACCTTATTGTGAATGGGAGGTTAGGAAATAGGTGCCCCATTAGGTCCATTAGGTAAGGGAGGGGGAATTGCACCCTTGGAGCCCAAGTTAGGATGGTTAACCATTTGAACCATGTTGGTTTACATTTGTATGATTTGGGTCATAGTGGGAGTTTTTTTCTGACTCTTTTTTCTATAAGTTAGAGGATCAGATTAGTGGGGTCGAGCTAGAGGAATTTTTAGATGAGCCTATCATAGTAGCCTTCCCACTATCCACCCTATTGTCAAGTTGCTCAGATATAAAATCAAGAAGATGTTTATGGATTACTGACTCAGGTTCCCCCTTATATTAAGGAAAATTATCAAGAAATTTTGAATCTCAGGTGGAAGATAATAAATGTCCTCAATCTGAATATCTTCCTCTTCATCACCTAAGACATTATTGTTGCAGGTGTTATACTTTTTCTATTATCTCTTACCACACAATTGTTTAAATAGAATGGAAAAATAGAGTCTGGACACTTTATTTTGGAAATGACTCTTCATCAAAGTTGGAGAGCTCTACGCCAAGATATTCCATGATGGAGTGTTGATCTAACTTTGAAGAAGCTAAGAAAAATAATCTCTGACACAATTTACCCTATAAAAAGGGTTTCACATGGGCCAAAGGCATCTGTGATGAAGTTTGGATAGAACAGACAGGATTATACCTATACAAAATTGACACATGGGTCAAAGGCATCTGGAAAGATTGATTCTTAGGGTTTTTCTAAATTTTTAAGGGATGAAACAATATAAAAATGAAAATGGGTGCTTTTAAAAAGTTTTACACGATTAGAAGTTACAAATTAAGATTCAAGTCGAGTTCACTAAGGATGTATGGTAGGTAAAAACTATGTCTATACACTTTGTGCACTCTTATCATCCATTCAATTAGGGTATCAAGATAACAAGTAAAGGCAGACATCAAGACTGACACACAACAGATAGAATTCAAAGGGAGTACAGGGACCACTAAGATCACATACCCAAAGGGAAGTAACCCTTACACTAGGACAACCTAAGGTTTCCAAGGCCCTAGGTCGAAGAAGAGGTTGAGGTATCAACATTTATCGGGGTGATAATAATAAAAAAATCATGAAAATTCTATACTAACTGAAGTAAAGCATGTAACATGAAATAAAGAATTGAAATACAATATGCTAACCTAGCATGTGCATAAAATAATAAGCTAACATAAAGTAACAAACAAAGATAGGAGACTACTCTATACAAAATGACAAGTCGGGTTAGAACACTTACCTATTGGGGGTAGTCGTTGATGCATCTATCTCCCAAAGGACCATACACCAAGAGAGAATATCTTTCAGGTGGAGAAGGGGAAATAATCTAGTCCTAGCTCACTATAGGTGACCCAAAAGTGTAAGCAAACCAATCCAATCAAGAAGAATCTCCAAGCCAAGATTCAAGATGCAAGAAATCCAAGATTTGAGCTAGCAAATACAAGTTGGTCAAAAAGGCAGAGCTTATGTTGGGTTCCTTTATGAATTTTTGATGATTTCCTTTATGTGAAAATGTAGTTTAGGTATTTATACCAACGTCATCACCCATGGAGGAAGGTGCTAACCAGAAATTTGAAATAATCTTGACGCAATTTCTCATGGGTGATGGCGTCGCTAGGGAGGGAAATGCAAAAAGATGTGTGCAATGTGTCATGAGAAATAAAGATAATGCAAGACAAAATAAATGTGGTCATGAGAAAGTAAGGTGTCGGAAGAATGTGGAGAAAAATAAGAAGGTAAGAGAAAAAGAAGAACATGAATAGGACCAAAAGTTATTCTCTCTCCATGTATCATCCCTAACCCAATGGTTACGTGAATAACCATGCCCCTATCTGGAATGATCCCATTGAGGCACCGATTCCCAGAAATAGATACATTAGTGACCTCTAACCTAAAAATATAATTGTTAGTAACATGTATGAAAATAGAAATCATAAAAATATGTGTATATAGACGTAAGAGTATGACATATAAGAACCTTAATATGTATCCCTCCTCCAACTCTTTAGTTGAATTCTATACTAGGTACTACATAGTTAATGTAAGTGTAGAATTTTTAGTTTTATCGTCATTATATTGCCAACATAAACTAGTGTTGTTAGCATGTTATTTCCACCATTTGTATTTTAGTGAAATAGTGGAGAGTCTTTTCTTCTAAGCTGGTTCATATATATGTTTCCTACCACAAGAGAAAGTGAGGAACCCATCACCATTCCTTCATTTTTCTAAACATTATTAGCCTTAAAATAAGAAAGTTGAATTGAGATACAAAATTACTAATATTTCAAATATTTGTTTATTTAACTTATTTGCAATGATAATATTAGTTTTATATAAATGATTTACTGGATTTTAATTTGACCTAAAGTGGATAACTTCCTAAATCAAAATATTTTGTGGGGTTCACTATTTTAGTTTTTTACTTTTTAACTAATATCAAACAACTACCTAGGTATACCACTTTGTCGGAAAAAATGGAAGAAGAAGGGTGGAATAAACTTATTGAGAGGTTCCAAAAAAAATTATCATTTTGGAAAGGTTCCTTGCTATCACAAGCTGGAAAATCTTAGCTCCTTCAAAGCTCCTTGCATGGAGTTACTATCTACAATGTCTATTTTCATCATTCCAATGAAAGTCAGGAAATCCATTGAGAGTATTCAAAAGATATTCTTATGGTTAGGTTCGGAAGACAAGATAAGAATACCATTGATAGCTTGGGATAAGGTTACTAGACCTAAGGACAAAGGAGGTCTTGGATTGAATGACCTATTGTTTCACTCGGAAATGTTTCGTTCCTTTTAGAAGCAGAGATAAGGTTAGGGGCTAGGAGGAATACCTGTGGAATGTCGAGATGGTGTGCGCGTACCGTAGAGAAAGATCAAGTTGACTGCGAAGAACTCCTTTTTGTCTTGGAAGGACTACCTGCAAATAAGAACACAAGACCACAAGATTTGATTAAACAATAAATGAGGAAGCGCCTTAGGCCCGGGAAATATAAAACCTCCTTTCGAAGGTGGTGGTTCCTGCTAATATGAATTAACACAAAAGACTGTAAAGTATCAATTAAATTGTTTCGTTGAACTGGGTAGGGGAAAGGCTAGTTTTCTGGTTTTGATCAGAGGAACCGATGGTGGTTACTGATAGCCGATGCCAGTTATGATAGCCGATGCCGGTTACTGATAACCGATACCGGTGGGTTCTAAGATCTTCTTAGTAGCTATGGTGTTTGTAAGGCTGGTTTATGGATGATATTAGGAAATGAGATGATGAGGGGTAAAAGAATGACAGTTAGATGCAATGGCACGTTGGGTAGTGGATTCAGAAACGGATTTAGGAGGACTGTGATTCAAAGAGCATAAGAAATGTTATAACAGAGGACATGCAAGATATGACTTACTGGTTTTGACGAAGATGCAAGTTGATCTCCTCTACTGCAAGCACTTCTGGTTTCTTTACTCGTCTCTGCTTGATTAAATGAAGATCAGGACTCTGTTCCTCGCTCGCAATGCTCTCTGTTGATCCAGAAATCCTTTGACTGATCTCCAAAAATGAAATTCGATCTGTTGTTTTGGTTTGGGAGCCCATTTACGTGGTACTGCGATGGCGGTTGCGAATCGATTGGCGGTCGAGTAGGAACCGGCATCGGTAAGGAAAAAAGAGGCTATTTTTAGTAAAATAGCCCACCTTCCCCGCTTTTCCCGAGAGATCGGGTTGCGGGCTTGGTCAAGTGACTAGAAGGTCGGTTTTGGTGCGAGTAAGGAGGCATTAGTTATGGATGTGAGTCTAGACCAAGTCATGGGTCTTAATTAGGTTAGTTTAGGGTTAGGGCTAGGTCATGATGAGGTGGCAAAGTGAGGTGGCGGGTAAGGTGATGTGGATTTATCAATTACAAGGTAATTAATAAATAATTGTGTAAGGTTTAGGTAATGAGGTTAGGTTACAAAATGGGATGCGGGTCACAAGGGATCGTAAGACACGAATTTGGTGTCTACATTAGCCCCTTATTGTCGTGTAGCTTGTTCTGTAAAGCTGCGCGGACAATAATATGAAGTGGTTTCTCATGTTAAGGATATAGGTAATCCCCCTCAAATCTATCACAGAGTGAGTGAACGGGAAATCAGGGATAGGGTTGATAAAGGGTACATGGTGTAGAGATGATGGTGAGATGGTGGGGTAGGTCCAAGGAAGCAGACGCACGTTGAAATGCATTAGTGCAACTAGGGTACATGATTTGATGAGCAAACCAGCAGTGCAGAGGCAAAGGTCGATAGTTTATCCAAACAAGGGTGATATAATCCTGGTATCCAAGGCATAGGAAGTAGCCCCAGGGTATATAACAGGTAAGGTACGAGAACGTTTAGGCATGTTCAAGCAAGATGCAAAAAGGTTGGTTTGGTTGAGATAAACGTCACGGTCAAGGTCCTGGGCAAAGTTGGTCGACGTGAGATCAAGTCGAGGACCCTAATCATGCTAAAACACGAACAGTGAGCTTGATTGAACAAAAACTACCGGATGGGTGGATAAAATTGTATGGTGTTGATTTTGGGTAAGGGATGGAAGTGGTGCGCCGTGGGTCGGGCCAAGTTGTTGGGTTGCGGCCTTGGGTCGGGCCGAGAAAGGGTAAAGGGAGGCCTTGGGGTCGGGCCAAATTGTTAGGGCGAGGCCTTGGGTCGGGCCAAATAGGTAGGTTGAGGCCTTGGGTCGGGCCAAATGGTTAGGGCGAGGCCTTGGGTCGGGCCGAATAGGTAGGTTGAGGCCTTGGGTCGGGCCAAATAGGTAGGTTGAGGCCTTGGGTCGGGCCAAATGGGTAGGGCGAGGCCTTGGGTCGGGCCGAATAGGTAGGTTGAGGCCTTGGGTCGGGCCAAATAGATAGGTTGAGGCCTTGGGTCGGGCCAAATAGGTAGGTTGAGGCCTTGGGTCGGGCCAAATGGGTAGGTTGAGGCCTTGGGTCGGGCCGAATAGATAGGTTGAGGCCTTGGGTCGGGCCAAATAGGTAGGTTGAGGCCTTGGGTCGGGCCAAATAGGTAGGTTGAGGCCTTGGGTCGGGCCAAATGGGTAGGTTGAGGCCTTGGGTCGGGCCAAATGGGTAAACAAATGGTGTTCAGCAAAGGTGGATATAGGCGATATGTGGTTAAAAAGGGGCAAATGGTAAATAAGGGCAAAGAATGGGGTGAAAGTTGGGTAGAGAACCGATGTCGATTCTGAGTGACCGATATCGGTTAAGCGACCGATACCGGTTCCTTAGGGCAAAAATTAAACCGATATCGGTGAAAGGCGAAAAACCTATAAAAAGAAAAATACGGCTTGTCATTGTCACTTTTGTTATTTGCAAACCAAATCGACTTGTCTGACGTGGAGAGTTGAGATTAGAGGCTTGATTGAGTGAGGTGGAACTATTGTATTGGCGGAGAGAGAGATGCCGCAGTGTGTTTTCTTTTGCTTTCCCATTGTTTTTCTGCCTCGAGTAGCGACACTAATCATATTAATCTCGTAGACCTGAGATGAGGAAGATGGTTGGGATAACTCATGGTCTTCAAGAGGTGGGGTTGTAATAATGATAGATCTTGGTGAGGCGGGGACAGATGGTATAGGAGAGGGAATGGAAACTAAAGGTCTCTCCCTTCGTAAGTTGTCTTTCTTAATCTTTCTATCCGGGAGAGGTGGACTACTGACGAAGGATGGTTTTAGAGCTTTGCATCCCTCCACATCATGTCTGGTGTGCGGTGATAAGCACAGATTTTAGACTCATCGTAACCCATAGGTCGGGGTTTAGACGGGTCATAAGGTCTAAGTGGAGGTAGGGAAATGGTCGCATTCTCCACCAACATAGCAAGGATTTTGGCGTAAGATCCTTTGAGTGGGTCAAAATCGGAAGAGGATGAGGGTATTGGTTGTGCGGGTTTTGGTAATGTTTGGGCGTGGTTGGTTCGCACGGGTGGTGGTTTAGCCGAGGGGTGTTGATACGTGGTTTTCACTAAACGTGATTTCTTTGTACGAAGCTATGTTGGATGATGAGGCCGCAGATGATGTGGTATCAGAAAACAACCATGGGGAAATAGGAGTGACCGAAAACAAATCTTTTGATGATGGAATTTGTTTAGGGTTGATAGGTGGACAGGATACGCGGAGTGACGGTGTTGCTATACCCTGGAATTTCTGTATGGGTGCGGAAGGCGTAGGTTGTTTTGAAGAAAACGCAGGAGGTATGATATATTGATGTAAGGTAGAGGGATGGGGTCCCAATATGGAAGGTAGGTATGACGAGGATGGTTTTGATTGTGATAGGGGCACGGATTGAGTTTGTCTCCTAGGTGGCGGGACGGATTTATTTTTGGATAGATCGAGTCGCTTAGGCGGGTGCGTTAGACTGGGCATTGGTGAGGTCCCAAGCGTAGGGGAAGATCCGGTTAAGTTGATAGAAGTGGACGGGGCATTTGGTAGAGGTGAGGGGGGTGAAGGTGAGAACAGGGGCATTTTAAGCTTCTGTAAACACTTCGGGTATATGGTGGAGACATCAGGATCAGTCATTTGCATTTGAGTAGAAAAAGGGGTACTCAAACGTTCCCATAGGGCCTGTCATCTTCTCGTGGAATGACGAGTCTCAGTGTGATTTGTAATTTTTGTGCGGAGG
This sequence comes from Taxus wallichiana var. yunnanensis, assembly GCA_018340775.1. Taxonomy (NCBI): domain Eukaryota; kingdom Viridiplantae; phylum Streptophyta; class Pinopsida; order Cupressales; family Taxaceae; genus Taxus; species Taxus wallichiana. The sequence goes on along the minus strand of CM031242.1, from coordinate 441,444,937 downwards.
AACGACGGGTTATGATTTCGTCCCAGCGTGGGTGTGACACAGGAGGTAGATGAGGCACTGTATCAATAGATGTTAAGAGGTCAACCGGTCGTTGAAAAGATTTAGGCGATGAGGGACTAATAGGTAGGAGGGCGTGTTTGAGGGGATCTGTCATGTTTAAAGAATGTGGTGATGTCAGTGTAAGAGATTTCTCGTCTAAGGATGTCAAAAGGAGTGGCGAGCCTTCCTCTTGTGCAGCAAGAGCGGTAGAAGGGGACGTTTGGGAAATAGATAAATTAGATAACATCCGCTCACAGTCTTGTAGGGATGTGGTGTAAGAAGACTCGTCGATGAGAAGAGAAGTCCGGGCAGTTAACTCTTTTATGGGTAGAGGAATGATTTCACTTTGGCTTGATGGTGGTGAAGGAGGTTCAGACTCCTGTGTTGGTGGAGAGGCTTGATTCAAAAAATTTTCAATAGAGGCTTTTGGCTGAGAATCGAAGACTGCATGGATCTCATGAACACTCTCCTCGGCTAAGATATCTTGGTTTACGTTACTGTTGGACGAGTGATTCGGGAATGGCTTGTTGAAAATTTTCAGATTTCGGTTAGCAGGGGCGTTAGGATTATCGAGGGTTATATCCCCTGCGTCAACCATTTCCTGCACTATGTTTTTCAACATCTTGCAGTTTTCATGACTATGTCCTTTTACGCGGTGAAAGTTACAAAAGTCATTTTCTTTGTACCAGGAAGGTATTGCGCGGGTGGAGTCAAACCCAGAGTGAGGTTTAACAGGGGGCAAGGTGATAGCCCCAGCTTTGAGCAATTTCTCCAGGATGACGCCATAAGTTTCTCCCAAGGGAGTGTAATTGGTGGGCTCGGCTTTGTACTTATAAGTGGTTTTCGGCGGAGTATTGGACGGTGTTTGAGATTTGACCATTACCGCGTGGACAGCTCCTTTTGATTTAGAAAGTGGATGCGTGAGGAGTGGCGGTATTTGGCTTGTTGGTAGAATCGGGAGTTGAAATTGGGGTTTTTGTTCGCAACCACAATTTCTCCTCTCTAAGGCTCAATTTCTAATTTCCGAGCCATGGTAAAGGCCTCGTCGAATGTACGGAAAGTTTGAATTTGGAGGGTGGGGAGATGTGCTTAGCGCAGCCCGCGTAAACAGATTCGATAAGTTCGGCTTGAGGTAAGGCGTATGTAAGTTGGTTGATAAGGCCGCGCCATCGTCCCACGAAATCTGCGATAGATTCGTCTTCGAATTGTCGGATGGCATAAATGTCGGTGATAGATACTTTCTTGGCAATGTTAATGGAGAAATGATCCAAGAAAGATTGGGCTAGTTGGTTAAAAGAGAAGATCGAGTCTTTGGGTTAAAGCAACGTACTACCACTCTAAGGCGGGTCCCGATAAGGACATGGGGAAGGTGCGGAGTACAAGGCGTCATCATGGGCAATCAAATAACAAGAATGTCTAAATGATCGCAAGTTTTGTTGAGGATCCTCTTCTGTTAAAACGAGTAAATTTTGGCAACTCCCATTGAGGAGGATATGAATGAAGGGGGACAGAAGGGTGAATGGGCTCCCGACAAACTTGTTCGTATGTCAAGGCGCTACGACTTCCGAAACCGAAGCCTCCAGGTTTTGCATTTTGTCCATCATTTGTTTGAAGAAATCGTGGTTGGATGAGATGATGGTGCAATGAGAATAAGGATGTCCCATATAAGGTGTTGAGGTTACATTGGATACGTGTATGGGAATGAAAAGGTAGGCGGAGCTTGAGAAGGAAAGCTCGTGTGAATAGGTGGCAGAGAGTAAGTCATGAATGGAGTGGTCTGAAAGAGAGATGAGGTAGGGGCAGTTGGTGGTAACGATACGTGGGGTCCAAGATTAACCAAAGGAAAGCTAATCGGGGTCGTATGAACCTCTGAAGCCGTCGGATTGGGAGACGGGGCTAGAGATGCAGGAAGTAAGGCAGTGTTATTAGGAGGAGTGGGAGCTAAATGAGCAGCTATACTAATAGGCATGCCAACAAGGAGCTGACCATCAGGCGTACGGTCAGGGGCATGAGACAAATAGTATTGTACAGTGCTGGGATTAGCATCCAGAAATTTGGCAAAGTCCTTGTCTCCTACAGGAATTTGGGGGATCTCACTGGTGTCCGTAGGGTTCCCTATAGAATGTGAAGGGGGTGATTCAGGCAAAGACACAGAGCAGGCATGTGAAACCATGGCGGCGGCTTGCTTCCGAGTGATGACAACCATGGACAAGAACACACAGGAAAGTTTCAATCTATCAAGAACAAAAACAACCTCAGAATGATGAATTTGGCAAGTTGCTGGTTTGTCAGGGGCTGATGAAGACAGTAACCGATATCGGTTTACTAACCGGTGTCGGTCACAGAGCAAACGACGTCGGTCCCTTAACCGATGCCGGTGTCAAAAGTCTAGGATAAGAAGATATAAAAGGCTACTAATTTGATTTTTAGCAACGTTGAGTATATGTATCAACTTATTGATCACAGAAGACAAAGTATGACAGAGAAAACAAAATTTGAAAACAAGCAAGATGCACACGCAAATCCAGAGACTAATCCTAGGGTTAATTTTAGTTATCGTGGGCTTATGCCTTTAGACGTAAGATGATGTCAGAATCCTAAACAACAAGACCTAGGGGAAATGTCAAGTTTGTTTTGGCTTATAAGGTTACCTCAATCGGGCGGAGGAATACCGCGGAAAAGGGGGGATGTTTGAGCTGTTGTGTTAATTGTGAAGTGATTCGGTATGTGTTGTGCAGTGAAACTAGGGTTAATTTCCTGTCAATACCGTGGATATCACCCCCACGTGTACGACCTGTTACTTAATCTATGTTCACTAGAATTGAAGAACAACAAGCAGGAATGCAATGCATGTGTTTTAAACCCAAATCGAAAATTATGTTCGATGAAGCAAGAGAGATGACTTTCACTAATGCGAAACTAGAAAAGCAAGACAAATACTTTACGAAATATATAACAAAAGCAGCAACAGCAAATATGCTTCCTAAAATGAAAATAAGCAAAAGAAAGAAACCCAAAATGGGTCCCACCGGGCGTGCCAAAATGTTTCACTCGGAAATGTTTCGTTCCTTTTAGAAACAGATAAGGTTAGGGGCTAGGAGGAATACCTGTGGAATGTCGAGATGGTGTGCGCGTACCGTAGAGAAAGATCAAGCTGACTGCGAAGAACTCCTTTTTGTCTTGGAAGGACTACCTGCAAATAAGAACACAAGACCACAAGATTTGATTAAACAATAAATGAGGAAACTGCCTTGGGCCCAGGAAATATAAAACTTCCTTTCGAAGGTGGTCAGTTCCCCTGCTAATATGAATTAACACAAAAGACTGTAAAGTATCAATTAAATTGTTTCGTTGAACTGGGTAGGGGAAAGGCTGGTTTTCTGGTTTTGATCAGAGGAACCGATGGCGGTTCTTGATAGCGATCTGCCGGTTATGATAGCGATGCGATTCATCGATAACCGATACCGGTGGGTTCTAAGATCTTCTTAGTAGCTATGGTGTTTGTAAGGCTGGTTTATGGATGATATTAGGAAATGAGATGATGAGGGGTAAAAGAATGTGATTAGATGCAATGGCACGTTGGGTAGTGGATTCAGAAACGGATTTAGGAGGACTGTGATTCAAAGAGCATAAGAAATGTTATAACAGAGGACATGCAAGATATGACTTACTGGTTTTGACGAAGATGCAAGTTGATCTCCTCTACTGCAAGCACTTCTGGTTTCTTTACTCGTCTCTGCTTGATTAAATGAAGATCAGGACTCTGTTCCTCGCTCGCAATGCTCTCTGTTGATCCAGAAATCCTTTGACTGATCTCCAAAATGAAATTCGATCTGTTGTTTTGGTTTGGGAGCCCATTTAGGTGGTACCGATGGCGGTTGCGTAACCGACTTAAGCGGCGAAAGTAGAGAACCGGCATCGGTAAGGAAAAAGCAGGCTATTTTTAGTAAAATAGCCCACCTTCCCTGCTTTTCTCCCGAGAGATCAGTTGCGGGCTTGGTCAAGTGACTAGAAGGTTGGTTTTTGGTGCGAGTAAGGAGGCATTAGTTATGGATGTGAGTCTAGACCAAGTCATGGGTCTTAATTAGGTTAGTTTAGGGTTAGGGCTAGGTCATGATGAGGTGGCAAAGTGAGGTGGCGGGTAAGGTGATGTGGATTTATCAATTACAAGGTAATTAATAAATAATTGTGTAAGGTTTAGGTAATGAGGTTAGGTTACAAAATGGGATGCGGGTCACAAGGGATCGTAAGACACGAATTTGGTGTCTACACCTATAGTTCATGAATCAGGCCTTAATTGTAAAAGTTGGATGGAGAATGCACAAAGAAGAAGGCACTTGGACAGATATATATTGAAGGTGAAATATTTACATAATCTTGGAGGAACTTTTCATTTTTTTCGAACAAGAGCTCCCAAAAGGCTCGATCTTTTGGAACAACCTCAATCAAGCTAGGAAACTATTGGTTAAGGGGTCTAAATGGAATCTTGGGGATGACACAAAGATTAAATTTTGGGATGATCCTTGGATCAGGGATAAATCCCTCAAAATGGATGAGCCATGGAGCCACTTAAGAAATTTATTTATCCTAGAATATGGTGAGATGGTGTGCAACTACTAGAATGAGGAGAGAAGTTAGATTCAGATTCGTCCACCCCCAAATTACACAGGTCCTCAAATCCCTTTTGAAGCTCTAGTTACCTTTTGAATCAAATAGCTATTGGAAGAAGATATAGAAAAAAAAACTTATCCCTAAATTTAACTTCTTACTCGGGAAGTACTTCAAAAAATATCCCGATGATGGATAAACTCATAAAGAAAGGTATGATTATTATAAATAGATGTAACTTGTGTAAACAACATGATGAAACTGCCAATCATCTCTTTCTGGAATGTACCTTTGCTTTTCAAGTCTTCTTTGTTGTCCTTGATCTTTTCAGGATTCAATTGGTCCTTCCTAGGGATGTTTCTTAGCTTCCGGAACAATGGTGTTTCAATTTTCAACATGAATTCACAAAAGAGGTATGGAAATGTGCACTACCTCATATTCTTTGGGGTATTTGGTTAGAGAGAAACCCAATTTTTCACAAGAAATCATCCAATATAAAACATTTTGTTGGGAGATTAGGAGAAACTCTAAAGGATAAGTGAGATATCATTAAAATAAAATACTCTAAGGCATGTCTTGTCTTGGAAATATCCATCCTGCATGGCTTGAATCTCAGTCCCACAAGTAAGGATAAAAAAATGTGATTATTAATAAAAATTGTACTAAGTGGGAATGTCCACCTGAAGGTAGCTTCAAACTAAACTTTGATGGTTTTTGCAAAACCGGTGGAGGGGCTTGCTGGGGGAGGAGGTCTTATATGTGATCACTTAGGGGAATGTATAAGGGCCTACGCTATGCCTTTGGGAAATCACTCAAATAATTATGCCGAGGCAATGGCTATGCTTTGGGGTATACAACAATGTATATCAATGAACATCAAATCCCTTGTCATAGAAGGTGATTCGCTATGCATTGTCAAATCCCTTAAGAAACCGGGAAACATTGGTTGGAGATTAAACAACATCATTATGGAGGCTAATATTTTGTTAACATCATTTGAGAGAGTGGAGATTCATCATATTTATAGGTCAGGGCAATAAACCCACAGATGGCTTAGCCAATTATGGAAACAACATGTTAGAAAAGGTGACACGGTAGGTGATCTCATATCTATGCCAAACATTTTGAATTTTATTAATGATGAAAAGACCTTAAAATCTTAGGAATGATGGAAAGGAAACTTTTAGTGGCAGATTTTCATAAACTCATGAAAATCTAGGATTTTGAAAATCGAAAATGGTGAATTTTTAGTGAATGGAAAGCGACTTATTCACCAAAAATTTTGGTGATCAGTCCTTTGTATCTGTGGTTAATTTGATAACATGCATCAGAATTCTCAAGTCCCAGGAAAATGGATTGATTTAGGGAAAAAATCATGTTTCTAGGGTCCCCTCAGATTTTTTCTAACTCCCCTGGCTGAAGAAGGAAAGAGCAAGCTCTGAGGAAAGGTGGAAAAAGTGGCAAAAACAAGCTTGGGACAGGAAAAATCATGAAAATTGGCTAAGTCCTAAGTCCTCGAAAAAATTGGAACAGTTGGGACATCGAGGCGCGGATCGGCCGAAAAGGCTCCAAGCAGCCCGTGAAGTAAGGGACATGACATCTCGGGACAAATGTACGTGAAGCCGGGCGCAAGAACCGCGACGCGAACCCGCCGGTTCGGCGAAAAGGAGAACTTTCACACTAAACATTCGGGACATTTGGGCCGTGAGGACGCGAACCGGCTGAATCGGGTGAATCGGAAGAATTTGTCCCAAACATCCGGGACAATGGGAGCAAATGGACGTGACGGACGCGAACCGGCCGGTTCGGCCGAAATGCGGAACTTCAACACTAGGACAGTTGGGACAAAGGGACGTGGGACGCGGATAGCCGAAGGAGCCGAAAGCCAATCAAGCAACGCCACGTGTCACCAGCAGAAAAGGGACAGGGAAGCCCATTTCGGGCGGATCGGAGGTTTCTGTCCCAAACAGCACTGGGACATCCGGGACAAATGGACACGGTGGACGTGAAAGAGCCAGTAGACCCGCAGACCAATCAAATCACGACACGTGTCACAAGGGAAAAGGTCCAAAAGTCAAAGGGTGAGTTTTGAAGGGTCAGCCCGAGCCAATGAAATAGTGCCACGTGTCCAAGTTTAAGGGCCCACAAGGAAATTTCAAAAGGGAAGCCCACGGAAAGGTGGAGGAGAGAGAATTTCTCAGTGAATCAGAGCCTGCCATGTGTCATCCAAGTGGCAGAGGTGCGGGGAAAGTTCAAATATTTTTCCCGCCGACCTGTTTTTGCCTATTTCATGCCCTAAATCTTCAGATCGTCGTATCTTTCGATCCAGAGCTCGGATTTGCACGTTCTTTATATCAACGGAAAGTTGTTGAAGTTCTCTACATGATTCTAGGATCAATCTTGCATTTTGGTGTAGTCTAGAGAGAGAAAATTGAGAAAATGTCCCTGACGCGTGGTAATGCCAGAAGTGACGCTCCAACAACCAGCTTTAATGCAGCAGCATGGGTATCGCCGCTTCGCTTCGTTAGACAAAATGACTACCCCGCTATTTTGCAGATCCGCCGCTTCTGCCATAATGAGATGATTCTAAATGTGACCTAGAAGTGGTTGGGGTAGTTCTAGATTTCCTCTCTCTTCCCTCTCTCATTCTTTCTATATATTGTAAAGAGGGGCTTCTTAAAAAAGGTCGAACATTTTCTGTTTTGCTCCTCCCTTCTTCTTCTAATCAGGTGAATTTGTGGAGTTCGAACCTCCCATTTGAAACTGTAATGCGACTCTGCCTTTTGGCATTTTGTAGTGTATTGTATCAATCTTTGGAGCAAGTAATGCATGTCTGTGGATGATTCTCAACCCTCTCTGTGTTTATTTGCATCCTCCTGGTCTTTCACTGCAAGTTTTGTTATCTGTGCATGATCTTGCCTCACATTTGAATGGTCTGTGTTTATCAGCAAGACAGGTGTTCTTCATTCCTCGGTGCATCACCTCTATTAGCTTAGGTTTATTTTTATGCATCCCTCTCTCTCTGTCTCCTTGGCAAGTTAGATTAGGTTTTGAGTAAAACCTCTGCATTTTTATGTGCATCTGAACAGAGGAATAGGAACCAGCCTTCTCTGGAGAATCCTTTCTCATCTTTTCAAGTCCCACACTTGGAGAAAGGATTCCATGTTGTGCAATCACACTGGATGCCTGAACATCAACCTAGAAACCTGATCTGCATCCAGGGGTGTTGTGAGCCTGCAACAACAGTTTTGGCACGCCCGGTGGGACAAGAGGTCTCATTTTTATCAGTAGCAGGTTGATGTGCATCTGCTGCATTTTTCTTGCTTAAAAGAGCTATTATTTGCATATCTGGCGACTCCAAGGGGAAGAATCGATTGGTTCCAAGTGCAGGCCTGAAAACTCATGAGAAGAATCACCACAAGGTCAAGAGTTGGAGAAGAAGAAGTGTTGTTTGAATACCTGCAATTATCTCCAAGAAGAAGGCAAAGAGGAAGAAGGATTCAAAGGTCTCCATCTCCACCAAATAGAACTCTCTCAACTCCTCCACCTGATAGGCCTTTCATTCAGTATACAAGGGTTTTAAGACCGATTAGAATGGCTCAAAACAACCCCTACGTCAACTTCACGCGAAGCAGCCCACTTGCTCTCAATGCACAACATCCATTCCTATTCAGCCTTCAAGAACATTCCCTACTTCACCGGAGAAAATCAGACTACTCCAGGTGATCATGTTAAAGATATTGCTAACCTTTGTGCAATTCATGAAATCAATGAAATGCAAGTGGCTGTCAAGTTACTGGCATCTTCCTTCAAGGGTAAAGCATTACAATGGTTTAGGAGCCTTGGAGCTGGTTCTATCACAAACTGGAATCAGCTATGTATTGCACTTCACGAGAAATTTGGAGAGAAGGGAGACAACTTGTCTCTTTTGGAGCAGCTGACAACTATCAAGAGAGCTCCCAACGAGTAGCTGACCGACTTCAACTTCAGATTTCAAAGGTCTTGGGATAGGATTCCAAGTGGCAATCAAGCCAACAACAGAAGGTGCTTTTCTATATTACCTTAAAGCTTTGAATTCTGATATTTCTATGTTAATTCAATCTATGGGAGGCACAACCTTACCTACTGCTTATAACATTGCCATTAGAGCTGAAAACTGTCTTATTCAAGCTGGTAAACTGGCTCCTAGGCCTCCCATGCCCTTGTATCCAAACTTAGAAAATCCAAGCACTAGTCAAGCACCCACTTTGGCTCCTGTTCCCACCCCTAGAAATCAAAGTTCAAGTGAAACTTCTACTTCATCCTCTAGTGCTTCAAATGAACTCCAAGAGGTCATGAAACAGTTGCAAAACCTAGGCAATGAGCTAGTTACTCTCAAGAGGCAACAAGCCCAAGGTTTCAGACCTTCTTATCAACCCCAAGCTCAGCCTAATAGGCAGCCATACCAACCACAAAGACCACCTAATCCAGCTGCAAATATGAATCAAACAAGGCCTCCTGCCAATAGACCATTCCAGCCCTATAATCCAAATGCCATATCTGCCTCTAAGGCATTAGTGCCAACACAGAACAACATTGCTCAGGAATATGATTGGTGTTTTCCATGCAATGAGCCTCATAACCAATCCATGTGCTTCAATGGTGCTCTCAATCAAGCATTGATGGTGACAACTACTGGTGTGGAGGGCGAGGGCAGTCAAGGAAATAGTCAACAACAAGAAACATTCCAACAACAATCAGCCCCAAATGACACCACATTGGTGGTGGAAAGCAAGGAGGATTTCGTGGCATGAATCAAAGAGTTTCTCAAGTGTGTGCAGCCAACACAAGGTCAAAGAGGAGAAATTTGGGTGAAGAACAGCCATTAGCCCCAGCCAATCCACAACCTTCCATGGCTCCACAAATGATTGGCAAGCAAAGTCCAGTTTCAAATGCACAAGGACAGCCAAGAATAGCCCCTAGGCCAACTCAAATGCCAGCTGTTGCTGCCCACGTGCAAGGAGTAAATGTGCAAACCAAGGGACAACAAAGAGATCCTTCATCACCATTCAGTATCATTGAACAGATGAAGAAGACTAACGTCAACATATCAATGTGGGAATCCCTATCTATCCTAGGCCAAAGAGATCTGCTACAAGCTGCCATGAAGAATTGGTCAACTTTGAACCAGCAGGTCCCTATGCAAGAGAATGTCCTCACAAATGCTGCTCATCCTGAAGGGAATCATGGAGGACAACAAGGTAAAATGTTGAAGCCCCCTCCTTTCTATGTTTCGTTGATCATTGGAAATCAGCTAGTACACAATTGCATGATTGATTCCGGGGCAAGTAGTTCTGTCATGCCCAAACAAATAGCTGATCAGCTAGGGCTCCAGTATGAAATAACATCCAAAGGGGTAGTGCAGTTAGATGGAACAGCAGTAGCAACAGTTGGAGTGATTAGAAACTTGAGTCTTACCTTACATGCATGTCCAAATGTTGTTGTTTTACAAGATGTATCAATCATAGACCTTCCACCACTCTTTGCCCTTTGCTTGTCAAGAGACTTCACAGCCAAGATTGGGGGGTATTTGTCTGCATTGATTGGTCACACATGCTATTCATAACAAGATATGGAACTAAGGCCACAATCAGATCCGAACCTATTGCAAACTTCCATATTGAGCCTTACACTCCAAGCCAAATCAATGCCAATTGCTCAAGATTTGATCAAGAAGATTATCCAAACACAGATGAAGCCGACACCAAAGTTGGAAGCATTCCAGATTTGACTCTTGATGAATGGGAAAGCAAGGTACATGCTTTTGATCCCTACCAAGAAGTAGAAGAATCTGAACTAGGAGTCTATTGCATACATGAAGAAAACCACCTATTCCTAACATCACCAAACCAAACCATAAGGATGACAATGAGGTATGGAAATTATTTTTCGATGGATCAAGGAGTAGGCAAGGTGCAGGAGGAGGAGCTATGCTTGTTTCACCTCAAGGCATCAAATATTATTCAGCTTTTCGTTTCCAGTTTTCTTGTTCAAACAACACAGCTGAATATGAGGCCTTGATTCATGGACTTCATTGGGCTAGGAAAAAGGGCATAAATAACTTGCAGGTGTTCGGGGATAGTGAGCTGATCGTCAATCAAGTCAAGGGACAACATGCTACAAAGAATGACCTGCTGAAGAACTACAAGAATAGGGTATGGGACCTCATTGAGGATTTCGAAGCTTTCAACATCGTGTCCATACCCAGGAAGAAAAATGAAGCCGCGGATAGGCTCGCAGCAGTTGGAGCAACGTTTGATGTGGTTGACAACATCAAAAGGGAAAAAACACAGCCACATATCCATGTGATTGTGAGGCCAGCAGTTCCAGATAATAATATAAGCTGGCAGGTGTTTGAGAACGATCAACAGATCGTCAATTTTTTACAAGAAGAGGCTGAATTCTCAGCTAGGAATCAGACAAACTAGAGCAACAATATGGGGATCAAGTAGTGCAGCTGCGGACAAACAAGCTTCCCAAGGGTTTAGTAACGTTGGAGTCTATCTTCAACCCTAACGACTAGTTCCGTAAGGAAAAGGCTAACATACAGGTCAAGAGAGAAGATTCAGAGCCAATTCCGATTGGGGAAGGTAAAACACTTCAAATTGGTAAAGTGGCCACCGAAAGCAGAGAAATCAGATTTCATACAGCCTTTGCCAAGAATTTCCAGATGTCTTTCGCTTGAGCTATGAAGACTTGAGAGGATTCAATCTGAATTTGGCACAACATACCATAGAATGGATCCAGATGCTAAGCCCATCGTGCGTAAAAGCAGACCGTTAACCCTCACATTGAGCCTCTAATGAAGAAAGAGCTAAATAAGCTAATAGAGGCAAGCATTATATTCCCGATCAAGCACTCAAGCTGGGTTGCTAACTTGGTTCCGGTCAGGAAGAAGAGCGGAGAAATCAGGTTGTGTGTGGACTTCCGAGATCTCAATAGGGCATCTCTCAAAGATCATTACCCGCTTCCTTCAATGGAACAAATATTGCAAGTAGTATCCGGTTCAGAGAGATTCTCTCTCCTAGATGGCTACTCAGGGTATAATCAGGTGATGGTGAAAGAAGATGATCAGTTCAAGACAGCCTTCACAACCAAATGGGGAACATATGCCTACAAGAAGATGCCATTTGGCCTATCAAATGCTGGAGCCACTTTCCAAAGGGCAATGGATATGGCATTCAAGGGGTTGATCAATAAAATAGTTTTGATATATCTTGATGACATCACCGTATTCTCCAAAAATGCAGTGGATCACCTTTTTCATCTGAGGCAGGTATTTCAGAGGTGTAGAAGATTTGGGGTATCATTGAATCCCAAAAAATGCATATTCCTGGCTCATGAGGGGAAACTTCTAGGCCATATTGTCTCGAAAGAGGGATTAGCAATTGATCCAGAGAGGGTTGAAGCCATAAGAGCACTACCATTGCCAAGCCACAAGAAGGCTCTTCAAAGCTTCTTGGGAAGGATCAATTTTGTCCGCAGGTTTATCCCAGATTTTGCAGCCCTTGTCAAGCCCATCACCAAAATGTTAAAGAAGAGCATGGCTTTTAAGTGGACAGCAGAAGGCAAGGAGAGTTTTGAGGCAATCAAAGAAGCTATCTCTCAAGCACCAACTCTCATCAACCCAGACTTCTCCAAGGATTTCATCCTCTATGCATTTGGAGGTGATGACACTATTTTCGCCATTCTAGTACAACAGAACAAAGATAATGATGAGCAGCCGATTGCCTTTTTCAGCCAGAGCCTAGATGACTGCGAGGTGAGGTACTCTTTTATTGAAAAGCATGTACTTGCAGTAATCAGAAGCTTGAAGAAATTCAAGCATTTAGTCTCAAACAACAAGGTCCAGTTGCTGGTCTCACATGCTGGAGTTAAGGACTTCCTCCTCAACAAGGATTTGAATGAGAAAAGGGCAGGTTGGATCACCCGTGTCATGGAGTATGACATTGAGATCAAGATCACCAAGCTGGTAAGAGGGAAAGGATTGTGTGAGCAGCTGGTTTTGGGGAAGCAAAAAGAAGTATGCAACAAAGAAGAAACTATTTTGACAGTCCAGGACAGCCATGAGCCAAGTGGCAATCATGAAGAAGACAATGCTTCCCCCACTCCTTGTTGGACCCAAGGTATTATGCACTTCCTAGGCATAGGCCTATGCCCTCCAGAGATGAACAAGACCCAAAGGAGACACTTCAGATTGCAGGCTGTCCCGTATGCCATTGTTGATGGAGTTTTGTTCAAGAAAGATGTGAATGGAGTGCTGCTGAGATGCATTAGCACAAGTCAGATTCAAAGGGTGTTGGAAGAGTTTCATGGTGGACCAGCTGGTGGCCATTTTGCACCAAGAGTGACAGCTCTAAAAATCATGAAGGCTGGTTATTATTGGCCTAAAATCTTCAGTGATTGCTATGCATGGATCAAGAGGTGTAAGAATTGTGCATTCTTCACAGGAAAAGAGAGACTTGCTGCCCTTCCATTGCATCCGATCTCAGTTGACCAGCCATTCATGCAATGGGGTTTGGACTTCATTGGAGTCATTAATCCCAATTCAAGCCAAGGGCACAAATGGATTTTTGACACCCACGACTACTTCACCAAATGGACAAGTAAGCAAAGAGCACTTAAAGAGGCAAATGAGTCTAGCATCTTAGACTTTTATGAGGGGATAACAACCAGATTTGGTGTACCGCCACAATAATCTCTCGATAATGCATTGGCATTCATTGGATCTAAGGTGACCGAGTGGGGGTCAAGAACGGTATCTACCTAAGCACTTCATCGAACTATTACCCTCAGGGTAATGGCCAAGCCGAGTCTACAAACAAGAACTTGTTGAGGATCATTAGGAGGACTCTTGATGAGAATCAGAGGTCTTGGCATACCAAGCTGAAATCAGCCTTATGGGCTGATAGGATAACTCCCAAAAGATCCACAGGTAACTCTCCATTCAAAGCTTGTCTATGGAAGAGAGGCAATCTTGCCCATGTCACTTGAGTTGCCAACATTGGAACTCATGAAGCAGCTGGAGTTGCTTGAATTTGAGCCCATGGAGGTGAGGTATGCAGAGTTGATGGAGCTGCAAGAGATCAGAAATCAGGCATCCCAAGCAATGGAAAAGGATCAAGCTTTGATCAAGAAGACCTTTGATAGGAAGGCCAAAGATAGATCTTTTCAAGTTGGAGATCTAGTGTTGAAATGGGATGTGGATAGAGCAAAACCGGGAAGGCATTCAAAATTTGATGCCATTTGGAGTGGCCCATACATGGTCACAAAGTGCAAGAACAATAATGCTTTCCAATTGGCCTCACTGGAGGGTGAAGAACTGCAGATTCCAGTCAATGGAATCTATCTCAAGCGTTGCTTCTAGAGGGAAGTTCACTACCTCTGTAAATATTAGATTAGATTTTCTTTCCTCCAAGTGCTTGTGCACATTGTTTTGCTGTAGGTTAGTCTTGTTTTCCCTAAGTGCTTTGGCATAGCTTGCTGTCCATGGAGATGTTTAGTAGTCCTTGCCTTCATCAGGTGACATTCCATCTTCCTCCTTGCACATTCTGAGTCAGCTGAGGTTCTAAACAGAATATTTGATGACTCCATGCCCAATGGACTACTTTAGGAAGCTGGTATCTTTTACCTAGCAGGAAGGTAACCCCACTGAGTCGCCAATTGTTATCCAAAATTCACCCCTGTGGTTAATTTGATAACATGCATCGAATTCTCAAGTCCTGTGCAAATGGATTGATTCAGAGCAAAAATCATGTTTCTAGGGTCCCCCGCATTTTTCTAACTCCCCGGTGAAGAAGGAAAGAGCAAGCTCGAGGAAAGGTGGAAAAAGTGGCAAAAACAAGCTTGGGATAGGAAAATCATGAAAATTGGCTAAGTCCTAAGTCCTCGTAAAAATTGAAACAGTTGGGACATCGAGGCGGATCGCAAAGGGCCGAAAAGGCGCCATGGAGCGTGAAGCCTGGTGGCCGTGAAGGAAAAAAGGGACATCTCGGGAAAATGTATGAATGGGCGCGAAGGACGCGAACCGCCGGTTCGGCTAAAAGAGAGAATTTCACACTAAACATTTGGGACATTTGGGCCATGAGGACGCGAACCGGCCGAATCCGGGCGAATGGAAGAATTTGTCCCAAACATTTGGGACAAAGTGATAAATGAAGCAAATGGACGAAATGGATGCGAACCGGCCGGTTCCGAAACGTGGAACTTCAACACCGGGACAGTTGGGACAAAGGGACACGTGGGACGCGGATAGCCGAAGGAGCCGAAAGCCAATCAAGCAACGCCACGTGTCACCAACAAAAAAGGGACAGGGAAGCCCATTTCGGGTGGATCGGAGGTTTCTGTCCCAAACAGCACTGGGACATCTAGGACAAATGGACGCGGTGGACGCGAAAGAGCCGGCAGACCCACGGACCAATCAAATCATGACACGTGTCACAAGGGAAAAGGTCCAAAAGTCAAAGGGTGAGTTTTGAAGGGTCAGCCCGAGCCAATGAAATAGTGCCACGTGTCCAAGTTTAAGGGCCCACAAGGAAATTTCAAAAGGGAAGCCCACGGAAAGGTGGAGGAGAGAGAATTACTCAGTGAATCAGAGCCTGCCACGTGTCATCCAAGTGGTAGGGCGCGGGGAAAGTTCAAATATTTTTCCCGCCGACCTGTTTTTGCCTGTTTCGTGCCCTAAATCTTCAGATCGTCATATCTTTCGATCCAGAGCTCGGATTTGCACGTTCTTTATATCAACGGAAAGCTGTTGAAGTTCTCTACATGATTCTGGGATCAATCTTGCATTTTGGTATAGTCTGAGGAGAAAATTGAGAAAATGTCCCTGACATGTGGTAATGCCAAAAGTGATGCTCCAACAACCAACTTTAATGCAGCAGACAGTTCACCGCTTCTGTTAGACAGCCCGCCATTTTGCCAGGATCCACCGCTTCTGCCATAATGAGATGATTCTAAATGCGACCTAGAAGTGGTTGGGGCAGATTCTAGATTTCCTCTCTCTTCCCTCTCTCATTCTTTCTATATATTGTAAAGAGGGGCTTCTTAAAAAAGGTCGAACATTTTCTATTTTGCTCCTCCCTTCTTCTTCTAATCAGGTGAATTTGTGGAGTTCGAACCTCCCATTTGAAACTGTAATGTGACTCTACCTTTTGGCATTTTGTAGTGTATTGTATCAATCTTTGGAGCAAGTAATGCATGTCTGTGGATGATTCTCAACCCTCTCTGTGTTTATTTGCATCCTCCTGGTCTTTCACCGCAAGTTTTGTTATCTATGCATGATCTTTCCTCACATTTGAATGGTCTCGTGTTTATTAAAGAAGACAGTGTTCTTCATTCCTCGGTGCATCACCTCTATTAGCTTAGGTTTATTTTTATGCATCCTCTCTCTCTGTCTCTTGGCAAGTTAGATTAGGTTTTGAGTAAAACCTCTGCATTTTTATGAGCATCTCGAACAGAGGAATAGGAACCGGCCTTCTCCTGGAGAATCCTTTCTCATCTTTTCAAGTCCCACACTTGGAGAAAGGATTCCATGTTGTGCAATCACACTAGAGAACATCAACCTAGAAACCTGATCGCATCTTTTCAAGTCCCCCTAGAGTCATCCAACCTCAAATCCATCCAACCTTCTAACCTTATAGTCATCCAACCATCTAAGATTCATCCAACTGCCTAGAGTCATCGACCTCAAATTTTCTAACCTTATAGTCATCCGACCATCTAGGTTTCAAAGCTGCGGAAGAGATCTATCATTTTGAAAGTTGTCCAACCATGAGAAATGTCATCCTATACATTTTTTTCCTTCCTTGATTCATCCTAAGAATTCCATCCCACATAAGATGTCCATCTTTCCTGCTCTAGACGGTTGTCTAATCAATCTTGGATGGCTGCCCAACTAGACTAGGTGGTCATACAACCCACATTTTGTACAGCACTAATTGGATGGTTTTTTAACCCCGTCCAACCCTATGAAACCACCAGATAGACCCATAAAAAAAATTCCTTTGCCACGAAACACATTTTTGGTAATTCGCCATCATTTCAAAAGTCCGTTTTGGGATTTTCCACCCATTGTATAATAATTTTTTCGGAAGGTGGGTCTTAAAAGGAACCATGAATGATGGTATTCAAGTATCACATGTTTTTCAACGTGAGTATGTCTATTATCTCTCGGGAAGGGAAATGAAACATTCATTTTCATGCTTAGTTTCCTTGCTCTAGGTGTGTGGCTCTAATTTGACTAGTCCAAACAATTGGTAGCGTTATCGAATCGAATGGGCAGCAGCAGAGTCGGGATAGAACTAAATACCTTCCTTCACATCAAGAATGATACCATCTTATTAAGACTTACGTGAAGAGGGGTTTTCGAACTATATACGACCTCTCAAAGGTAATGACCCTCAAATTTCAATTGATTTTGGAAATACCTAGGTGGAAGGGATTTTTAATTTGATGGGGTTTATATTTGTATCATGGAGGAAGCCATAGCTGAAGCCACTAGCTTATCCTTGGAGGGACTCAAACTCTTCAAGGATAAAACTAGGTGCAAACATGAAATCACCACTTTTTTTCCCTAGTGAGAGAATTTTGATGTATGAAAATGGAATTGTGAGAATTTCTCTCCCAAAACATTTAGTAGATATCGTATGGTGGTAATGAAATATCTCACCTTAGAAGGAAAGTTCAGGAAAATATTCTCCTATCACCTCTCAATTCTCAACTATCTAAGAAGAAATCAAGCCATGAGTTTTCCCTATTTTCTTTTGAGATCCCTAACTACTTTTATCTCTGATTTCAAAATGAAAAATTGGATGTGCCCCTACATCAAGTTTTTATTCTTCTATTGTTTCAAAATGGTAAACCCTTAATCCACACTCAACCCCAAGCCCCAGTGAAATAGAATCTGATAATGAAACCCTAGTTGTGGCCATGAAATGTTTCAAAAATGAGGGGGTTAAGACAACACAGAGAGCATTGTATATGTTCTTTGTAATATGAAATAGGGTGACAAGGAAAGGGGTGAATTCTCTGCCAGTAGAGATAGAGATAGAACCTTCATTGACTAGGAGGTAAAATTATTGGGAGTGGAATCCATGGCGGACACCATACTACTTGTTAGAAAAACTTGATCCGGGAATTCGGGGAGTGTCATCATAAATTGAGGTATAGAATAATAGGATTGGAGGATTTGAACATATAAATTGTCATGCAAGAACAAAAGATCTCCATCCTACAAGACCAAATTGTTGAGACTGAAGTAGAAGGATGAAAGGATAATATGAGGCTTGTGTTAAGTAGCTCGAAGGAAAAATAATCCATGGATAGTGTGGTTAAATACAACACTAAGAAGACTCCTAAAAGGGTGATTATTAAAGTTGTAGGTGTTAAGGACAAGTGGCCAAGTACGTAACTCGAGTAGAGCTTCTTCTAGAAAAAGTGAAATGAAGGTGAACCTTTGGCTACCATTTTGGCAGTATTTGGTGCTCGTCGATTCTAATATCTTAACTATGGCTTATGTTTTTGTATTACTATTATATAATATTATATATATATAGGCCCTTGTCTAGTTTTGCTTTGTTAGGGGTTTCCTTTTTGTCAAGCATGTTTTACTTGACACCCTTGTCTCTCTTTTGGTGTGATTTTTTTATGCATGGCTTCTCTTTCGTAAAGGGTGTTTTGGTCCTTTCAAAACCAAACTTTACTTACCTTATATATATATATGAAACAAATACTCCCTTTAAATTAAAAAATTATTTTATTCCTTGAGATATCAACGTATTACACTAAAATATCTATATGAAAATCCTTCATTTGTTTCCCATGAATTTTACCTTATGATGATGGATCACGAGTTTTGATATGAAATGTTGATTACAAATTTTCATACATGTTTGATCCAAAATCATATATGTTATAAATTATGAGATAACTATAATAGAGTGCATATCAAACTAAAAGCAGAGACATGAAACCATTAATATTATAAATATTTTACAAACTATAGTTAACATTATTTTACTTACATTCATTACTATTATTTTAGATGAAAAATGAAAAATTAATAATATGATAGTTAGAATTCAATATTTAGACACCCAAATTTGGAAATTTAACATTTTGACATTGATAATTGTGAGTGTTCCCTTTACTAAGATAAACACTCACATTCTATCCCCACTCAATTCATCTTACTATTTCTTTCCTAACTTGTTTATTCCCACACATTGATGTGTCGATAAAATCTTATTTTAAATGCATAATATTGGTACTTAAACTCTACTTTTCATTGTGAAACTTCTAGATTTCATTCATCACATACCTTTTCAAAACCATACGGCTAGGTCGGGATGTGAAATTTGATCTTAGCCGACTGTATGGTCCCAAACCAAAACATCCTCCAACTTTACTTTCGATGAAATAACATTTTTAAGGCCTTTTCATCCTCCTAGATTGACCTTATCATGATAATTTAACATTGGAATTTTGTATAAGAACTTAGTTAAGATCATTACTATCACAAAAAAATAGCACCCTCTAATTTAGCATGCCTATGTGAATGAGAAATCATTATTTTTAGGTAAAATTTGGACCATCTCTCAAGTTGTGGGACTTGCTGCTTGAGATGGACCTCCAAAGAATGTTGGTTCCTCTACCTAATCCTAATGCTAAACTACTCCTAAAGAAGGAAATGCAACTATTTACTCCTAAACTACCAATTCCAAGGGACCAGGAGAGATAAGGGTTAGATAGATGCATAAAAGGGAAATCCTACACTAACAAAGGTGATAACACTAGAAAGAGGGGTTGGGACACTCTCAAATGGATGAAAATGGGAGAAAATGGAGATGGAGAGGGTGGAAAAAGCACCACAGACCACAACAAAACTCAATACACCAGTTTCATAAGCACAACATCATTAACGCTCTCAATGAGAACAAAATATGCACAATCATACCTACACGTGTGAAGGAGAGGAAAGATAATACAATAAATGCAGCCAAGATAAAAAGATAATCATAAAACTGAAATATTATTTCTCTATGAATATATGAGACCATTATACTAAGAGAGAGGAAATATTCATCATTACAATGCTAAAAAATGAGACTTGGAACTCCATACATACACCCGAAACTAGATAAGAGGAGAGAAGCATTCAAAAATGTCCAACCTTTTACAAATGAGCACTCTTTTTACATATATAAAAGTTTAGAAGAGAAAGAGAGAAAGGGAACTTGAATTGTGGCTTCACCAACTAACAATGATCATTAAATGACCTGAAAACATCATGGAAAACTTGTCAAAGCCCATCCCTTCATGTTCTTTGGCTTGTTGGAGAATTAAAATGCCCACGTCTCCATTAATGTGTTTTCTATCCTCCTAGGACGTTGCATTTTGAGCTGAGATGTTTTCTTTGTTTTCTACCCACCAACCCCACCTAATTTCCATTTTTATGATTTCATGATGAAGATCTTGGAAATATGAATACACAAGTATAATTTTGTTGGATTTGGTGCCCTATGGAAAGAGATATGCCAATGCGAGGTTTGGGGATCTTGTGTTGCTCATTTTTAGTTTTTCGACCTTTGTTCCTTCTTAACGTGCCATAGTCCGCATAATCTTGGCCCACTTAACCTCTTTTCCTTTGTTTTCCTAGCACTATGGGTAATTCGGGTACACAAAGAACATGGGGTATTGGGTCACATGGGTCATTAGAGTCTGAATTTCCCACACCATCTACACCTTTATATTGTGGGATTCATCACCCTGTGGGAACCATATTCCATGAGAAGCATGTTCCCTACAACCCCTTGTTCTTCGTGACTCCCAACAACCCACAACACACTATGCCCCACCTTCCTTTGATCTACAAAAACATCATTTGGGAACTTGAGCCCCTCGAGAACACATTCCATGTGGGCCTCTTAGGCCTGTAATCATCGATATGCCCGCATCTAACAAAAAACCATGCCGTTTTGTTGTGTAGAAAACTTCGATCTGTAGGGAACTTGCGCCCCCATGAACATGTATCGTCTATGCCCGTAAACCCAAATCCTCCACAAGACAAAGGACCCACTCTAATTCCTTAGCAAAGTGGCCATTTTGGTGAATCGTTGAATGCAAGACTCTAAAGAACTTGTACCCTATAGGCCTATAGAAGATGATTTTCCGCAAAACACTATTTTGAGCCCTTTTTCTCATTTTTCTTAAGTTTTTCTCTAAGCTGTTGGGGATTTTTAATCTAGGGAGTTAGGATAAGGATATCAGAATGCCTCTAAAAGCCATTTTCACCATTTTAACCCCTTTTCCTCAAATTTGGCTAAGTATTGAAGCTGAAGCAAAGGAAATTCCTTTAAATGATTCCAAGTGCCCCAAGAACATGAAAATTACTTGTTTTCTCCATATTCTCCATTGAAGCTCAATCAATCACTCAAGTCAATTTTTGAACTTGTGAATTTTTTCAAGGGGTAAAAATTAATAACAATCACATTATTCACTCAACTAGAAATCATATATCAAATCAAGTGGAACACTCATTTTAATACTCACAAAAAGGAACTCAAGGCTCCCTAAACCTTCCCAAAGTTGATGCACATCCATTAAGGAAGCCACTACTTCAGTTTTGAAGCACTCAACCAAATTAAGGATTCTATCTTCCCTCACTTCCAAGCACACCAAGATCCCTACTTCAAAGTATTATTAAGATAACAATCCTCTCAAACATGTTCAAAGTGGTTCAAGTTTCCAAATAGTTACAACATTTATATATATTTTACATGTTATGTGGATAACTATGTGTGGTTTGAGGCCTCTTTGGGTAGTGTTGATGTAGGTGGTGCATAGATTGTACTTCAACCCAGACACTAACCTTATTGTAGGGTCTTACACCCATGGTTAGGATTTAAGCATGATACATTTGATTATAGATGGTTTTAGGATTTTACAATAATTAGGGTTTGATGGTGAAACACATTTACAAATCATTAAAGGACCCAAAAAGTTACAAAACCCCAAAGTAAGAAGGTCCAAGACCATATAATAGGTCTTAGACCATATAACCATTCATGGTAGACTTATATGGTCCTAGAACACATCATCTTCTAGTTGTAGTTTGAGTAATGAAGCATCTTCATCCTCTGCACTCCTAATTTCTCAAGTCTATGCACCTAGATCTCTCCTATATATTATTGTGTATCTAAGTACATCTTCCTTCTTATGTTTTCAAGCTTGTAAAATATCATAATCATTATTGAAAGTACCAAAATAGTATTATGATATTATATCAAAAAAATTGGAAATTAATTAATAAAAAGATCTCCTACTTTTAAACCTTACATTCCTTTATAGTGTTGTGTATTTCATAACATTATTTCAAAAGATTAATAAAATCTTAAAAAGTGTTTAAACATTTGGTGAACCCAACATTGTATCTTGCACCTTCTTTCCAACCCAGATTGTCATGGGTTTCAACTCTACATTTATAATCATATCCAAACTTAATTTTAATCTATCTCATGCCCTAGATTTGGTTTGCACAAATTTCCCTAGGATATCATGTTCGATCCTACCTTTTGAGTCTCTTTCTAGGGCTCATAATTGCCTAATCACCTTTAATGCATATCTCAAGCATAACATATCTATTTTTGAATTCCTTTGTGATTATTATTAATTTTTATCTATTATAAATGAAAAAGATTCTTTTGTTTTCCCTAATCCTTAGCATGAGTTTTTAGAAATCCAAAATCAATATTTATAGTAACAAGGGCATAATAAAATATGTATACACTCTTTTGAAAATTCATTGGAGGTCTTTCTCGACATAATCATCTTCAAAAATAACTATTTTTTTAATTCACTTAATTTTTTCATATATATGGTCATTTTAATAATTTTACAATGGTTTCTTTTTTATAAACATCACTTTTGGGATTTGTCCTCTATGGTCTCTTGCTTTTTGGCCTCCTACTCATTGTTGATTGTATATTATTGATTATAAGATATTTTATCCTTTATATAATCATGGCTTCTTCTAATGAACCTTCTATATAATTCCTCAAGTTCATTCAAATCTATCTGGTATGTAAAAACATTCTCCATTATGTCTTTCTATGTACACCAATTCTTCTTGCTACACCCCTTGATGTCATAGCTTCCATTATCAGTGATTTTAATATTTATGTTGAATCTACAAAATTATTTTTATTATTATTAACATACCTTTGAAGGAATCCATTGTATCTTTATTTGAGTATATTCTACTTAATCCTACATATAAAGATATCATTCTTAGAGTCTTTCAAAATACACAAATTGATCCTAACACATCCCTTGCATATGGTTGTTGTTCTCTAGTTAGGTTTTAGTTTTACACTTCATATATGTTTTATTGATAGTGCAATTGTTATTATACTTCTAATACTAATTCTAATGATGTTGTACATGATGATATTTCATTTTCTTCTCTTGAAATGGATGTAATAAATGATACACTCTATAATCATGTTACGGTGGAATCTAAACTTAGTCATGATATACTTATATTCTAGATCATAATGAACATATTTCTTATAATGAACATATTTCTCCTATTGTTAATTCTATTGTACCTATAATTATGGCGGCTTGACCCATATTCCCCTTCAAAATGTTACATTGTCCATGAATTTCAAATTTTTACTTAGAATAAAACTCGATAAATCTTTAATGATATTACAATTTTTGACCCATATGAATGTCTTGTTACCTTACCTAATATTACTACTCTACCGAGATTGGGCACGTTATCTACAATGACTCATATTGATTTCACTTCGTATAGTTTGGAAGAGATTTTGTATGCCCCTATGAATGTACCAACTATTATAACATCTATAATGCTTACCTCTTTTGGGGCAACTCATATCCCCCTCATAGTTTTACATTGAATATAGATTATACACATACTTCTTTGTAAATGCTCAAATACATATCCAATACTTTGAAAATGGCTAAAATTTGTTCTTATAATCTTATATCTTCTACAAATGATGAAGATATCAATGTTATGTAGGGTGTATCTTGTATGCATGATTCATGTTAATCTTACATATAGTACTTTGAGAAAACCTTGGTATGTTTCTATTGATCCTAATGATTATACACCACCTCTTTTACTTTTTGGTTCTCTTTGATTGAGGTTTATACATAAAACCAACATATCACTAAGTCTCTTATATATTTCTTCCATCATTGATTTCATCTTGCTACTACACATGTACTTATTCCATATGTGGCTAATCCATTTGTCTCTATAGGGTTTTCCCCTTATACTCTTCTTCACTAATCATCCAAGTCAAACAATGCTTCTCATGTATTTAACCCGCCTATTTCTCTCATGAATTCTATGACATATATATTATGGATTTTTTACCACTCGCACATAAGCATATTTTTCCAACACAATTGAGAATTGAGCCTCACATTTCTTATAGATATTATTTACCTCCTCATTAGGTATCTCTTTTGTTCCCCCTTTCTATGTATATAGTTAAATTCAAAAACATAAAAAAATCACATATTTGTAAAATTATAAAACCACCCCTATACACATATATTGAGTTGTTTACACTATACATTACACATGTTGTTTATCATTACACGTGATTGATAGAATATACTTTCTATTCTTTACACACATGTGAAAGAACTCCTTTTGTCTTGGAAGGACTACCCGCAAGTAAGAATACAAGACCACTAGATTTTAATTAGACAATAAATGAGGGAGCTGCCTTAGGCCCAGGAAATATAAAACTTCCTTTCGAAGGTGGTCAGTTCCCCTTTTAATACGAATTAACACAAATGATAACAAAGAAAGCTATTGCAAAATCATGATTTAGGTATCTCGTTACAAAGCAATAGAAGCTAAACTATCAATAATAAGCGTGTCACGTTGTTTGTTTGGGTTACTGGTCGTTGATACATTCAGGTTGAGTTATAGGGATAAACCAGACTGGATCTGGAGGTGTTAGGTGACAAATAGGTGAGAAAAGGGTTTTGGGGTATAAGTCACAGTGACCGACGCCGGTCACCGGATAACCGACCGCGGTTAGAGAACCGCCGCCGGTGGGGGATAAACGACACCGGTAGGGTCAGCAATCTAAGTGCTTCTGGATAGAGGTTGGTTGTAAGGTGATCGTGGGGTTATTAAGATTGGTGGATGGCTGAGGGGAATAATGGGAGGACAGGGAAGGCTCAGAGTGTGATAAAATGGTCTTCTGGGCAATACAAAGATGTATGGATGAAGGTTCAGTGCAGGGTGCTGGTAGGTGGTAGATCTAGGAATGAGCTTATAATTACTATCAATCCACAGGCTCAAGAAATGGTGCTTAGAAACATACGAGACACTACTTACTCATTCCTGATGAAGATGCAGGTTCCAGGACTGTGATGACGAAGACAGGGCTCAAGTGGGATGATCTGACAATCCAAGATGAGCTATCTCCTCTTCTGATGCTCGGATGAGTGTCACTGGGCTCTGGTTATTCAGTTGCGATCTTGGGCTTGATGTCCTTCTCTGCAAACTTATCTATTTTCTTCACTTGTCTCTGCTCGGCCAAGCAAATCCGGATCCTTTCAATGATTTCTCCTCTTTTCGATCAAATGAAAATCCGATCCTTTGTTTTTGGTTGGAAGTGGTCATTTACAGGAACCGATGGTGGTTACAAAAAACCGACGGTCGAGTAGAACCGCAGATCGGGTCAGTCAAAGTGGGCTATTTTTGGTAAAATAGCCAACTTTCCCTCCTTTTCTCCCGAGGGATTAGTCATGGGCTTGGTCAAGTCATTATGAGGTCCGGGTTTTGGGTGCGGGTGAGGAGTAATTAATCATAGGTGTGGATGTGGACCAAGTTATAGGTCTTAATTAGGTTAGTTTAGGTTAAGACTAGGTCATGATGAGGTGGCGAAATGAGGTAGGTATGGAGATGTGGATTTATTAATTATAAGGTAATTAATAAATAATTGTGTAAGGTTTAGGTGATGAGGTTAGGTCATGAAATGAGATGCGGGGCACAGTGTCGTAAGACACAAATTTGGTGTCTACATTAGCCCCTTGTGTTGTCAGCGTGGCTTGTCTTGTTAAAGCTCGCATGATGACAATAATAAGAAGTGGTTACCCCCGTTAAGGGTATAGGTAATCCCCTCAAATCTATCACAGATTGAGGTAAGCGTGAAATCGTGGATAGGGTTGATAAAGGGTAAATGGTGTTTAGATGATGGTAAGATGGTGGGGTAGGTCCAAGGAAGCAGACGCACGTTGAAATGTAGTAGTAGTAATTGACTGTGGTACATGATTCAAGAGCAAACAAGCAATTCATAGCAAAGGTCGATAGTTTATCCAAACAAGGGTGATATAATCCCGGTATCCAAGGCATAGGAAGTAGCTCTGTGGGATATACGGGTAAGGTACAGAACGTTTAGGCATGTTCGGCAAGCACTCAAATGGTTGGTTTGGTTGAGATAAACGCCACGGTCTTGGGTCTAGGCAAAGTTGGTCGACCGATCAAGTCAAGGACCCTAATCATGCTAAAACACGAACAGTGAGCTCGATTCAACAAAAAGTGACATGATGGGTGGATAAAAGTGTATTGTGTTGATGTTGGGCGAGGTATTTAATTGGTGCGGCCTTAGGTCGGGCCAAATGGTTGGGTGCGGTCTTAGGTCGGGCCAAATGGTGGGTACGGCCTTGGGTCGGGCCAAATGGTTGGTTACGGCCTGGGTCGGGCCAAATGGTTGGTTACGGCTCTGGGTCGGGCCAAATGGTTGGTATGGTACGGCCTTGGCCTCGGGCCAAATGGTGGTTACGGCCTGGTCGGGCCAAATGGTTGGTTGGCCTTGGATCGGGCCAAATTGGTTGGTTACGGCCTTGGGTCAAGCCAAATGGTTGGTTACGGCCTGGGTCGGGCCAAATGGTTGGTTACGGCCGGGCCAAATGGTAGGTTACGGCCTGGGTCGGGCCAAATGGTAGGTTATGGCCTGGGTCGGGCCAAATGGTGGGTTACGGCCTGGGTCGGGCCAAATGGTAGGTTGGCCTGGCCTGGGTCGGGCCAAATGGTTGGTTACTGGCCTGGGTCGGGCCAAATGGTTGGTTACGGCCTTGGGTCGGGCCAAATGGTTGGTGGGTCGGGCCAATGAAGTTAACAAAGGGTTTTCAGCCAAGGTGGATATAGGCGATGTTGGTAGAAAGGGCGATTAGTAAATAAGGGCAGAAATTGGGGAAGAGGTGGGATAAAACCGATATCGATTGTGTATGACCGATATCGGTTAAGTGACCGATACCGGTTCCTTAGGGCACAATAAAACCGATATCGGTTATAGGTCAAAAACCTATAAAAAGAAAAATAATACGGTCATTGTCACATTGTCAATTTGAAAACCAATTTGAGTTGTCTGAGGTGGAGTGTTGAGATTGGAGCATTTGTCGGTTGAGGTGGCGCTATTTGAGTGGAGGAGTGAGTGGTTAGTGGGCCCGAGTGAGGAGGAGGCAGCAGTTGATTGGTGGAGGACCCAGCAGAGGAGAGTTAGAGCCATGGCACAGCCAGGAGGAGCAGGAGGTGCTGGACCAGCTGGACCACCACCACCCATCCCACCACGACGACGTGTCGTCGTACCGGTAGGTTCGAAACCCTTCATTGTGTGAATTTGATTGTATTATGTCTGTATTTGGGTTTTGGGTAGGAATGTAAGGTTTTTAGAAAATAATTAATAAATGGAAATTATTTGAAAAAAGGAGAGGGTAGATAGGTGAAATAGGCCAAGGCGGCAGGGTGGGTAGGTTTTTAGGGTGTTTGGGTGGGTATATAGGGAGAAATAGGAAAAAAATTGAATGGGGTAGCCGGGTTCGGCTGGTATTTTTGGGGACCGATGCCGGTCACTAAGTCGACCCAGACGGCCAAGAAATTTTCGGCAGGGGTTTCAGAGTGATTTTCCAAAGCTGCCGATGCGGCGTACGCCACTAAGCGCTGGGGAGAGGGGACCATCGGTCATGGGTTACCGGTCCCTACTTAGGAATATTTATTTTGTTGGTTTGGGTGACCTGGTCGGGGCCTAACGTTGGCCGTGTCGATGGAAAGGGGTTTAGGGATCGGGTTATGGGTGACTGGCATTGTGGGTCCCTGAAGAGGATTTGCTATTTTGTTGCGTGGTTTTGTGGTGGTGGGGGGGGGTGATTGTGTGGTTGTTTGGATAGATTAGGTGTGCATGAATGGGGAGTTTGTTGTTGTTTATGATGGGAATAGAGCCGAGTGGGTGTGAAGATGGAGGGGATATCGTGAAAGGAGAATATAGGTGGGTAGAGGTGTGTGTTAGAGAGTCGGGGTGTGGTCGGGGGGTAAAAAGGGGGTATAGAGGGTATAAGTAGATGTTGTGATAAAGAGTAGGGCTAATGTAGTGAGTTGGATTTTGCAGCACGTCAAGAAACGACGATATGGGACAGATGCCCCCCATTGTGGAGACGGATGCGGCCACACGTGTCGGCGGCAGCGCAGCTGGGGGCATTATGCGCGAGGTGGGACTCGGCGTGAGTCCAAGCAGACAGGCGATCGATAGGATCACAGCTATGGTCGCCCTCATCGAGAGATGGGATCCGTGACCAATGTGTTCCATCTCCCGACTGGAGAGATGACCATTACATTGGAGGATGTGTATCGCATCCTTAGATTACCGATTGATGGAGAGGTAGTCTTCCAGGTGGACGCAGAGACAGCCATGGACAACATCTTACATGTATTCGGGGATGCAGCCGCGCTATTGACGTATCACAGCGCGAGCATCGCGTATGGGGATATGTACCATGCCCACCGACATGAGACACGGCTTGCCGTGTTGATGATGATCGGATTACATGCTTCGCCCTCCCGGACTCAGAGGGAGGCCGCTTTCCATGGGCGTTGATGGGGGTGTTACACGAGATGGTCGAGGAGCATACATGTTATGCTTGGGCACCAGTATACCTGGTGCAGTTATACCGAGAGTTGTGGGGCTATCGCCGGATGAGGCGATTCGGGATTTGCTCTACGTTTTTGTTACACTGTTGGGCATATGAGCATATCATATGCATTAGACCAGTAGGGCTGCCCCAGCAGCCAGGGCCACAGGTGATCTATGATATGGCTTTCAGAGGTGGTTGGGGGTCGTGGGCCAGCCACGAGCCATTCTCGCCGGACGAGATGTGGCATATTACCGGCATGTATTAGAGGGCTTGACAAAGCTGTTAGATATTGTATGGAGACCTTATAGAGGTCATCACCCCCGCGGAGGAGCCCGAGCACACTGCAGCAGTGGATCCAAAGATACATTCTGGATAATGGGACTCGAGGCCGAGAGAGTATGAGTGGATACCCCTGGAGAGGGTACGACGACAGACACTGGGGCTACGACAGGATGAGCCACCTCCCTTCCCTCAGTATCGGAGGGATGATGTAGAGGCTCCACCGCACCACACCACCCTATGGACCCAGATTGGGCAGCAGAGAGGCAGTGCAGATGACGACATGCTGGATGACGCCGGCTGCACGGATCATTTTTGGTATGGTGGGCAGGAGAGAGAGCCGCGAGGAGAGCACAGCCCGCACACAGCCAGACTTGGCAGCTGTTAGAGCAGAGAGGGACCAGCTCAGGGGCTAGGTATAGTTATTACAGTAGGCAGCTTCTGCACCGCACAGTGCACGTATAGGTGTCTTACAGGCAAGCTTAGCCAGCAGTGCAGTACGTGCACAGCACAGTACCACATGTGTACCACCACAGGTGCACAGTACCACCACTGTGCACCACCATGGCACCACCAAATACAAAACACAGCACCAAAGCACCACCACCACCACACCACAGCCCACATGTGCACCACCAAAGGGCACCAAAGCACAGGGGGCACTATTATTAGGAGTCGGGGGACCAGCCCCAGCAGCGATGGTGGCACGGGCCCGCTATATGGAGGCGAGAGCGGAGGCCCGGTATTATCAGGATGTTCTTGATGGTACCAGGGCTGACTATCAGCCATATGCGGCGCACAGAGTGGAGACCTCGCGTAGCCAGAGATCCTGGGGTGCAGCCACACCGGTGGGTCTCATTACAGGAGGAGGCGAGAGGGCAGACAGGACCCGCAGGGAGACAGGCAGAGGGCGGTGGGGAGAGCTGAGGGATCCCTGGGTCAGAGAGAGATGTTTTGTTTGTAGATGGATATTAGATAGAGGCACCGGTCTGCGAACCGGCTATGTATAGAGAGGCCTGCGTGCCCACATATGATTCTTTCATTTATTTATTCATTTATTGTATATACCGGCCTGCGAGCCGAGTACGGGTTGTATAGTTGATACCGGCCTGCGAGCGAGTATATTTTTGATATGAGAGACCGGCCTGTGAGCCGAGTCGATATTTGGACAGTTGTTGCGGCCTGCGTGCCGGCTTTGTATGATTATGAGATCACAGAGGCCCCTATGCAGGGCACATTGTATATTTGAAACTTTTGATATATAGATATGATGATTTTGACCTACATGTTGTGTTTAAAATGTGTTAAGTGTTTTGTCGATGGTTTGTGATATTTAATGTATGATGAGTTTGATCCACATGGTTTATATATGATGGTGTTGATGTCTTTGTTGATGGGTTTTGAAATGGATGTATGTATATATAGATGATGAGTTTAATTGACATGTTGTGTTTATGAAATGTGATGATGTGTTTTGTCGTGTTGGTTTGTGAAATCGAACGTATGTATGATGGATCCAAATGGTGTATAGATCGATGGTTTTTATATATTGTTGATGGCTTGGTTGTTTTTGTAATATGGATAGATGATGTTGATGAAATTGTGATGAGATATGGATTTGATGAAAAATTATAGATAATGGTGTTGTTTATGCAGGAAAAAGGGACGGGCGCCACAAAAATTTGCAAAAACGAAGAAACGGCTTAGGTTTAAGCAACAGGGGGGGACATGACCGATATCGGCATGTAACCGATGTCAGTATCTATATGACCGATATCGGTTATGTAACCGATATCGGTTATGCAAGAATTATTTTCCTAAAAATAGAACTGCTTGGTTGGCAACTTAAGTTCTTATTTTTAGCATTCTTATTTTTAGAGTCATGCAACAAGTTAAATATGTGAATGCGACGTTTGACGACTGCTACAGGTAATTGCATGAAAGAATTTGAGTGATAAGGAGGAAAGAGACAGGTGAAGTGAGCGTGGGCTGAGATTCAGAAGGTAGAAAGACAAGTTATATTTGAAGAGGGTGGTGAACATGGCTGAACGAGGAGAAGCATCCAGCAGGCAGGGACGAGGGGGAAGACATGTTCCGCCCCAAGCTGCTACATCCCGAGAGGTAAACTGTTTGGTTGTAATTTGATTCTTGCATGTTTTGTGAATAGGATGAAAGAAGTGTAAGTGGGTAAAGATGAGAAAGAAAAGGTGATAGCAAGGGTTGGGGATGGGGTGAGTGCTATGGGGTAGGTAAACAGGGTGGTCACGTATGTTTTTAGGTAAAAATAGGAGTAAACGGGCAAAATAATTATCGTAGGTGTATGTTTTAAGCAGGGTAGGTATATTTTTGACAGTGACCGGTATCGTTTAGAAGGAACCAGATCGTTAAAGCAAACCGGTATCGGTTATTCATAACCGATATCGGCCACCGTAAGAGTTTCCGTAATTTTGAGAAAAACCCAGAGAGATTTGTTCTTTTGAATAATTATGTGTCGCTTTGATGTATGCAGCAGCGTAGGTGGTTAAGGATGAATGATATCGCCAGCCGTTGTTGTCACTTAATCCGAGCGGATGTAACACCACCTGAATGGGCATTGATAAATTTTGGGGTTAAGTGGAATCCGCTATTATTCAAGAATCGCGCGTAACCATGCTATGTTGCAGCGTTGATCGAGAGATGGAATCCAGTAAAAGAATACCTTCTATCCGCCAACAGGGAGATGACAAAGTTGACTTTGGAAGATGTGTTCCGTATTTGAGACTCCCAATGATAGGAAAATAGTGTATCGTGCGTTGCTAACATGGGGCGGGCAGCGATAAC
This sequence comes from Taxus wallichiana var. yunnanensis, assembly GCA_018340775.1. Classification (NCBI taxonomy): domain Eukaryota; kingdom Viridiplantae; phylum Streptophyta; class Pinopsida; order Cupressales; family Taxaceae; genus Taxus; species Taxus wallichiana. The sequence continues at coordinate 441,413,185 of CM031242.1, read as the reverse complement.
AAAGATTTGGGTCACCGCACGAGATTTGACACAATGAGGTTTATCATTTACGTATGGTACAATGTATGCAACACACCCTGAGGAAACAAGGTTGGCCGTGCTATTAATGATAGCGGTGGGGTATTATGCATTACCGAGGGTGGAGGGTGGAAGATTTCCCAAAGCATTGATGAGTGTTATTTGGGAAATGATAGAAATGAGCGTGACTTTCACATGGGCACCCGCATATCTGGCAGAGTTATATAGGGGTTTATGGGCCTGCAGTGAAAAACACAGGACGACACTAGATTGTTCGTACTTATTACATTGTTGGGCCTATGAGCATATTGTTTGTGTGCATCCAATAGGCCGACCCATCGAGTCGGGAGAGGCAGGAGTGCAAAGGTTGGGATTCAGACGATGGGTCCAGACAGAACAAGAAGCGAGATCCCAGGCCGTGATAGATGACATCGAGTATTATAGATAGGTATGGGAGATGGTGACGATTATGGATATTTGTTGAGGCCTTACGGGAACTATATGGTGACGGAGCACATAGCTGAGGAGTTGAGGGGTGTAGAGCGATTGAGATGGATCAGCAGGCACAGGCCGGGTGAGTACGAGAGGATTCCTCTAGATCGCGTGCGGTGACAATTTGGGTTCGTTCAGGATATACCTATGACATATAGACCATACATGAGGATCGATGCCGAGGCAGCATTCTCACCTCCCCGGCCTACACCTCCAGAAGGGCCAGAAGAGATAGCAGCCGATCGTAGGGTAATGGATGCGGGAACGACAGAGGCCTATAGAGTATGGTGGGTAAGCAGAGTCGCGAGGTGCACGTGAGTGCCTGACATAGCCGTGATTACAAAGTGAGAGAGATCATCTCAGGAGTTGGCTCACCACCTTCAAACACAGTGAATGAGACAATGGGATTGTTAGAGGTTTCTCGCCACGAGTGGAGAGACTGGAGGCAAGATTCCTCCACGCGAGAGGACGTATTCGTATGTTACAGAGATGATGGCGGATCAATGGGAGGAACCAATGGCAGTGGCACCTTTGAGGATGGAGAGGCCAACTGAGGGGCATCGACGATCACGATCACCACCTGATTCGGGAGGAGGTGCAAGGGTCTAAGTGAATTTCATAGGAATATAAGAATAAATAAGGATGCCGACTTGCGAGTCGATGATAGAGAAGATGTATTTGTTTAACATCTAAAATAAAACTAAAGATGTATGTGGTTTTGAGTGATGATAATAATAAGAATGGTTGTGTTTTGAATGTTGTTTTTGTTTTGTTTGAAAAAGGATAAAGATGAATGTTGGCAAATAGAAATACACAAAAAATATTTATATTTACAACACATGATAGGGTATGGTAGGGGATGGTCGAGCTAACCTGGGAGACCCATGTCTCCTAAGTGTGCCTACATAGCCCATCGCACAAAGCAAGGAGGGGCCTCGATCGATGTAGTTCTCCTTAGACGTGAGAGGTGAATTCTGTGCAATTTAGGTATGGTTAGGCAATTTGTTGGTTGGTAAAAAAAAAATCGATATTAGGGTAGGGTAATGTTTGGTGTTGGTAAGGAATTGGTGATGTTGGTGTAGGTATAGGTGAACTAAAGTTAGCATACCCAAGTAGTAGGGAATCGTGTCCTGATTAAGGTCAACACATAATCCTAGAGTCGAGAAAAAGAGGAAAAAGTGTCCCGTAGTTGAGAAGAGCTAAACAAACCACATATTAATGTAGGATGAGCTTGAATCCCTAGGTACTCGTGATAGCGAGAAGTCGATAGGTGAAAAGAGTGGTATAATCACAATATATCGGATATACGTCACGTCCCTTGAGTTTTGTTGCTTTGACAAATGGTGAGGTGAGGTGGTTGATGTGGGCGAGGATGCAGAGAACTTATTATAAGATGATTATTCTGACAAAAGAGAACCAAACCTAAATAGACAAGTCCATGACTCAAAAGTGTTTTGAAACATCGCTTTTATTTTTATTTTATTTTTCCGGATATAGATCGATCGATGGGAAGTCTACATGGGATATGTATTTTGTTGTTCTTGAGGTCTTCACGAAGCGATCAATGCGAGAAGCTTCGATAAAGGTCGATCGTGTGTATAGCTGTCCTTCAAGGGAGCAAGTCTATTTATAGTAGCAGATGTGTATTTATGTATAGCATGTCCTTTGGGGAGCAAATATATATATAATAGTAGCAATAGTTTGGCATATAGCCTGTCCTTCAAGGGAGTAGTCTATTGTATAATTTAGAGGTCTAGATGTCCGTTGGGCATAAAGCATCTAGTTTTGTAGGAAGTTTGACTCAAGAAAATCCCATAAGTGTTTTAATTAAGAATGTGTTATTTTGATACTTTGAAGTCATGGACTAGACTAAAAAGGGGAGGTGATAATCAAACCATGTGAGCTTGATTTGATTTTGCGATGTAAGAAACAAAGTGTATGCGGTGGTAAATGAGCTCAAGGGACGAGCGTAAGGTAGATAAGAAGTGATATAACACTAATTTCAACAGTAGAATGGTCAAAGAGCAAGGCATTAAGGGGGGCTCAGCTCAGTTTACCATTAAGTGAAGCTAAACGATAAGTGCCTGATCCATAAGTGTGAGTGATAATGTAAGGCCCAATCCAATTAGGAGCAAATTTTCCACGTTTGCTCTTTTCTAGTTTGGTTACATGTTGATTCTCTTTGAGGACAAGATCACCAACCTTAAAGGTACGCTCATGAAGTCATTTATCATAAGCACGCTTGATGCGTTTTTGGTAGATTTGAAGGTGATCAAGAGCCGTAAGACGACGCTCGTCAAGAAGCTCTAATTGGGCTAACCGCTCTTGGCGGAAATCATCATTGGTGAGAATATCCTGAAGAGATATTCTGAGGGAGGGTATTTGTATTTCGAGAGGCAAGACCGCCTCGGTACCATATACCAAAGAAAATGGTGTGGCATTAGTGGAGGTACGAATGCTAGTACGATAAGCCCAAAGGGCAAAGGGAATGTGATCATGCCAATTTCTTCCGGACTCATTGACAACTTTCATGAGGATTTTGGTTAGGGTTTTATTAGAAGATTCAGCTTGACCATTGGCCTGTGGATAGTAAGGTGATGAGAAACTAAGTTTGATACCAAAGTTGTCACAAAGGTCTTGTAACAACTTATTTTTAAAAGATTTACCATTATCTCGTTATTAGCGATGAGGAATACCAAAACGATGATAATGTGATGGTTAACGAATTCGACAATTTTTTTCTTTTTTGATTGAAATGAGTGGAATGGCCTCCACCCATTTTTGTGTAATATCGGTTGCTGTGATTATCCAATGGTGGTGTTGAGAAGAGGGTGGGTGGATCTCACCAATAAGGTCTAAACCCCATTGTGAGAAAGGCCAAAGATCTCGTGGCGACCAGTAGCGGATGGCTAGGAGTATGTCAAGGTTGGCATGTTGTTGACACATAACACAACGCTTAACATATTCGTAGCAGTCGTTATTAAGAGTAGGCCAATAATAACCTAGGCGAAGGATTCATTTTAGCCACGGCAAGGCCACTAAAATGTCCGCCACAAATACCATCATGGACCTGTTGGATGGTATAGGTGACCTCTGCGCCGGTTAGACATCGAAGGAGGATACCATCAAAGCCACGTTTATAAAGGAGTCCCCCCATGATGACATAACGAGAAACATGTTTAAGAAAAGCACGTTTTCCGGTACTAGTTAGGTCAGGTGGGAGAACAGAGGTTGTAAGGTAGTCGTGAAATTGGTGGTACCAGGTATCCTGCGAATTAGCAGACACATTATTTATCATACAAACAACCAAGGCTAATGAGTAAGATGGGGCAAAGAGTTGTTGGACCAAGACGAATATGTCAGAGTCAGTTGGTGAGGCAGGAATTTGTGAGGCTAAGCAAGCCATAGTATCCGCAAATTTGTTAGTGGAGCGGGGAATGGTCTGGATAGAATAACGAGTAAATGAGGTCAAAAGTGAATCCACGTAATGTTTGTACTTTTGAAGTTCCTCATTCTTACATTGGTAGATGCCCATAACTTGATTGACTACCAATTGAGAGTCACCAAAAATATTAATAGATTTGACACCTAAGTGTAACGCAACCTGGAGACCCAAAACAAGGGCCTCGTATTCCACTGTATTATTAGTGCAGGGGAAATCGAGCCGGAATGAAAGAGGCATAGGCTCAGCATCAAGAGGAATGAGAACAACGCCGGCCCCTCCGCCACGCTGGCATTTGGATCCATCGAAGAAGAGGGTCATTGGATACGACTCTTCCCTGAGTGAAAGAGTGGCGATGAGTTCGTCGGGGAAATTAAAATTGGTAAATTGTTCCCCAGGTAAAGGGGCCTCCGCAAGTTGGTCCGCAATAGTTTGTCCTTTGATTGACTTTTGTTGTACAAACTCAAGGTCGAGGTCAGCGAGGAGCATAAGCCATCGGGTGATGCGTTGGTTTAGATGTGGTTTGGCATACATATAATGAATGGGGTCCGTGTTGGTGATGACAAAAGTTTTGTGATTCAGGAGGTAATGTCGAGTTTGGTGGCTACGAATGATAGGGCTAGGCACAATTTTTCTACATGTGTATACCTAGTCTCGTAATCCACGAGAGTACGACTTATATAATAAACGGCTTGTTCTCGACGTGCCGAGTCCCGATGTGCGAGCATGGCTCCTATAAAGCATGGTCGGGCAAGTAAAGGTAAAGGTAGAAAGGGCGATCATCCCGAGGTGGAATAAGCACGGGTGGTGCAAGAGATAGGCTTTGAGAGCTTCAAAGGCTTGGTGACACTCTTCACCCATCAAAGGCAATGTCCTTTTTAAGAAGGTGATGGAAAGGTTGACATCGATCCGAGAGTGGGAGATGAAACGCCGGATGGATTGAAGTTTACCCCGCAAACTACGCAATTGTTTGAGGTTTTGGGTGGGGGCATTTCTAGGATAGCTTTGACTTTAGATGGATCGACCTCAATGCCACGCAAAGAGACGATAAAGCCAAGAAGTTTTCCTCAAAGAACACCAAAGACACATTTCTTTGTTGAAGCCTGATCGAATATTGCAACAAAGATCGAAAATAATGGTTAAAACATCGAGATGTTCACCGCGATGTTTAGATTTGCAAGAAGATCATCGACATAATCCTCAAGGATAGTGTGCATAATGTCATGAAAATGTAAGTCATAGCCCACGATAGGTGGCACCAAAGATTCTTAAGGCCAAATGGCATGACACGATAATGTAAGGTTCCCAAGGAGTTATGAAGGTAGTTTTATGTTGATCGGCCGGGGCTACCAAAATTTGATCAGATCCCGAAAAGCCATCCATGAGAGAAAGCATTTCATGGCTCGCAGTGAGATCAACAAGTTGATCAATACTTGGGAGGGGGAAGTCATCCTCGGGGGCAAGCGAGGTTAAGGTCTCGTAAATCCGTGCATATCCGAAGTCCCCCCGTCGCTTTTAGTGATGTGTACGATGTTAGAAATCCATGAGGATATAATAATAGCAAGATGAAGGAAACAAAAGAAGTCGTCAAGCTCTTCTTTGACCAAGAGGGCAATGCGTGGATGCATTTTTCAGCTTTTGTTTGACTGGTTTGGAATCGGGTTTAGGTGATGTTATGGACAGCAATGGTAGGATCAATTCCCGCATGTCATGTCAACAGTAAGACCAAGCGAAAGCTTGGTTGTGGGTACGGAGAAAGGTAGTAAAGGCGGCTTGTTCTGATGTGTTAAGGGATTGTCCGATCTTCACAACGTGAGGATCCTCCTCTGTGTGGATGTTGATTTCTATAGTCGACTCATTCAACATGGTTTGAGTTTCAGATGGTAAGGCGCGTTGAATATAGGAGTCGTCCGCCCCAAGGTAAGTGAGGATGGAGTCATCATCCCGCACTCAACAACATTAATCGAAGGTGAATCCTCTTCGATCATGTCTGGATATAGAAGGGGAAGAGAAGATGGGTCCTCATTATCGCATTGATAAGTGAGAGGACCTATGAAGATAGCATTTATGAAAAAAAAAAGTTAGGAGGGATAGATTCAGGGTCTATCGACTCTGTGGGTGATGATGGCAAAATGGGTGATGATGGTTTGGTAGGGGTGACATCGTCATCCTCCAGATACAATCGACACGAGGTTTCTCCGTGTAAGTGTTTCAGAAAACCGAGACCACTACGATCATTGTGTTTCGTGTAGTCACGGGAATGAGTGTATGTCGGCCTTGTTCATAAAGACCAAAACCAAAGCCTTTCCAAGACAAATGAGTCAAGAAGGTGAGGGCGAAACGACGATTTTTGTCAAGTATTGAAAATCGGATCGAAGGGAACCACACCAAGAGGAGGTTCAGGGGTAACGGAGGATGCGTCAACACCCCCATACGTTAGGTGGTGCGGCAATGGGGTGGTCCGTAAGAGATTACCCCCCACGCGACGGTCGTAGGTGGGATGTGCATGTAATCGTCCGTACTCTCGTGGGGTATGGAAAGAGCTAACGTTATATAGGTGGTATTCCCCAAACAGTAAGGCGTTGAAAAACATCTACTAAGGGGCCTGAGGTTGGGATGTTATCTCATGGGAAAGGAAGTGATATTTCAGAACGGCGGTTTCATTGGTCAAGGTGTAGGTGCGCTGAAGTGGATGGTCTGGGTTGGATGAATGGGTGTCTTGACCGGTACAAGCACATCATTAGGGCGATACAACATATGCAAGTTTTCAAGGGGGAGGATCAGCTTTTACGGTGTAGGACTTCCCTCGTACTCAAATTTTATGCATCTATGTAAGGTGGAGGGAACGCATCCCATAGCCCGGATCCAAGGGCGGCCTAACAACATATTGTATCGAACTCTCCTCAAGGACATAGAAGAGTTCAGGTAAAGTGCGTGGTCCTACACGAATGTTAAGGATCACGGTGCCTAAGGTAGAAGTAATAGATCATCATTGAATGACCGCAACATGATGATGGGGGTTGGCACACATGCAACTAGAAGGGATATTCATTTGTTGGAAGGCTTTTCAAGAGATGATGTTTAGCTAAGCCCTGGCGTCAATCATAACACGACATACCCAATGTCCCGAACGTAAGCTGAGATGAAAAGAGCAGGTCGGATCTTCAAAGCACCAAAGTCGATAATTTCATTTTCGGAGAAACCGACAAGCAAAGCTCGGGTCTTGCACAGAGAGACAGAAGTGGTTGGGGAGATAGATTGTTTGGTGAGTGAAGCAACGTGATTGGGTGTTAGAATAGAGGTAACAGCAAGGTTTCATTAGGTAAGACCTCTATCCTCAAGGATTTCAACGAGAGCTTGTCGATGAGATTCAGAAGTCCGAATGAGATCATACAAAGGTCATTTTTACAGTGATTGGTGAAGTCGTTTGATCATGGTTCGGTGGGCAATTCCATTAGAGATGGGGTAGCAGGTCCACGAATAACCACTTTAGGTGGTGGTGCAATCTGGATGGTGGACGGAGAAAGAGATGCCGCAGTGTGTTTTTTCGCTTTCCCATTGTTTTTCCGCCTCGAGAAGCAACACTAATCATATTGATCTCGTGAATACGAGAGGAGGAAGATGTAGGGATAGGTCATGGTCTTCGAGAGGTGGGGCTGTAATAATGATAGATCTTGGTGAGGGGGACAGTGGTATAGGAGAGGGAATCAAGCTAAAGGTCTCTCTCTTCGTAAGTTGTCTTTCTTAACTTTTCTATCTCGAGAGAGGTGTCTCGACGAAGGATGGCTTTAAAGCTTTGCATCCCTCTACATCATGTCCCGGTGTGCAAAAGTGTGGTAAGCGCAGATTTTAGACTCATCATAACCTATAGGTCGAGGTTTAGATGGTCATAAGGTCTAAGTGGGGGTAGAGAAATGGTCGCATTCTCCACCAACATAGCAAGGATTTTGGCGTAAGATCCTTTGAGTGGGTCAAAATCGGAGGAAGATGAAGGTATTGATTGGGTGGGTTTTGGTAATGTTTGGGTATGGTTGGTTTGTATGGGTGGTGGTTTAGCCAAGGGGTATTGATAATGGGTTTTAACTAAACGTGGTTTCTTTGGCGCAGAGCTACGTTTAGTCTGGTTAGATGATGATGAGGCTCCGATATGTGGTATCCGTAAAACAATGGCGGCAAAAGAGGAGTGACGGAAAACAAGTCCTTTGATGATGAAATTTGTTTAGGGTTGATGGGTGGACAGGATACGTGGGGTGACAGTGTTGATATACCCTTAGATCTCTGTATGGGTGCAGAAGGCGTAGGTCGCTTTAAAGAAAACGCAGGAGGTATGATATATTGATGTAAGGTAGAGGGATGGGGTCCCAATATGGAAGGTAGGTGTGACGACGAGGGTTTGAGTTGTGATAGCGGCATAGATTGAGGAGATTGGGTCTGTCTCCTAATGGGATGGACGGCTTTATTTTTAGATAAATCAAGCCGCTTAGGTGGGTGTGTTAGACTAGGTATTGGTGAGGTCCCAAGCGTAGGGGAAGATTTGGTTAGGTTAATAGAAGTGGATGAGGTATTTGGTAGAGATGAGGGGGGTGAAGATGAGGACATAGGCATTTTAAGCTTCTGTAAACACTTCGGGTATATGGTAGAAGCATCTGGATCGGTCATCTGCATTTGAGTAGAATATGGGGTACTCAAACATTCCCATAGGACTCGTCTATCTTCTGGGGAATGACAATCCTCACGTGTGAATAGGAACTTTTGTATGGAAGAAAGGTGGGTTGTGATTCCGGTCCACTGTGGGTGTGATACAGGGGGTAGATGAGGCACTGTATCAATGGGTGTTAAGAGGTCAACCGGTTGCTGAAAAGATTTAGGTGATGAAGGACTAATAGGTAGGAGGGCGTGTTTGAGAGGATCCGTCATGTTTAAAGAATGTGGTGATGTCGGTTCAAGAGGTTTCTCATCTAAGGATGACAAAAGAAGTGGCGAGCCTTCCTCTTGTACAACAAGAATGGTAGAAGGAGACGTTTGGGAAATAGATAAATTAGATAACATCCGCTCACAGTCTTGCAAGGATGTGGTATAAGAAGGCTCATTTGTGAGAAGGGAACTCTGGGTAGTTAATTCCTTGATGGGTAAAGAACGGCAAGGATTTCAGCTTTTGTCTTGATGGTGAGGAAGGGGGTTCGGTTTCTGCGTTAGGAAGAGGCTTGATTCAGAATTTGTTCGATAGAGGTCTTTGGTCGGGAATCGAAGACCGCATGGATCTCATGAACACTCTCCTGGCTAAGATATCTTGATTTATTATTATCATAGAAGAATGATTCGGGAATGGTTTGTTGAATATTTTTAAATTTCGGTTAGGGCAGGGCGTTAGGATTATCGAGGGCTATATCCCCCGCATCAACCATTTCCCGCACTATGTTTTTCAACATCTTGCAGCTTTTCATGACCGTGTCCTTCACGCGGTGGAAGTTACGTAAGTCATTTTCTTTTGTACCAAGAAGGTATGGCGCGAGTGGAATCAAACCCGGAGTGAGGTTTAACAGGAGGTAAGGTAATGGCTCCTGCTTTAAGCAATTTTTCCAATATCACACCATATGTTTCTCCCAAGGGAGTGTAGTTGATGGGCTCTCGCTTTATACTACTTATGGTGGTTTTGTGGGGTATTAGATTTGGTGGTTGGGATTTGACCATCACCGCGTGCACGGCCCTTTGATTTCAAGCTAATGATGGGTGAGGATTGGTGGTGTTAGGTTTGTTGGTGGAATCTTGGGTTCGGAAAGTGGGGTTTTTGTTGCGCAACCGCAATTTCTCTTCCTCTAAGGCTCGAATCTCTAGTTTTTGAGCCATGGTAAAGGCCTCGTCAAATGTATGGAAAGTTTGAATTTGGAGGGTAGGAGAGATGTGCTTAGCGCAGCAGCCCGCGTAAAAAAGTTCGATAAGTTTTGGCCCGAGGCAAGGCATACGTAAGTTGGTTGATAAGGCCTCGCCATCGTCCAACGAAATCATGATAGATTCGCCTTCAAATTTTCGGATGGCATAGAGGTCGGTGATAGATACTTTCTTGGCAATGTTAATGGAGAAATGATCCAAGAAAGATTGGGCTATTGGTTAAAAGAGAAGATTGAGTGCGGGTTAAAGCACCGTACCACTCCAAGGTGGGTCCCGATAAGGACATGGGAAAGGTGTGGAGTAAGTAAAGCATCGTCGTGAGCAATCGATACAGGCATGTCTAAATGATCGCAAGTGTTTGAGGGTCCTCCTTACTATTAAAACGGGTAAATTTTGGTAATTCCTATTGAGGAGGATATGAATGAAGGGGGATCAAGGGTGGATAGGCTCCCAAAAACTTGCTCGTATGTCAAGGCGCTACGACTTCTCCAAATGTAAGCTTCCGATTTTGCATTTTGTCCATCATTTGTTTAATTAAATCAGTAGTTGGATGAGATGATGGTGTGGTTGTGGTAAACGGAGGCAAATTGGGCCAAGGGCCACCGCTAGACAATGGTGGGGTTAAATGTTGATAAGGTATGGAGGACGAATGTGTTGAGGCAACCGAATAGGGATGTCCTATATAAGCTGTTGAGGTTACTGGATATGTGTGTGGAAATGAAAAGGTGGGCGGAGCTTGAGAAGGAAAGCTCGTGTGGATAGGTGGCAGAGAGCAAGTCATGAATGGAACAGTCTGCAAGAGAGACGAGGTAGGAGCAGTTGGCGGTAATGACATGTTGGGCCCAAGATTAACCAAAGGAAAGCCAATCTGTGCCGTATGAACCCCTGAAGCTGCTGAGGTAGGAGACGGGACTAAGGATGCGGAAGGCAAAGCGGAGTTATCAGGTGGAGAAGGAGCTAAATGAGCAGCTATACTGATAGGCATGCCAACAAGGAGTTGACCATTCGGGTGTATGGTCAGGGCATGAGACAAATAGTATGTAGACAAACGCTAGGATTAGCATCCAGAAATTTGGCAAATTCTTTATCTCCTACAGAATTTTAGGAACCTCGCTGGTGTCCGTAGGATTCCCCACAGAATGTGAAGGGGGTGATTCAGGCAAAGGCACAGAGCAAGCATGTGAAACCATGGCGGTGGCTTGCTTTCGAGTGATAACAACCATGGACAGGAGTACACAGTAGGGTTTCAATCTATCAGGAATAGAAACAGCAACAAGATGTTTGAAATTGGTAGGTTGCTGGTTTGTCAGGAACTGTAAAAGACAGTAACCGATATCGGTAGGATAACCGATGTCGGTCAGACTATAGCCGCCGTCGGTAAGCTAACCGATGTCGGTATAATAGAACTGGTGTAAGAAGCACTAAGAAGTTGTTGATTTGGTGTTAACAGTGATTAGTATGCCTACCAAACTGTTTCAGAGTGATCAAAAAAAAGTGTATGAGAGAGAAAGAATCGAAAACAAGCAAGAACGCACAAACAAATTAACAGACTAACCCTAGGGTTAATTTTAATCAATTTAGGCTTATGCCTTTAGACGGAATGATGTCAATCCTAAACAAAAGACTTAGGGGAAATGTCAAGTTTGTTTTGGCTTATAAGGTTACCTCAATCAAGTGAGGAATACCGGAAAAGGGGGATGTTTTGAGCTGTTGTGTTAATTATGAAGTGATTCGGTATGTGTTGTGTAGTGAAAGTAAGATTAATTTCCTGTCAATACCGTGGAAATCACCCCCACGTGTATGACCTGTTACTTAGTCTACGTTCACTAGAATTGAAAACAACAAGCAAGAATGTAATGCACGTGTTTTAAACCCAAATCGAAAATGATATTCGATGAAGCAAATAAGATGACTTTCACTAATGCAAAACTAGGAAAGCAAGACAAATTCTTTTACTAAATATAAAAAAAAGAAACAGCAAGTATGCTCCCTAAATGAAAGCAAGCAAGAGAAACAGAAACCCGAAATGGGTCCCACCGGGCGTGCCAAAATGTTTCACGGAATGTCTCGGCTGAGGAATAGACTTGCTTCTATCCTTTCATTCCTTTGAGAAACAGATAAGGGTTAGGGCTAGGAGGAATACCTGTTGAATGTTGAGATGGTGTGCGCGTACTGTAGAGAAAGATCAGATCGACTGCGAAGAACTCCTTTTTGTCTTGGAAGGCTACCCGCAAGTAAGAATACAAGACCACCAGATTTTAATTAGACAATAAATGAGGGAGCTGCCTTAGGCCCAGGAAATATAAAACTTCCTTTCGAAGGTGGTCAGTTCCCCTTTTAATATGAATTAACACAAATGATAACAAAGAAAGCTATTGCAAAATCACGATTTAGGTATCTCGTTACAAAGCAATAGAAGCTAAACTATCAATAATAAAGCGTCACGTTGTTTGTTGTTCTACATCGGGTCGTCGATACATTCAAAGTTGAGTTATAGGGATAAACCAGACTGGATCTGAGGTTGTTAGGTGACAAATAGGTGAGAAAAGGGTTTTGGGGTATAAGTCACAGTGACCGACGCCGGTCACTGGATAACCGACCGCGGTTAGAGAACCGCCGCCGGTGGGGGATAAACGACACTAGTAGGGTCAGCAATCTAAGTGCTTCTGGATAGAGGTTGGTTGCAAGGTGATCGTGGGGTTATTAAGATTGGTGGATGGCTGAGGGGAATAATGGGAGGACAGGGAAGGCTCAGAGTGTGATAAAATGGTCTTCTGGGCAATACAAAGATGTATGGATGAAGGTTAAGTGCAGGGTGCTGGTAGGTGGTAGATCTAGGAATGAGCTTATAATTACTATCAATCCACAGGCTCAAGAAATGGTGCTTAGAAACATACAAGACACTACTTACTCGTTCCTGATGAAGATGCAGGTTCCAGGACTGTGATGACGAAGACAGGGCTCAAGTAGGATGATCTGACAATCCAAGATGAGCTATCTCCTCTTCTGATGCTCGGATGAGTGTCACTGGGCTCTGGTTATTCAGTTGCAGTCTTGGGCTTGATGTCCTTCTCTGCAAACTTCTCTCTTTTCTTCACTTGTCTCTGCTCGGCCAAGCAAATCCGGATCCTTTCAATGATTTCTCTCTTTTCGATCAAATGAAAATCCGATCCTTTGTTTTTGGTTGGAAGTGGTCATTTACAGGGAACCGATGGCGGTTACGCAACCGACGGCGGTCGAGTAGGAACCGGTATCGGTCAGGTCAAAGTGGGCTATTTTTGGTAAAATAGCCAACTTTCCCTCCTTTTCTCCCGAGGGATTAGTTGTGGGCTTGGTCAAGTCATTATGAGGTTGGTTTTGGGTGCGGGTGAGGAGTAATTAGTCATAGGTGTGGATGTGGACCAAGTTATAGGTCTTAATTAGGTTAGTTTAGGTTAAGACTAGCCGAGATATTACAATATAGGTGAAAAGTGGATCAAGACATACAGAGATCCAGATCTAAGAAGAAAAGATCAAAAAGAAACCAAAAGAGAAATAGAATAACGAGCTCTGCCAAACAACATAGGCTCTTCAAACATAATCCGAGGATAGCTAGATCGCAGCCAAAAAAATATCATTTTGCTACAACATGTGCAAGCTACTTGATGGCCCTGTCAATCTTGGTCTTGATGGCCTGTAGTGACATGAAAAAGGCAATGGCAGTGGCCTGAGAGGGGTCCTTCATGTCTTCTTGGGAGATTGCAATGTCCCTATTCTCTTTAGGGCCCCATATGTCTTCATTGATTCCACTTAAACTGCAAACACTGTGGACATGTTGTTCAATGAAGTTATAAATGCTTTTGAGGCAGATAAAATGAATATCATTGTGGCTTTTGGCATTCCCCAATCTGCCATCAAGGGAGCTGCAGAGTTTCTTGAAGACTTCATCGATGACCCCCTCTTCCTCCTCACTTTGACATCAAGGATCCTTTTACCCTTGGCTCCCTCCATTTTTTGAGCTCCTTTGAGCTCTTGAATCTCCTTCTCCAATCTATCAATCCTCTCCGAGAAAATCCTCCTCTTTGGGCTTCTCCACGAGGCATGCTAATATGCGGGAGGGTTTTAGCTAATTCTAAGTCCTTGTGGCTCCTAAGGACTCGTTGGGAAGTAGGGATTTTAGCTTTCTTGCTTTTCTTGCTGGAGCCAACATCATCATTCTTTCTTTTTAGCAGGGGTGGAGTGGGAGCAGTATGGGTAGGTGGGGGTGAGAAGGAGGGAGGCGGGATAGGGTTCATGGGAGGGTAGGTGGAAAAGTGGCGGTGAATCAGGAGGATAAGGCCCTGGTGCAGAGGGATAGCCCTAGAGTGATTTTGAACTTCCCTTATAGATTTCTCTAAGGAGTTGATCAAATAATGAGGAAAGCTAATAATGTTATTTCTACGAAAATGATTCAAAAAAATCAAATGCTTGTGAGGAATAGTCACATATCTTCCTTCAAGGGTAACATACCTTACCACCATTTTGGCAAGTTCATCAAAAGGAACAGGGATCAACTCCACCTTGAGGCCATGTCTAAATTTGAACTCAAGATTCTCTCCCTCATCTAGAAATTTCTTGGTTTCCACCTCCCTATCGACCTTCTTATTGAAGAATTTTTGCCTTCCAGGCTGAGACTCGTGATCTGAGCTATGAGCTCTTCTGTAATTTCCATTTTCATGTTACTATACTTGATAATTCTATTCTTCCATCCCTTGGCGAATTTGATGGAGATGTCTTGGTCGAAGCCTTGAATCCTCTCAATGAAATTCGACAGGCACCCGATTTGCAGTACTCCCAAATCTCCATGTTCTCTTTCCACTCAGGATTGTGGGTTGGCTCGGTTTTGCATGGTGGACCCCCCATGTTTCCTCTGTTCCTATTCCTATTTTCAACGGTAAAAAAGCTTCCAATGTGCGGGACAGGCCGAGCGGTGTTTTTGGTATTTGAATCTGTTCTTCCCATGAAAGCCGGCTTAATTATAATGCTACATTTTTTATTATTTCCCGCTCCCCATCTTTCCTAACATGCCAAGAAATGATGGCAATCCAACCCGCACAAATCGCAACAATCATCCAAATCTTTTGTGATGTCATCATCATGTACTTGGGGATCCGCACCTTAGCATCTAAAATACGTGCCGTTAGTCATGATTTTCACGCCATGAAGATCAATGATGATGGATTTATTGACATCAGCGCGAAACGTCCCCGCCAATCCAAGTTTGAAAGGAATTACTAACAACTAAGTTAGCCAAACTGTGCATGGTAACCCTGTTTCCTTCCCGATAAGTATGGGTGATGTGGACATTAGCAAAGCTTTTGCATATATCTATAGCTTCCTCAATATAATCCCACGATAGACCAAATTGGGGTGTTGCTTTTTGTTATAAGATTTATAATATTTAGAGAATCCCCTTCAATTATGATATTTTGAATATTACAATCTGCATGTGATTCAGGTAAAAAAGGAAAAAAGGAGTCTAATACCCCAAAGAGCTGCCATGGCTTCGAATAATGATTAGTCTGTCTTCCCATTCTTCCGAAAAAATTGCAACATAGCAGCCTCTTTGATCCACGATGATGCCCCCACCACCGCAGTCACCCGGATTGCCTTTTGAGGCCCCATCAAAATTTAACTTGTGCCAATCGGTGGGGGTTAATCCATAAAAATGGTTGTGTTTCTCATCAAGTACCATTTTTATTTCATTGATAGTGGCTATTGTAGACACCTAAAATTGATTATCCAATCTGGTGTCCCTTGTGCACGTTTGCTCTCTATGGTAACCTGGGGCACGTTTATGTCACCACTATCCCCTTGGGATATTATTCGATTTGTGATTTAAACACCTATCCTAAGTTTAATTCACCCTATCTTATCTTACCCGTGAGTAATTAAATATCGACTATTTAATTACACCTCTTCACATGTATCCTAACCACTTATCTACCCCACATTTATCCTATCTATGTATCACCCCTATTTCTCCTCTTCCCCAAGCGGGATATTTCCCGTATTTGGGATAACTCTTATCTTTCTAGAAATCGTTCATTTTGGCCATCTCGGGAGTCTGTTCCGCGATCGGCGCCGACCGGTACGGTCGGCGCCGATTTTTTAGGAGCGGCGCCGATTATAAATAGAAGCCTAGAACTCAGTTCTGGAGGACGAAAAAAAGCACACGCACGAACACGAAGGACAAACAGAGACAGATCGCGAAAGAAACACAGACCGTGAAAGAGAGAGAACGAGAGATCTTTTAGCATCAAGTGTATCGAATGAGAGCGGATCTTGTCCGAATCAATCCCTGAGAGGAGCACCGTTACTCTGTCCTTATCACATCAACATCTCATGTATCCATTGATCTTTTGGTGACTCTATTCCAATATCTCACCGACTTCCGGCACACAAGCAGACGTTAACGATCCGCCTTCACTTTCCGATTTCCAAATCTTCTTCAAGACTCGCCCCCGATCGACCGATCTACTTTCGAACGGGTCGACGCCGATCTTATTTGATCGACGCCAATCATTCATTATCGACGCCGATCACATCAGTCGACGCCGATTCTACATAATCGACGCCGATCATCCTGCAGATAGGTAAAAGGACACAGGTAACACAAATCCAGCTTTATTTCATAGTTTCTGTTTTCGTTGCTACTCTTTCTTTCATTGCCTAAATTTCTTTTTTATTACTGTGATCAGAAAATCTAGTCCTTACGTACATCTTTTATCATGTATGCTTCTCTGCTTAATTGAAAACGTGGACTGACATCCGCCGAGGAAGCTTATCGCTTCCCGGATCCGCTTCTCGGGAAGTCCACTTAAATATCTTTTAACGTGGTCTTTTTCTATCAAGTATCCGTGTCTTGCAGGTTACTCGGATCTACTGTGCGAATTGTTCGTGTGCGCCCGTCTTATCTACATCGACCTCCTTATCCGTCTACATCTTCGGATCTTGTCCATCAGGTATCGATTTCATTGGAGTTTTTCAGGGTTTTTGTGTTTAGTTTGGTGCATTAACTTGGACAGGTAACAAGCGCGAAATCCTTGATCTACATTCTGGCACACCGGTGGGAGTTGAACCAAAGTCCCTTATTGGTAAGTTCATTTCTTTTCTAGTTTTGAGCTTTGTTCTTTTTCTTCACTGATTTCTATCAGTTCTGCTTGAGCATTTCCTTTCATCGTTTTAATCTTGCCCTTTATGTGAAATTGTTATTTCCTTGAAATTTTTCTAGTTCCTTGAAATAGAAATTTCCGTTTCACCATTATCCGGATATATCTTTCTGGATTTTGTTTGGTGTTTGCTTAACCTATTCTTGCGGAGCCCTTTGCTCGTTCGTGGGATTGTTTCGAGGGGAAGAGCTCAACAACGTGCTTTTTGAAGTCCACACACCTTAGAGAGCTAAATCTACAGTTATTTCTCTTTTACGGTGTTTTCTCCTTTTTTAGGAACCAAAAAAAATATATATATAAAAAAAAAAAAAACTTTGTTTGTTGTCTATCACATTCGAACATTTCAATTTTTGGTGCTTAAAAGGAATTTAATCGCATTTGGGAAAGAATCTGTTTGACTTGTCTTCATCGAAATCAAACACTTCGTTTTTAAGTGCTTAAAAAGAACTTTTTCTTTGTCATTGCTGTTGTATGTTTCTCATCTAGTTTTAATTAGGTTGGAAAATTGATCAAAATTGGTAGTGACACTATTTGATTTTTATTTTTCACCCTTGCACACAAAGCCAAAATCACTAGGTATAAAGCATTTAAACAAAAATTCCTTCCCTGGCCTCGCCTACTTGGAAGTGACATCCAAGAGGAAGAGCCTACGCGGTACTCGGGCCGCGCTATAAATTCACGAAGTTCTGGTATATATTGGCAAAGCACCCAACTCCCTTATCGCAGCGGTGTGTGAAGTGCGGGGGTAGGCCCCTATATCAAGCCACGTACCGGTCTTTTTTATCAAGTGCCTTCGAGACTCCTCACCAAACATTCCCCAAACCATCCTTAGTTTGGCTATCTGAGTAGTTCCTGTTCTAAAAAGCCTTCCCTAATATTTTCTTTCTTAAAAGCATCAAAACTTAAAGGAGATAATCACCTGCGCTGCTTGAATTGTCTGTGCATTAGTTAGGTCAATCTTCTTTTTTGCATGTTTATGACGGTCATCACTCGGTTACAATCTAGAAGAATGGCTCAACTGGCCCCTTCTTCTTCCGAGATTACCACTAGTGTGGATGTTTCGGCACCCCCCAAATCTTCCTCGGGACCGCTGTTGGTTGGTTCCCCATCCTGGTCATATAATCCTTTCTATCAAGCCAAAGCAACCCCATCACGTCCAGCTTCCCCTAGTCCTTCAGAAATATCATCTACTTCTGACTCAGACTATGTTCCTCGCGGGGATCCTGAATTTCAGGCGCTCCTCGATCGCAATCCGGTAGCCCTCATGGACTACCTAGTACACAAGTCTATTCAAATATCTGATCAAGGACCACCAATCCAGCAAGTGTACGATTATTCTCGTGAACCATCCCAGGCCTTTGTAGAACAGTTAACATCATCTCTCTCACCTCGAGCCACGGAGAAGGGCGAGGCCCCTGTGCCTCCTTTTTCTCTTCCACCGACCATATTGACTAGTTCTCAAATAGTCTTACCTATTCCTAACACCGCAGTTACCTCGAATATTCCACAACCTACTTCTGAAAGGTCCTCTGCTCTGGCTATAATGAGTGCGTCTGCGCACCCGCATATTGCTGTTAATTCATCTATGCCCTCCATCGTGTCCCAAGGTCAGTATCCCTTTATGAGTCAACCCCCTTCGAATAGTCAGTTGGTTCCTGCTTCTCGTCCTCCAGTGGGTCTTTCTTCCAATGTTCAAAGAATAAGTGACCTTCGCCCATCCTCTAAAGATCGGCACCCTTAATGCCTAATCCGGCAGTAGAAAGCCTCTTTCAGGTCTTGTTCCCCAATATGTCCAATCAAATCGGCACTCATGTTCCTCAATCTGTCCCGATTCAATCAACAAGCATAGGAGTCCACCAATCATAGGCTCCATCCATCATCCAACCTTCATTTTCTCAACCACTTATTATCCCACAGCCTGCCTATACACAAGCTCCTTCACAGCAAATACCCCACCAGGTGTCACCCAGAACGCCTGGTTACTCCTCTTATCATCCTATCAATCAACAGATGAATCCCCCGTTGACACCTCAACAACATCCACCATTTGCTTCTTATGTAGGACATGCCAGTGTGCCTCCTCCTCAATCTGACGTGGTTCAAATTCTTTTCAAGAAAATCGCAGACTTGGAAGCCTCCACAAAAGGGGCTCGTCCTTCATACTCCTTTGAAGAAGTGTGTAATGAACCCATTCACCCTCAGTGGCTTTTAAGCCTTATCCTCCCCAATGGGAACTTCCTAAATTTTCAAAATTTCATAGTCGAGAGGACCCTCAACAACATTTGCGAGCATTCAAACATGCTTGCTACCTCATAGTCCAGGATCAGGAGCTTATGCTCCGTACTTTTCCTATGTCTCTAGCAGGTCCTGCTTTAGACTGGTACAATAACATTCCTCAACATTCCTTGTTTTCTTTCTCTCAATTGGCCCAGATGTTTGTTGAAAACTTTTCAATAAATATCATGCATAAGATCTCGATTACAGATCTTTATAACATTCGTCAATTCGATGATGAGTCTATTGCAGACTTTGTCGCTCGTTGGAGAGGGATAATCAACCAATTGTCTTTCTCCCTTCCTCAATCCCAACAGATCGAGTTGTTTACTCGATCTTGTGCTAATCACATTTCTTCCACTTTAAGGATCCAGACTTTTCATACCTTTGAAGAAGCCTTTACGATGGCACGCAAACTTGAATCTCGCGCCATTGAACAAGGGAAGCTAAAACTTCGCTCTAAAACTAAACCAGATTTTTCTCGGTTCACCAAATCAAATCCTTCCACTTCTAAAGACAAGAATCAGGGATCCACCAACGCTATCGTATTAAAAACACCACGAGCCGATACCACTTCTAATCAAACACCACGAAGAGACCCCTCATCTTCTCGAAAAGGGACTTCATCATCTCGATCCTTCGCTTCATTGGGGGAATCATATGCTTCTATCCTGAAAAAAATGTTGGAAGTCCACATGAT
Organism: Taxus wallichiana var. yunnanensis; assembly: GCA_018340775.1. Lineage (NCBI taxonomy): Eukaryota > Viridiplantae > Streptophyta > Pinopsida > Cupressales > Taxaceae > Taxus > Taxus wallichiana. The sequence goes on along the minus strand of CM031242.1, from coordinate 441,393,180 downwards.
CGAACTTCCCCCCATTAGGAATATTGATGAAAGCCAAGAACGTCCATTCTGGTATAGGGAAAATGATTTCTGTCATTATCATAGAACCAAAGGTCATGACATCGAACGATGTCAGACTTTCAAAAATCTTGTCCAGAAATTCATTGATAAAGGCGAGCTCATTCTGGATAACCCAAATGCTCCCCCAAATCAGGCACTGGATGTTTTTAAACAACCTTTTCCCAATCATTCCCCGAACCATAATGCTTCAGAGTCTCAAAAACCAAACACTCATACTATCAACTTCATCTCTACTGAAGAATCTTCTTCTGAAACCAAGCCATCTGCAAACACATCGACCGAATCAGAACCTCCTTCCACTTCGTCAATCACTGGAATTCCACCATCTTCAGATAGCCCGTCTTTGAATATTCCTACATTGCTAGATACGGATTCATCTCTCTCCGCTCCTTTGTCTGACCTTCCATCCATACCCGAGACAGTGTCATCCTCATCTGTCTCATCATCAAACATTCTTTCAATGCTCGAGGCAATTACATCCCTTCGAGTTTCCACTGCAGATACATCTACTTCTGTTGCTCCCATTCTCGCTGCAACTATGCCCCTGGTGAACGTACCTATAATTGTGCCGACTCCGACGGAAGCGTCTTCGATTTTGACTCTTCCTGTCTCTTTTCCTACAGTAGTTTCACCCATAATTACTACACCAGAAGTAGTCCCTTCGCAAGGAACTGCTTCTTCATCACTCACTTCTTCCATCACTAATGCTGCTTCGCCCATTAAAGGAAAATCAAAAAAAGTAGCACCAACACCTATGCGCTCGATTCCTGAACTTAGACCGAGACAACCAGAATCTAACATTGCATCATCAGTACCTCCCCATTTGCTTCCCCCGAAAAGGTTACAATCACCTTATGCCGTTGAAGTTGTCACCATCCCTGAAAAAGGAAAGCCCATATTTCGAACCATCAAGACCCTTGGTGCTTTCCCACAAAAATCTCTCTCTACGCCCCATAAAAGATTGGATTTGTCCGCTGAGAAGGCGTCTTCTTCTACACACTTATCGAAACCATCTTCTTCTACAACACATTCTTCACCAGCACCCCGAAAAGTGGACTTACCTACTAAAAGGATGTCACCTCTTTTATCAGGATCATCATCTTCATTACCAAAAACCAAGGCGCCCTATGTTCCTCCGATTACACCTACTTTGGAAGCTTCTCCCTCATCTAAATCGACATCATCTAAATCATTATTAGTTTTGACCAAGCAACCTCCTTTATCTTTGAAGACCACAACACTTGTCACATCTCCATCATCTTCAAAATCTATTTTAGGGGCTCCCCCTCCACCAAAATCAATCATGTCTCACTTACTTCCATCTCAAGTACCCAAGACTGTTCCTCCAGATGTCCAAAAAAATAAGATGATCTCTAAAAAGACTGTCAAACCTAACATGCAGGTTCTTTTACCTCGGCAGTCTGTTAAAGTAAAAGAGGCGCCTTCATCATCTCTGTCCTCATCTTCGTCTACCGGGTTCTACACCGAAATCCTCCACCAACTTATCCAATCTTCATCCATATCTCTTCCTCCGATTAAACCCTATAACCCTAAAGGAGTTAAACCTACCTGGTTTAACTCTGATCTGATTTGTGCTTACCATCGTACCCCGGGTCATGATACCGAGGGATGTAAAGCTCTTCAATCTGTCGTCAACAACCTTTTGGAAGAAAGTGATCTTTTGCTGGAGGAGGAGAAACAAGTATCTCCTGTCATCTTAGCTCCATCCGAGCCCCAACGATCCACTCAGACCTCTAGTGATTCCACTCCAATTGATCTTCCACCTTCTCAAATTGACACAATCCATATCGCCACTAGAACCCAACACTATGATAATCCATCTTCATCTACAACATCTCGACCACGGGTTGTCATTTCTGCAGCCCCGAAGGAGTTCCTCCTTCCTCATTAGCCCCACGACCTCGGGTCTCTATTCGTGCTGCACCTCGGGCTCAAATTCCCGTGTCAGTTGAGGAGAGTGTTATGAAACAACTCACCCAGGCTCCGGTCAAAATGTCTCTTTTTGACCTCATTCAATCCTCTCCACAACATCGCCAGGCTCTGATTGATAATCTGCGTCGCATCGCAGTGAATTCAGATGAGCCCCAACCCTTTGAGTTGGTTGTTGGATTGAATAGACCATCAACCGCCATTTCTTTTGAAGATTCGGAAATTCCTCCTCTTTCTTCAGAGGATTTGGAGGCTCCCCTCTTTATCACAGTCCAAATCGACAACACTACATTAAAACGCGTTATGATCGACAGTGGAGCTGCACTCAACGTCATCTCCTCACACACATTCGAGCAACTTAAGTTACCAAAGAACGTAGTGTCACCCCCGCCTTTCGCCCTTCGATCATTTAACGATCAGCTAGCAGTTACTTTAGGAACTGTGGTCTTACCCATTCGAGTAGGTAAGAAGCTGCTTCACGAACTCTTCTACATTGTTGAAGGGAAATTCCACTATAATATGATCCTCGGACGCTCCTGGATTCGCGCAATGCATTGTGTCCCATCCACCCTCCATCGATGCTTAAAATATCAATATGAGGGCAAAATATATACTCATCCAGGAGATCCTTTTCCTTCCGCACAATGCGACATGACCACAGGGTCTGCCCCTCTAAAGGAAAATGCCTGTTCTCCTGACGGGGCCTCATCTTCTTCCATACCTGCAACCAAACTACCGGATTTACAAAATCTAGAAGAGACATTGCAGTGTTTCTCACTGGGAGAGCTTCCTCTCCTTTCTTTCGACGCCCATCTCAAACCTAGTGAGTATGGTAGACCAGACAAACAACCTGAATATCAACTAGGTCTCGGTCGCATCGTCACCATTGGTCTGCCCAATCAACAGACTAATTTCATCTACGGTGGTCTTGATACGCCTCACTATCGCCCGGATTCTCCTCCTAGGACCAAACCTTACTTAACAGGGTTCGATTGTCTACAGAATCCCACGTTTGCAAAAACTTATCTATATCGATGCGCGTGGAAGGGTTTTGGCCTGGGAAAATATGAACAAGGTGTGCATGACCTCGCGTCCATTCCAACTCTCAAGCCACATCAAAAATTTGGTTTAGGATTTAAACCTCTTTCAAAAGCCACCGTCACTATTCTCGATGAGCCTCTTCCTATTGAGGAACCATCTTCTCCCGCTAAGTCAGAAGCATCACTCGATGTGGACGATGACATTTCCATCCCGTCTAACTTTTTTTTTTGATCAATACCATTTCCTTAGGGCCGCTAGCCTATAAGACTAACAACAGGTCCACTTCCATACCATTAATCTTCCCTGAAATAGTTGGAGATGACTCTCCTACTATCAACACTATCCACTGTGCGGATGATGATTCTGTCCTCACCTATCTGGGGGCAGAGGATTCATATCTTCCCAAGACTATTCCTTCTGACACGTCTACGCTTCTCAACGAAGCCACTGTCGACCTTAATATAGGGACTTCTGAAGACCCTCGCATCATTAAGGTCGGCCAGTCTCTTAATCCACAGGAATTAGGGGACTTTACCACTTTTCTTTCCAACCATCGTCAAGCCTTTGCTTGGTCATATGAGGATATGCCAGGACTCGATCCCGATATTGTGGTCCACAATATCGTTACTCTTCCCAACATCAAACCAGTTAAACAAAAATTACGTAAAATGCACCCTAGAGTAGCCCTTCTTGTTAAAGAAGAATTGCAGTGCTTGCTCTCGGCTAACTTCATCCAACCCATCGATTATCCACAATGGGTTTCCAATGTAGTACCAGTAACTAAAGCTACTGGGAAAATTTGAATTTGTACCGACTTCCGGGATCTTAATCTTGCTTGTCCAAAAGATGATTTTCCTTTACCTAATATCGACCAACTCGTGGATTTAACTGCGGGTCATGAGATGCTTTCTCTTATGGATGGTTTCTCTGGATATAATCAAATTCTCATCGCACCAGAAGACCAACATAAGACTTCTTTCATAACTCCTTGGGGGACCTTTTGTTATCGTGTCATGCCTTTCGGTCTTAAGAACGCAGGAGCAACCTATCAGCGAGCAATGACCTACATCTTCCATGATCTCTTACACAAAACTATGGAAGATTACGTTGACGATCTCCTCGGTAAATCCAAACGTCGTCAGGATCATCTTTTCATCCTTGCACCTCTCTTTGAGAGGCTTATCCGCTTTTGTCTTCATCTAAATCCATCTAAGTGCGTGTTTGGCGTTCTCACTGGTAAACTTTTAGGTTTTATCATTTCCATCAGGGGTATTGAAGTGGACCCCGCAAAAATAAAAGCTATCCTTGAGATGCCTCCCCCTTCTAACTTAAAGCAACTCCGCAGTCTCCAAGGACATCTTCAATCAGTGCGTCGTTTTATCTCACAATTGTCGGACCGTTGTCAACCTTTTCACCATCTCCTCCGTAAGGATGTTCATTTTGAATGGGATGAACATTGCCAAAAGGCCTTTGATGATCTCAAAGCTTATCTTCTTTCTCCACCTGTGCTTACACCTCCACGCGAGGGGGAGCCTTTCTATCTTTATATCTCTCGTGATCGACCATGCTCGGGAGCCATGATCTCGCATCGAGACACTGTGGTAAAGAACAAGCCGTCTATTACGCAGCCGCACCCTCCATGAGTATGAAACACGTTATTCTGAAGCTGAAAAGCTGTGTTGTGCTCTCTTCTTCGCAACTTCTAAGCTTCGTCATTACCTCCTTAATCACAAAACTTACATTGTCACAAGTGTCAATCCACTCAAGACAATTCATGCAAAGCCTTATCACAATGATCGTATCACTCATTGGCTCATGCTTATGATGAATTTGACCTCGAGTTTATCCCGCAAAAGTCTATCAAGGGTCAGGTTATTGCAGATCAATTAGCTGATGCTCCTCTTCCGGACACTCAAAACCCCCTTGCTCAATTCCCCGATGAATATATCCAACAAATTGATTTTGGTCTGTCTCCATTTAAAATAAAGCTCTTCTTTGATGGATCCAAATGCCAGCAAGGGGGAGGTGCGGGTTTCGTGATGATTCCTCCTTGGGGTACGCCTATCCCAGTCGCACACAAATTGAACTTTGAGTGCACCAATAATATGGCTGAATATGAAGCTCTTGTCTTGGGTCTTCAAAATGCCATTAATCTCGGCGCTCGTCATATTGACATCTTTGGTGATTCTGAACTCATCGTTAATCAAGTCACGGGTGTCTATCAATGCAAGAATGATATCCTTCAAAAATATCGTGACATCGTTCTTGCTCAACTCCAATCTTTCGATAAATTCACTATCCAAGCTATTCCTCACACTGCAAATCGATTCGCAGATACAATGGCTTCGTTAGCCTCACTTATCCCACCTTTTACCGAAGACTCGCGACTTTATGTGGTTGTACAACGATTAGATCAACCATCTCATCTTGGGCAACTAACTTCAATCCATGTTGTCACAACCCATACTCAGGATGAGTGGTATCAACAGATTGTTGATTATCTATCTCATTCGGTGCTTCCTCCAGATCTGACTTCCAATGGTAGAAGATCTTTTATCCAACGCGCTAATCGCTATACTATTCTAGGCGGGATTCTTTACAAACGTGGCTTTGATGGTATTTTGCTTCGGTGCCTCAAAACCCATGAATCATCTAAAGCTATCCAGGAGGTCCATGACGGTATCTGTGGTGGACATTTTAGTGGCTTAGCTGTAGCTAAACGCATCTTACGTTTGGGATATTATTGGCCTTCTCTTAATCGAGATTGTTGTGAATACACTAAGAAATGCGTCAAGTGTCAACAACATTCCAATCTCACACACATCCCTAGTCAAGCTTTACAACCTACAGCAGATTTGTGGCCTTTTTCGCAATGGGGTCTTGATCTTATTGGTCTCATCAATCCCCGTTCTTCACAGCGTCATCATTCTATCATTACTGCCACTGAGTACTTTACTAAGTGGGTGGAAGCTATCCCTCTTTCTTCAACAAAAGCTAAACCCATAGTTGATTTTGTCTATCAGCACATCATTTGTCGCTTTGGTGTCCCACACAAACTCATCACAGATAATGGTAAGTCTTTCAAGAACGTTGATTTGCAGAATCTCTGCGACGCTTTCAATATCAAGCTCAGTTTTTCTTCTCCATACTATCCTCAAGCTAATGGTCAGGCCGAAGCTTCCAATAAAACTTTGCGTAATATCCTCGCAAAGGTAACTAGTCGAGTTGGTAGGGATTGGCATTTACATATCCCTTTGCTCTCCGGGCTTATCGGACTAGCATTCGTACTCCTACTGGTGCTACTCCCTTCTCTCTCGTCTATGGGTCTGAGGCTGTTCTTCCTTTGGAAGTCCAAATCCCATCTCTCCGTGTTTCTCTTAGAGAATTTGTCTCCGATGAGGACTATCGTCAAAATCGTCTAGCACAACTTGAATTATTAGATGAGCGGCGTCTCAACGCTCTTGAACATCATCAAGTCTATCTTGAGCGTGTCAAACGTGCTTATAACAAGCACTTGCAGCACCGTGACTTCAAAATTGGTGATCTTGTTCTTAAAGAAAATCAAAATGTCACTACACTCGAAAGGAGTCAACGTGGTAAGTTTGCTCCCAACTAGATGGGCCCGTACATTATCACTCATAAATATGGGTCTGGGGCTTATCGTTTATCTTCCCTGGATGGTATACCTGAAGTGGAACCTCTTAATGCTTTGCATCTACGGCCCTTCTACTGTTAAAATAAACCTTACACAAATCTAGTCGCAAGACAGATCTTTCATCCGTCTAAACAACCAGTCATATACTTTCATGGTGATTCGAAATTATGTGGTTCTCCGCCTATTGTCTTGTTTACCTTAAATATGAGTATCGCGGCTCTACTCATTGCATTTTTCTTTTGGATATGTTCCTCCTCATGGTAGGAACACCTTAATCACCGCTTCATCTGTCCCAAGTGCTTATCTTAAGCGGATCTACTCGGGGCATGAGTGCATGTTCTTTTATGTTTTCTTCCCCTCCATCTGATCTATCTAGGTCTAAACTCAGCTTCTTCCAAAAGGATTTCCAAAAAAAAAAAAAGAAGATGCTATCCAAAAAGATAGACTGATCCCTTGAAGGACAGCTATCCATACATTATCAAATGAATCAAAAAGAAAATATATAGACCATGCCCTTGAAGGATGGCTATCATCAAAATTCAAAATACAGACCGCTCCCTTGAAGGACGGCTGTTTCTCAAAGAAATATTCAAGGCTTCTTGCAATTGATCAGCCTTTCAGTCAGTTTATACACTTTTTAGCATCACTGAAAGACTTCCCGTATTGATCAGTCTTTCCATATCAAGCAAACTTCCCGCATTGATCAGTTTACTTTTCTGCCAAAATCATGAAGCTGAGATTTAAGACCTTTTGTCGATCATATGGAGAATCCTATTTTCCCAGTATGGACATGTATTCTGTCCCTTGTAAATTCCGACAAGATACTTACTTACTGCTCCTTTCGTTTCCCTCCTAAATCTGTTTTGCGGCTAGTTAGTGTCAGGTTTATTTTAACCTCATATAGGGCCTTACATGCATGATCTTGTGATTTCCTATCCAGATTCTATCTATGGTCGGTTGGGAGTCCAACTTATCATTTTCTTTCTTATCCGGATATATTTTCTTTACTTCTAGTCAAGGTTGTTTTCATTACATCCTTGGCTCTCGCAAAGAGTATTCCCCATTATTCTTTGTTTTTCATCCAGTCAAATTGACATTTCACATGTTAATTTAATCAAAATTTATCTTCTATCTAATTTCATCTTATCTACCAAAGCATGTATTGTCAACACATGTGGATCTGGCTATCTATTTTCATCAAAATTAAATTAACATCTCAAACATGCCGAATACATCAATCACATCTATCCATCTACCCATCAAAATATCTAAAAACTTGTGCATCCAAGTTACACTACATCTATCTATATCCATTTTTCATCAAAATTAAATCCATACATCAATCACATCTATCTATCTATCCATCAAAATATCTAAAAATATGTACATCCAAGTTACATTACATCTATCTTTCTCTCTTTTTCATCAAAATTTTATCCACATATCAATCACATCAAATCACATCTATTTCTATCCTCTATCAGTCTATATCTATCCAATCACATCTATTCATCATCTATCAGTCTATATCTATATCCATCACAATTACGCTACATCTATCCATGTATATCAAAATCAAAAGCATGAGAACAATTATATGACAAATGACATGATGAATCTATATATACATGTGTGTCTGTACAACAAAAATGGGTGGCTTTCAATCAAGCCATCTATACAATGCCTTCCAATCAAGGCTACATCACTACACGGATACAAAATATATCAATCCCTATATAGTAAAATCTGATGCATGGAGGACACTATCTCCTCCACCCTCCTCTGGACCAGGTTGTCTCTCTTGGCCGCCGCCTATCGAGCTAGACGCACCTGCTGCTGGAGGTCTCGGCACACCTCGGTCTCTCCTGGTGCTCCCTCCACCTGAGGCCCCGCTCGCTGTGGCCGTCGCTGATCTCCTCCTCACCCCGTACCGAGGCACATCTGGGGCATGCTGCGCTAAGGCATCCTCATAGTATCTCACCTCAGCGAGGAGAGACTGATATGTGCTCAAGCTCACGGTACCCGGTGCTCGTAATGGTGGTGCTGCTGCTGCTGTGCTGGTGGTGCTCCTCCTAGGGTCGTACCCTGTGTACCAGACTCCGACATGGTACCTGTCTCCCCATATTTGGCCCTGAGGGCCTCCCTATGTCGATAATAGCGATCCCTCTGCTGGATCGCTGTATCTCGCTCCTGGCGAGCGGTGTCTCTCTCCAAAATTAGGGCATCCCTCTCCTCTGTCAGAGCCCTGATCTCCTCAAGAGCCACCTGATGTGTCTGTGTCAAGGTGGCATGCTCTCCCTCCAGTCTATCCAGCATCGTAGCTATGTCCTCCTCGTCGGCATCTATAGATGCCGGGAGATGTCGTGGTAGCTCTGTCGCATACCATGCAGTATAACCATCATCTACCCCTGCGTCATCATCTGCACTGTCTGTGGAGGGTGGGGCCTCTCTCAATGGATCTGCTGGGATCAAAATCGGCAGATCAGTCTCCCTGCTATCTCGCCTATAAGGCGTGTAAGTAGTCGGCACTGTCTGCACTAGGCCGAACTGTCTCAGTACTCGCACAAACGGGACTCACTCCCACATATCAAGCCTGCGGCCCCTAACCACCCTGCTCCGTCTCAATGCCACCAAGTGAGCATCCTGACCAGCCCATGTTGGAAATACCCGATATGGCCTCCAGATAACTCCGATCCGGTGTCGGTCTCCAAACGCTCAAGTATACCAATTGGCCGATCTCCTCGTATCCCTGGGGCTGCCATGTCAGCCCGCCATCGCCGGAATCCATAATCAATAGCTCCCACTGCTGCTGGCATCCAAGGAAGCCCGGATGGCCTGATCACCGCTATATGCTCATATGCCCAGCAATGGAGCACAAAACTGACATCAATACCTGTCCTCCGGCCGGTGGTGTACATCCATAGCTCGTGATATATCTGAGCTATCAAGGCATCAGCAAAGGCAAATACCTACCTGAACTGCAGAATGTCGCAAACGCAGTCTAATAATAATAGTGGGAATCTCCCACCTCCTGAATCTGGTAGAGCGAAATAGGATATCGCCATCTGAATCAAAACTATCCGTCTGCTCCGGGGGCTATCCTATCTATACTGTGAGGCTATCCGCACTGCCCCAGACACTATCTCTGAATCATCTGCCCTATCTCTATATAATCGAACTAGGGCCCTCTACTGCTGCTCTCGCGGTGTAATCTCTATCGGGTCCCCAGTGATCGGCAGTCTCAAAATCCTATATATATCCTCATGGGTGATGGTCATCTCACCCATCCTAAACCAAAAAGTGCACATATGGCTATCCCACCGTCGCACTAGTGCCCACATTAGCTCCACATCTCGCGGCACTCGTCTGTAGTACCTAAAGCCCCCGAGCCCGGCTAACTCTAAATGCCGCCAATCTGCATCAGTCACATCAGGGAGAATAGTCTCTAGTAACTCGGGAATAGCATCCCTCATGTGTAGAGCCTCTCGTGCCTGCACCCACGACATCAAGAACAATATTAGTCTCATATTTACCCAAATCAGAACATCCAAAACAAAAATGAAAAATTTTATCTATTCACAAGTCCATACAATCGGCGTCGATTTAATAAAATCGGCGTCGTTTATTTCTAGTCGACGCCGATTGATACCAATCGGCGCCGCTTTAACATAATCGGCGTCGATTATACCAATCGACGCCGATTGCCTGTCCAGACATAAATCGGACTCTGGCCTCCCACAAACAAAAAAAAATCAAACAAAAAAAAATTAAGTACAACGGGTTCAAGAAGAACCACTTACCCCAGGTCGTGTCCTCCTCCGCTTCTGACCGCTTCCAGAGGCTTCCATGATGCTCAAATCAAATTTTTGACTCTCTCTGAATCAATCGTCATGATGAAAATAAATCGTTTACGTTTTCCGTTCGCATATTTATATGTGCTGCGATTGGTCGGCGCCGATTTTTTTGATCGACGCCGTTTACCTGGGTCATCGCCGATTACTGTGATCGCCGCCGATTTTCCGTAGCTGTTTGCCATAGTGTTGATGCTTGGCTTACTTATCTATCTGATCATTATTGTGTGCTGAATATTGCCTTTCGGCACATCTTTTCGATATCACCGTCTATTTCGGGTTTGTTCCCTTTGCGTGGGACACTCGTACTTTTTGGCAACTTAGAGTTAAGCGGGTCTGTAGGCACTAACATCGTCTCATGAGGAGACCGTCTAGTTTGCCCTACCAATGTGAGTTCCTTAGGTTGCTGCCTTTTTATTTATTTTTATGCGTCATCAATGATCAGATCTACTCCAGACATCCGACTGGGGCATCCTGCGTTTTCATCTACCTCTTTCAAACTTGGGATCGTCTGTTCTATCACCCATCCCATCCCTAGTTTGAGGGGGATCACATCATCACTTTTTCTTCCCTTCTTCCATCTCTTTGTTTTTGTCTCATAACCTTGCTTATCGCAAGTTACTTGACAAAAAGGGGCAAAATGTAGACACCTAAAATTGATTATCCAATCTGGTGTCCCTTGTGCGCGTTTGCTCTCTCTGGTAACCTGGGGCACGTTTATGTCACCACTATCCCCTTGGGATATTATTCGATTTGTGATTTAAACACCTATCCTAAGTTTGATTCACCCTATCTTATCTTACCCGTGAGTAATTAAATATCGACTATTTAATTACACCTCTTCACATGTATCCTAACCACTTATCTACCCCACATTTATCCTATCTATGTATCACCCCTATTTCTCCTCTTCCCCAAGCGGGATATTTCCCGTATTTGGGATAACTCTTATCTTTCTAGAAATCGTTCATTTTGGCCATCTCGGGAGTCTGTTCCGCGATCGGGCGACGTGCAGACGGTCGGGCGCCGATTTTTTAAGAGCGGCGCCGATTATAAATAGAAGCCCAGAACTCAGTTCTGGAGGACGAAAAAGCACACGCATGAACACGAAGGACAAACAGAGACAGATCGTGAAAGAAACACAGACCGTGAAAGAGAGAGAACAAGAGATCTTTTAGCATCAAGTGTATCGAATGAGAGCGGATCTTGTCCGAATCAATCCCTGAGAGGAGCACCGTTACTCTGTCCTTATCACATCAACATCGCACGTATCCATTGATCTTTTGGTGACTCTGTTCCAATATCTCACCGACTTCGGCACATCCAGCAGACGTTAACGATCTGGCCTTCACTTTCCGATTTCCAAATCTTCTCGCAGACTGTCCCGATCGGTGATCTACTTTCAGTCGACGCCGATCTTATTCAGTCGACGCCGATCATTCATTATCGACGCCGATCACATCAGTCGATGCCGATTCTACATAATCGACGCCGATCATCCTGCAGACAGGTAAAAGGACACAGGTAACACAAATCCAGCTTTATTTCATAGTTTCCTGTTTTCTGTTGCTTTCTGCCTGCTGTCTAAATTCTGTTTTATTACTGTGATCAGAAAATCTAGTCCTTACGTACATCTTTTATCATGTATGCTTCTCTGCTTAATTGAAAACGTGGACTGACATCCGCCGAGGAAGCTTATCGCTTCCCGGATCCGCTTCTCGGGCAGTCCACTTAAATATCTTTTAACGTGGTCTTTTTCTGTCAAGTATCGGTGTCTTGCAGGTTACTCGGATCTACTGTGCGAATTGTTCGTGTGCGCCCGTCTTATCTACATCGACCTCCTTATCCGTCTACATCTTCGGATCTTGTCCATCAGGTATCGATTTCATTGGAGTTTTTCAGGGTTTTTGTGTTTAGTTTGGTGCATTAACTTGGGACAGTAACAAGTGCGAAATCCTTGATCTACTGACTATATTCCATTCAATGTCAGAATGCATTCTTCATTCTCTCGGGTAGAGTCTTTTTAGGGGTTTAAATCTAGCAATATTATCTTGCAAAGAATGATTATTTCCTTATAAACTTTATTACAAGCTTCTGTCATTGCTTCGAAAATACTATCATTACGAGCCTTCTAGATTCTCCATATAGTGTGTGGCAAAACAAGTTGCCATAGTCTTTTCACCATGCAATGTTTAAATGGAGAGCTCCATTGCTCAGAAGTCGAAGGCGGTAAGGGGAAAAATCCATCTCGATTGAATTTTGTAAAAATAAGTGCCAAATTTTGGAAGCAATCTCACAATGGAGGAATAAATGTTTTATATCTTCAGCCTCTTGTTGACACATGCAACATCTATTAGGCATGATGAATCCCTTCTTAATGAGGTTATCATTAGTTAGGATTTTGCCATTAATAACTAGCCACCAAAAGAAGTTCACTCTAGGGGTTAGCTCCGGCATCCACAACTTGTGCCACTTGATTTCGCTTTCCATGGATGCAAAGAAAGAATTATATCCTGATTTAACAGTGAATTCCCCATCAAAAGAATCATTCGAGATGAGCTCATCTTTAAGATTTTGATTACTTAATGGATTAGGGAAAGTTGATTACGGAGAGATATAATATCAATCTGAATACTATCATTCTCCACTTTTATTTTGCTTCCATTTTCTTTTGTTTCCATCCCTCTCAATGTATCCTTGGATTTTGTGTCCATACTTTGCAATTAAATTGTCTTTCGTATGGTCATAAGCAGAAATCGATTAGACTCGATCCACTTATCAGTCCAAAAGTTTATGTTTTCCCATCTCCAAGCTTCCACCTACATCCACGAAGGAGAATGTGTCTGCTTTGTGAAGAAGGTTGTTCAGAAAATAGAACCACTTGGAAGGGACTAATCATATATGAAGGAAATCTTGTTCGATTTGAAAGATATTTGATCTTAATCAGCTCTGTCCAAGGTCACTGTTCTCTTTTATCAATCTCCATCCTAATTTTTCGATAAGGGCGGTACTCATATGCTTGATATCTTTGATGTCTAACCCCCTAGTCTCTTGGGTTTACAAACTGTTCCCAAGCCACAAGATGATATCCGAATCTTTCCTCGTCTGCATCGTGCCACAGAAAGTGTTTTTGAATCTTCTCAATACTATTCATCACAGCTGCAGGCATGTTGAACATTGATAGTATGTAAATAGGCAAGTTTTGAAGCGTGCTTTTAACCAAAAGGCACTTACCTGCACTTGAAAGGACGGCTCCTTTCCATCCTGCCAACTTTCTTTGAAATCTCTTAATAAGATCATTCCAAACCTCCACTGAAATCTTTTCAGTGCTTAAAGGTAACCCTAAGTAAGTAGCTGGTAGGGAATTAATGGTGCATCCAAGAATATTAGCAATCTTTCTTTGCCTCTCCTCAGGAGTATTGAAGAAATAAATAGAGATTTTGTCAAAATTAACTTTTTGTCCCGAGGCTTCCTCATAAAATCTAAATACGAGTTTTAATGGCCTTTGCTTGATAATAGAAGCCATTAGAAGAAGAGAGTGTCATCAGAAAGCTGGCGATGAGAGGAGGTACGATTACACGTAGTTGAGAGGAAGCCTTTTATCATGCCAATGTCAATAGCTTTGGATATAGATCTGCTTAAACTGTCACCATAATAATGAATAAAAGAGGGGAGATTGGGTCGCCTTGCCGTATACCTCTATTACTGGCAAAAAAACCCACAGGTTCCCCATTAACAACCATAGAGAATCTAGAGGTAGAGATGCAAGAGTGGATGATTTTTCTGAATTTATCTTGAAAACCAAATTTGGATAGGACCTCATCCATGAATCTCCAGGAGACCCTGTCAAAAGCTTTATGCATGTCAAGTTTGATGGCCATCCCCGCCTTTTTACTTTTATCCATAGAATGTATAGTTTCATGAACCATGATAATTCCATCTTGGATAATTCTTCCCTGAATGAATCCGCTCTGTTGTTGTGAAATGATCTCCATTAGAATAGGTTGCATTCGAGTGGTGAGAGTCTTTGTGAAAATCGATAAATGACATTCACCAAAGTGATAGGCTTGAAATTTTTGAAGTCTTTTACATCCAACTTTTTTGGGTCAAGCACAATGTGTGTATTATTTAGTTCTTTAATCAGATTTCCCATCTTGTAAAATTCATTGACGAGCTTTCAAGAGATCTTCAGAGCATATTTCCCAACATCTTTGGAAGAAGTTAGCCGAAAAGCCATCTAGACCTGGAGCCTTATCCCCTTCTAAAGCAAAGACAACCTTTTTTAATTCCTCGATGGTGACTATTTTTGAAAGACTTTTAAATCTCTCAGCAGGCATTAGATTATTAGGAATGGAGTCTAAGAGGAAAGAGGCCGCTTGTTCATTATAGGAGGTGTTTTCAATGAGGAGGTTCTTGTAAAAATTAAGTGCCTCTGATTTGACAACCTCAGATCCTTAGTAATGTGACTCTTCTCTACATGTTATGACTTAGGTTTTCTCATTTGATGGATGTTTTTTCTCCATACCATTTTTGCTACATCCTCATTACTATTTTGACTTATGTTATTGTTGATATCACTACTATTTTTGGTCTTGATGCTATGATTTTTGTCTCATTGTGTGTCATGTTTTCCACCACACAAAACCCCTTTTACGAGATGTAATTTATCGGAGGTATCCACCACTTCATAATTCTCATACATGCAATGTATGGGAAAATATATATTCTTTTGAGCCACACAATCAAATGCTTTATTATAGGGAATTATTCGGGATAATTCTACATTTATGATAAAATTACAAGTTCAAGAGCGTGTTTTTATAGGGAAAATGCCTTCAAAAACATCTTGGATATCAAAAATTGGCACAAAATAAATAGGTGTAAGACCATATAGAAATTTCAAGACCATATGGATGTTCATGACCTTACCATACATTTCTACCTAGGGGCGGGTTACATGATATTTACACTTATAGATACCTATTTTTGGCATAATGTCGTATTCATATGGCATAGTTCTCTATAATTTACAAGGGCACAAATATTTAATTCATTATCCACTTTAGTACTTAGGTCCAATTAAAAATATAGGATATGGGTAGCATGATTCTCCTTCTCCATCATCAGTTAAATATCCTACACACTCTTACTCAGTAGTATGGTATACGGGAAGAACATGGGAACACTCATTATCTTTTATACCTTGTGTTTATTTATACAAAATTGGGCCTATATTTTTCTTTAGTGATGTGGTCTATGGGGTTAGAGAAAGTATCGAAGTGGCTAAGTTCTTAATAGGTAGTATTATCTCTCCTCTTTTCAAAGGGGAAGATATCGAGTTACTACAAAGTTTGATACACGGTATTGTTCCTTCACACGGTGCATTGGTATCTCTCGGTACCTTATATTCATTGTTGGGTTACATACACCCAATACTCTAGTTTATCCTTTAGCACAATTGGGGATTGATGACCCCTAATCATTTGGAAAAACTTAACAACAATTCAAATATCCAATTACTGATAAAGGAAATGAAATCACTTCCCTCTACAAGATAAATATGTGTATCCATTCCATGTTTTTCATCTCTTGATTTCATATTATACAAGTTCACATTCTATATTTATAGATGATTTATAGTTCAATTTCTACTAAGGACATTGAATACACTATATGTTGTAAGTTTTATTATGGAAATTCTAACACCAATGCATTCGAGAAAAAAATTGAGTGAAGACAGGTTTTGTACGGACTCAAGTACACTTTCCTTTAAGCATGTATTTTTATGTAATACTTAAAGGAGGGAAATGTAGACACTAAAATTTGGAAATCTAGCCTTTTAACACTACTATTTTTGTTCTTATTTGTTAATACAAACACTCACATCGTATCCCCACTCGGTTCATCTTGTTATCTCTTTCATAACTTTTTTATTCCCACACATTGATTTTCTAACAAACTTTGAGTTTAAATCCATAAGATCGATACTTTAAGTCTTGTTTTAACTATGTAAATTCTATATTTCATTCATACATCGTAATTCGAAACTGTATAGTTAGGTCGGGATGTGAAATCTGATCTTAACCTATCTTTATGGTCCTAAACCAAAACATACTTCAACTTTTCTTTTAATGCAATAAAAATTTAGGGCATTTTCAGCTTCCCAAATTATCCTTATCATGATAATTTACCTTTGTAACCTTATATAATAAATTTAAGATCACCTCATTCACTCACCTAGAAAGCATGTAAAAATTCACTTGGCACACTCATTTCAATACTCACAACAAGTAACTCAAGGTGCCCCAAATCCTTCCAAATATAGTGCACATCCACTAGGGAATCCATTACTTTAGTTTTGAAGCACTCAACTAGATTAAGGAATCTAGCTTCCCTCACTTCCAAACACACCAAGATCCCTACTTCAAATTCTTAGCTAGAGCATTCAATCCTCTCAAGCATGCTCAAAGTGGTTCAATTTTCCAACAAGATGCATTCATATAGATATTACATGCTAGGTGAATAATTATGTGTGTTTTGAGGCTTCTTTGGATTAGTGTCAATGTAAGCATTGCAAAGATTTCACTTTAACCCAAATAATAACTTTCTTATAAAGTATTACTGCCCATAGATAGGGTTTGAGTGTGATATATTTGATTAAAGTTGGGTTTTAGATTGTGTAACAACTAGTGTTTGATAGAAAAACACATTTCCATATCACCAAAGGATCCATAAATTTGTAGAACACAAAGAAAGTAGGAACAAGACCATATAGTAGGATGCTGTATAGTACATTTTTCCTATTAGACATGTACGAGTCTTGCACTAGGTTATCTTTTGGTTGTAGTTCTAGTAACAAAGCATATTTAGCCTTTGCACCCATATATTCTCCAAGTATATGCACCAATATCTCTCATATACGTATTTTGTATCTAAGTACATCTTCTTCCTTATGTTTTAAAGCTTGTATCACATTGTAATCATTAATTTCAAGTACCGATAAATATTTTTGATATTGTATAGTTAATGTTGGAAGTTAATTAATCAAAATATATCCTAGTTTCAAACCTTACATTCCTTTATAGTGTTGTGTATTCCATAACCTTATTTTTGAAGATTAATCAAATCCTGAAAAGGGTGTAAAAAATATCATACTTCTTATAATCCAAAAAGAAAAGTAATAAAATCTAAAAATACTATTGAGAATCACTAATATTGTATATTATATTTCAATATAGTTAAAACCCAACAAGAGTATCATTGAAATCAAATGTTAACTCTTACAAAAATGAAAATGTAAAAAAGGAAAACTTAATTCTAGATTTATTAAAATATGTAGAAATGTAATTATATTGGTTTTAACAATAATTTATATGTTATTTTATAGTATAAGATATTATTTATTATTGGGTAAATTTTTTCTACCGATCTATAAACTATAACCTATGGAAAAAATAAGGGGCCAATCCTTAAAACACAAATCCATTATTAACAACATACACTATGAAAAAGACAGCAACCAAAACACAACAAAATTTATCAATTAGATCATAGTAGTCAATGTCAAAAAAACCACAAAAGCATCAGCAAAATTGTATCCCTCGATAAACCACAAAGGAAGGATGACCCTAGGTGGGTCATCCCAAACCAAACCACTCCAAGTTACCCACAAGAAGACCCTAATATTCTCTCACTCTATAGAAATAATATTCTACAACGCCATATATAAGCCAACGTTTGCCATCACCTCATCTCTTGATCTCAACCTCTCTACCTCCATTTTGTAGCACGTGCGTTTAGTAGCAAAGCACCTAACTCCAACATCCTCTATGAGCCAACGTTTACTATCACTTCATATCATATTTTGATCTTGGCCTCTCTACCTCCATTTTGCAGCCTTTTCATTTAGCGATATAGCACCCAACTCCACCAAACATAATTTCTAGCTTGGTTTATGGGGTATGAAATCCAACCTACAAGCATTAGGCAAGGAAACCTCTGCCCCTACCCATTGCGTAGCCCCATCATAAAGGTAATATTTAATATAACCCTCACCACATGGGGTTGCTTCTTCTTAATATTACCCTCATCCATCAAGGGAAGAGGGGAGGGAATAAGGTGAGATGATGTACAAAGAACATACCAAGGTTGCACTACACAAAATCAAAACCTAGAGGACCAATCCTTCTCCTCCAAAATAGCTAGAAAGAGATAAAGAGTAATGGCCTATCATGAAAAGAAAACTAAAATCCCAATGGCCAAAAAGGTTATAAAAAAAAAGAATATGAAATGTAGGTTATCAAATTTGATGAAAAAATTCCATGACCCCTAGAAAAAACCAATTTGACTATATGGAAGACAGAGGCTTGGACAAGTCAATGATAGTGAAAAATTTCACATATCTTCCCTTAAGGGAATCAACATCAATCTTAAAAAAGGAACCCACTTGATTAGCCAACAATTTCAAATGTTCTCCTTATGAAGAACCAAAAAGATATAGTGCATTCAAATATAAAGAGGATCAACCGAAACTTGCGTTGATTAGGATCAAAGAAAGGAGACCAAGGGTAGAAGAAAAATCAAAATATGCTAAAAACCAAAGGCCGACTAACCATATGAAGTCTTGGTACGAGGAGCAATGAAAGCTCGCCTAAAAGAAGAAAAATCCTAAACGAGAGAAGGAAGGAGGCTAAAGGGAGCTCCATACATCTATGACCCACCTAGAATTATTCTCGATGTACGAAATATCACATGCATGTTTGAAAGAGATATATCCTCCCATAGTTATATTTTATAACTTGGATTAGGGAATAAAAATTTCCAACTCTGGGGGTACCTTTGAGACATCACCAAGTTTTAGGAAAATAGGAGATTCCTCAAGAGCATCAACGTCATAGCTAACATAAACAACACTATGGGTAGAAGCACCCCTAAAAACATGAGCCACATGACGAGTAGCCTCGATGGATTAAGAGACAAAGGATAAATAGAAATAATTAAATATGTGAAAATGATTTGAGGCATTTCTACATCCCTTGAAGACTCATCATTTCTTAGGGGAAATGTCAAAGCTTTAGATAATGAGAAAGGAAGAGACTTTAACTTTACTTCAAGCACATTTCCTTAATAACACAAACCTACCACAATACATGTCCCTACATATATCCAAAGAGCACCGGACTTATGTTGCTAGAGACACCAATCAGCAAACCCGCATTCAACACTATATCACATTATTTCAATCATGTACGCCCTTTGTTGTAGAAAAATTCTACCAAAAGAACTAAGAGAAAAATATACAATTATCTTTTTCATAGATACTACCACATTCTTGGCGACACCGCACCAAGAAAATAAATCACATCATAGTTTGGTACCCTTACATTTGAGGTTATAGAAAGGAACCCCCGATGAGACCAAATCTATGAAAGGAACAATAACCAAATCGTACCAAGCCAAGAACACAGATGCTAATTAAACACCACAATCAATAAGATGAAAGTAATTCACCAGAATAACTTTACATAAACCTTTGCAAACAAATGAGAAGCAATATCATATATTATTATGGAACTCAATGTAATACATTGAGAATGGGCCTTGCTTAAATAGGCAAGGAATAACAATCTAAGAACCAATCAAGGTCGTAGATCAAGCCATAAATCAAGGAAATAACTAGTCAAGACCATAGATTTAGGAGAGAACTAGACATCAAGGATCTAGTCAATACCATAGATCAAGGAAAGAACTAGTCAATACCATAGATCAAGGAAAGAACTATACCTAACAACTAGATAATATCTCCTAATATCTAAATAAGATAAAATAAATATCCACACACATAAGTGGGTGAGGATAAATACAATAAAGGTAAATAAAGTACCTAGGTGAACATGAGCTAAGGTAAATACCTACTCTAACACCCCCTCAAGTGAAGCTAGGGGCCAAAATAGAAGTGGCATGTCCACAGTATGAGTCCCAACAACTAGGCCTGATGAGGTACTCATGTACAATAACTGGGAAAAAGGGACACATGCAAGGTACCCAAAACTAGTAACAACAAAGTAAAGAGAGTAAAAACCCACTCCAAGGCATCCCAAGAAGCTCAGCTCAAAAAAATCATATAATGCTAAAGAATTTTGGTGTGCACTGTGGTCTAAATCCATTGCTCGATCACAAAACTCAAAAACAACTGACACTGGGTTTCACCAGAATAGCTCCATATAAGGAGAATGTCAACGGAGTGATGTCAAAAGTGCAAAAAGAAACACCAAACATAATTCAATCAATTGCTGCAAATAGGTGTGCCACGATCCAAGAATAAAAACCAAAGCAACAAGGCAAGGACACAAAATCTAGAGTGTCATGATCCAAGAAAAGCCAAGGTAACAAGGCAAGGACACGAAACCCGAAGAAGCAGGATCAACACCACACCCTCCCATATTGTTGAATGGGTGGAGTGATGCTACAAATCTATATGAGTTGTCAAAACAACTACTCAAACACTGAAAAACTAACACTAGGATCCACCAAAATAGCTCCCCATAAGAGAGACTGTCAACATGCCAAAAGTGTTAAAAATACAGATACAAAATCTCTCAACAAACAAGAGAGATACACTACACCTGTTAAAGAAAAATGCTCAAAACAAGAAGCATCACAATGCATAAGGTATAGAAAGTGGAGTAAGAGGTTGAATGGTGGAGGAACCATGCCTATAGAGTCCTCTCAACGAATGCCTATGTCGCCACCATGAGTGATCAAATATCCACCCCAAATCAACACGAATGGATGAAGAAGATGCCTGCATATGACTTGGTGTAAAATGCATAATGGGTGCATGCAAAAGAACATCAGAATGTGTGTCAGGTTGATCATGTCTGACAGCTGAAATCTCAGGTTTCTCAAGCCTGAGTGAAGGTGCAGAACTCATGTGTTGCTCATAATCCTCAGAAAGAATTGAGTGAACAAAAAAATGAGCTCTGTCAATGTGTGATCCCAATGAAGTATCTACTCAAAAACCAATGTCACGATGAGAATTCCACTTAACATGTGGAATAGAGGAAACAATACCTTGTGAATGTCTACCAATGACTCCTCTAGTGAGACCCATAGAACGGAGTATGTGAGAACTGAATGCAGTGGTATGCTTCTTAAAAAATCCATGCGGTGTAAAAGGTGAAGTAGGATACACAAACATGTGTAGTGCGTAATAGGCACGAGATGTGGAAGAGCATGCGATATAAGCCTCATAGGTTTAAAAGCATCAAAAACAAGTTCGGGCTCAAAGTCGGCGAGATCAATGTCAGTGGGTACAAGAGCAACAACTGCAAGTGGACTAGGAGCATGGATATGGTTGTCCACAATATGATGGTGATGTTGTAGGCTAGCAAGTTTGTTCTGCAGGGAGTGTATTATTGTATCCTTATCGTGAATGAGTGATTGTAGAAGAGAATTTTGCTTCTTGAGCGATCTATTTTCTTCCAAAAATTTTACAATATCCTCTTGAAGTCCACATACTTCAAAGAAAAGCATATCATTCTCAGAATCCATGATAGGTACAAATTGTAACTCCCAAAAATTTAGGACGTCGAGGCTCAGCCGAAATTACGTCCACAATTGATTACAACACTCCTCCATATTTTTCACTTTATAATTATAGTGCAAGTCTCAAAATAAATAACCCCAATGGAAAGAGCACTAAAAACAAGCACTTTTCCAAAAAACGGCACTCAAAACCGAGTTAACAATCAAAAGTTACAAGCTTTTAATATTTTGCTCATTATTTATTTTAGGCGCCACTAAAACAAAGTAAAATTTTGTTGCCTTCACCACACAAATAAAATTAAAAGGGGCTGAAGTTAAGCACCTACTAGTAGTAATCACAAGTTTTAAGCCCTCATATGACCATACCATATGACCAAGGGCTAAGGATTTTAATCTTTTGATCGGTAACTCGGTTTTGAGTTTCATTTTTGGAAAAAGTGCGTAGTTTTTTATGCTCTTTCCATTGAAAATATTTATTTTGAGAATCACACTATAATTATAAAGTGTCATATTGTAACACGCACTCATTATAAAGTGCCAAAATCTGGGGGCTCTTGTTGCATTACTTGGTTCTTCCATTTCTTTTGGTGATTTTTTTTAAGATGGCATCTACTTCTACATTAACTCATGTTGAGCCATTAACAACACATAATTACCACACATGGAAACCAAGAATGGAAACAATAATTAAGTAGAAAGGATTATGGGCTTTAACTTCTAAAGAACAACCAGTGTTCACTAGAGAATATGAGAAATTTCAGTACCAGTGCAAATTTGATGAGTGTATGGGTTTGATAGGAACTTATGTAAGTGATAGTCTTTTATTTCATTTGGAAAAGTGTGACTCTCCTTTCAAAATATGGGAGAAATTGGAGGATTTATTTGGTAAGGTGGATCATATGAGAGCTATGCAACTTGAAATTGAGATCACCTCTCTTAATCCTGAAGATTTTCCAATAATTATAGACTATCTTACCAAGTTCAAGCATTTATTGACATAGTTGAAGGGGAGTGAAAGAGATAAGAAAGATGAGGAGTGTGTTTACTTGATTCTATCCAAGTTGAGAGGACCATTCCAAATTTTTTCTTCTACCTTTTTCTCTAGCATGGATGCCTTAGGTGATGACTTCAAAATGCCTAACTTAGAAACATTTTGTGAAAGACTTACTAGGAAGAATCTAAATTATCTCACCTTGAGTCTTCCACCTCTCAAAAGGCATTAGTTGCATCTAATTCTAAGGGCAAGGGAAAACCAAATAGTAAAACCAAATCCACACCTTCTCCATTTCAAAATGCTCCTAAACCCAAAGAAAACAACTCAAAACCCAAGGAGTCTTCTAAATCCAAAATAAGTCTAGCCTGCTCATGCTCTTTTTGTGGTGGTAGTAATCATGAAGAAAATAGGTGTTATAAGCGAAAGCAAGCCTTAGAGGATGTAGTCAAGAAACACAAAATTTCTATCTCCACTCCACCTCCTTCTAATCAACATGGAAAAGCACTTAATGTTGTTGGAAGATCTCGATCACCACTTGCGAGACAATTGGGTTATAGATTATGGTGTTTCTCATCACATGACTTCTTCCAAGGAGTCTTTTGTTTCTCTAGGTTTGAGTTCTACTTCCAAAATTGAGGTTAGAGATTCTTCCTTTCTTTCTATTAAGGGAAAATGTGATATACAATTTGATGGTGGCAATATCCAAGATGCACTATATGTTCCTAATATCACTACAAATTTGATTTTTGTATATCAAATTTTTCATTCAGTCAAGGGAAAACAGTGACTTTTTAGATCCTTTTTCACTTGTTGCTCAGGGTATTGTTGATCATAGTTCAAGACTATATCACTTTGAGGGTTTTGATGACACTTATTCTATAGGGACAGGATTGGTTTCTCATTCAGATTCGAGAGAGTAAGCTTTGGCATGAAAGATTTGGACATCTCAATTACAGAGATATTTGAAGGAGTTGAGCAATCATGGAATGGTAGAAGGTCTTCCTAGAGTTTCTTGTCTTGAGGGAGTTTGTCATGGTTGTGCATTAGGGAAACAACACCAAGATCCTTTTCCTAAGAATTTTTCTAAGAGAGCTTCTTCACCACCTGAGCTTGTGCAGTGTGACTTGATGGTTTTTCCTACCCGATCTTTCAATGGAGCTAAGTATGCACTTACATTTATTGATAATTTCTCGAGGCATCCTTGGGTTTATTTTCTCAAGTACAAAAGTGATGTTTTTACACACTTCATAGTCTTCAAGGCTTTGGTTGAGAAAAAATATTCTAGTAGCATAAAGAACCTTCGCACTGATAATGGGGGGGAGTACTTCAGCAATGAGTTTTCTAAATTTTTGGCAACTCAAGGCATTATTCACTAGCATTCTGTTCCTCATACTCCACAACAAAATGGATTAGTAGAAAGGAAGAATAGAACTTTGAAGGAAATGGCTAACTGTATGATGCATTCTAGAGATTTACCTCCTATCTACTAGGCAAAAGTAGTTAATTGTGCTAACTATATTCAAAATCACACACCACATAGAGCACTTGAGCATTTGACTCCAAAGGAAGCTTGGTCCAACACTAAGCCAGATGTCTCATTTTTTCGAGTCTTTGGGAGCCATGCTTGGGCCTTTGTGCCAAAGAAGAAAAGGAAAGCTTTGGATAAGAAGAGTAAACCCTTGATCTTTGTAGGGTATTGTGAGGACATGAGAGCTTATCATCTTTTAGATCCTGATACACATGATGTTCTTTTTCAAACACATGTTCAGTTTGATGAGCATTTCACTCCTCATGATTCTTCATCTTCTTCCATTCCTTCTTCTTCTTCATCTCATCTTGAGGATCTTTTCTTTGAGGAGATTGATGAGGAGGTTATAGATGCCATTGAGGATCCTATTCCCACTGATGTTGTCACTATGCCTAAGTGGGCTCGTACTACAATTTTTGAGGCAAGCACCTTTCATAGAGGATCTTCCACCCACTAGGCATCATCACGCACATTCTACAGGTTCTAGACTTTTGTGTTAGGCAGTTTATGAGGATCCACAGTCTTTTTCAAAGGCTCATGGGATACCGGAGTGGGATGATGCGATGGCAGCTGAGTATTCTTCTTTGATGAAGAATCATACTTGGGATTTGGTATCTCTTCCTAAAGGAAGAAAGATGGTTAGGTGTAAGTGGGTATACCGAACCAAATACGCAGATTGATGGGTCCATTGACAAGTATAAGGCTCGTCTTGTTGCAAAGGGTTTTCACAAGTTGAAGGTATTGATTACTCTGAGACTTTTGCACCCGTTGCCAAGATGGATTATGTACACCTTGTACTTGCCTATTGCTGCATCACAGGGGTGGCCCGTATACCAGATGGATGTGAAGAGTGCCTTCTTACATGGAGATCTAAAGAGGAAATATATATGGAGCATCTAGTTGGATTTTTTCAGGATTCTTCTCTTGTTTGTCGGCTCCAAAGGTCTCTCTACGAGTCTCAAACAAGCCCCTCGGGCTTGGTATGAGAAGATGGATTCTTTTCTTCTATCTACTGGTTTTGTTCGTTGCCACTCCGATCATATAGTGTATCTCCAGCATGTTGGTGAGGATATTGTGATACTTGTCTTGTATGTTGATGATCTGTTACTTATTGGCAGCTCTTCTTCCCACATTCAGAGTATTCAGAGGGCTCTTTCTACACAGTTTGACATGACAGATCTTGGGCTATTACATTATTTCCTTGGTTTGCATATTTCTCAGATAGATTTAGGGATTCATTTGAGTCAGCAAAAGTACACCCATGATCTTCTTAGGTGCTTTGATATGGCTAATTGCAAGCCAAGTCCATCTCCTTTTCAATCTAGAGTTACTCTTACATCCACATGTACCACACCACTTTGTGATCCTACATTGTATAGGCAGTTGGTTGGGAGTCTCATGTACATTGTTATGTTTGTGGAGCCCATTGTTTTGATACCCACGGTTTTTTTCCCTTGGTTTTGATACCCTGATTTTGTATCAAGCCGCTGCCAAGATTGTCTATTTATATGGTCTTATGCATGTGATAGATGTACAAGCAAATTTATTACGATGATGTTTTTGAATTCGGGTGTGAATTTTGTAGAGTTTGTTGAGCATAGCTCCAAACGGATCAGGTATTATATTGAGAGAGTGGAGGCTTGTAATAAAATCGAGCAAGTGATTCTTGGTGGACGTAGCCCAAATTGGGTGAACCATGTTAAATCTTGTCTCTCTCGTGTCGTGTTATTTATTTTGCACTTTTATTTGTGATCTGTAATATTTTCTACATATTATTTTCTACTGTTGCGATTCTGTAAGGGATTATTCCGCATATTTTATCTCTTATTTCCTAACATCTACACAGTTTGACATGACAGATCTTGGGCTATTGCATTATTTCCTTGGTTTGCAGATTTCTCAGACAGATTCAAGGATTCATTTGAGTCAACAAAAGTACACCCATGATCTTCTTCGGTGCTTTGATATGGCTGATTGCAAGCCAAGTCCATCTCCTTTTCAATCTGGAATTACTCTTACATCCACATGTACCACACCACTTTATGATCCTACATTGTATGGCGGTTGGTTGGGAGTCTCGTGTACTTGACCAATACTCACCCTGATATTTCATTTGTAGTAGGCCTTGTATCTCGGTTTGCACATTCTCCTCATAGTAGTCACCTCACATGAGAAGTCATTAAAAGGATTTTGTGCTATTTGCATGGCACTTCCCACTTTGGCCTACACTACACTAGGGGCTCTACTTAATTGGTTGGGTATACATATTCAAATTGGGTAGGTTCTATTGATGACAGGCGTTCCACTTCTGGCTATCTTTTTGTCTTGGTTCTTCTCCAGTTGTTTGCGCATGTAAAAAGCAATAGGCTATTGCACTTTCATCTTCAGAGGTGGAGTACAGGGCAGCAGTTACAGTGAGTCAGCAGATTCTTTGGCTTCACCGGTTATTGACAGAGTTCGATTCCCACAAGATTCACCGACTGTACTTTGGTGTGACAACCAAAGTGCAATTCACATTTCTCGTAACCTAGTTGAGCACCAGCGGACCAAGCATATTGAGATACACATCCACTTCATTTAGCAGCACATTCAGGATGGAGTTCTTTTCTTGGAGTACCTTCCGACTCAGCAGCAGGTTACAGACATCTTTACAAAGCCTTTTGCATCACCTCACTACCTTGAGTTGCGTGGAATGCTTGGGGTTTTAGAAGTTGTTCTTGGGGGGTGTTTGTGAGAACATATTCCTTCTTCTTCTTCTTTCTCTTTCCTTATAACAGGATTATTTCCTTCTTTTGGTTCGAGATTTCTTCATGGATATATTGTACATGAGTACCTCATCAGGCCTAGTTGTCGGGACTCATACTGTGGACATGCCACTTCTATTTTGGCCCCTAGCTTCACTTGAGGGGGGGTGTTAGAGTAGGTATTTACCTTAGCTCATGTTCACCTAGGTACATTATTTACTTTTATTGTATTTATCCTCACCCACTTATGTGTGTGGATATTTCTTTTTATTTATTTAGATATTAGGAGATATTATCTAGTTGTTAGGTATAGTTCTTTCCTTGATCTATGGTATTGACTAGTTCTTTCCTAGATCTATGGTATTGACTAGATCCTTGATGTCTAGTTCTCTCATAAATCTATGGACTTGACTAGCTCTTTGATGACTAGTTCTTTCCATGATTTATGGCTTGATCTATGACCTTGACTAGTTCTTAGATTGTTATTCCTTGCCTATATAAGCAAGGCCCATTCTCATTGTATTTCATTGAGTTCCATAATAATATATGATATTGTTACTCATAGTTGTGGAAAGAACTAGTCAATACCATAGATCAAGGAAAGAACTATACCTAACAACTAGATAATATCTCCTAATATCTAAATAATATAAAAGAAATATCCACACACATAAGTGGGTGAGGATAAATACAATAAAGGTAAATAAAGTACCTAGGTGAACATGAGCTAAGGTAAATACCTACTCTAACAATCTCACCACCAAAGATGAAAAACACAACCATAACCGAACTCAACATCGGGAGGAAAATCATAGTCCTCTATGCAATCATCAAATTCCATAAGAAAAGCATCCATAAATGATCCATATTTTCTATGAATAAATCTATTAAGCAAGTAAGCTGAAATCTTAAGTTTAAATTTTTCTTTCCCTTACAATCTCTCATTATATTGTAAGATAATGTTTCTAGGTATTATGGAAAATCATATTGAGGATAATATCCATTAGAAAAATTTCATATATATGATTTCAAAATACAACCTTTGACCCCACCAAGAAAGGATTCAGATCTTCTAGGGTTTCCTCTATGTGCATGTCATACCATAGCCTCTTTGGGCGTTGTGGAATAGTACCTCTATCAATTTTTCTAGGGTTTCTCACCCTCTGGGTACACCTATATAATGGCCTCTTCCACCTCAAGCCCGGTTGTTGAAGCCATGGCTGGAGCTTGTGGATTCTTAAGTAATGGTACCACCACTAAAATTCCCTTGGAAATTCATCCCAAAGGTCTTCCATGAGGTAATGAATCTCCCTTGATGTTATTTTACCTATTCCTGAGTTTAATGTTGCATGTCAGTGGTTAGAGCAATTTTTCCTTATTGGATATTTTGTGGGTCACATCCCCTTTGAAAGCATGATAAAATCATGGGTTGACTCGGCATGTGCTACTCATGGCATCTAAATCAAGATTGTTCAAAACATGACCAAGGGTTTTTTCCTTTTTTGTTTCTCTACTGTCGCATGCCTTGACCATTCTGACCCGCTCGGCCACTTGGTATGTTCATAACTCTCTTTTGGTTCTTTCTCCATGGACCAAATATTTTGTGGTCTCTACTATATGACTCAAAGTGCCATTTTTGGTAGAATTTCTTGGCCTCCCATTATTATGTGTTCATTTCCCACATCAAATAACTTCTTATGTAGGGAAGGTTATTTGTATTGAGCCTCAATGCTTTTATAATGCACGACCACAAAATCTAGGCCTACGATCATAAGATTAAGAATTGTTCTCTCTATGTCCTATGCAACTGTTGCCCAATGCCTAAGGTGGTTTCTAAAGTGGCCAAACCCCCTCAAGAGGAGGGGTGGAAAAAAAATTGGAGGACCTAAGAATAAGAATAAACCAATTCAAACCAGGTGATGGTTCGTTGTATTCATCCAATCATTTAACTGGCATGCTCTTTTTCAATGTCATTATAAACCAAGGCTGTGTCCTAGGCAATATGCAATGGAGTCTAGGAGAACCAGTTATGTGTTGAGTTTGTTGGGGGTTTGCTTAGCTTTAGTGGCTTTTCTACGGAAGTGTAGTTAAAATCTACGGAAATTCAATACAAGTCTACAGAATTCAACTGTTTGCAATGAAATGGATTTCAACAACTAATCTTCTACTGTAAAGTAAAATACGCACACACTTATTCTTAACGATTTAAACCATAACTGAATAACTAGAATTCAACAGAAAGCAAGACTGTTTATGAACTAAATTGGCATAACAAAAGCATCTACTTTAAGCAAAAGAAATAATGGAGAAAATAGGGACAATTAATCAAAACATGCATGCAAAAACTCATCAAATGATAATTGCAGTAAAACTAATCAAAGGATTGTATGCATGAAAAACTCAAAGTAACCTCATATCTCCTCAGTCGAGTGGGCCCTTGCTCTTCCTTGGGATAGAGTGATCAACAACTTCTGATTCTCAAAATACTATAGCTTTCATTAACTTCGAAATGAGTTCATAATATCCAAAACAAA
The DNA here is from genome assembly GCA_018340775.1 of Taxus wallichiana var. yunnanensis. Classification (NCBI taxonomy): domain Eukaryota; kingdom Viridiplantae; phylum Streptophyta; class Pinopsida; order Cupressales; family Taxaceae; genus Taxus; species Taxus wallichiana. The sequence continues at coordinate 441,363,276 of CM031242.1, read as the reverse complement.
TCCAGAACAGTATGCAGATAATCTTCTTCGATCAATTAAAAAGTGGTACCACCAGTTCTGAAGACAAAGTCTTCATATAGATAATGTTTGTTACAAGATCTGCCATATCAGATGGCATTAAACATTGTTTCATCAAATATCAATTAAAACTCTTAGATTCCTACGTGCCGTTAGAGTCAAGCCCAAGCTAATAGGTCAATTTGGAAACAGTCTTCAGCTGCATGCATCGAACTCAAGCAACTTATCCACCAGTAACCTCCATCATTCCCTGCACACATCATCACATTTGATCTCATAAAAATAGTTAGTAGGAGGTCATGTGATAAACGGTTTTCATAAATAATAGCAAGGAAAAATGCATCAACCTACTAAGACATGACTATACAAAACATCCCCATATACAAATAAGTCATATCACGAAGAGTATTTTTTGGTGCGAAGAAATGATATTAATGAGCCAAACTATGCACTCATCATTCCCTTGACTTTACTCATTGCATGTCCCAATACAACTCATTTGTGTCCTACTCACCTTATAAGTAATTTAGCCATGTCATACTCCTTGAATTGATCGGCGTATTGCTTTGTGGTATTCTTGCAGCCCCCGAGTATTGGAGATAATTTCCACCGAGCGGTGAAAGCTGTCATGGGGATCGTGCCGCATTATTCTCGCCATGTTGTGAGAGGGCTCAAGAGGAGTGGAGGCCGTACTTGAAGGCCGGCCCATTCATCAGTGTATTGTTGGCTGGTCTTTTCTGTAGTTTGTCTAATAATGGCGATGAGGGCATCACCCCTTCGCATGCTCCAGCTCAAATTCTAAGGGGAGAGGACCTCCCTACGTTTCAAAGGTAGGCTTAAAGTATCCCATCTTCTGTCACAAGCTTGCCAAGCAGCCCCAAAATTTTCCTGACTATAATTTTCAAAATCAATAATACACTGAAGCAAAATCTGAGAAGTATGCACCCCAACCCCTGCCTGGTAGTACAATGATCTAAAGTTTTTCTACAAGGAAACATCTGTGTGATGGGTTGGGTGAATGTAAAATCCGATGGTGAGTAGCATTATTGAATCGTCATTTGTTGTCTCCAAGTTATCGATTCCTCAATACTGATGAAATGCTTTAATTTGAAAATAACCCACAAATAGGTTGATTAAGAAATCGGGGACATTGGTCACTATCATGTTATGTAGATAAAATTCATAGAGCAAATTTTGAATTTCCGGAGTGTTGTTCTTGTAGACTAATAAAAAAATAGGTCCATCGGGAATTTCATGAGGGGCTTGAGAACACAATTGAAATAACTGCCAAGAATAAAATTGTTCTTGGACATACATGTTGTAGACTGAGGAGGGTTTCCTACAGGACAGTAGTTTGATGGCTAAAGGACAAACAAAGTCTAAGATAGATGTTAATTTTTGTTTTTCCTCTTCTAAAGATTCTTTTTCCTTTTTTAATTTCTGATTTTCTTTCTGCAATACCTTTTTTCGAAGGGACAACTGTTGGAAATTATTTAAGAGGGTAAGACCTGTATCACATTGTCACTTTCAACAACTCACTTCATGTTGCAGGGCAGCAATCTCCCAAATTTTTTCTACTGTCTTTTGTGTAAATTCAGCTTGTAATAAAAGGATGGATTCTTCCATACCTTGTAAGCGATATTTTAGCAAAGTCTTTATCTCCTCCAGATAGTTGTGAGAAGGTGCCACTTGAGTGTCAAGCATTTCCAGAGTTACAGTGTGAATTTCCGTAGATGACGGAACAGTAGATGATGGAGCAGCCGGGACATCCTCCATGTGCAATTCCTCCCGAATGTGGGTGGTGTCATCAGGCAAGGACTCGGTTGGAAACCACCTATGTCTGCAAACATGAGCCAAGCCGCGGGACTGTAGTTGCATGGAGGAAGAGGGGGCCATGGGACACTTGCCTTTTGAATCAGAAATGGATGGGGGTGGTCCCTCAGGAGTACCAACCGTGTTAGCGTGCTCAGGGACGTCAGCCACCTCTGCTTGACTATGTGAAGGGCCCGATGCAAGGGTAGACCAAGGTGCCAAAGAGAGACCAGATTTTTGTTGCATAGGCCTAGACCCTTCGCCACCACACGTCCCTTGAGCCTCCGCTTTGGGCGAAAGAAAACTTGGTGTGAACACAACGGTGAATCAACCTGGGTGCTTAAGTGTAGACTTTCCCCCATTGGACCGGTGTTTCGACATACCTTAATGATAGAATCGTGAGGTACTATGGAAAATTGACCAAGGTCCTGGTTGACATGTCCCTTTTTAAGGTGAATGAGCATTTTGAGCGCATCACCGCCCAGAATAGAAGCTTGTCTGTCGCATATAAAATACCTGTTGACCCATTTAGCAATCTCACCCTAGATTCCAGGAAAACTTTTACGCTTAACACCCTTCTGGACACCCAATGGAGTCAGGATGACCTCTGGGAGTACCTCTCCTTTGTCGTGGAATTGAGTAATAAGTTTTGCAAAGGCGCATTTGTCATAACCTTTAACCCGAAATTTGGTAGGCCAGACAGGTCAGAAATGACCTGACTAGTGATTTCAACTCGTCGTCCACCAACTTGCAAGCATGTGGACTCAAAATTGTTCAAGAACTCTTCCACAATGTTCTCATCAAACCCTTCAAATTGCCAAATGAAATCTAACCATCCGAAATCATGAAATACCTATGAAATGGCGGCATTCCGGAGTAAGGCATCAAGTGAAGCAGGTTTTGATGTCTTTCGCGGTCCCATGCTAAGCCAAAAAAATTAAGAAATACACAGTAGAGCAGAAAGACCAGAGCAGAGTGTTTCTTCCACTTCCCATCGAGTGTTTGATGAAAACCATTGTGATTGATGTGCATACCACAACGGGAAGAGGTGGTTGCAGAGCATTAAATTTAAAATGACACCATATTCCTTGGGTAGCACAACATCAAGCAAAGGTGACGGTGAAAAAATAGTGATAAGACCAACCACCCGTGTGAGATTAAGATTTTTGTGGCAGCACATATCCCATGGTTGAGGAGCATGTGCCATTTGTCTGTCGTTGGAGAGTGCGACACATCAAAGCATGTGGAGATTTATGAGGCATTACTCCCTTTATGTCATCATTCATAAAGCCGTATTTGGAAGAGATCTAGAATGATCATAATAATCATTTCATGATTGCATCATAATGACAAATGACTACATGGGGGAATGTTTTGCATAGAAATATCATTAGCAAGTTAAATGCACTTACCCATGCTACACTTAGTCAGCCGATATCCATAGATTCCCACACCCTGTAATTTGGGATGAAACATGATTAGCGGTAGTAGAAACAACAAAAATTCCTGCATTTATTGGAAATTACTATAAAAACTACTAACTAAGGGAAGAAGATTGAATGAAGGACCATCTTCCTTTATTGTATTTGCACAAGATTGATTATTCCATGCGTGAGAGGCAAAGAGCCTCCTCAACATGCATGTCTGTTCATAACAGAATGTCGTCATGGTAAAAGTCTTCCTATCCAGTGGTGGTGATAAACTCGGAGCCTATGCCCATTTACTAGAAGAGTTTGTTTATCTCCATCAATTGGTATCAATTGAACAGAGCCATTATCAAACACTTGGTTTACCTGATAGGGACCTAACCAACGTGTATGCAACTTTCCTTTAAACTGCTGATAGCGGGAATCAAAGAGCAAAACCCACTGTCCCTCATGAAATATCCATTTTTTTATATGAGCATCATGCCAAGCTTTCCATTCGATGCTTTGTAGAATTTTCAGTCTTTGTTGTGCCTCCATCGCATTTCATCAATTCATTCAACTACAACACTCACTCACACTGTGCTTCATCCAAATTGATCCCAACTTCCAACGTTGTTCACCAAGTGCGCAATTCGAACTCCACAGGTAACAATGGCTTCTTCCCAAAGACCAGCTCATAGGGAGAGAAACCAGTAGTTGTTTTCGAGTCGTTTTGTAGGCCCAGACGGCCTCAAGAAGCTTTGGTACCCAATTCTTTCTGTTGGCATTAACCACCTTAGTTAGAATATTCTCGAGCTCTCGATTGGTTACCTCCACTTGCCCATTGGATTGGGGGTGATATGGTGATGATTTCTAGTGCCTGATTCTATAGATTCCTAAGAAAGCTTCAATCATATTGAAACAAATTGAGGACCTTGATCGATCTGATGGCCCTTGGTGCTCCAAATCGTAGCAATATCTAGTTGTAGATAAAATCAGCAACAACATCCTCATTTCGAGATGCCAAAGCTTGAACTTCAGCCCATTTGGTGACATAGTTTTTGCATACCAAGAGATACTCCTTCCCGAAAGATGGAGGATCAAATGGTCTAACAAAATCAATACCCCATTTCTCAAATGGTCCTAGAACCAACTGAGGGTCAAGAGGCATTTCCGTAGAAAGTGTAAGTTTTCCCATTCGTTGGCATGCATCACACTACCACACATACTTTTTGATAGTCTTGTGGAGGGAAGGCCAATAGTACCCTGCTCCAAGGATCTTGTGAATTGTTCATTTCACTGAATAATGTCCACCACCTGGCTCATCATGACATGCTCGCAATATGTCATGTACCTCATCCTCATGAACACACCTGTGAAGGACCATGTCAGGACAACATTTGAATAAGAATCATTACACCATTTATATGTTGCACTATTTCTAACCAATCGCCTTCTTTCCTTATGAGTAAAATAAGCAGGAAACTTCCCTGTTGTTAAATAATTTGTGAGATCAGCAAACTAGGGAGTCTTAGTGGAGATAGAAAACAAGTGTTCATCGGGAAATTGATCTTGGACTGCTTCGTCATCACCTGAAACATTTATTCTGGAAAGAAATTCAGCAACAACGTTAGATTTCCCAGGCTTATCTATAATAGTGAGATTGAATTCTTGCAACAAGAGCAACCAATGAATGAGCCTTCCACCAACCATTGGTTTGTTCATCAAATATTGAATGGCAGAGTGGTCAGTGTAAAAAAATTTTATATCTAGTGATGTAATGACGAAATTTATTCAAAGCATATACCACACCCAAAAATCTTTTTCCGTAGTAGTGTAATTCTTTTCCGTAGGAGTCATATTTTTGCTGATAAAGTAAATTGCATACATATGATCTTTTGAGTCTTTTTGTCTACGGACAGCGCCCATAGCTGTATTAGAAGCATCAATGTGGATATGGAAAGGTTTTCCCTAGTTAGGGCCATGTAAGACGAGAATTTGTTGTCAGCTTTTCTTTTATGGAATCAATTGCCTGTTGACACTGAGAAGACCATTCAAAAACACAATCTTTGGTTAGCAATGAAAACATTGGGGCAGCAATTTTTCTAAAATCTTTTATGAATCGGCGGTAATAACCTACATGGCCGAGGAAAATTTTGATGTCAGTCTGATTAGCTGGTGTAGGTAATTGGGTGATGACTGATATCTTTTTGGGATCCACCTTTATACCTTGGGCTGAAACATGGTGACCTAAGACAATTCCTTGATCAACCATCATTAGACATTTTTCATGACTCAGATATAGTTGGTGTTGTTCACATCGATTGAGTAATTTCTCAATATTATTCAAAGATTCATCAAAATTGGATCCATGGACAGTGAAATCATCCATATAAACCTCAACACAATCATTAGCAAGATCTGCAAAAATAGCCAAGATTACCCGTTGAAATGTGGTAGGGGCATTACAAAGCCCAAAAGGTAAGACTTTGTAAGCGAATGTACCCCAAGGGCACGTAAAGTAGTCTTATCCTGATCAGCAAGGGTAATACTAATTTGATTATACCCACTAAACCCATCCAAGAAAGAGAAATATTTCTTACTAGCCAAATTTTCCAAGACTTGGTCAATGAAAGGCAAGGAAAAATAATCTTTCTTGGTGGCTATGTTAAGTTCCCATGTAATCAACACATATTCGCCACTTACCATTCTTCTTGGGAAAAATAACTAATGGGGAAACCCACTTACTATCGGATATAGGATAGATGAACCCTACCTTTAGGAGCTTTTCAATCTCAATTTTGACTATGTCTCTCAATGCCGGATTGATTCTTCGTTACGGCTGCCTTACGGGTTTGCGTCATCGGTGTAAATATGATGTGTACGAGATGCTTAGGATGAATTCTGTCATATTAGTGTAATCCCAAGCAAAAGCATGGGGATGTTTCTTGAGAACCTCAAGCACCTAGCTTCTTGATTGACCTCCAAGTCACTTCCTATAGTCAACTCCCTACCCATACTAACAAGCACCTGCTTAGTATCATCCGCAAGAGCAAGCTCTGTACTAGTGATAAAAGAATTCAATGGGAAAACATGGGGCTGGAGCATGTGCAGGATGGATACGTTATCAAAAGACAGAACCTTAGTTAAAGGAAAATAGAAATCAAGAAATAAATTTTTGAAATTGTAAGCATAGAGTTTCTACCGGACTCAGTGAAGTAATGTCTTCTACCGATATTCGAATTGTAGAAGTAGTACTAATTTCCATAGTTGCAGAGTCCTTAGAATCAATCAACACATAAGACTCTGTAGCCTCTATCATATGATTGTGTACTATAATAGTGGCTAGAAAAGAATAATTCAAAGAGTTAGCATCCAAAGAATCCACCCATACCTGGTCACAATTGTTCGTACAAGGCTGGGAAGGAGGATATAGTGAAATGTGTTTGGATTTCAGCCCATTTAGAATTGTCATGTTGCCTGACCTACAGTCAATGTAAGCAGCAACCGTAGCTAGCCAAGGTCTCCCCAAGATGACTGGATATCCCAACTTCTAAGCTTTAGGCTGCAAAACCATGAAATCAACTAGGTATTCCCATGATTCAACAGTGACCATTATATCTTCAACCACACCATCAGGTACAACAATGGATTGATCTGCTAACTGCAGAACAATGTTGGTTGGTTGAAGTCCTATCAAGGATAGTTGGTTAAACATTTCTATTGTGATGACATTAATAGTAGCACCAAGATCCACCAAAACATTAGATATTGACTGGTTGTTTATACAAATAGTAATGACAGGGCTCCTAGGATCCCCATATTTTGGTGAGATAAGGGTGCCAACAACTAAATTAGCCAAATTTCCTTCGACTCTGACAGTCTTTGGATATTTATTTTTTCTTCTTGGCATCTTTATACATTCGTTTCTAATGGTTTGGTTTAGTTCAGGGATGTCCCTTATTACACGTAGCAGTGGAACCTCAATATGTACTTTTTTCAATTCCTGAACTAGTTCTATTTCATCTACAATCCGAGTGTCCTGTAATCGCTCAGGGAAAGGGGTTGTAGTTGGTTTGGGTATTTGAGCATCTGTTCATCTGGTATTGGTGAAGAACCAGTGTTACCTTCAAGTTTTTCTTCCTTATTGGCATCATCAGGCAGTTCTGTGATAACAACAAGAGGGTTCAATATTTTGCCAGATCGTAATCGTAAATTACCAATAGTGTTAACTTACACAGTATTACCTGCATTTGTGTCATCAATCAAGTTGTCTATTGATTTATAGGATTGGAATCTTGGCTGAGCAGAAGTTGTGTTTTGTTGCTTGTCCTTGATTTTGGTAGGCTTGAGGCGGAGGCATCAAGGCTTGATGTGGCTCTTTGGAACCTACGTTGTTGATTATTGTTTTGTGGTGGTGCCGGGACTGATTTTGGCTAAAATTTTGTTGAGGACCCCACTCGCTGATTGTGCAAGGATTGGCTTCGGGTGGTGGAGTCAACCCGGGTGAGTGTAGGATTTTCCAAGGTGGTGGATATGGATAAGTCATCTAGTTTGAGTTTTCCCACTCAGGTTGTCCCCAAGAAGATTGAGAGGCCTGATTTGGCCATGGCATTCTCCAGGGATTCTGAGTTGGTCTAGATGGGAACCCACCCTGATTGTTTGGTCTCTGGAAAAATTTAATTCAGCACTTGTTTGAGAGATGGCATTCAAACCTCCCTTTAATTGTGGTAGAATTGTGTAATGTTTCTTTGTCATGATCAAGTAACTGCAGATTAAGCACATATCTGTGACATCCAAAGGACATTCTCTCAAGGGGTGTCTCTTCTAACATTTAGGGAAATACATGTCCAATGGTTCTTTAGCAGGGGTGGCTTTTGCCTTGAGTCCATCTATGGTGGATGTTAATTGTAGCAGAATGTCTATTTTCATGTTGGCCATTTCTTCTAGAAGTTCAGAGGTACCCAAAGACTTGGATGTTTGTTTCCTTCTTATCCCTCCACGTGTTCTAGAATATCTTCTACATAGCTCAGTAATTTGTTCCATGGTAAGCTTATGCACATCTCCACCTCCCATGAGATGGAGAGAATCCTTGGTTTCTTCATCCAGTCCTTTCAGAAAGATTGTTTTAGTGATGTCTGCATGCAACTCATACCCACTACGTTTATGAAGAAAGAGGAATCTATCCAGATAATCCTCTAGATTCTCATCTTCCTTTTTCCGTATTTGGAAGAACTCCTCCTTCCTATCCCTTCCTCTACAATAGTCTTGGTATTTATCCAGGAAGGCTATTTCCATGGCTTCCCAGGAATTAATGGAGTTAGATGGTAACCCCATAAACCATCTCATAGCAGAATCTTTGAGAGTGGAGGGAAATAATTTGAGTTTTTGATTGTCAGTTCGGTAATCATATGTTTGGCATAAGATTTTAAATTCAAAGCAACCTGATCAAGGTCTTCTTTGGTCATTCCTCAAAAGAGGGGGAGGATGGATGGTGAGATGTTTTTCATGGGTGCATCCTCATCTGCATCGAGGACAATGGGGTATGTAAATGTTTGTCCTAAAGGTTGTTCTTCAACATTCCCAAGATCCCCCATTGCAGAATGATGTGAAGAGGATATAGAATGCTCAGAAAAGGTTCTAGGAGTGGAATTGGAATCTGTATCACTCTCAATGTTTCTCTCTTGTGAATTATCTAAAGATATTTGTTGAATATTGCGTGATATAAATCTCCCTTGGTTATCTCGTGACCTATGCATCCAGGTTGGTTGGTTTAAATTGAGGTCCGAGAGAATGACTGGTTTCCTATATGAACTCTATTAACACCCATAACATATGGAATAAAATAATGGAGCTTATGGTTATGTAGTTCCCTAGCAATGGAGCCAAAAATGATGGGTCGTTGTATTCATCCAATCATTTAACTAACATGCTCTTTGTCAATTTCATTATAAACCAGGGCTGTGTCCTAGGCAATATGCAATGGAGTCTAGGAGAACTAGTTATGTGTTGAGTTTGTTGCGGGTTTTACTTAGCTTTAGTGGCTTTTCTACAGAAGTGTAGTTAAAATCTACGGAAATTCAATACAAGTCTACGGATTCAACTGTTTGTAATGAAATGGATTTCAACAACTAATCTTCTACTATAAAGTAAAATACACACACACTCTTATTCTTAATGATTTAAACCATAACTGAATAACTAGAATTCAACAGAAAGCAAGACTATTTATGAACTAAATTGGCATAACAAAAGCATCTACTTTAAGTGAAAGTAATAATGGAGAAAATAGGGACAGTTAATCAAAACATGCATGCAAAAACTCATCAAATGATAATTGCAGTAAAACTAATCGAAGGACTGTATGCACGAAAAATTCAAAGTAACCTTGTATCTCCTCGGTCGAGTGGGCCCTTGCTCTTCCTCGGGATAGAGTGATCAACAAATTTTGATTCTCAAAATACGTAGCTCTCATTAACCCGAAATGAGTTCATAATATCCAAAACAAATCGAGCAGTATGTAGATAATCTTCTTCGATCAATCAAAAAGTGGTACCACCAATTTTGAAGACAAAGTCTTCATATAGATAATGTTTGTTACAATATCCGCCATATCAGATGGCATTAAACACTATTTCATCAAATATCAATTAAAACTCTTAGATTCCTATAGGCCGTTAGAGTCAAGCCCAAGCTAATAGGTCAATTTGGAAACAGTCTTCAGCCGCATGCATCGAACTCGAGCAACTTATCCACTAGTAACCTCCATCATTCCTGCACACATCATCACATTTGATCTCATAAAAATAGTTAGTAGGAGGTCATGTGATAAATGGTTTTCATAAATAAGTCATGTCATGAAGAGTATTTTTGGTCCGAAGAAATGATATTAATGAGCCAAACTATGCACTCATCACGGGGTCCCGACTCAAATGGCTCGAGAGAGACATCTATTAAAGAACAATCTCATGATCAACGTCTCAAGGAGTCAATTTCTAACAAATCACTTGTCCCTTTGCCTAAATTTTACAGCATGCCCAAAGTGGCCTTGCTTCTCATGGACCAAAAAAATCCCATCGAAATTCCTTTACTCTTTCACTAACTCGGTTTCTCTTAACAACTAGTTCACATGGCCCATTCAAAAGGGCTTAAATTCTTCCTCGCCACTCTCGAGATCACGGCCTAGCTCATAGTGTGAATTCTATAGAGGAAGTATATAACATAGAATATGTCGAGTGAAGGAAAAATTAGTTGCATGACTTCTTGAAGCACAATAATGCTCAGGCCAAAGCAAAATCGGTTTGATTCCTTGGATGCCTTGAATGCCGATAGTATGGCCTTTGAACATGATTTACCATGAATTACATATCTTGGAATGTGCATGTTCTTACAGACTCCAACCGCAAGTATATTATTTGAGATGCTTGTCAAAAAATTTCAATTTAGATGTGTTGTGTTTATAGGAAGTGAAAGTTATAGGTTTTCAGTTGGAGATGGTTTGTAAATCCATTTGGCTTGATATCCTGACATTCTGCAGTAATCATGATGGGGGCATGGGGGTTTAATATCCCTTTTTAAACTTAAATGGTGCCCTTTTTATGGATCATGGTGTCAACTCCACCAATTGTGCCATCTAGGCCTTATTTAATATTGGCGTACCACCGATTCTTAATAACATTGTGCTTTGCGCTCACGAGGAGTGATGGAGTGTCGCATTAGTGAAAATTGTGAATTATGCAAAATTCACAAAAATAGTGAAATCTACAAAAATGTAAAAAAGGAAAAAGCTTGTTTTTTCAAAAATAACAAAGGTCGTGGCGGGAGATGGGTTTCCCACACCGGGTGCTAGGGTCCTCACTGGTGTGAACAAGATCCCAGTGGGAAATGGCTAGTGAGGCGGTGCCCATGGATCATCCCGTGAACTTGAAGCAGAAAAGGTTGTGCTTGAATTGATAGGACAATTCGGTACTAGCTTGGTTGTCAAAACCCTAGTTTCTTTGTTCGGGGAGTCGGTACTGGAAAACATGGCGCGGATAAAAGCACAGTGCGAAGGTGAGTTGGTGTTGAGGTGATACTAGGAGGTCCCTTTCAATCCACCCCGGTTGGGTCTGATAGGCTGAAGAGCTCGGAAGACTTCAAGGTTGACGGAATCGATTTCAAAATCGCTGCAGAAAGTGTACATCTCTCGGTGCCTCCTCCTCCCAAAGCTGATTTTTCTGATTCGCGGGTGAAAAGGGTAATTTTCTACAAGTTTGTAGGCACCCATTTCTCTTGGAGGAGGATTTCAAGCTAGGTCACGTCTTATTGGGGCTCAAATGCTAAACCAAAAGTCAGTTTCCATGCCAATGATTTTCAGGTATGTTTCCCCTCCCTTGATTTGTTGAATTTGGTGCTTAAAGAAGGACCCTGGTTCATGAACTCTTCCAGCCTATACTTTCGTCCTTGGTCACCAAATTTTGACCCCTGGAAGGAAAAAATTTCCAAGGCCCCACTTTGGTTAAGCATTCATGATCTGCCTTTGGATCTCCGCAAATGGTCTATTCTGAAGCCAATTGTGAACTCCCTGGGGACCCTCATGCCCATCCATAATCCTACCCTAAATTTCTAGTACAAAATCTCGGTGTGTATATTTGTGGTGATGGACTGTGACCCCTCTCGTTGTCGTCTTCTTTTATCTAAACAAATTCCAGCCCCAGTGCTTTACCATTGAGTATGAGGGTCTAAATGCAAAGTGTTTTTATTGTGGGTAGTTGGGTCATCTGAGTAAGGCCTGCTCTTTGAAACTGGCCAAGGCTTCCAAGGAGTTGGATTCTCAGAAGGTTGGCTCTATGATGAAAGGGCTGGAGGAGAGCGAAATGGCATCACCCTTGGTGGGTGATATTTCACCTCTTTCTCTTCTAAAAGAAACTGAAGAAGTGCATAAAAACTCCGGGGAATTAATTTCCCTTATTAAGGAAGGTTTCGATCAAGGGCAAGTGGCTTCCCTAAACTCGCTACAATCTTGGCTCCTGGATAAAGTTGAGACAAATAAGCTTCAGTCCCTTTTAGGTGATGGCGTCTTAGAGGAAGGAGAATTTGAGCCGGATCTGTTGGTACCGGCTTTAGCTTCCTCAAAATTGGCTTCGGTTCAAGCAGGGTTGAAGGAGGCCATATGTGGCTCAGCTGGAAAAAAGGCTAGAAAATCCAAACAAGAACAGTGGCACTGTTGGAAGTGGATGTTGGCAAACAAAGTGTCCTAAACTTTTCCAAAGTTGTGTCCGGGAAGGCGAATGTCCTTCCCTCTCCTAAATGATAATACTTTCTTGGAATATCAGGGGTCTCAACACCCCTGATAAACAACACTTGTTTAAGTGTTATCTCTTCTCCTCGGAGGTGAGTGTGGTGTTGCTTCAAGAAACAAAGATGGCCACTATGGAAGCAGCTGCACTCTGGAAAAATTTAGTTAAGGGCTGGAATTTCTTCTTCTCCGATGCTACTGCGAGGCCTCGGGGGGTTTGGGATTCGGTGGAAGGAATGTTAGGTTCAGTTGATCTTATCCACCAGAATCATAGTTGGCAGTTGGGTCGGGTTTGCCCAAAACGTTCTCATTCGGTCTTCTACCTCCTTAATGTGTATGGTCCGAATAGCATAATTGGAAAAAGAGAGGTTTGGAAAGACATCTCCAGGTCTTTTCTCCCCCTCAAGGATCAATTGTTTCTTCTTGGTGGTGATTTCAATGCTATCACCTCTGAGAAAGATAAAAAAGGTGGTATTTCTAGAAATCGGCAATCCCAGGCTGATTTTTGTTCCTTTATCTCTGACAACTCTCTTTTAGATATCGAGCCCAAGCAAGGTTGGTTCACCTAGAGCAATCGTAGGAAGGGCTTCAGTAATATTGTTGAAAGGCTTGACAGGTTCTTAGCCGGCCCTAAGTGGTCTCTAAATAATGTTGTCTTAGAATGCTCGATTCTGCCCTGGTCTGGCTCTGATCACTTCCGGTTTCCTATCAGTCAATATCGACTTTGCCCTCGCAAATCCCCTTTTAAGTTTGAGCTTATGTGGCTGAGGGATGCCTCTCTAGAAAACAACATTTCGCAATGGTGGCACTCCTATCAGGTTGAAGGTTCAAAAATGTTGGTGCTTGCACAAAAACTAAAACTTCTCAAAAAGGATCTAAGATCTTGGAACAAATCTTGTTTTAAGAATATCTTCCAAGAAAAGGCTAGAGTGGAAGCCGAGTTGAAAGCTCTGAATGAGTTAATTTTTGTCTCTAGCATGGGGGAGGTAGAGTTTCTTCTAGAGAAGTCTTTACTAGCCAAACTTGGTGAATTGCTTCTACATGAGGAGGTCTTCTGGAAACAAAAATCATGGGAATTATGGCTCAAGGATGGGGACAGGAACACAAATTTTTTTCATTCATCCGTAAAAGCAAGGCGGAGCTCATCTTTCATCTCTGAGATAAAGAGTCATGATGGTATTGTCCTCTCTGATCAAAAATAGATTTCTGATGAAGGGGTCTGGTTCTTTACTTCCCTCCTTCAAGGTGACATCACATCCTTTGATTCAGAGCAATCCTCTTTCCTTGACAATATCCCGATGCTGGTCACTGATGCTCAAAATGTGGCCCTTCTTAAGCCCTTCACTATGAGTGAAGTGGAGAAAGTGGTTTTCTCTATGGCCAAGAACAAAGCTCCGGGTCCAGATGGTTTTCAGGCTGATTTCTTTCAGAAATTTTGGAACATCATTGGCTATGATGTTTGGGCGGCTGTGGAAGAATCTCGCAGATCCCGTTCAGTGCTTAAATCACTAAACTATACCTTTATAAGTCTCTTCCTGAAGATCCCTCAACCCTCTTCATTTGTGGACTTTAGGTTGGTTTCTCTATGCAATACCTCCTACAAAATCATCTCGAAAGCCATTGCTTCTAGACTCAAAGGGCTGCTGGAACCTATGATCTCTCTGGAGCAATCTGGTTTCTTGTTGGGGAGGTCAATTTTTTATGGTATTTTTCTCTCTCATGAACTCATTCATTCTCTCTCCTACAATAAATCCCTAGGTATGTTACTAAAACTAGATATTAGCAAGGCCTTTGACAAGATCAACTAGTGTTTTCTAATCAGAATCCTTAGAAAGTTTGGTTTTTTGGTTCAGTTTTGTAATTGGGTGTTCAGTTGCATTGTTGGGCCTTCTTTCTCCATGTTAATTAATGGTAATGTTGAAGGTTTCTTTGAAGGTAATCGGGGTATAAGATAGGTGACCCTCTCTCCTCCTTTCTCTACATTTTAGTGGTTGACTCGTTGAGTAGGGCCATCAACAATAAAGTTTGGGAAGGAAAATTATAGGGATTAAGAATTACGGAGGGGGTGGATCCTATTTCTCACCAGTAATTCGTAGATGACACTTTCTTGTTTGGAAAATCCAGCATTCAGGAGGCCAGAGAACTAAAGGGGTTTATTGATGCTTATGTGGTTGCTGTTGGACAAGAGGTCAAAAATCCTTCATCTTCTTTTTTAATGTCCCCCCTTCTCTGGAAGCTAGAATTCTTGGCATCTTCAGTTTCAAAAAAGGCTCCCTTCAGTCAAATATCTTGGTGTGCCTTTGTTTGGTGGCTCGGGTTGGACCTCGATGTGGAACAATCTCCTCTCTTGATTAATTGAAACTCAACTCCTGGAAAGGAAAATGGCTATCACTAGCTGGAAGACTGGTCCTCATCAAATTTGTTCTCAGTGCCTCCCCCTTATACATGCTTTCCATACTAAAAATCCCCAAAAGTGTTCTATCAAAGCTTATCGGGATTATGCGAAAGTTCCTATGGCAAGGTCCCTCTATGGAAAGGAAAATCCCATTGATCAGCTGGGAAACTTTGTCCAAACCCAAAGATCTAGGCGGGGCTGGCATTCTCAACTTGGGTATTCAAAACTTGGCCCTAGGTGCCAAGCTTGTCTGGAATCTCCTCACAAAACCTTTGTGTCTTTGCAGCCAAGTGGTGGAAAAAAAATATCTGGGGGCCCATCTTCTGAATCAATTCTCCACATTGCTAATCCCCCTCGTGGTTCTCATATATGGAACTTCTTAGTTGAATGTCGGGAGCTCTTCTTATTCAATGCGGCCTGGAAAATTGAAAAAGGTGACAAGGTGTTATTCTGGGACGATCCTTGGAATGGTTTTCCCATGCTTGGGGAAAATCCTGAGTTTGGGGAAATCAAGAGGCTCTTAGTTGAAGAATGGGGACCATATGTTTCCAACTATGGGCTGATTCAGAAATTTTCTGCTCTATTGGAATGGAAAAGTATTGATCACCTAAATCTCTCTTTGGAAACTAAGGATAGTTTTCACTCGGCTCTGCAGGAACGACAGATAGTGCTTTCAGGGGTAATGATGAAATTGTCTGGACTACGGCCTCTTCTAGGAAATACTCCCTCATTGTGGCTATAAATTATTGCATGCGTTGAGTAGGAAGCTGAGGCTCTAATCTAGAAGGCATGTTGGTCCCCCTCGTGTCCCCCTAAAGCTGGCCTTTTCACTTGGATGGATTTCAAAGGAAAAATTCTCACTCAAGAAAGGAGGAAGAGATTTGGTTTTCATGGTCCCTCAATGTGCTTTCTATGTGAGAAGCATGAGGAAGATCGTGATCATCTTCTGCTTCATTTCCCATTCACAGCTGAATGTTGGAGTTGGTTGTGTGTCAGGCTCAATCTCCCATGGGTCCAACCCTCTACACTCCCGGTAGCCATTTTGGCTTGGCCTGTAAACCTCCACTCTAGCGCTCTCTCCTCGATTTGGTTGTGTGGTATCATGCTACTTCTCTGGCACATCTGGTGGGAGTGTAACAAAATAATCTTTAGGGAGGAGAAAAACTCAGTGGACAGGGTCATTCTCAGGTTGGAATGGGCTATCTCTGAGGCGGTTTCTACTAATTGGTCCCACTTTCATCACTTCTCCAACATTGACAGGGAAATCGAGCAGCGCTGGCCTAGAATTATCAAGCCCAGAGCGGTGCTCAGTACCCTTCGATCTCCTCAGCCTCACTCCGTCGGTTAGCCGTTGGCTCCCCCACCCCTGGGTTTCCTCAAACTAAATTTTGATGGAGTGGCCAGAGGTAACCCGGGCATTTCAGCGCTGGATGCATTATAAGAAACAAAAAGGGATTATTGGTTGGTGCCGCCTCCTACAAGCTCAAGGATGGCACTTGTAATTCAGCTAAACTACAAGCTCTAAGCAAAGGTCTAGATCTAGCGGCCTCCTTAAAGATAGAAAATCTAGAAATCGAAGGGGATTCGCTAGTAATTGTGAATGCCATAATTAAAAAGAAAGCCCTGTCTTGGAAACTGGACCTAGGAGTTAAAAAGGTCCTTTGGCAACTCGGGAATTTCAGTGCCTGGAACATTAAGCACGTGTTTCGGGAAAGTAATAATTACACAGACAAGCTGGTGAATGCAGGGATCAAGAAAGCACAACAAGAGATAGTGGCATTCAATTCCAAAGCATGGGAAGGATTGGGGATATTGCTCACGCGAGGCAGATTTCAGAGCACACGTCGTCTAATGATACACTTGCGGGATGTGAAGGGTCTATTTAATGCTTTGGACAAGGGCTTCTCCTTATATTTTTTTCTCCCTCCTTTTGCTAGCTATGGCTGTCCCTCATCTACCATGAATTGCCTTGAGTTGTGATCTGTGTGAAATGGCATTTCATTCCAGGATAACAGACAACCGGTTGAAAAAAAAATTTTGTCTCTCCTGCGTCGAAGAGTTGGATGCCATCAAAGGAATCCTCACGAATACTATCTATTTATTGTTGGTTGGACATGAGTCAATAGTGGCATTGCCTCTGTATTCATTGAGAACCTGTTGATAATTTGTCCCTCTAAAGTGGATGTTGTGAATCTAGCTCTCTCGGCTTCGACCAAAGCATCTTATGGTAACTGGCCTCCAGTGGCGAATTATTGTCTAGCATTTTGGGCTGTGCATGAGTCTTTTCCGAGCATGTTGGGGGTGGTTGTGGGTGTCTTCAGTGAACTCAAAAATGGTTCGGCATTCTCTTGGCCTTCACTAAGCAGCTGGTGGTGTATGCAGGACCGGGCTACCAACCATGCCCGCCTGGTGCTTCCTAATCTAAAGACCCTTTGTGCTCCATTGGACCCTATCCCACCTAGGTGGTCAAGTTGCGGCTATCTACGGCAGGGGCCTATGACTTTCTCTGGCTGAACTGGGTGAATTCTAAAGTGAAAGTTGAAATGGAAGATGATACCAGCCTTGGTCGGGTGTCTCAGGTTGCTAGTGTTGTTGTCACCTTGGGGTCTGGAGAGTAATCCCTCTCTTGCCTAGTACTATAGTTATAGTATATCTCGGATAATGTTGGCCTATGTTCATGTATATCCAGCTATTTTTTCTCTTATGATTTTGTTGTTTTGCTTTGAAATCTTGAGGTCGGGCCTCTGTTTATGTAAATAGGGAACGGGTCCCTTCAACCCGCTTTATCTATAAAAAAACAAATATTAGCAGCCACCCTTTTGTCTGATTGACATTTACGCCTCTAATTATGTGGTTGAAAGGGTCGATCTTTGGCGGTGGATAGCTAATGCAATTCCTAATGCTTATTGGGTTATATGTGGTGATTTTAATATGGTGGAACTTCCCACCAATAAGTGTGGGCACTTTCCTATGTAATGGACAATTGGCGAAAGGAGGCATGGTTCTATATGCACAATAAATTTAGGTTTTATGACCCTAACGCCTCTTGCATTCCCACCTCTAAAGCTTGGTTCACTTGGTCCAATCTCTCGAGGAGGATCGGATTGGGTTCTCAAATGGCTCAACAGAGCTATGTTGTCAACTCAATATTTTTTTATTTTGACAACATTTATTCCTTCCTTGTGGAAGTGATGTTAGATTTTGTATCACTTGGCAAGATAGGTGACCTTTTTGTCATAAAGGTTAGTTTTTTCTCAATACTGCCTTGATGGAACATGGACCCACCCTCAACCACATCAAGCAAGTGTGGAATTTATCTCCTTGACCATGTCATTTCCAAAACTATAATCCACATATGCAATCCGGCCCGGACCTAATGGTGGGAGGATGTTATGACTAGGATGAACAAATTACTTAGAATCTATGGTCGAGAGTTGGGAAGGATTTGGCGACATTCATACTTTGCCACCTCATCCTCTCTTAGGTGAGCAATGGTGGCGCTTGAAGGAAATCCTTTCTTTGAAACACTGCAGCTATAGGTGGTAGAGCTTTGTCATAAAATCCAAATTGCAGACAACTATAATAATCGGGAAGCTCAAATTCATGCCCATCTTCACTGGCTTAAAGTGGGTGATCGTGTTTCAAAAGAATTTTTTCTATCTCTTGAATCCAAACAGCCTTCTCAACAAATTTGTGCCATTCGAGATGGTGAAAATTAGGATAAGGAACCCTAGCTTATGTTACAGGCATTCGTCAACCATTATAAGCTAGTTTTTCAAGCTCAATCTTCCTCAGATGAGAAGAAAGTGGCCTTTGACCAATGTCATTGTCGTGCTTCTGCAAGCTCTCTCCAGCTCAAAAGATAGCATGTGACCATATGCTTACTCTTGATGACCTACATGAAGTGGTCATGCGCAAATGGATAATAATAAGGCTCCTGGGTGTGATGGTTTCCCATGCGAATTCTATAAATCACTTTGGGATATTGTTGGCCCGGACCTCCATTAGGTCTATCTTGAAGGCTTCTAGAACCAGTCGCTTGGCACTCACATCAATAAAGGGAATATCAAGTTCATTCCTAAACTAGGAGACCCCAAGAAAATTACCAATTGGCATCCTATCACCTTTCTTAATGTCTCATACAAGATTATTTCCAAAGATCTTGAGATTCGGTTGCGCCATATTGTTATTGCCATCATACGGCCAAGAGCGGAGACTAAATTCATTGGGATGCTACATTCTCAACGATAAATCATTGTCATTTGGGAGGGCATGGAATGGGCTCATAAATCCAACCATCTTATTATGTTCATTAAAATTGAATTTGAGAAATCCTATGACATAATTGAATGGCCATTTATTATTTCTATGCTTCACACTTTGGGATTTGGCCCTATCTTCATTCAAGTATATCAAAATGCTTTTTTCAGATTGCCTCAGCCAAAATCACCATTAATTTCCACATCTCAGCACCTTTCGGTATCTTTCACTCCATATGCCAAGGTTTCCCTTGAGCGCTTTCTATTTATGTTCTTACGGAAGAAGGTTTTTGGTATTTGCTTTCCCAAGGGCTTGTCAAGGGGATTGTGTTGCCTACTATGGATAGGTCCCAATTACTCAATGGTCACTTTGTAGATGATTCTTTCCTTACCTTAATTGAGGAAGAAAACAATATTCATAATGTCATGCATTTCCTTGATATTTTCTATTTGGCCTCAGAATTTTGCATTTAATGGTGAAAAATGCAGTGTTATAGACAATCCTTCCTCCTTGTGCCCTCTTGGTTGGATTCTTATGATTGGAAAATGTTAGGCCATGGTGAGATGTTTAAATTTCTTGGCATTCCTTTTTCCTTTCAAGTGTCACCTACGGAGCTTTGGCAGTATGTGGTTCAACGTGTGGCCAAAAAGTTGGAATACTAGATCACCAAACCACTATCCTTAGTGGTAAATTCTAGATTTGCTCCAAATTCCTTAAATCCATTCATGTTTATTATTATTCATGTTGGGTGTCATCCAAAACTTATGTGTAAAAGTTGGAAAAGATTATCAAATATTTTCTCTAGGCTAATGCCTCCTTTGGAAAAGGGTTTCACAGAGTCGCATGGGAGACCTATTACCTTCCCCGTGAATTTGGGGGGTGGGTCTTATTGATATCTTGCAATAAAGTCGACGCTCTTGTGCCAAATGGATAATTCGTTTCATTGAAGGTCAAAAGCTTGGAAAGTGCTTCTGCATCATGGCATTAAGGAGGGTTCACCTTATGGCTGCTCGACCTGGAAAGGCTGAAGGTTCGCCAATCTCCACATTGCTCTGGTGCTTATCAAATTTGTTGGCACTTTCGTTCTTAAAATTATTTGGAAAGCATGGGAGCGAATCAAACCATGGCTTGATGGAAAGGCAACATCTTTCACAATTGATTTTCTATCAATCAACACTTTTGTGGTGGTCTCCTGTCATTCAAATCCAAGATCGGAGCCTTGTTGAGGTCCCTAGAATTTCGCACTCAATATCTTCAAATGTGGAATTTGCTCCATTCAAGACCTTTACTGCAAGTGTATCCAATCTTGGTGTCCTTGGATTAAGTTAAAAGATCGATACAATCTTGCCACCCATGATTGTGCTAGTATCACTATAATCATTGATTCTATTCTCAATCATATGAATCATAAAATATGTGTGTGTTCCTCCTATCCTTGGTGGATAGACTGGAAGTTTTTCGTGGATATCCCTTTCCGAATTAATTGGTTATTAAAGGATATCGTTGGCTCTCACCACATTTTCCCATGGTTGAAAATCTCAACACTCGGTGGGGGATTCATTCCTCTCCTTCCTATGGAGAAGGAAGTTTGACACAATCTGGTATGCCTATGTTGAGCCTAAAATTGTGCACTTTTTGTGGTGTATCTTACATCAAGGTCTCTTGATTGGTACCGATTGGTTCAAATTGGTGTTTCGGCTCCCAAATGCCCTTTTTGTGGGCACTTGGAAACCTTATCACACCTATTTTGGTTTTTTCCCAAAGCCCAATGGGCTTGGAATTGGATTCATTCATTCTTTTTCCCTCTTCGGCTAGAGTGTTTTACCTAACAACATATTATTTTAGGAGATAACCCCATATTACCTCACATGTTTTCCCAGATTTGGCATGCTTTCAGAGGGTAAATTTTATTCTTGTTGTGGAAACAAAGGAATTCATTTTTTCTAATGTTGAAGTTGATTACCACTTCTCCATGTATAATAAGTCAGTGGTTATCTCCAATGTGTTGCTATGAATACAAGTTTAAGCTAACAAGGTGTCTCTTGAGATGGAGCACCTCTAGACTCTCCTACGTCATGGGGGATGCCCCCTTGTAATTTTGGGAGCCACCTTTACCCTCGCGAGTGCTCTCCACCCCATGGTAGCCATTCTGAGGAGGTCATTAGAGTTGTTCCCAGTGGCACTCTTTCGTCGTGCTCATCAATCTTTGTTCAATCAACCGCGGAGAAGTATATCTCCCCTAGCTCACCATCGTGGTTGGCTTCCCCCCCGCCATCTTGTCATCTTAATTGGGGATCTCCTATTGATTTTGAGTCATGCACCCATGATGGGTGGAACCTCCCGTCTCTAATGGATAAGTTTCCCTGGATGGTTATTGCCATTTCTCCCATGTAATTTGTTGCTAACAATGAAGAAAAAGACCCCGGCCTCTCGGTTGGGAAGTGTCACAAATTGGCAAAGACATTCCTCGTCTGGTTGGCCAAATGATCATGACCCTCCCTCTTTTGGTCTTTTTGTTGGAGCTACTTAATTTTGGTGTTTTTTGAGTTGTTTTGGTATTCCTAGACTTAGCCTAGTTTACTCGTGGCTTTGAGGCGTGCTCTCATACCGCCCATTTTTTGTTGAAATTATCTTGTATCATGTTTTTATTAATATAATATAAGATCTTTTTCATAAAAGAAATACAACCTTTAAATCCTTGAACCGTGATAAAATAGGAGATACTTATAAATTAAACTAGCAATTGCATATGAGTTGCAAATTACACTAAATAAAAATCTAAATATTTATATATTTATTTTGGCATAGGAGAAAATAATATTGCTAGAAAAAATCCTCTTGGAAAATATTTTTGGATTTTTACACTTTCCACCAAAAGTAACTTCAAAGGTAGACGCCTACGATGAATAATCAATGGTAAAAAGATTATATAGTGCAAACTTTAAATCCTTAATCCTTGATAAAATAGGAAATATTTTTAAATACTAGCAATCGCATGTGTACAATGCAATGTGAATATCGAACATATATGTTATTTATTTGAGAGGGATATTTATTACTTTAAAGTTGATGTTGATTAGGGGTTTGATTGTTTTTGTAAGTGTAGATATCAATTCATCTAACAAAGCATGTCATTGATGAAGGCACATGCCCCCACATGTCACTTCACAAAAAGGATTGGAGCCAACTATAAATATAGATGAAAGAATCAAAAGCAAATAACATGAATAGAGTCCATAACATGCAATAAACAAAACAAATGAATAAATACATCAATCAATATCAAAACCCACCTGAAATTCGTTTAGCGACAACACTCTCTTCTTTACCGCAAGAGAAAGAGAATCACAAATATCCTGCAAAAAGTGAAAGAGAATTCTGGAATCATTCTACATCAATATAATATATTTGCTTCAATAACAACTCAATAGGTAAAAGAGGTCTAAGGTCATTTATGGAAATTATTGTTTCAGGTTCTCTTGAGGATTGTGTATCTAATTGCATATTTCTTCAAGATAATAAAAATTTGAAGCAGAATAAAAATGGTATAAAGACTAAGATTATCATGTTGGTCATAATAATAAATTTAGAATCTAGGGGAAAAGGAATGAGAAGATTTGGGGTTTAGAATATTTGCAATGATAAGCAATGATGGTCCTCTGTACATGATTAAAGTACTGCATGGTCACATTGGAAATAATACATGAATTATTTATATTAGTTGAAATAAAACCACAACAACCTTTGATAAGAGATAGTTAAATTAGAAAGCTAGTTCTTTAACTTCAACCTAAGACGCTACTGGAAAAGATTGATTCATGAAGTTGTTGCAGCAAACTGAACATTGTAAAAAATATGACAATTTAAATGAACTTTGCACAGAATTTATGCAGCCTTATGTACTATTTAAGTGTTCTTCAATATTGGATTAGCTACTGTTCTAACCAAATTATCAGATCATAAAGCATTAGCCACAATTGAATACTTGACAATGTATTTAGAGTTTTTGTCTACATCAAGGATATGGGCTGGAATTTTACACCCTTAAGAAATATACTTGTCATCGGATTCACCTTTGTTTGTAAAATAATAGATACAAAATATGAATAAGCTTAAAATAATAAAGATCAAAAGTACTGTAAATTTTAATCACTCCTGCTAAAGATAGAAAACCACAACAACCTTTGATAAGAGATAGTTAAATTAAAAAGCTAGTTCTTTAACTTTAACCTAAGATGCTACAGGAAAATATTGATTCATGAAGTTGTTGTAACAAACTAAACATTCTAAAAAATACGACAATTTAAATGAACTTTTAACAAAATTTATGCAGCCTTATGTACCATTTAAGTATTCTTCAGTATTGAATTAGCTCTATGTTCTAACCAAATTATCATATCATAAAGCACTAGCCACAATTGAATACCTGACAATGTATTTAGAGTTTTTGTCTGCATCAGGGATATGGAATTGGAATTTTACACCCTTAAGCAATATAACAGTCATCGGATTCACCTTTGTGTGCAAAATAATAGATACATAATAGGAATAAGCTTAAAATAATAAAGATCAAAATTACTTTAAATTTTAATAACTCATGCTAAAGATAGAAAACCACAACAACCTTTGATAAGACGCAATTAAATTAAAAAGCTAGTTCTTTAACTTCAACCTAAGACGCTACAGGAAAAGATTGATTCATGAAGTTGTTGCGTGGCCCGAACATTCTAAAAAATACGACAATTTAAATGAACTTTGCACAAAATTTCTACAGACCTTATGTATCGTTTAAGTGTTCTTCAGTATTGGATTATTTACTGTTATAACCAAACTATCAAATCATAAAGCATTAGCCACAATTGAATACATGATAATGTATTTAGATTTTTTTCTACATCAAGGATATGAATTTGGATTTTTACACCCTTAAGCAATATAGTAGTCATCGGATTCACCTTTGTGTGTAAAATAATATATATGAAATAGGAATAAGCTTAAAATAATAAAGATCAAAAGTACTGTAAATTTTAATCACTCCTGCTAAAGATAGAATTGCTACATGGATTTAAGGATGTCCAGTGACCATACAGAGAGCCAACCAAGGATACAAAATTTAATGTATTAACTCCATGAAAAAATACCCTTGCTAAAAGGAAGATTATACAAGAAACTATTCATAGAGTCCTAAATAATCAAGTAATATGTGATCTGGAATCAGTCTTTGGATAGGACATTGAGATGTCTAGCATCATAGTCATTATCTACAAGTCAGGTAAATTTAGGCCAAGCAAGCTAGATAACATGCAAGTAAACAGAACAAATGAATAAATACTTCAATCAATATTGAAACCCACCTGAAGTTTGTTTAGAGACAACACTCTCTTCTTTACTACAAGAGAAAGAAAATGAAAAATATCAAATTGTTGCAGCTTATCCTGCAAAAAAGTGAAAGAAGAAGATAGAGTTGTCATAAACAATAAAAAGAGAAATTAAGTGCTTGGAATCTTCACACATACTCTTTTATCAACCAACCAATTCATCTGAAAAATAAGTCTCTATAGTTTAAAAATGCATCTTTAGAGTACTATGGTTTACAAGGAAAATGGTTTAAAAGAGTTGTTCTAGAATCCAAAAATTAGGAGTCAAACAAGTCTTTCTACAACATCTATTGTGGTTGTATTAAGAGGATATTCAGACCACAATCTAGGATATTGTAGCATGATTGTAGCTTTGGATTTATAAGCATTGCATTGTTGCCTCATGTTATTTAGTGTTTTCTATTGCTTATTTGTTGGATATGCATATAGTTCTATAGTTGTGTATTAATATCTAAACTATGGCGAGATGAGTGCCTGACATGAATGCTCAATAGTACAAAAGTGACAGAGAGAGCTAATATGTACCCCAAAAAATATCATTATTACATGCCTTATAAAACATATTCTACTGCCAAAAAACCCCATCAATCTCCCTGTTGCCAACTAAACTATAATACAAAAAGCTCTAAATCTCCTTCTTGGCAATTGGGTGCCATTAAAACAAGAAATCCTTTTAAAGAAAGCCATCAAACAGAGCAAACAAAAATTAAATGATTACCACTGTCAAGCAATCCAAGCAAACCAGGATTAGGCATTTTGATTCAAGACCATAAAGATCAAATATGTGTTCATCGTGACTTAAGATTAAACCTAGGAATGAATGATAATACAGAGCTCAGTGATTAGCAATCTTGTGGGCAATCACAGAACTGGGCACAACTCTATAAGAGGTATTTGAAGACTGAGATCATAGCAATTTGAGAATTTTTCCATCCAAACATAGGTAAAAGGGAAAATAAAGGAAGTCAATTAATCACATAAAATAGTCAGCCATGAATTCTGAAACAGTAAAAACCTAGTCCTAAATGTTCAACTAATTATGACTTCATCTTCAATGTGGAATTTGGGAGGGAAAAAAACCCACGCAAAAAATCTTAAAAGGCAATTGTAACTGTCAATGTTGAGGGAATTTCTGTATTACTGAACTTAACTACAAAAATCATTTTATAGAACACACTAAATGTGTATGGGTTCAATCTTTCGGACAAGCAAAAATGGAAAAAATAAACATTTTCTCCAAGTACTATTAAACACTTACAAACCACAATGATGAGAGACTCATGTTTCCTCCTTTAGGCTTTAACACAAAATAAAATCCATGGAAAACGAAAGTAAGGCCTTATATTTACATTTGTCGGTGAATTAAAAAAAAAAAAATCAAATTTTCCCGAAGTACGAAGTGTGAATGTTTTTAATTCTTAAAATAGTACTATTGACAAACACTACGATAAATAGAAATTTACAAAGGCACATTAAAGGAAATATGAATAGTTATGAAGATGAGAGCAGTCATACCTAATTTCTCTCAATTGCTCAAACAACTCTAGTGTGTACATGTTATCATCAGATAATACATTGTATATTGGCATGAACGGTATGCACACGGTTTGTACTTTTTACCTAGATAACACACAGATGTAGAGGAATACAAGTGCAATATAGGCCCAATGAAAAACAGAGATATGACTGAATTATTGCCCAAACGTCCAACAGGAGCTAATTAAGAGACTGAACTGTTAGACCGATGTTTAGATAAACATGCGAATGGAACATGAAGCCACAAAGATGTCTAACATTGATTTGAGATGCCAACCTTATATGCTATGAATTGATATTGTGAACAGCTCAGGTTATGTGGCATTTGAAGAAAGCATGCATATCCGTGACTACAATTTCTCATACACATGTGCACGATCTAACCAACCAATGATGACAACTGTGATATTACAGAACAAGATGTGGACTCTTGATCCCAACGAAAACTAAGAAGACAAGTCCATGTGGATTCTTCCAAACCATGCACAACTCAAAGCTATGCCAAATAATAAACTAATGCCCACACCTGATTATATTCGGTGCTTTAATGAATCCACCAGGCTGCTCCAGAATTAGATGTAGGTCCTTATGGTGCCATAACTGGATCCAAGTAAACCCTACTCCACGTGAAGAATTGTGCTCCACTGTGAGACCAAGATTGGTGCATGAATGTCTAGACCCAACACGCAGTTCGTAGACAAGGTTCTGTGTATATTTAATAAAACAAAGAAATCGTTGTTTGTAGATCTGTGTATTCTACACTATCACGGAAAAAGGCAAAAGCACGGAGTGTAAAACACATAAAAATGGGCTATAACCAAAGCAAACAACACAACTTACCTGTTGAACTGTGTCTTGCAGTATTCACTATTGTACGCCTTCCGCGTAAAAATAGTCAATGGTCAAAAGAAAAATTATTACGTCAAAACATTAGAATGAATAGTGGATACAAAAAAATCGATTATACGATTGGGTCATAGCACCACATGATTAATAGTAGGTATAAAGAATGTTCTATTTCTATATTTATTACCCCCGTAGAAACTAGCTTATATTCGTTGTTTCAAGCGAATTATTGTCCGGAAGAAGTTTGGACGAAGAAAATTCGTATGGCACATATTTGTAACTTTGACCATTAAATGAAGTGGCGGGAATTTTGACTCTTTAGTATTCATGAACGGGAAAAAAACTAACCACATTATCTATTTTATTTCCTATTGGTTGAACTATAACGATGAAATTATTATTTAGGGAAAATGTTTGTTTTTTTAAAATAAGTTTAAAAAGTTCCATCATTTTCATATTATTTTTGTCTTTATATTCCCTATTTGCATATGACATTATTATGATGTTTTATTCGGTGAGAGGTCTCCAAAAAATCACTTGATATTTTTAGTCTCATTTTGGAATTATCATGGATTTTAAAGTAATTTGGATAAAATAAAAGTCATGACTTTCAACATATCTATCTACGAAGTAAGGTGGTTCTTACTTATAAAGGGGATATGATTGAGATAGTCTCTTCATATATATATATATATATGAAGAGACTATCTCAATCATATCCCCTTTATAAGTAAGAACCACCTTAATATATATATATATTTGGGGTTCTCCTCTTTAGACCATACTTTAGGTTGACTTCATGTATAGATTCTAGATTGAATAATGGGTTTGTAGTGCTCACCACCTTTGAAAAGCATTCTTTTTAGCTCTAAATTCAAGACATTCACATGAAGATTAACCTCTTTCACTCGCTAGTCACACCTACCCTCTTGTATGGTTGTGAGGTCTACCACACCTTTGAGTTGAGGATCGAAAATAAATAGAGGGAGTGATGGTCACAATTTTATCTAAACATATTCATGCCAAAAGATCAGTTCCTCATGCCATCATCCTTGCATAATCCTTGCATGGTTCCCCTCATTGCTTAAGTGATCTTTCATTTGGTGACTATGATTCGAGACTAACGTAATTAGGTCAATTCTAGAGGGTCACCTTAGGTATCCATACATTTCTTTCAAATCATCTATGGAGTAAGAAAAGTATGAAATTGCTTCATGTTGGTATGCATGAGCCTCTTCATTATATCACTTCATTGATGTTGATAGATTTCCCACGGATGCTCCTTATCTCTCCAAGAGAGATAAATAATGACATTCATTCTAATATTTGTAGAGCATATCTCAATTCCACGTGGAATCTTTCTAAAGAGTTGCTCATCTCAAAACCTCAACACTACTCAAACTTATATCTTCATTTTAGCGTTGGGTTTATCCAACCTCCATGTACATAAAATGCCAATTACCTTGAAACCTAAGAGTTTCCCCTTGCTCAACTCAGGGTTTTCTCCAATCAACTTCGCATTGAGATAGATTGCCATATCTCTTGAGAGCATCAATGTGTTTGTCGTATTTTCTCTTTGGACTATGATACCAAGGGCCATTTTGCTTTTAGATGCTCCCCTTATTATGATAGAAGGGGATGATTCTTTTACAAGTTCAAAATTTAGATACTCTTTTGGCTCTCTCCAAATAGTCATTGTTTACAAAGATTTGAGATGTTTAGACCTTCACCAACAAATTCTCAAATGTAATTCTCGAAGGGGGCTTGCACCACGTTAATAACATCTTACTTCTAATCATATAAAATTATCGGTAGAAAGAGGTTTTATGGTCATCTCTCCAAATTTACATGTTACACCAACAAGGCGTCACAAACTCGGTGACTCAAATAGCCTCATACCAATTACATATTTTTCACCACGTAAATCAACATTAGAAGTGTTTCTCTAAAGCAACAAGGTTCTAATCATTGCACATGACTCCTCTCTTTTTGAGTCTCTTTATAATATCTTTGTTGGAATCTCGCTCTTACTATTTTGCTTGTATAGTCTTTTTTACATTATTTTAAATGTGTCATGATACTCCCTTTTCTTGCTTACAATATTTTTTTACAAAATTACATAATAAATTTTTAGGGATATATATATATATATATATATATGAATGACATGTCAAAAAAATTATCTAGCCATTTGTGTTTAAATAAAAATAAAATTAATTTGATCTCCTCTCAAGTTCTATAGTTTTAATTTAAAACTCTTTTTAACATGGAGAAAACCTCTATCCTTTTCCAAAAAAATTTGGGGAATCTTCATTTACCTAACCTAAGTATAACTATTTAAATATGAAATCAAACTAGCTTTATCCCCTCGTATATTCTTTATTAATTTATGTTACTTAATAAAGAATTAACATGAATATACTATTTTATTCCTCAAAGTACCAATTATTTCTGTAAGAGTAGCATTTGTCATTGGATTCACTTTCTAATTTATTTTTCAAAAAAACAGCTCCTATAGCTTGTCAAAATATTTGTTATGATTAGGAAAGGGCGTTTTTTAAAGTATTCCGTTGCTGGGTTTTTTGTTCCCAAATGTTTCATTTGTTCTCGCCCATTTCAATATTCTCAATGGGTTTATTGACAATTTAATATTATTTATGGTCTGCATTTTTAAGGAGTGTTTAAGATATAAAATCGATGGTCGATTCAGATAAGATGTTTTTATAAATATTTTTAGTGGTAAAAATTGTTTTTTCACATCTCCTTGCCTAAAACTTTTAATGTAAAATATGTGTGTCATTTTTATCATTACTATAGTAATATTACATTGAAGAATTTTTGACAGCTTCGTGCTAAGGAAGAGGTGCAACTAGTTGTGTTTTAATGGTTTAAAGGTATTTGATTATTATTTCTTATTTGTGTTTTATCGAGATTGTAATTATAAATAAGCTTACATCGATAAATAAAGTCCCAAACTTCGCATCAAATCACATATGCAAGAAATATTAACTGCATTGGATACCATAAAAATCAATTAGGAAGGTCAAAAAATTAACAAAGCAATTATTAGATGTTTTTAATAGAATTATATTAAAGTATTAAATTTGGGTAAAATATAAACTATTAATTAGGAAACGTGAATTTGTAGCAAAACATTAAACCATGATAATATAAAGTTTTTGGATTAAATTGTCTTTGAAATTTTTCTACCGATTTTTCATATAGTTGATTAGTTTCCATGATCCATCATAGAGATGAGACACACGGTCTCATCATGATGATGGATCATGGGAAATGATTTGAAATATTGATATAAAAAATTTCTAACACAATCTTATTCAAAAGATGCATCTAATCTCATGGATTGTGAAAGCATAAAATCTCTAAGCAAATCATAATATTTGGGAAGACACTTACAAATAAAAACATCCTAAAAAGTATACTAACATACCTATCTTAGATAAATCTATGTAAAAGATGCGAGAGGTATCATTCTCAAGGCACCTATTTCAATTGTCTCACAAATCCATTATAGACATATCGAGATGATACCTCTCGACATCTTTTACATAGATTTATTTAAGATAGGTATGCTAGTAGCATCCATGGGCATTGCATTGTACATAAACATATAATATAAAATATGCATCCAAATATGCAATGTACATAAGATAAAATGAAAAATAAAGAATTATTTCATATGAATCAAAATGTGAAATGTACATCACATAAAATGACAAAATCATATAATGAAATTTATATCATAGATGACATTATTTATCTTCTAAGGACTTCAATCTTTCTTCCTCGGTCTTGTTTCAAAAGTAGTTTCCTTTATATTTTCATAGTAGTTCTAATGAATTTACTCGAGAGATAACCCCAAATGTTAACCGCATTCTTTCCCCATGTTCTATATCAATTGTAGCTTTTGAAAGAGTAAAACCTTGTGATTTATGTATTTTCAATGCTCAAGTCAATCGTAAGGGTAATTGATAACATTGCATCCCCTTTGTATTGTTCTAATTGGAGCAAGAATCGGAAATTTATCTTCAAATGGTATTCGATGTACCTATCAAATGCAACCATTATATATGTCGGTAATTCACGATGGGCCACTACCGAGGTTTATATATTATGCTTGAATATATGTTGGAGCTCCATTTACAAGAATTGCTTCTATCCAAAGATGGGAGCTTAACACGACCCTTACATCATTACCAATTAATAACTCAACATCAAGTTCATCATTTGAATGTCTTGTTGGTACATAGTATAGTTGCGATGCTACGTGCAATAGGTATTTTCAATGAATGCAATTTTCTTTTGTTGTGGTTATCCACATTAATCTTTGTGGTGGACATATGAACTATTTTCGAATTCTTCTTTTCTAGCTCTGTCTAATCCAACATTTGTTCTACTCATCAATAACTTCCAATCATCAATTTTTGGATTCACATCTCTAAGATTTGTGAGAAATTTTCAAAACCTTTTTCTCTTGGCTTTCATCAATTGTAGTTATTGGCTTCAACGCGTCTTATGTGAACATTCACATAGACAAGAAATACTCTAATTGCTCTCTACCAACAAAAGCTCCAACAACATGTGACATGTTTTTTATGCCCCAATGTATCTTTCAATAATTGTTTCAGATTAAAAGTGTCTTATATGCTCTTATTGCCAATTCATCAGGTTTTTCAAATGTGCAATGTACGTAAGATAACATGAAATAAAGAATTATTTCATATAAACATTTACTTCAAGCTAAAACTATTTGAAAAACATTTACTTAAGATAAAAAAATCTATCTTTTAAAGAAATTCCCAAAATATTTCAAAACTAAAATATTTGAAAAACATTTAATTCAAGATAAAAAAATCTATATCTCTCCATAAATTCTAAAACATATTTAAACTCTAAAATATGTTAAAAAAAAAAAATGGTTGAAATAATATTGACCTTAATTTTCCTTACACACACAAGATATGAGAGTCCTCCACTCTATATTTAATATTACTATTATATAAAAACTTAAAAACTATATTGAGACATTAGAAATTTCTCTCTATAGTGGAACATACATCACAAAGAAAGATTGTATTCTTGACCTAAGAAAGATAACATTGATGAACCTTGTGACCCAATATAGAGAATATTCTTTTTATCTTTTATCATAAAAAATGGTCAATTGGATCAATAATGGGTAACTTCAATTCTAGTGATCTCTTCCACTATTTGACGATGGAACCCTTGATATCCCATCAATCCATCCACTCGTGAACCCACAATTCACTGTCAAAAGGGTGAGAGGGCATGTCACTATAATACTTACTCTGAGATCCACCAAATATTTTTCCGCACCGCAATAAAGTTAGTTTATTCTTTTTAAATTAAATCCTTTTTCTTTGGAGATACAATTGCCAAAATTTTCTACAAGCTTTACAAGGACATATAGCCACCAAACTTTATTGAAACAAATGTTGAACCACACGGCAACCACCCCCGGTAACCAAATAAACACTACAAAATAGACATGGGAAAGTTTTTAATATTTATTTTCACATTAACTAAAAGAAATACGTAAAAATCCATGAAATCACTCCCTTTTCTTGGTTAGAAATCATTTATTTCATGTAGCTGAGTTCAAAAAAAAATTTATAGGGTTATAGAATTTTTTTGGTTTGAAATTTGGGAGGTCCTCATCCTTTATTAGTGTATTTTCTAGCTTCAATTTCATCATAATTGAATCATGGTGGGCTCTTTAAGAGCCAACCATCTTTCACCATTGAGTTAAACACCATTTGATGTTTTATAGATTTTATAATTTTTAATAAATGATTTTATATTTTACTAAATTGTTTGATAAATTATTATCATTATTTATTAAATTATAAAAAAATTAATTTTTTTATAATATTAAAAATGATAAGAAATAAAAGATGATTAATAATAAATTATATTTACATATTTTTATCTAAATTCATTTTTCTATAATTTTGACAAATTAAAGGTGGTGAGGCAAAGAATTAAAAATGTCTTAAATTCGGAAAAATTGTAGGCCCTTTTTAAGAAAATCCACTTTGTTTTCAGTTTAACCTAATTTATCTCGCATAAAAAAATGAATTTAAACTCTTATAACATTAGCACTTGCACCAAAAAGAGGTGCAATGCCACGCCTATACTTAAAATATAAGGGTTTATACGGTTGTCAAAGTGCTTTTATGATGCATTAAAGAGATATGTCTACCCACGGCTAGTGATGCACGTAAGGTTTGCAAAGTCATCAAAACAATCCCAAGATACACTAAAGAGACATATTTGACCTTGGTAGCAAGGAAACAAATATACATATTATACAACCACTCAACCATTATGTTAGTGAGAGGGTTGCCTCCAATGCAACTTTGTTTATATTGAGACAATTATCATAATATATTACTATGAATTAGGCCAACTAGTCTAGGTGGGATTGATTTTTTTACTAAATCCGATTTTAGAGCCATATAAGCATTTCCAGGCGTGCATAAGCCCAAAACACCAAGCATGTTCATTGTTGGTACCTATGGCAACATCAACGTCATCATCAAGCTAAAGACAAAGGTTGTTATTGACATACTATATTAGTGAAAGGGCCACCTCCATTATATATAAAACATTGGAAAATGATAGAACAATAATGTTAACGCAAAATAATCTCCCCTTTGAATGAAAAGTTTGATAACACTTCTAAGACATGACACTCAACCCAAACATCGAATCTTATTCGTATATACATTTTAAATAAATAATTGAATATAAAATTCCACGATAAATAAATTAAAACAAATAATTGTTAACATCTTATTAATTAAAAGTTTGCGATTAATTAAATCGAGGTAGTTATTTTGGTAAGCATTTAAATTTACAATAAAACCTTTAACATTTTTAAAAATATTTGATGCAATGAAGTATTTTAAATTAGACAATGAAAAGATTATGTTTGAGATATCCCTTTATCGTGGAACGACAGGAAAATGCATCCCACATGGATTCTTAATGTTAGTTGCATCAAAAATCCCTCACGAAATGCCCACGTTAATGCATGTTCTCCAAAGAATATGTGGTATATATATATTTTTATGAGTGATGCACTCATTTAGGCACTAGATTACATAGATTTTTGGCATCTATGCCCATGTTTTGGAGGAAGCATATAGAGGATTTACAATTATGAGTAAGCGTACAACTAAACTAGCGATCACCTTCAACTTAAGAAGCTACGAGCAAGGGGCATCCACGCCATCAAAGTTACCCAAGGCACAATCCCGACCTCAACCGTTTTGACTCTTCGTGTCGGGTATCTCCAAACCTTGCACTCAACAAGACTTAATCCTTGACGAGTTCATTGAAAACCTAACAACATCACCAACACGTTAGAATTTACATAGTATTTTATAGTCATCAAACTATAATTTCTGTTTTTTGTAAAAACTTTATACCAACATAAGATGCACATACTTTACGCGCATGAGATGCGGACATTTTACCAACATGAGACTCTTTTTAGAGGCCGTGATTTCCCACTATTAGATACTATCGACTAATTTTTCTTTAAGAAAAGATAGAAACAACCCAAACCCAAACCCTAAACAAAACTTTTTAAAAAAATCACCTCTTATATATATAACCAATAGGTCCACCTATAACTTGTGGACAATAGGGAGAGGGCCCTCTCCTTGATTTAATCATTATATACCATAGAAACAATGACAAAAAGGAAATCTCAAACAGTTGATATACCTATGAAGGGACCATCTGAACGTGAAAGCACATAGACAGCCCTCCATGAACGTTCATGTGGATATCCACATGAACAGTCCATAATTGTAGATAGAATAGAGTGAGGAGACGAAACCCATGGGCAGTCAAAGGTGTGCAGTTCCACCATGGACCTACCTGGTACCTACCAAGATTATTCCTCCCAAAGAATTGACATTATCCATTTTGTGCCATTATTATGCTCCCCTTCCGTATCATCACTTTGTCAAAGACGCGTCTTCTCAAACAGGACTGCTCGCCTGCCCATTCCTCTTTTTCGGTACAGATGGGGTCTCTAATGACAAACTATTATTTTCAGAACAAAAGCAAAAGAAAGATCCATATTCATATGACCGACACTCTGTTACTCATGTGCTTTTTCTTTCGCCACCTTCCTCAAATCTATATATACACTCAGATTCCGATTCTGTGTGCGTCATAAAGGAATTTTGGCCCGGGATGCTTCCCAACGACGTTGGCGAAGATCCACACCGTTGGATGTCTTTTCTGTGTGATTGGGTCTTTTGGTTGTATTGCCCGCAATATTATTGCTCACTTTTACGACTCGTTAACATCATATGCCAAAATGTTCATCTTTAATGATGCATGAAACGACAGTTTTTTATATATACGGTTTTATAATGGACGAAAAGAAACGAGTGGTTAGAACCTAACCATACATAAATGATCACTTTGTTTCTTAGTGCGGATATGGGAAGAGGTTTCATGTGAACACAGTGTAGTCAAGTACATATATAAACTACTAAATTAGATTTAGTTGCATTGAAAACGATTATCTAGAGCATAGGAAAATATACTAGCAATCGTACGTTAAATGTGCAATGGAAACGTCGAAGAGGATGATTCAAAAAAGTTATAGTTGAGGGAAATAAGCAAGGGAGGAGGAGGGTGACAAAGAAGGAGATTGAGGGAGAAGTCCTGGATTGTGATAAATGTTGGGGGAACCTATGCTAAAATCATATTTCTTACGAATAGACGTATATGAAACACATGTCCGTCAATGACCATTAACACAACACCTTGACCTCTCATTTTCGTAATGCTTGACAAACGGTATAGTTATTGAGACTTGCATTTGGAAATGCTTTTTAGTGTAATTAATGGTTGAGGCATTGGCAAAAGATGGAATCAAATTTCATGCACATCGTTTCCTCCTTTGATCGTCAAGGTCATCCAAGGTTACAAATAGGGAACATTTGAATTTGAAGATTATAATTTGGTGGATGGTCGAAAATTATAATTCGAAACTCGATGGGAAGAGTAAAATCTAATAAGGAGCCAACAAATCTAAAGGCATGGAATATGTTGAATGCATGGATTTTGATGGAGGATAGTTGGAGGAGATGACTACCCTTTTTCGAAGGCATAGGGACATGAATATCCAACATCATCTAGTTATTTGGAAAGTCGACCAATGCAATGTTCAAGCACCACATGTAATGTGTAATGATGGTTGAGATGAAGGAAGATGCAAACTCTAGTGATCTAACTAGTGTTGCAAGGAGATGCTAGATGAGAGCAGAATGGATCACAATACTCAATACATGTTCCATAATGAAATACAATTTCGAGCTCCTCGGAGGACCGACAATGCAAAGACCAATGCACAATAATTCCAAAACTTAACAAAAATCCAATATGGAATAAATTCAACAGATCTAGTCAAACTCAATGAAAGTATAATCTTCAATGCTAGCATGATCCCAATTGAAGTGCAGATGGAGATGAGGGAATTGCTTTATAGGGTCTCGCAAAGGAAAACAAGCGAGGAAAATAACAAAACATGTCTTCCAATGAGTAATGAAGAACGAGGAACCCTTATGTGGGACCTGCTCTCCTAAATAACAAACACTTGAAAATTATTTTACAATACAAATATGGTCATATAGCAAGGAAAATATACAAGTACAATAGCCAACGAATTTTTTCTACAATATAATAAAAAGATTACTTTTTTCGATTGCTCATGACATTTCTTTTTAATATTGTGTAGAAAATAAACTCATGAAAAATTTATAAATATTCATTCACCTTGTTTCTTCTCCAAAATTGAAAGCAACCTCATAACAAACACAATACAAATGATGGAGATGGAAGACTTGTTCCTTCAAATTACCATTTTACAAAATTAGATTAAAATAGAAACCACAAATCCAAAAACCTCAATTCACGGTAGATGACGCCATCATGGATGAACCTCATTCACAAGCAGGCAAAAGACACTACAATGTACAATAGTCCAAAATTCATGGAAATAATGCAAGTCTACTTTGTATTGAATTTAATATGACATGATATCTTATATGGACCAAAATGCATGAAAGAATCTTAGAATAAAGTCTTGTGGATCCCAATTCATGGAAATGATTTAACCCTAAAACCAGTAACAATCATCAAACTTTTACAAAAACCTAAATTAGATTCATACATGTCAAGAATATACTACCATTAGCCACAAATACAATGGATTTAGTTCCACCTTGCAAAAGGAGAGTCTTACAAATAAACAACAAAGAGAATGATATTCTATTTAAGAGACAAATATAATAGAGGGGTCGCGATAGCACTCATCCAACAAACACCAAAGCAAACACAGAGCGGCTAGTCTACAAAACTAACAAATCACCTTTAAAATCTCTTGCAAAACAATTGTCATAGTTCATGGGCCTTGATTCTTGTCCAGTCCACCTTTTATTTCTACAATTTTTTTAAAAATATGAATAGTTTAATGTAGAGACCCTTAAAATTATTATAAAAACCATTAAAAACCATGACATAAAATGATAAAAACCCTTATAAAATCCTTACCAAATCGGGAAACAAGCACGAGAAATCATTAAAAACCATAAAATAAAGTTAAAAATCAACAATTGATTCGCAAAGCCACGATGCGAGAGGAGCTTATGGAAAATCATGTTTAAAATATTTTAAATCACGTAACAAGAATGATACAACATTGTAAGGATATTAACAACTAGCCATTTTAAAATGGTGACAAAAAAGACAATTTGTATAGAAAAATATTATATTTTTTGAAAAAAATGATCATGAGAAACCGTATTATATTAAACAAAGAAAAATAACGATCAATACCCTAAACAAATGGAAATAGAAAAGCATTATTTCCATACAGCAAAGAAATTACATACCATCCTTCCAAAAACCCTATTTGCCACCGTGGCACTTGTCAATATTGCGGCGGAAATGCCACCATAGGAGGTGGTTGCTAGTAATATCCTTCTTATGGGTATCCTGCACGGAAAAATTAAATCACAAATTTCATAAGCACAAAACCCTTAATACTTAGGGTTTTAACAAAAAAAAACAAAACAATCTCTAAATTTTTAGAGAACAACATATCACAACCAAGGGTTTTACGAAATTCAAACATACCTTGAGCAAGATATGGATAGGTGTGTTTCGGATCTAACATTGTTGTTAACACGGGCTTAGATCTACAACT
Source organism: Taxus wallichiana var. yunnanensis (assembly GCA_018340775.1). NCBI lineage: Eukaryota > Viridiplantae > Streptophyta > Pinopsida > Cupressales > Taxaceae > Taxus > Taxus wallichiana. The sequence goes on along the minus strand of CM031242.1, from coordinate 441,325,070 downwards.
TTAATGGCAAGCCACAAAACTTTGCGAAATTGAAATCGATTTATGATGACTTTGAACCTCTTTTATTTGTTTATGATGGGCATACAATTATGATTAATGATCCCTACAATGAGTACATTGTATGTCCACCACCTCCAATGACCTATTAATTATAGGGTTCATGTCTAAAAATATTAGTGGCATGCGAAAAATACATTTAAATTAACTAAATAAGAAATTTGAAATCGAGTTAATATAAATATTTATGCTTATGCACGTAAAAATCAGAATAATAATGTAGAATCCCATATTTAGCGGCGTAAGAGCTCCCATAAAGAAGAAATGGTGGAAGGGGACTTGAAAATATTTCCAATATTTCCATGACAATGTCGTGCTCTAACACAAATAAAACACCAAGCCCTAAAAACAACATGCAGAGCTCCCACAAGATAATGATCGAGCCCACAAAGGAAACATAGAGCTCCCACCCAGAAAGTGACCGAGCTACCAACATAAAATGTAAAGTTCTCGGGAGAAACACAAAGCTCCCACAACAAAACAAAGAAATCGTGCAATAGCAACATGAGGCTCAAAAGAAAGAAAGGCAAAAACAAATGAATAAATGCAAAGCTCCCACAAAGAAATGTAGAGTTTAGAGACAAAACAAAGCTTCCAAAATCCATGTCCGTAGAGCACTCGAGAGGGTCACGAGCTTCAACAAAAATAAATGGAGTTTGTTTAGAGTGCGAGGTTTTCTCATGACGGTGGCCTCATAAGCCTCAACTCCCAACAACCACACCAAAGTGGAAAGGCATTGAATGATTAGGGTTTCTATCCTTATGTCCACAATCCGTTTATGGATATGAAAACCATGGGCGCGAGAAATGTGGTTTGCCTAATCCGGATTGATGTAGATCCATTTTATTTCAATGTAAATACAACCAAATCATCCAAGCTGTCTATTTCTGCAAGGTGTCAAACTTCACAAGTCTCATCTCACTACAAGAATGCCTTCGGTGTAAAAATAGTTGATGTACAAGTAGAATTAGGGATTCACTTATGAAACGCTTGAGACCATCTAAATTTGGAGACAATTGTCGGTAAGAAGTGGTATTTAAAATAGGTTAAGTTTACAAGGTGGGTCTAATCATGAACTCACAAGTAAAACACACATAGTGACCATGTTTCTAATGGCTAATGAACTACTTAATATGAAATTTAATGATTACAAAAATAGTAACTCCCTATTCCTATATTTTTTGCAAGGAGTTGGTAAATTGATATCATTGTTCAACCGGCCTCAACACCTTACAATACCCATTAAAAATTCGGGATGTTAATAATAAAATTGATATCATTGTTCAAATGTTATCTCTCTAGTGGATACCATTTGTACTCTTTTGTTTGACACACATGTTCTTGCAAATATATAGAACCATGTGCAAGAAAATTTATTTCTATAATAAATCCATACTAAAATAAATTTTGAAATGTAAAAAGAAAATGTAAGAATGAATACATATGGCTATGTTATTTTTAGAAATTACTATATGATATCATGTCTCAAAGTACGTGTTGAATTTGAAATAGAATCTATCTCACTTCGATATCATGATATTTGTGTAATGCAAGAAAAGATTAGTTACGAAATGTGGGAAAATAAAAAACTTTCTCCTCTAATCTAATCTTCTCAAATAAAACCTCAGATAGAGCAATAGATGGAAATGAGAGATAATATAATACCTGCACTTACCTACAAGATTGCACAAATCCTCCTTTGATGTGGTGGATTTTCTCTTGGATTGCTTGATGGATGCTTTAGATTTTGGAGACACTTGGGCAACACCTTTCCCTTGATTACTTGATGATTGCTATGGATGAAGATCAAAGATTGGATGATGATAGATGAATGATGCTAGATTGTAGATGAATGATGGATTGATTGAGTGAATAAAAGAGTAGAGATTTTCTATGGATTTGAGATATTTTCCAAGATAGCTCTCATGGAGGAGGAGAGCTCAATTTATAGTTTGTGGGTGGAGGATTCAATGGCTAAGATGAAGCCATGTTGGATTTAGATCAAGGGTGGAGGATTCATGTGAGGATGGAGGATTCTATAGCTAAGATGAAACCATGTTGGATTTGGAGCAAGGGTGGAGAATGCATGTAAGGAATGGAGAATTCTATAATGGAGATTTTGGAATTCGAGAGAAGTGTCCATTGAATTTTTAATTCAATGGAGGGAGGGAGATATTTGAATTTTTAAATATGAAAGAGGGAAATTTAGAGAGGCTTCTAGAAATAGAAGCCTCTAGATTTAGAGGTGAGGATATGATTAAGATTAGAATTAGATAAATATGATTAGGGATGTGATTTGATGGAAAGGCTAAGCTGTAGGGATGTGTAGGGTAGGTGGTAGGTGAGATGTAAGAATATTAAATTCTTAGGAAATGTTAATGAAGAATTAAAATAGGATAATAGGATATAATAATAATGGATTAATGAGATTAATGATAAAATGGGATGTAATAATGGATTTAAAGGATTAATAATGAAATGATAAAGGGTAAATATGATAAAATGTAATAGTAATAATAATAATTAATCTTGTGATTAATTATTATATGGGTGATGGTGTTATTTGTAGGATAGATTAATCGTAATTAACCATGTCGACATTTTAGATGTCTACATTTTCCCCCTCTTTAAAGTGTTATTGTGGAGCAATGACAATTTAAAGAAAAGAAAAGAAGATGTTATGATGGTGATATGATACTCCCTCGAGGGGTTAGGCGAGGGAGGAACGAGGCGGATAACCATTCAAAAAGAGGAGAGGCCTAAGTTAGTAGATGAGAGGATTGAGGATGAGAAGATTAGAGGATTAGATGATGAGAAGATTAAGGATGAAGATGTAGGATGAGAGGATTAGAAGATGATTAGAAGATTAAATGATTAGAGTATTAGAGGACTAGAAGAGGACACGGATGATGAGAAGATTAGAGGGTTAGAGAATAGAAGAGAATATTAGAGGAATATGAGAGAGGATTAGAGGAGGAGAATATAGGAGAATAGAGAGGATTAGAGGAGAGAAGGGACGATGAGAATTGGAGGATTAGAAGAAAAGGATTAGAGGATGAGAATATTTGAGGATTCAAAGTATTATGATTATTATAAGATTAGAATATTTGAGGATTTAGAGGATGATGATATATTGGATTAGAGGATTTAAATTAGAGGATGCCCAGTCAAGAGGGTAGATGTTGAGGATCTTGGATTATATGATGCCCCCAAGGAGTTGAGATTGGAAGATTTAGATTTGATTATGTTGGATTTAAGGATGTTGGATTGGAGGATGTTGGATTTGAGGATTGATTGGATATTTGGATATGGAGGATTAGAATATTGGGCATGTTTGGATGAGAGGATAAGGATTGATTTTGGATCGATTTGGATGAGAGGAAAAGATTGGGATGATGATAGGGCTATGATATGATGATAGAAGGGTATGCTACCATAAAGTGCCCACTATTATCATAATTAGTAGTTGTGATTAATGGTGTGTCATAAAGCAAGATACACCAAGGTATAAAGACCATGATGACTGAATTGCCAAATGCCCATGTCCTCATATCATTAGAAAAACTATTATTAAATATAATTGTCATATCATTAGACCGTGCACAAGAAAAAGAAATAAAGTGACCTCATATCATAGACCTAAATGTAAATGCAAAAATCAATCAAACACACACAAGAAAAACACACACAATGTATTTTTGTATTTTTTTTATGAATGTTTTGATCTTTGAGATGTTTGGATTTTTTGATATTTTGATTTTTTGATGTTGGATTTTGGATGTTTGGATTTTTAGAGTTTCAGATTCTTGGATTTTTTGATTTTTGGATTTTGGATTTTGGATGTTGGATTTAGGGATTTGGATGGGTGATGGGGGATGGGAGGTGGGATGTGATTTTCTTCTATAAGTCCCAAAGTGTGTTTGGGTAGAATGAGGAAATTGGATAGGTTGGATAGGATAAGGATAGGATGAGGATATGATGAGGATTGTTTAATGTTAGATAGGGATTGGTTAATAGGTTAGGATTAGATGGGATGTGAGATGAGAGATAGATAGGATGAGGGATGTGGTATAGGATAAGATGGGGGATACGAAAGCTGATATTATGTCCCCAAGTTAAGGGATAGATTGTGTGTGCCCCCAAGTGAAAATTAGGGTGGCCTATGTGGATAAATGGATGGGTTTGATTTTCCCCCAAGTGTAGGATAATATGAGAAGTGAGAGGTATCTAAAAGGGATGATGCCCTCGGTGGATGATAGTAAGGTTTCCCCCAATCATGATGATGAAGGTCAAAAAGGGACATGAGGAGGATTAGATGAAAATGAAAGGATCATCATTTTCTCACAAATTTTGATCCTTAGGAAAAAATATGTGGATGTGTTGGATGGAAGGAAGATGAAATTAGTACTGAAAAAGATGAGCCTAACGAAACATGTTGTAAGGTAAGAGTTGGACTAAAACAAAAGTGTGACCAATGTCCAAACAATACGTGGCAACATGAAAGCCCTATGTCTCTTAAATATTGAAGTGTGTGTGATTATGATGGATAATTCTTTGCTTGAAGTGAAGACTTAATGGGTAGTATGCAAAGAAAAACTAGCCAATGTATAGGGGGTGATTAAGTAAAGTAGGTTGATTAGAAGATGAGCGGAAGGCTAAGCTATGCATTACTCCACTACTAGCTAGGCATCCATAGCCTCGAAAAAGATACATATGATTCTTGTCACAACATTTCTCTACTACCAGCCAAGAGTCCATAGCCCTGGTAGAGTTGCTAGAAACACCCCTAGAGAGAGTCTTGAGGTGGATTTTATTGGATATTTTTAATTTTGATATAAGTTTTTGCTTTTGTATATTTTTGGATTTTTTTTGCATAAAGAGATTCCACTCTCTTGAAAACTCTCAAGGGGTTAAGAATATCTAGTGGCTTGATGGGGGATGTAGATGAGTGTAGTGATGAAATTTTATAGAGTTTCAAAAGATGCACCCTAGGGTCTTCACCACAAGTTGATTAAGTGTGTTAAAGTGTGTGGATCTCTAAGAGGACAATGGTGCTAGAATGTTGGAGATAATGAGAGACCAAGGTCACACTTTGCTTGTAGTAGGTACTATTGTCTAGCAACATGGGTGAGAAAGCTGATCATGTGTTCAAATGAATGGATTGGAAAAGGATATAAATGGATGTGATAATAATAATGGATGAGATGCAAAGGGATTTGGATATTGTATGGGAGGAGGATGAGTGGGAAGGAAATAAAATCCATGTACAGACGAAAAATTACATGCTCAATCAATTTTTTGATGTTTGGTATTTGTAGAGGGCTTAAAAGATTTATGATTGGGTTGAGTGGTTGGGATGGTAGGATCAATAAGAGGAGTAGTAGAGATGGGTGGTGATGGAGTGGTTTGGAGGGTTTGTTGTTAATGTTAGGTTTTTACCTAAGCCTAAACAAATTGGATTTTTAGGGATGGAGATGGGTTCGTGAATGCTTTGTTTATGGATGCCTAAGCCTTTTCCTCGATGTTTCATTTTAACGAACATATTTTTGGCTTAGGGTATGAATTGGATGGGGTGGATGATGCCATATGGTCATCATGAGACTAGGGGTTGTAATTTTATCATCTGCTAAGAGGTCAAACTTAACAAAGGATGGGGATGATATTTGTTTTGATTTTGGTTGGTGATGGATGTTTGGATGTATGATGGGATTTGGATGGCTAACGATGTTTGGATGTCGAGTGGGGTTTGGATGGTGGTCAATGGTTAGAGATAGGATTGGGATGGAAAGGTGGTGGATAGAGAGGTACAAAGATAAGAATTTCTTAGTTAATGATATGTTGGGCATAAGACCTAAATTGCATGCAACGATTGGTCGAATGTCCATGGGTGTGATGGAAGTCAAAAATTAGTGTTCCCAATACTAAGATAGTTTGGGAAGGTTTTAATTGTGTGATTTTATTGGAGGATGGATCATCATATTGAAGGTTTTAGACAATGAAAGATGGTTGTCAAGGATTCTCCTAAAGGAGTGAAGTGGTTTAGGTTAAATGGTTTTGGGGAGTATGGAGTAAAGGTTCATGATTGGGTGGATTATGAGATGTTTTGGTTATTTTGGATTTATGAGTTGGATTAGATTTTTGTGGCTTAGAAGAGGAAGGGAATGGATTAGGCCTAGGGGCTGAAGTGGATGGTTTGGGTGTGGAGCCCAAATCAGATTTGGTTGATTTTGGATTGGTTGGAGTATGTGGTTTTGAGATACATGGTGTTGGCTTAGGATTATATTTTTGTATTAGTAGATGCAGATAAAGGGGGTGGGGTAGATTTGGATGAAGGGGATTGTGGTGTAGGAACTGAATTAACTTTGGTCAAGTTATGGAATGAAGTAGATGGTGGTGGAGTAGGAGTTATATTGGATTGGGTAGGAGATGGGATGGGGAGAGGATTGGTATTAGATTTGTTAGGTTTAGGAGTTGATGACTTGCGTATCACGTTAGATGTTTTAGGAATGGGGATGGTGGATTTGAAATAAGATTATAGGATAGGATAGTGTCGGGTTTAGGTGATGAAGGGGGTGATCTAGGATTTATTGTGGATGAAGAGGATTGGGGTGGCATAGGAGCCACATTAGATGGTTTAGGATTGGGGGTGGAAGAGGATGAGGGTGACTTAGGAGTCATAGTGGATGAGATAGTTTTGATAGGATTGGGTGTAGGTGATGGAGGGGATGAAATAGTCTTGGGGATAAATTTGATGGTGGATTAGGGATTGTGGGACAATCTAGGAGAAATTTGGTAGGATTGGATTGGGATGATAAAGATGATGAGGATGGAGGAATAAGATGGGATGTGGGAGATAATAATGTTGGGGTAAGTGAGTGGGTATGTGAATGAAACTCGATGATAGGTTTGACGATGATTAGATTTAGGAGTTGAGGTTTTGGATGATGGTGGATTATTCACATGAGTTTTGATGGAAGGAAGGTGTAGGTTATAATTATTGATAGGGGATTTGGAGGTTGGGGTTTGGGGCGGTTGTGTGGGTTTGGGCTTGGTGACTAGATTAACAAAGACATAAAGGGGGTCCTCTTGGTCTAGGTCAAAGTTAGTGAGGTGGTCAAAGTCAAGGTCAATGGCTTGTGGGGATAGTGATTTATGTTGTTTGGGTCAAGGTGTGGATTGAGATGATTTGGGTTCCTCAAGGAGGAAGTCAATGGGGTGAGTGGTAGGGATTTTAGGAAGGGAAGATTGTGGATGTGTTTGGTTAGGAGGTAATTGGTTGATTAAAGATTGAAGATCAAATATTTTTTCATTTAATCATTAGATGCTTTTAAGGATGTGTTATCCAATTTTCCCCCTAGGTAAAATTAGACAAACATGACCTCACATAGAGAAAATAGAGGGATTGATTCAGTCATGATAGCTTGCATTTCAGGTTTGAGTTGAGCGATTTGAAGTGACATGGAAGCATTCAGATTCGGTAGGAAAAAACTCCAAAATGGCAAGCTCAAAAGGTATGAAGGACATAAAAGTCTGAAGCTTGAAATTCAGACTTCAGACATTTGGGCATTTGGAGTTGGCAGTGAGGTTGAGCGATGACAAGTGCCATTGTGGGGAGGAAACTAGAAGTCTCGAAACACTGAGTGCAAATTAGGACTTGAGGATTTGGATTGTTGCTGCAAGGGAATTTTTTGGGTGGATAAATTTGTCAATTCCTTGCCAACACTCTAGGAATCTAAGTCCCTATACTTAATTGGTGTAGTTGTTGTGTATGCATGCACGAGAAAGTTTGGATTTCGTGGTGTGTACTTTCGGCCGAGGATCTAACAGAGCACTCCACGACCCCTGCAGAAAATGCTTGAAGTTATCTGTAAGGGTGGAAATTTTCTATGAAGGTGGGAAATGGAGTGAGAAAAGAGGTAGGAGAACTAATGTTGTAGGTAGAAAATCGATTCTTGCACACATTAGTTATAAACTTTAACACATGCATTTATGCGAAGAAAAAACTATGCAAATGGCAACAGGATGAGATAAGATTGTGAACTCAAAGTTTCTAAAATCTCCTCATCAAAAAGGCTACAAAATCATTCTTCTTGTATTGATGCTTAAAAAAGTTGTACATAATGTGAGAAAGTAAGAAATTTGAGAATGGAGGGAAGTAGAAGAAAATGGCTCTCCTTTGCTTTCTCTAAGTACAATGCACTTGTGATTTTACAAGATGAATTGCCAACCCCTTACAATGGCTCGAAGAAGCCATTAAATATCTTGTAAGAAACGTTTTACAATCTTTTCAATCCTTGGCGTCCATTCATATTCTTGATTCGCGAAGAAATGCCAATGACAAGAAAAACCATACTTTCCATAAAGCAACCATTACACTCATTTTGTAACTTTGAATTTGAATAATTCATCTTGCCTTTGAAATTTTAAACCGAGTTGTCCACCTAGGATAAATTTCTTGGGGTGGGCGTGAAGGATGCCTTTTGCATTTTGTGACTTTTGGAGAAATGGTGTTTTGGAACATTTTGGCCCGCTCTCCCACTTTTGATATGGTTTTGACACGTGGCCTTACTTGAGTGGAGACAAAATTGCGGGTCACTTTTATAATTTTACCTTTTTTCAATGCAGATCAAAAACACAAATTACTCTGCCGACCCACCTCCTTGCTTTGACCTTTTGACGTGGGCTTAATATTTGACTTTTTACCAAGCGTGGGCGGGGTTGCAGTCACTTTTTAACTTTAAGCCCCTTTAATGAAAAAGGCTCAAAACCTCAAAGTTCTTCGACCGACCCACTTCCCTACTTTGACTTTCAATGCGGGCTCAACATTTGAATTTTTCCTCATAGCATGATCGGAGCTGCGGGTCACTTTATGACTTTTAGCCCTTTTTACAAAAAGGCTCAAAAATGCAAATTGCTCCGTTGGCCTGCCTCCAATTAGATATGTCCACGTACCCATGGATAATGGGGCCAAAATTTGATGGGAAATAAAATCCCGTCATTCACGACTATGGAAAAAATGCGAGAAGAAGAAAACTCCACCATTTCACGCCTGATTTTCAAATTTCTTTCGCGAACCAAGGGATTGAAAACAATACAAGGTTTGATAATCCATGGCCATAGAAAGATTGAAAATTTCATTAAAATGAGGACAACAATAAAATTTCACGCATCCAGATAGGAAAATGGAAAATTTATCAAAACGTGCAGACTAAAGAGTTTAAAAACTTCAAAGCATGAATTTCTCTATCTTTTCATACTTCCAACTTTACTTGAACACTTCTAGAGGGTGCGAGCTCAAAATTTTGAATTTGACTTAAAAAATGAGGGGGTATTTTGAGGGTGACAATAATTGGCTCTATCTTGGGGGCATGACATGGACTGAGCATAGTGAAGACATGACATGGGAATCAGAATCTCAATCTCTAGACCCTATAATTCATTGACCTAGTGCCTTATCCATTGGGCCTTGTAGAGTCATGTACAACCTATAACAAGAGAGAAAGAATAAGGAAACACACATGCACATGAAAAGGATGAAAAGGAAACACACAACACACAACAGGAAGGGAAACACACCTAGAAATCACCTATGGTACAAGGCGGGGGACAACCTGCTTTCACTGATGATACAATTTCAAGTATTTCCCACTCCAAGGAAATTCCAATGGTGTTCCATCCAAATATGAGAGAAGAAAAGTGTTCTCGCCAAAAGATTCATGAATTTGGAATGGGTCGAGCCATAATGAATCAAAATTTCCATGGCTTCCTTTTGGTTCTCTTCTCTTGTCCCATAACAGGATGAAGTCTCCAACTTTGAATTCTCTTGCCTTGGCCTTCTTATCAAAAATCTTCTTTACTTTCAATTGGTGCTCCTTAATGTGATCCACCACTTGGAGTCTATTTTCTTCTAGCTTCTCAAGAAAGAGGATCCTCTTGTTAATGGAATCCTTATACTGACCATCTTCTATTGCCTATAGTAGCTTGAGAGTTGACATCTTGATCATGAGAGGAATTTATGCTTCAACTCCATACAACAGTTGGAATGGTGACATACCTATTTCCTTCTTGGGAGTGATCATATCTTCCCACAATGTGTCGTATAACCTTTTGTGCCAATTCCTTTGATTCTCGTTTACAAGCTTGTGGAAAATGGTCACAATGTTCTTGTTGCTTGATTCAACCTGTCTGTTTCCTTGTGGATAGTAGTCAGAAGAATGAGATAGGGAGATTCCGTAGCTATAGCAAAACTCGGTCAGATCTCTTGAAGAGAAATAGGTAGCATTATCTGCTACAATATTCTGTGGTACTCCAAAATGGACTATGATATTCTCCTTGATGAAGTTGCATATTGTTTCAGTGTTGGCTTGTTTGGCTGGAATGGCTTCCACCCATTTGGTGAAGTAGTCTGTTGCTGTGAGTACATAGGTGTGCCCATGCTTGAGTGAGGGTTCAGAACACCAATGAAGTCCAGCCCCCACTGTTGAAATGGTTCTTCAATAACCACAGGCCTGAGTGGTAATGCAATGATTTGTGGTCTTCCAATGAACTATTGGCATGCTTTGCATTTAGAAACCCAATCTTGAGTGTCTGCAAAGATGGCGGGCTAATAATAGCTTCCTCGAGAGGATCTTGTGTGCAAAGTGACCATTTCAAAAATGTCCACCACATGCTTGGTCATGGTATGCTTTAAGCAAATTATATACGCACCTAAGGAAACAACCATCCAGGCCTCTTTTATAAAGCGCATGATTCTAGATTAAAAATTTAGCTGCCTTCAACTTGAGTGTTCTCCTTTGCTTGTAATCAAGATGGGGAGGGAATTCTCCATAAGTCAGGTAATAGGCAATATCAACATACCACTCATTAGTAGTGGTGACAAAGAGAACTTGTGGGTTGTCTTCTGAACAAGTTGAGAAAGCACAATTTTCTTCACCATGTTGAACTTTGAGTGTTTCATCTTCAACAATCAACTTGCACAAGCCATTTCCCCTTACCAGATTGGAGGGTCAAATATCCAAGTCATATTCTTGAGTATTTGCAATCCAATTTCCTCTTTAGCTCTAGGATCCTGCTATGTTAAGATAAACTTGATTGCACTATCTGGGGACCATCACCACCATATGGGAATTGAGGATGTAAAACATGAAGTTTTTTACAGCCTTGACCACTACATAGGCATGCTTCTCCAATTGGATGTATTTTAGCTCATGATTTTTCAAAGGACAACTCATGAAAGTAATAGGTGTTTCCACACCTTCATAATTTTTTTGAATGAGAACGGCAGAGAGTGTATGCTCTGATGCATAACAATACATGATGAATTCTTTGTTAAAATCTGGAGATACAAGAGTCGGATCCTTGGTAATGGATTTCTTGATCTCTTTGAATGTTTCCTTCCCTTCATTGCTCCATTTTAACTTTGCTTGTGGTTTCATCATGGAAGTGATGTGCTTTTTCAACTTAGCAAACTCAGGAACAAAATGATGAAGAAAGTTCACCTTTCCGAAGAATGAATGAACTCCTTTCTTGCTTATGAGCAGGGATAGTGCTTGAATGGATCTAATCCTCTTAGGATCAATGTGTGATCCATGTTTGTTCACAATGTGCCCCAATAAATTACCTTCTGTGACTCCAAAAATGCACTTTTTTGGATTTAGTGATATGCCATGTTTCCTACACCTTGCAAATACTTATTCCAAGTGATAGATATGATCTCCCCTCTTCTTTGAAAATATTGTGAGATCATCAAGATATATGACAATGCAATGCTTCAGATATTTGAAGGCCAAATCCATCACCCTTTGGAATGTAGCTCCTGCATTGATTAGGCCAAAAGGCATTCTGCTGTAGGTAAAAGTGCCCCAAGGTGTTGTAAAGGCTATCTTGGTGTGGTCCTCCTCTACCACTTTGATTTGATTATATCTTGAGAATCCATCAAGTAATGAAAGCATTTTAGATCCAAAGGATCACACGAGGATATGGTCCATGATATGAAGAGGATAATTTTCATTTAGTGATGCTTGGTTCAGGTTGTGAAAATCTACACATATCCTTATTTCACCATTCTTCTTCCGCACTGGCACAATGTTAGCCACCCACGTTGAATGGTGGATGGGAAAGATGATCCTTGCATTAAGCATCTTTGTTATCTCCTCCTTGATGGTATTAGCAATCTTTGGGTTATACGGCCTTTGTTTTACTGCTGAAGGGCTTAACACCCTACTTCAAAGGAATTGAGTGATGCATTTCCTTTGGCTGGAAGGATTTGAGTTCATCATAAGAGTAGGCCAAGACATTTGAGTATTTCTTGAGTAATGCAAAAAATCTTATTTTTTTATTCAGGAGAGAAACTTTTTCCAATATTGACCATCCTTAGTTCCTCCGGGGAACCAATGTTTTCTTTATCAAAATCAGTGGGCACCGAGAAGATCGCTTTTCTTTCTCTTGAACGAATCTATCATATTTGTCAAAGAGGTCTTCTAAAGAGACTAGGCCTTTAGGAATTTTGTTCCCTTTTAATTAGATTACTCCTTGTCATCAATCCCTTTAATTCCTTCTTTCCCTTCTTTGGGGACTCCTTCTCAGTGTGGATTTTCACCTCCTTCGAAGAAGAGATTATTGAAATTATCCCTTTTCTCTAAAAGGATAGAATTTGGTTATCATCATTGAAGACTTGCCAATGATTTGCATTATCTGGTACACTAGGCTTGAATACCATTTCAATGGTCACTTTGTCTTTACCAAACAAAGGATGAGGTGTCACTAGGGAAGCTGACGCTGCAAGAGAATCAACCTTTTCCATTTCAATGGTCACTTTTTCTTTACCAAACAAAGGATGAGGTGTCACTAGGGAAGCTGACACTGCAAGAGAATTAGCCTTTTCATTTTGTTCCCTTGGAATAGCTTCAATGGAAAATGCATCAAAAGATTCAATGCAGTCCCACACTTTGTTTCTGTAATGCTAGAGTCTTGGATTCTTCACCTAATATTGTTGGTGGACCTGTTTTACTACAACCTCTGCATCACCTTGGCATCTCATTTTCTTGATTCCCATGTCCTCTACTACACTCATGCCTAAGAGTAGTGCTTCATACTTTGTAGTGTTATTTGTATTATCAAATTGTAGCTTATAGGAAAATGGGTACAACTCATTGGAAGGAGAGTATAATACTACACCAGCTCCGAGCCTGCACTGGAATGACTACCATAAAATTCCATTTTCTAACTTTGATCTTCCTCTTCCTCCATGAGAAGTGGTGAGTTCTCCTCTTTTTTGATGTGAGGAAGTAGTTTCCTAGCCCGCAATCTTGAAAGAGAATGTTAGCTTTCGGATCATCAGACTTTTCATACTGTGAACTTCATCTTTCTTATTAGTAGAAACTTCTTCATCTCACCTTTTACTGGGATATTTGCAGATGACCAATCCATTTTTATCTCTCCACCTAGGTCTCTGCAGAAACTCCTACTCAATAGCATACCAAAGGATGTTGGGATGTCTGCTACTAGTATGGTTAGGAGCACCTTCTTGTTTGGAAAATCAGCTAGTGCTACATGTGCATCTTTGATTCTTCCTACCAATGGCACTTGTTTGGATTCCATTAAGTAGCAGGTTCCATTTACCTGGGTCAAGGTGAGGCCTAGATCATTTGCAACTTTGGCTAGCATCACATTATCTGAGGCTCTGGAATCTATGATACAATTATTTAGTTGGAAGCCTTTAATGAGGAGTGATAGGTAGAAAGGTTCAACCCTGTTGGTTTTGGAGGAAATGGGGGATAAGATGTTTTAGGAAGGTGGTGTGGGAAATAATCCTTTAGAATTAGGACACGAGGATACGGGGTTACCACCACGAACCGCATTAATGAAATTGTCAAGGGCAGGTGTGTTTGTAGGTATTCTATTTCTGAGAGTTGGACTTTGGTTTTGCTTGCGTGTTCCACAAAGTCAAATGGGGTTATGATGAGTGAGGAAGAGGTTCCGGAAATGGAGGAAAATTTACATGGTAGAGGCTTTGTTACTTTGGGTGTTGAATTATCCTTTCGGGTGTAGCAATTGGCTTTGAAGGGGGTGAGGGTGTAGCTTTTGATTTAACCTTAGATGCTTTTGTAGGAATAACATTTAAAGGAGAATTGTTCTTAGTAACGTTTGAGTGGGAGAAGAATTAGATGACTTACATGGCATAATAAAGCATGATCCCCGATAACCAAGTGAGTTTGGTTTTTATTTGGATGACTCCATAAAAGGTGGTAATGATGATCCTCTGTTGATGATTTTATTTTGTGGGAAATATGGGGAGCATCTTCTTTATTCTTCTTATCCTTTACCACAACCATTGAGGATGAAGCACCTTTCTTGGATTGTGCACGAGTGAAAACAACACATGAGAAACTTGGAGCTTCTTCATCATCAATGTACTCAATTAGGCCATTGTGCATATCAACTTCCTCGACCTCAAGATAGTTTTCATAGTCTTCCATATTTTCTTCTTCAGTTTCATCAATTTCTTCTTCCTCCTCCGACTCTTTGGTGTCACAGATGGCATTGACTAGTGGTGCTTCAAGAGAAAGCCGGCGAGGAGGTGGAGAAATCCTTGGCCTATCTGGAGGGTTTGGTTTCCTTGAAGCATTCGCATTGTGATCTAAGATAGCTGCTTCTTCAAGGCAACCAAGTCATTTGCCATTTTTTGGAACATCGGTCTGTGGTGACAGAGTTTGAATTTTGACCCTTTTTCTTTCCATTGGGGCCTTTCACCTTTCCAGACAAGATTAGATCATCATCGGTTTCTATTGCATGGTCTTGAGCTTCCCTTAATGTTCTTGGTTGGGTTCTTCTAAGGAAGAAACCTACTTTTAATGGCAAGGCATTGATGAAGAATCTCTTCAAATTATTTTCAGGAGGCACCACATCTTCAGGGATTCTTCTTATCACTCTGTTATATCTTGCTACGAAGTCCCTCATTGACTCGGAGGTTTCTTTCTTCATTTGTACCAATTAGACTAGAAGATCCTGACAATCTTCTGTGCTCTTGAACCTGTGTTTGAATGCGCTTCTTATATCCTCCCAATAGGTGAAAAACATCGGTAGTCACATGTAGAACCATTCGGTAAATTTCTCTTGAAGTGACTTCATAAAGAGTTAGACTGACACATCTTCATCCTCAACACCCAACACACTGCAAGCAGTGATAAATGCTACTACATGATCTTTAGGGAGTTGAGCACCATCCCCTCGAATTTTTGAGAAGTTTTTCTCGAGCCTCTCAGTAGTTCATGGAGTGCTTGAGTAAAAGAGCCAATGGACTGATGTTTCCTCCCCATGGTACATTAGGCCTACAAGCCTCATGATCACATTCATGCTCACGATCATGATCCCCCATTCTATTTATGTTTCTAGCTTCCAACCTTGCTAAGGTTGCGGCTTCTATTATTACTCTTTCGTTTGCCTCGGCTTGAAGTCTCTCGATTTCTTTAAGTTGAGATCTTATTTATTTATCGACTCTTTCCTCTCTTTCTCTAGCTTCTTCTTCGGTCTTCACATCAGTGAAGTATACAAGGTTCTCGTTGATGTATGAAAATTCACCATCTAAAGGATTGGCAACACTTAGGTTCCCAATGTGACTGGTTGCTTGAAAAGGAAGCCTCTGGATTCCGATTAGCTCTTATCTCCTTTGAAGTTCCTAAAAATGGGATCGGTTTGTCCTCGTCTCTGTTTTTGGGTGAATCTTCTATCCATGACTTGAAAATCTATGCTCTTGTTTGTGGTTCTAGAATTTGTCTTTGCCTCTCCAATTCAAAGCAGCACATTCTTCTTCAAGGTCTAGAATTATCGTGGCAATGAAGTCGTGATTGACAGTTTGTCTATTATGCTAGATAACTTCCCTCAAATTTGAAGCAACATCTTCTTGAATATGGAAGAGAAATTTAGGTCTTTCAACAGGAGGGTTTCCTGGAATAGCCATTATTTGACTCCATGTGGCTCATATAGCCATTCAAATTCTAGAAATTTTCTCTTTTTTGAATTTTGAATTTTCTGACCTTGCGATTACATTCAGTGCGATTTCTAAATCACTGATGGTGGGAACCAAAAACTGTTGGCGAGGAATTTTTGGGTGGAAAAATTTGTGAATTCCTTGCCAACGCTCTAGGAATCTAAGTCCCTCTACTTAATTGGTGCAATTGCTGTGTATGTATGCATGAGAAAGTGTGGATTTCTATGGTGGCCTTTCAGCTGGGGATCCAACAGGGGCACTCCACTGACCCTGTGGAAAATGCTTGCAGTTATCTGCAAGGGGGAAATTTGCTATGAAGGTGGGAAAGGGAGTGAGAAAAGAGGTAGGAGAACTAATGTTACAGGTAGAAAATCAGATTCTTGCACATTAGTTAGAAACTTTAACACATGCATTTATGAGAAGAAATAACCTATGCAAATGGCAACAAGATGAGATAATATTAGGAACTCAAAGTTTCTAAAATCTCCTCATTAAAAAGGCTACAAAATCCTTCTTCTTGTACTGATGCTTAAACATAAGTTGTACATAATGTGGGAATGGACGAAATTTGAGAATGGAGGAAGTAGAAGAAAATGGCTATCTCCTTTGATTTCACTAAGTACAATGCACTCGTGAGTTTAAAAGATCAATTTCCAACCCCTTACAATGGCATGAAGAAGCCAATAAATATCTTACAAGAAAGCAGCTTATAACTTCTTCTTTGTTAGAAAGCAGATTTACAATATTTTCAATCCTCCACGTCCGTTTAGATTCTTGATTTGCGAAGAAATGCCATTGGTGAGAAAAACTAGACTTTCCATAATGCATCTGTTACACTCGTTTTGTAACTTTGAATTTGAACCATTCATCTTTCCTTTGAAATTTTAAACCGAGTCGCCCACGTGGGAGAAATTTCTTGGGGTAGACGTGGAGGATTCCTTTTACATTTTGTGACTTTTGGAGAAATGGCGTTTTGGAACATTTTGGCCTGCTCTCCCACTTTTGATATGGTTTTGACACATGGCCTTACTTGAGTGGAGATAGAATTGCAGGTCACTTTTATAATTTTACATTTTTTCAATGCGGGCTCAAAAACACAAATTGCTCTATCGACCCGCCTCCCTGCTTTGACCTTTTGACACGGGCTTAATATTTGACTTTTTACCAGGTGTGGGTGGGGTTGTGGGTCACTTTTTAACTTTAAGCCCCTTTAATGAAAAAGGATCAAAACCTCAAAGTTCTCTGCCGACCCACTTCCCTGCTTTGACTTTCAATGCGAGCTCAACATTTGAATTTTTCCTCATAGCATGATCGAGTCTGGGTCACTTTATGACTTTTAGCCCTTTTTACAAAAAGGCTCAAAAATGTAAATTGCTCTTGCCAACCTACCTCTAATTAGATATGTCCATGTACCCATGGATAATGGGGCCAAAATTTGATGAGGAATAAAACTCCTGTCATTCACGACTATGGAAAAAATGCAGAGAAGAAGAAAACTCCACCATTTCATGCCCGATTTTCAAATTTCTTTCGCGAACCAAGGGATTGAAAACAATACAAGTTTCAATGATCCATGGCCATAGAAAGATTGACAATTTCATTCAAATGAGGATAATAATAAAATTTTCACGTGTTCAGACAGGAAAATGGAAAATTTATCAAAACATGCAGACTGGAGAGTTTAAACAACTTCAAAGCATGAATTTCTCTATCTTTTCAGACTTCCAAATTTACTTGAACACTTTTAGAGGGTGTGAGCTCAAAATTTTTGAATTTTAATTAAAAAATGAGGGGAGATTTTGAGGGCGACAATAGGGATTTCAGAGAAGTGCGTCACCTAGACAGATGAACAGTAATCTGAATCCCAAAACTTGAACCCTCAAAATCCTGAAACCTAAACCCCCAAAATCCTGAATTCCAAACCCCAAAACCTTGAACTCCCAAAATCCTGAACTCCTAAAATCCCGAAACTCAAACTCTCGAAACCTCGAAACCCAAACCCTTGAAAACACAAAGTTCCAAAACCCAAAGTCTGAATTTTAGACTTTGGGATTTCGACATTTCAAACCATTGAAGCTCGAGTGCCATGCAACATGATTTCAGAGTTTGAACTCAAAAGTTTTAATTTCATACTTTGGGGTTTTGGCATTTCAGAACTCTCAAGCCAGCTTTCCAGATGAATAGTGACGATGATCTTTGAAGTCGAAATACCCAAGTTCCAAATCCCGAATGCCCAAAATTTTAAATTTCGGAGGGTGTGATGCAAGGTCAAAGTCTAAAAAAGTAGATCAACATGTCACATTTATTACAATATAGCACCCTCATCTTCAGATGACCATGAATTTTGACTGGGAGCTTAGATTTGCACAAAATAGGACTTTTTGGAAAGCTCTCAGTGTCCTCTACAAAATAATAACTAGATTTCTTAATTTTAATAAAGTTAAATATTTCAAAATGAGGAAATACAATCCACCATTTTAGAGGAGTGGTTCCAAATTTATCACCTACCCAAAATGATGAGGTATGGGATCTTTTTCTTTCACAAAAAGTAAGGTATAATGGAGTATGGGATTTGCAGACTTTCCCATCACTCTTATAAGGACAATGATGGATTTTGCAGGAGATTGGAGTGCATTTTCAGATTTTCTTCCCTCTCTCTCCTCATTTCTTCCTCTATAAAATGTAAGGGGTTTGCATGTGCAAAGGGTTGATGATTTTTCTCCCATGCAACCCCTATTTTGTTGGGGCTTTAGGCCTTCCTCTAAACTCTATAATGGCTTCATGCCTCTCTCCCACATGCAATGTACTGTGTATATTTCATGAGAAATAAAAATTATGTTTTATGTTAGTTATTTTAACCTTTGCATGATTTTTGTGTCTCTCTTACCTCTCATTAAAGTCGGGTATTCTGTGTATATTTCATGTTCATTTTCGAGTTTGGTGTATTGTGCTTACATGAATGAAGATTGTTTGCATTTCAGGATTGTGTTGCAGTGGTCCAGCCTCCCCTTAGTGCATTGGTGTGATTTTGGGTTTGTGTTGCATCTGTCCAACCTCCCTAGGGTTCACCCTTTCTCCATTTTTAGGGTTGGGAAGAGTTATTAGCACTCATTTCTTAGTGTATCACCACTCTTAGTGTAGGTTTTCATTCCATGTATCATTCTATCCCTTTCCCTAGGAATCATTAGATTAGGGTTACTCAAGTGGTTTGCTGTATTAGGAGTAGTTAGTGGTAGGTAGGTTAGGAGAAGGAAATTACCTTCTCGAAAGAGCTATCCCATTTCTTAATGTCCCACACTCAAAATAGCTCCATGTTATGTAATCATTTGAATACCCCATCTCAAATTAGGAAATTCAGGGGGTGTTGTGATTTCGACATAATAGGATGTTAGGATGAAAGTCCATGGTTGGATAAGATGTGTGGGTGATCAAATTTGGATAAGGATTATGGATTAAGGATGGTGATAGGATTAGGATTGGGATCATGTGATTAAGGATGAATGATTATGATAATGTTTGATTAATTGAAATTTTAATGTGGTAAGATGGTTAGGGGTATTCACAAGCACAAACATACAACACACACCCTAACTAGTCAAGTGGGTTTGTAATCAAGCTATAGCCCAATTTCAATACCACACATTGATAGTGGTGTCACAAATGGCTCTCCACCTATGTTTCAATGTCGGGTTCGATAACAATTGATCTTGGGAAGTGTAGCCTCTTTGCACTATAGCTTAATATGCAGCCAAGAGGTTTCCTAGTTTAGGATGCACGAGCTCACTAGGGGAGTCCTCGATATACCTTATGGTACATGGGGTCTAAGTCTATGTTGCAAGGACGTTGTCTGAGGCTTGGGTATTGGGCCATGAAATCCCCTCACTACACGCCACTCTTAAAACAAGCAAGTGTTTATCCAATAATGACATTTTTCCAAGAATTATATAATCCATCGGAACACGGGGTGTGTCTACATGTATGGAGATGAATCCCACAATTACGAGACCCCTAGGACTACGATAAGTGTGTAGATGTCACTTCCACGTCACATTACCCCCTAAAAATGAAAAAGGAGGAAATAATAATTGCTTTTATCCTCAAGATCGTCTCGAGGATGCGAGAGAGAGCACACATGGTGTCCTCTTTGGGTTAAAAAGAAACAACACAAATTACAAAAGGAAAATACACACAAAATGATAAAATATTAATAATAAAGTTTTTATGACGGGGTCATTGACAAGGGGACATGTAAAAAAAAGGGTTAGTAGTCTTTGTTAGAATTTAGAGGATTCTAATTATTATGAATTTAATCAACCAATGCATTTAAATATTAACATAAACCATAAAAATTAAATGTTAAATATTATATAATATAATAAATAAAATTACATAACATATTAATTAAGTAATACATACCAAAAGTAAGAACACAGTGACATAGTGTTTATAGTGGAAAACCCCAAATAGGGTAAAAACCACTGTGAAATAACCTTTTACTTTCCAAGAACCAAATTTACATCCAATAACTTTCACCTCCTCCTTTCAACCCTAATCACAAGGGTAAAATAATATTCACCTTTGATATTTCATTCGAACATATCAAATGAGGACCTAAAGTCTTTTTATATTAGGTGATTGGGTATGTCTCCCAACCCACCTTTTCAACCTTATCGATTGACACATATACCTAGGTTTATAATATTTAATATTATAAATATAATCATTTCATGATATTAAATATTTAACCAACAATATATACCTAGGTTAGCATATTTAATAATAGAAATATAAATATTTCATATTATTAAATATTAACCTATATATTAGTGATGGACCCATATACATTAAGGGTTAGCTAGACCACTTAATCATTATGTTCCAACACTCCCTTTTAATGTTAAGTGGGATAACATAACATATGCTAATAGATTACCTTTCCCGTGGTACACTACATGATTTACAATCCTTAAACCATAAAGGTTTTAGGCTAGCATATTAGTTGAAGGAATTATAACACCTTCATCATACTCAAGTTACCTTTTGGTACAAAAGGATTTGGAATCTAAAATATCATCCCATGATTAGTGACTAAGTATGATTTGTGAGTTTTACAATATTCTCACAGGTTCTCATAAAAGGTTATTGAACCCAAGCATATAGGAGCCTTTTTAACCAAGGACATCCTTAACAATATGCTTGTACTAGATGTTTACCAATAAAATCAATAGTACTAAAGAGTTTACTGAAGACCGCCTTTAAGATCTTTTTACACTTTTTTTAAAAAAGAAGCTGAGAGGTATACATGCCCGAAGGTATTTTTACACTTGCCCGAAGGTTTTTCACAAATTCCTGAAGGTCTTTTTACAAAAACCAAGTTCCATTAGGAGGTGAAATTGTTATGCACACTCCCCCTCAATGGTAACTCTGAAAATCCAAGTTTTTCATGAAAGTGACAAAACTTTGCAGCACTCGGGGCTTTGTGAAGATGTTAGCAACCTGTTCTTCAGTCGGCACGAATTTGAGATCTATCTTACCACTTAACACCTTCTCACAGATGAAGTGTATATGTATCTCAATGTGCTTCATCCTCTGATGTTGTACTGAATTATGTGTAAGAGCTATGGTGCTTTGGTTATTGAAGAACAAAGGAAAACTACGGATCCTTTATCTTTATCTTATTGAATAACCTCTTTCGCCATAAAGTCTCTTTTGCAGCTTCTATTACACTTCTATACTCAACTTCTATTGAAGAGATAAAAACAGTTGACTACTTTTTGCTGCACCAAATTTAAACATATAACTAGAAATAGATTTTCTATCCAATACATCACCAACATGATCAGAATCACAAAATCCATATAAGTCAGCATTTTCATTCTTAGTATAATACAAACCATAATTGATTGTTCCTTTCAATAATCTCTATAAGGTTCCTGCATAAACTTGGAAGCAATTCCTACTACATAGGAAATATCTGGTCTAGTTATAGTTAGATAAATCAAACTACCAACTAACTGCCTAAAAGTAGGATCATCTTTTTCACATGCAAAGCTTATGATCAATATTTAGTCCAACTTCCATTGAAGTATAAAATGGTTTACAATCAATCATAATAATTTTTTTCAATACATTGGTTGCATATTGTGTTTTGAAAAAATAACAATAGAATGAAATACGGTCATACAAAGAACATGATGTGAGAGATCTAACTCATTCATTTTGAAGTACTGTTTCAATTTCTGTTTAATCCTATGAATTAAAGCAGAATTGTCACCAGTCATAAGAAAAACATATATACATATAATGATAATATAAGAGCCTTCTTGCTTAATGAATATATTATTGTTAGAAGAATAATTAACAAAACCCAACAATTTAAAGAAGGAAACAATTTTCGCATACCAAGCTCTAAGAGCTTGTTTTAAACCATATAAAGATTTCTCAACTTACAAACATAGTTTTCTTTACTAGTTTCTTCAAATCCTTTAGGTTGAAACATGTAAAGTTATTCTTTTAAATTGTAATTAAAAAAATATTTTTCTTATCCATTTGGTGGATTTCCCACCAAATTGAGCAAAGCAATGCAAATAAGGCCATAACAAGTACTCATTTTAGCTACGGGAAAATGTCTCAACATAATCAAGACTAGGTTTCTGAGTGAAACCTCTAGCAACAAGTCTAGCTTTATGTTTTTCAATATTACCATCAACATTATATTTTACTTTGTATAACCACCTAGACCCTAGAATACTTCGCAACTCAAGTTATATAAGGTAATTAATCCATGATACATATGATGGATTCTGGTCATTTTCCCAAGGTTAATAGGATTTAAACTTTCTAACATAGATTGAGCCCAATTTAATTTCTTAACTAGGAAGATAAGAGTTTTAGAAACATATATAACATCAAAACATCATCATTTAGAAGTATCTAATGAAGTAACTTCAAGATAAGAAGATAACACATGTAAACCTTTCACTAGATTATATCTAGACATTTCATATAAGTTTCGATAATTAATATGTCCCAACCTTTCATGCCATAGTTTTGAACTATTCAAATTTTGAGATATAAAACAAGATGTAGAAGATAAATCATACAAAAATATACATACCATTTCTTTGAATTCCTTCAACTATTATACTCTCATTATTATCCTTGATATACCAAGTATTCTTCATGCATGGATTCTAGTTGTGTCCATACCTCTTTCGGATGTTCGATATTACCAATGTGTAGAAGGTACTCATCATTCACATTACACAGAATCATAGAAAGAGCCTCTTGCATTTGTTGTAAGAATGTATTCATGTTATCTATAATTTTAACAATGGTGGGAGGAGCAGTCTCATATCTAGAAACAATCATCTAGAGTTTCCTCGCCATAAATTCTGTTTTGACCCAAATGTTGTAGTTAGTTCCATTCAGGATCTGGGTTTTGTCAAGACAAAAATAGTTGGATGTCATTATTTTCCTGAACTTGTAAAACACACCCCATTATAATATATAATATACCACAAATTTAGATACATATTTATTGAAAAAAACAACACTTTTAATAGAATCATATCTAAATTTTATAGATCTAAAGAAACTATTTGATCATAACTAATTCTGTCATTACAATACATACTAATTAACCTCCCATGATCAAAATAATAACCCACAATATAAAGAGCTCTGTATTATACCCCATATTTAAATAAAAATATTTCGACCATATATAAGAGAATAAAAATTGCTAAGAATGCATAACAACTTCAAATTTATGAAAAAAATTAATGTAGGAAAATATCGACCAACTTAAATTTGACGTCTAAATGACCATCATTATGACTTATTTTTAGTCTATTGTGATAGTCATTTGACTATCAATTTTAATACAATGAAAGTTTCCTAGAATCTAAGATATTAAATTTGACGTCTAAATGACTGTCATACTACCTTATGTTTGGTCTCGATTAACGGTCATTTGACCGTCAAATTTAATGGAGCCAAAACTTGTTGTGTATTTCTAGAATGTGAAATTCTAGAATTTCTTCTTCTGTATAATATTAGGGAGGTTATATTTTAATACATTATAATAACCTATTATAATTTATAATGTACAAATATATATAATTTTTTTTAAAAAGAGAGGTAAATAATTTATATAATGTAAATAAAAAATAACATATAGTTCATAAAAATTATAAACTATAGTATTTTTTAATAAAAAAACACATAACCCTTATTAAAGGGGTTTAAAGGACATAGACCGGGTTAAAATAATTTTTCTGCAGTGCAAGTAGATTTATGAGAGTACAGATTAACTTTTGTATATTTTACGAGAGAGGACAAGTAATTTCACCTAACCAATGAAATAAATTGAAATCCCTATTTTCATGAACCTTGTCTCCTCCCTTCATTTACTCTTAATTTTACCTTGCACACATTTGAAACTATGGAAAGATTGAAAAATATTTCATATAATTCCTGCAAGCTAAAAACTTTATAACTTTTATGTGGCTATAACTACCAATATTTTAATAAATATTTACCACACTTCACGTGGGCCACCAATAAACTAGTTTTTTTTAATTCTCCATTTATACCTAGGAATTCCACATTTATACCTGAGATATTATCTCATTTTATTCTCCACTCCCACGCTTATATAAAAGAAAACCTTGAAATAAGTTTATTTATATAGTTTTTATAAACTATAAGATATAAATGAATGGGGCCGCCCCCTTACATGGATAATATAAATGGTTAGGGACACATGTTAGGTTTAGGTTTGAATACTTATTTTTAAAAACTATAAAATTATAGTTATTTTGTTATACAAATATATATTTTTATTTATTTTTATAAATTATAAAATATTACTATAGTTTTAAGACTATAGTATTTACATGAATTTATTAAAGAAATAGAAAGGACCCTATTTAAAGGGAGCCTGACAACTATAGATGACTCCTTAATAAAAATATGTAAAAAAATTCAAACTAGGATATTAGAGCAACTACATTATTTTGTCCCATTCCATGGGTCTTTAACCCGAGCCAATAGGAAAATTTTAATTTTCCTATTCTCAAGGAAAATTGTCTCCGTATGAGAGACCTTGTGATTTGAATTTTTACATGTTTACCCTAGAATTTAACCTGGGCCTACACATACATTACAAACTATACAAGAATTAATAAAATATTTCTTAAACATTTTAACCTT
This sequence comes from Taxus wallichiana var. yunnanensis, assembly GCA_018340775.1. NCBI lineage: Eukaryota > Viridiplantae > Streptophyta > Pinopsida > Cupressales > Taxaceae > Taxus > Taxus wallichiana. Next base: position 441,299,809 of record CM031242.1, on the reverse strand, counting down.
TACATATGATATTCATGCCCAGGTAAAAAAATTATTCCAGAGCCCCTTTCACCAAGGGTTTCGAGGAGGGGTCCACCACAATTTTCCTGCAAATACCAATTCTTCACAAAACACACACAATTTTAGTTTGCAAAAAAATGAAAGAAGGGGGGCTTGATCATTTTAAATACCCTTTTGAGTTAGTTGAAAAACCCGTAAAAATTAAATAGATTAAATACAATAACTTAGACCTAACCTATTTAATTTAAACCATGCTCTGATACCATGTTAGAATTTAGAGGATTCTAATTATTATGAATTTAATCAACCAATGCATTTAAATATTAACATAAACCATAAAAATTAAATGTTAAACATTATGCAATGTAATAAATAAAATTACATAACATATTAATTAAGTAATACATACCAAAAGTAAGAACACAATGACACAATGTTTATAGTGGAAAACCCCAAATAGGGTAAAAACCACTATGAAATAACCTTTTACTTTCCAAGAACCAAATTTACATCTAGTAACTTTCACCTCCTCCTTTCAACCCTAATCACAAGGGTAAAATAATATTCACCTTTGATATTTCATTCGAACATATCAAATGAGGACCTAAAGTCCTTTTTATATTAGGTGATCGGGTATGTCTCCCGACCCACCTTTTCAACCTTATCGGTTGACACATATACCTAGGTTTATAATATTTAATATTAGAAATATAATCATTTCATGATATTAAATATTTAACCGACAATATATACCTAGGTTAGCATATTTAATAATAGAAATATGAATGTTTCATATTATTAAATACTAACCTATATATTAGTGATGAACCCATATACATTAAGGGTTGACTATAACATTTAATCATTATGTTCCAACGATCTTGATTTAATCAATATCCTGTAATCACAAATGTTAGACCAATACTAATAAAGTATAAAAAATGATTCTAAGTTTCCCTTTGTTTCTATGGTATTCCTACAAAAATAGAATGTAAGAAGCTGCAAAACACCATTCCGAACAAAAAAAAAGTGTGATTAGTTGGTTAGTATTGATGCAAAACTATTATCAGAACAAATGTGTTGTTTATAGAGAACGTGCGCTGGTACATACACAAATGCACCGATTTATGAGATAAATGCGCCACTTTTGGACAAAAATGTGTCAAAACTCGAACAATAAAAGTCATAAGACACAAATGTGCTGATATATAAAAAAATGCATTGGAATGGTTCAAGTCACAAATCGATGGAATACATCACAAATGTGATAAAAAGTCACAAATGCACCGAAACAGTCATAGGTCACAAATGCTCTAAAACATATCACAAATGCACTGAAACATGTCACAAATGCGTTGAAACTAGCCACAAATGTGTGAAATAGGTCAAAAATGCGTTGAAATAGGGTAAATGCGTTGTTTGGAATACAAATGCACTTTGAAGCGAGAATAAGGTCACGATTTTTTTAAATTTAAGGTTAAATCTTAATGAAATCTCTTCAAATTTTTAGAGCTTGTTTTTAATGGGTAATTGTACGCACCCAAATTTACATGTGCTACATTGTCGGAAAACGGTTACAAAAGGTCCCCAATGATGATTCATATCTTTTAGAAGGTGTTTAAGCTCCTAAACCTACTTGCAACTTATATTTGTAGCCTAGTATGCCTTAGTTAACCTTTGCATGCTTTTTCTTAGCTTCCCGCTTCTTTTTAGCCTTCTTTTGACCTTTAGTGTCAAAATTGGCATCCCGCCTAGTGTGAGTTTATAACGCCGCCGGGTAGGGCAGCGATTTTATAACTCTTGCCAACCTTAGTAGGGTGGCTATCATGTGATCACCACTCGTGTATGGTGGTGGTCTTGTATGTATTTCCCAATTGTTCACTCATTCTTTTTACACGTGTAACTCAAATCTAATTCATTTTTGGATGCTTTTCTCAGTCAATTTTCCTAAATTTAAGCTTGATTTGTTCATTCTTAACTCCTCTTTCATTTATGATTTTTGATTGTATAGTTAACTACCTCTTTATGTGATGATTTGACATCTCATTGTTGTCAAGTGTGCTTGTGCACTCTACAACTAACTTTCTATAAATTGATCGCTTGTTTTCAAGCAAATGGCTAGAGATCATTTTGAGTATTCTTGCAATTTCTAAGCTACCTTCTTTCTTGTTGGAAACTACATAGCCAATCTCAGTTCTATTGTGTTATCTTTCTTCCACTTGTATTGTTCCTGCATTTTCAATTCAAGCCGCCAAGATTACTCTAATGATTTCCCTCTATTACTTGTCACTACATTCCCAACCTCTGGACTCACGTGGACATGAGATACTAAAAAGATAAACTGAGGGGACCAAGTACCACACAACTAGATTGCCATTGTTCTATATTCTAGGTTGGAGTTGTTATTTTTTTCCTTCATTTCTTCAAATTTTTCATTTTTGAATTGTATGCAAATTATCAAATAGAGTAGAAAAGAAAGCATTTTAATCATAGAAATCATTCAATTATTATAGTAAAATCAATTCAATAGGAAATCCTCAATAGAAGTCTTCTTTACTCTTGTTGGGGAAGTTACAAGGAAGAAAAGCTTCTTAGAAGCTCGATTTCTTTCCTTGCTTCTGAGGAAAAGTGGAAGTTAGATTTGCATCCATAGTTTAATGAATCTTTCATTATTTAAATTAGACTAAATACACTCAACATAGGTGAATAACTACACCATGTTATTTATTTGTTTTATTTTTAGTGTAGAGTTAGCTTTAATTCTTTAGAATAGAAGCAATCGTTGTATGTGTTTGTGATAGTTTAGTTTAGTTGATTTATTTAATTAGTTTCCCATTTAGTGGTAGATTAGATTGTTAGTTTCATTTTAGTTAAAGTGAACACTTCAACGTAGTTTAACATTTAGGTTTAATCAAGCCATAGGGAATTTACATTACCCATTCATAGCCACTAAATCTCCCCTTTTCCGATTCAACTACTAGGAATTCACACTACCAGATCTTAGTCACTGATTCTCCTATAGTTATCCATCCACATTTCCACATCATTTGCCTCGGCACGACCTCGAGGAGTCGAGTGCAATTGAAGGTCACATGTCAATTTTCATCTGTACAAATTGGTGAACCCAACATGAAGGATTAATTCCTTCTTTTCCCTTGCTTTCAGTGCTATTACCTCACCTTTCCATTTCTTCCCCTATTTTGGTAGGTATTTTATACCTCCTAAAATATGTCTGGGAAGATATTTTGTGGGCCATTTGGCTTTGATAGATATTACACCAATGTTCAACCACAACAATCCCCTTCCCTTTCTAGATGGGATGAAAATTACACAAACAATGTGCAAACCTCCCTAGTTACACTTCAAACTCCATTAGCTATATAAGGATGGAGGAGGTTGATCAACCGTTAAACATGCAATACGACCAACCTAATGCAAACCACATTGTTATGACAAATGAAACACATTCTTACCACATAGTCTTATTAAGACCTCATATTACCATGCAATCAATAGAAGATTACATATTTTCACGAATAGCTAATCCTCTTCATCAAATAGACAAGTTTTTGTATAGAATGAAGGTTACAACCTCTGAGATGTCTAATACCTATCCTAAGATTCCTATTTCTGAGGAATACATGAATTATAACACCAAACAATTCATAACAGGGTATCATGATCTTTCTCAACCAAACCCTATGTTGCAGGCACCCCAATAAGGGACTTAATGTTCTCCCAATGATGTCAATTCTAATTTTTAGGGAGGATTAGAGAATTAGAGAGTGCCCAACCATTGCAACCAACTCATGTAGTAGGGCAGAACATAGGATATCTAGTAGATAACAAGGAATGCATTCCTACCAATGAACCACCAATGCAACATCCTGTACAAAAAATTTATCTCGGTTAAGAAAAATATGGGTGATCTTCTCATGGGATTTGACACACTAGGGATGGGTCCTCATCCTTCTCAAGCTTATCCTACACAAAGGCTGGCTGAAAGTGCATTCTTGAATGCTTTGCTCCATCACAAAATGCGACGTTCTTTGGTTTGACACCCACTAGTCCATATCCTGGTATCATCCCACCTTACTTGCATATGTATTCAAAGTCCCCTTAGATAGACCCATATGTTGTCCCTGCTCCTTATGCACCATATTAAAGAACTCTATACATGACAATCAATGCTTATAATGCAGCTTATCCAACTCCTCCTCCTACACCTCCTCATCAAGGATCTTCGATGGTGGAATCTTACGCAATGGGTACTTACGTTGAGTACTTGAAGGAACACCTTGACTTCACTATATGTGGTGTCATGATTCTGTGCCCATTTCCTAAGCTTCCTAAATTTAAGGGAGAAGGAGACCCGAATGCTCATATCAAGGCTTATGCTACTACTATCAGGGAACTACTTCCTTGGGATGCCATAGTAACTAAAATATTCTTGAAGATCCTTGAGGGAATGGAATTAGAATGGTACTATAGGATTCGAAGCTTCCATACATTCTTTTAAACAACTTGTCTCAGAATTTATTAGAGCATTTGATATGAACAAGTTGTTGCGTACAAGGATTAGGGAGTTTTTGCATATTAGATAGGAGCAAAATGAGTCTTCCACCCATTTCATTCAGAGGTGGCATCAAGTTCTTTACTCTTCTACAAGTGCACCGAATATGGACCAAATGGAAATTTTTGATCTCTTCCTTCATTCACTCAATCGAGAGACCAAGGAAGAAGTCCGAAATTTCCTTTCGTAGTTATGAAGAAGTATTGGAAGGTGCACTCTAAATTGACTAGGAAATAATTGATAGTGGTTGGAAGACTTATGGCTCGAATGGGAGACTAGTCACTCCTTCGCAGGGTAATTACCCCAATGGTTCCAACAACAATCAAGGGCCTAAGGTCTTTAACAAGAATCATGGTGTTATAATTGATGGTGTTATTGATCAGGTTAGGAAGTTGAACGTTGGTAACACTAACCGGAAAATAATGGTAATGCCAATGGTAACTCGGGAAATCATGTAAGCCCTAACTTGATCAACACGGTTGATGTGAACCATCCCCCTCAAAAGAAAAGTCAAACCCAAGGCTTGAACCAAAATCGAACTCCGGCCAAGGGCAATGAACCATGGTTATAAAAAATGTTATTGCCAAATCACTGCACCCTCCGAATGACTAGAATGTGAACATGACGTTCGGTGTGATTAGGTAACATGGGATCACCTCTTCAGCCATGGGACTTGGGCTCGAGGTGAACCTCCAGAGAAGGCCGACTTCTTCTTCCTAAACTAAGTTTTGTACTACTCCTAGTGTAATAAAATGGTTCTCTAGACCTATGCTAAAATTTTCATGGGTTTTAGGGAAAAATATTTACAATAAATGAAAATATACTAGGGATGGTGATGCACCAAATAAAGGCTTTTGTGTACCACAAGTCAACTTCACCTACTGCAACTTAGAGAGGATAACCGAATACCACAGAATAAGAAGCATGCGTTCCCTTTGTTAAACTACAATCAAACAATAACATAATAGTCTTCCGGTGAAGAAGGATGAAATTGAAAAGGGTAAACAATCACCACAACTCAACTACATAAAATAATCCACCACTTGATAAACATATAACTCCAAGAACCTATAATAGAAACTTGAACTTTCATAGTGTACCCTGAAGCATGAGAAAGGAACAAAGAAGTATAGAAGGATGAAAGGACCAATATTAGTCACAAAACACACACTTTTATTACTTCAACAACATGCACAATGCATCATACATTTAAAAGAGGAAATGGTTGCCATTACAATCTTGAAAGGAGGATTGAAAGTTCCCTCAACATACAAGAATAACTTGCAGAAGGAGGATTCTTTGAAAAATATGCACTTTTCTAACTTGTCTAACCTATTGGAATGAGCTTACAACTTATATTTATGGAATAATTCCATGAGAGAGAAGAGGAAAAGTAATAAATTCCTTCCTAAATTGAAGACACATGATGGTTCATTTATTATAAATTTAGTTGAACCAATTGAAAAGCTTCCATCATGTGTCATTAATGGCCCGTTGACTTAATCTTCTCAATTAATTAAAGGAATATTTAAAGAGGGGGTTTATGAGAAACAATAAAAAAGACCAACTTGGTGGTTGGATCATGGAGCCAACTTACTAATTTGGTGTCAAGCTCCTCCTTCCATCTCATCTAATGAGATTTAAAATGTTCGCTACAAAACATTTCAGAGCCTTACCTTCTAAAATTTGCTTTAATTGAGTCTTTTGTGAGTTGTTCTTCGAGATAGGTTTAACTCGACTTGATGTCCCACTCTTGGGCTAAACTTGGTTTGACATCGAGTCCTTAACACATCAACATGTCCTTATCACCTCACACTCATCCTTGTATGAGTTATTCCAATGGACTTGACCGAGCTTGACATTCCAACTCCAAAATGAGCTCCCCAGCTTCGCATGGTTCTTCGTGAGAACTCACAACTTAGCTCTACGAGCTTGAAATGCTTCCACCACCAAGATCTAATTCAATCACCATGGAATCACCATCTTGTAACCTCAATCCCCTTCATTTTAGGCTTTCATAACTTGGCCCAACAACGATGCATTCACATGAGCTTGTTGGTCGAGCATTTCTAGCTCAAACTCATAACATCCGAGTAACTCACTTCAAAATTTTCTAACCATTGACATAACTTGGCCTTTTGAGTTTTCTCATGAGCCTACTCACCTAGTTCACTCCATGCATCATTCACACAAGGCCTCTCCCTTTCACTAGACCCAAAAGCTCTACTTGTGGGTTCACCGCCAAGCTCCTCTAAGTAACTCCTCACCAATGATCACCTCATCATCTTGAACTTGACGTTGATTCTGTACTCCAACTTGGTGACCCATGCAAATTTACCATCCTAGAACTCGATGCACTCATGCTCAACTTGGCCTTGGCTTAGCCCACAAATCCCTAGTGATCGAATCTTTCAATCGAGATCAACCTCCACATTGCCCGAGCTTTACAAGTTCACTGTCGATGAATTGTGTAATTCCCAACTTTGTGTTGAGTACAATGAGTCTTTCCTTGTCAATTCCTTTTGCAAGCTATCTCCCAAAATTTATTTCATGACATGAACTATATCTTAGCTTATGTAGAATTCATGTAACTCACCTCATTTTTGCAAGAGTCCCTCACCATGTTTCCTATGCTAATTGCTAAGTGACTCAGACCGCAAATCAGCTCATCCCGAGTCACTTATTTTCCTAACAATCGAGATTGCATCTAGATTGACCAGTGACTCAATTTTTGTTTACCTTTCCGAGCTCTCTTTTTGACCCATCCGTGAGCTTTTGTGACAAGTTAAACTTCAAGTTTGAAATTAATTCTTGATGAACCCAATACGAGCTTAATTAGAACAAGTTAATGAGTGATCCCATGCTTAGGATATTAATTTAAATTGATTCCCATAAAAGCTTAGCGTCGACTCACAAATGACTCGGTTCTATCCAAAATGGCTCGGCTAAGTCACTTTAACTCTTTGGTTTGCATCACCATGCACAACCACATTTTATACATGATTCATCTCGTAAAACATCTTGAGATCCTTTCCTTTCTCTGACTCTACATGATTTTCATCTTACTAGCTCATTCCATTCAAATGACTTGATGCCGAGCTCAAACCGAGCTACCCATCTCATGGCTCGACTCCACGAGCTTTGAGATTCAAAATATTATCTCTCTGGCTAAGCTCTATTTCTCCCTTCACGAGCTCATCGGACACCTCTCGGTGTCATGCATGTATTCCCTCACCTGATCTAACTCACTCACCACATTTCCTTTGTTTGTTGTACCATCGTCCCTGAAACTCACATGTATTTCATGCTATATTCAAGGAGTCATGGTCCCTCGCATTCATTAGGTGACCGGGTCTTACTCCATCCCCTATGGAATGAACTCGAGATGCTCGAGAATAAATCGACATTTTTTATACATGCATCCACTAAATGTGTTGGCCTATGACTTGGTTAAATCAAGATTAACTCCACTTTTTCCTTAATGGTTTTCTTATGATGGATATTTCGGCTTGGGAGCCCGAACACTGTCTTGCCATGCAAATCTTGGCATGGATTTCATTCCACAAAAGCCCGCATGTCTGAGGTGGGGACTCAAAATTTTAGAGCCAACTTACCAACACACTAACTTGGCATGTTGGCCTCCAATTCCTACAATTTCTCTAGCTTGCGGGATTACCATGAGCCCTTTCCTAGGCTTGGCATTTCACCTTCTCATGTTCAGTTTTGTGCCAAGATACACCCAGATCTTCACAACTTGTTAGCTTGGTGCAACTCGATTCGATTCTCTCAATGAATTCTACGAGCTAATTTGTGAGTCGTAACCGATCTCATTCCACATGATTCATCTTAGCTCGAAGTCGAGCCACATGAGCTCGTACCTAACTTGGTTTCCCATTCTCCAAGTTTAATGGCTCAAATCACCTCATATTTTATTCAAATTGTGAAACTCTTGATCCGATCCCAAATCTGCTTCGATGTTCAATCTATCCTCCCGTCTACATCCAACTCACAACGTCAAGCTTTAATTCCTATGAATGCACCCAACAATTCCCCTACAAAAATATCACATGATTTTCCAACTGAATTTCCGAGTAGTTTAAGGAATCAGCCCTTCCAACGATCTTCACAAAAACCTTATGCCATGCACTTGAGAATATGCTATTTACTAGCTTAACCACTCGACTTCTTTTCATTTTCCAAAATCATCATGTTTTATCGAGCCACTTGTCTATCTAAGGTCCTCACAAACTCCTCAAGCTTGCTTCACATATCTCTTACCAACTCGTATGCCTCCATAGGTTATATTTTGCATGTTCGCCACCGAGAAACTCATCTCCTATGTCTGAGCTATGTCCACTGTGTGATCACCTAGGTAAGATCCTAACATCTTCCACACTGATATCTTCTACCTGCTAAGAGACATGCCTCAAATCCAATCCGAGCATATGTGCATCCTTACCTCTTTGCGTTTCCTGAGTGACTTAGCCTGTCATTGGAGAGCTTTGAAACCATCGTGGTTGAATTCGCTCCAAGACTCAAAACATTGCAACCCATGTAAACTCAAACTCTTCTCCAAACGACTCGTCCTCGGTGATGCACTCTACTTCTAGGCTACATTTTCTCATAGTTCCGAGTCATCATGATACGAATCCAAATGAGTAACTCACTATGATCATCCTACTTTAGCAAGCCATGTCTCAAGCCCCCGAGCTAGTCATTTCACTAGTGATGCCTTGTTTGTTTATTTCTTCATCAACAATTCGACCGTGTGGGATTCAACCTTTATGGAAAATTTTCCCCCCTCAAGTCACTTTGTTTTTTCACCACCTTGCTCTGCCAACCAACCTATCCATTGGCTCACAGAGTGAGCTCTTTAGTGTGGGCTCCCTTATGCACAAATCACTCTATTTCTTGGTAGCAATCCTTCCACCATTTGAGTTCTAAAACTCCAACTCGCTCTGACACAATTGTCATTCTCTTTAGCTCGATACGTTGAGCTCTCCATTACACCATGACTCATGAATCATTAACTCACCGGGTCTCTTGGATTCGATTGTTATCTAATTTCAGATCTATTTCATTGGTGTCTTTTTTTAAGCTTCTTATTGCGTGTTTTGGATATCTGAACTAATCTATAATCTCGTGTTATGTGAGATATTAATGTCTTGACCACCGAAACCTCATCAGGCCTACTTGATCTCATCATTTTCCAAAATTTATTTACTCACCAAGTCCCTGAATTGACATGATTGATGCTCCATTATACATCTCCTCCTAAGCTTGAGCTCGTGCCATTCTAACTGAGTTCCATCATGAGTTTATTCGTTGCTAGGTTTAATTATAACTTCCACAACACAATATGATCACATTAAAGATTAATATAAGCCCATGTAATTAAGATGGCTCTATCGAGATAATACAACTTAGTGTGCCTTTATATATGATATCAACTTGCCGAGCAGCTCATCGAGCTACTCGGTGAGCTATTTGAGCTCAAAGCCCCATTTGGGTATTTTCACACCTGGCTTCTTAAAATTTTGAATTTTCCTGGATTTTCTCAAACCATGAGGATCATGAAATGAAAAAAGGACCCCTTTACATATGATCAATCAATTTTGGCCAATTTTTCCCTTGTTCACTTGGAAGTGGGCCCCAAAGCCAATTCTCTTTCTCTAAACATACTTCAAACCTCCAAGACACTGAGAAAAGGGAAGAATCACTCAAGATGACTCTGAAACTACCCAAAACATTATGAGCACTTCTTAAATGAAAAATTTACTTAAAATGTCATGGAATTCTTCACGAAGACTCTTTTCCAGTTTTAGAGAACAATAGGCCCCTATTTGTCTAATTTTTCCCCATGGGAAAAAAATTGGATAACAACAACCAATTTCAAAACTACAATTGAGGTTATAATCAACAACAACAAGATGCTTATCAAAGGCCAAGAAATTACGATCCTAACCTATATTGTGGTTTCCATAAGGTTTGAGGTCATGATGATAGAAATTTCCACGATTACAACAAGTTTCTACAAAGACTTCCCAAAAACCAAAGACATCTCTTTATAGACATGTTCTTAGAAAATCCTGAAAAAACCCGATCGACTATACAAGACCCATAGCTCCTCAAAATGCTAATGTGAGCATCTTTTGGGATCCACTCCCTACACATCCTAAAAATGTCAAGGTGAATCCTCATAACATAAACAAAGGCATTCCTATTGTAAACAATGAAGCTTAAACTTCTGACAACTCTCGAGTCCCCCAACCTTGGTTTGAATGATAATACAAAGATCATGGGATTAGTTGAGCTAGAAGTTGAACCAGAAATTAATGCAACAACTCGGGTGAAGGAATACCTTCCACAAAACCTACCCACTCTTTCCTTATCACAGGATGACATTCCTAAAATCTCAAAAGTGGTAGGAGCCTATGATTTAATGTTATACTTGAACAATACCTTCTCTCACATATCATTCCTAGATTTGCTGAAGAATTCCCCTATGCATAATTCTAAATTTCTCAATGCACTAGGTCTTGGTCATCTAAATCATGTCACACCCCCTCCTAGTGCTCAAATAAATCATATTTACTCTAAAATACATCCTCGGGAAAGAGTGATAGAGATATTGGGTTTGTTTTCGATATAGAAAAGATGCCATCTGATGTTGAAATAGCCCGAAGAGGTGATCCTACCTTATATTTACAAGTTTGGGTTTATAACAATTGCATTAAGAGAGCCATGATTGATGATGGGGCTGTTGTAAATGTGGTTCCCTTCTCTTTCTTGTAGAATTTAGGATATGGAGAGACTAATTTCTCCTCTACAAGAAACACGTTGTGAGGGTATGACAGTCTTAAGGATACTTTGATCGAACCATAGTTCTTCTTGTCACCCTTGGGCCAAAAACCATCTTGATGGAGTTTTACATTATTGATAGGGAAAAAAATTATAACATGATCCTTAGAGACCTTGGATTCATCGAATGAAGGCTATTCCTTTTACTTTGTTCTAGGAAGTTAGATTCCTCCATTTGGAAAAAATCTTCATTGCCTAAGGGGATCATAAGCCTTTTGATATATAATTATAAAACCTCAAGAAGAGAAGAGGAGTCCATTCAGAATATGAAATCCCTGTAAACCAGTTAAACAAGTCACCTCCATCAAAGCAATTAGTCATGACCACTTCGAATGTTAAAAAGGCTAAAGTTGTTAATCCAAAAACATTTGAGGTGGCAAAAATGATAAGGGAAAATCGATATCTGTGGAAACTGTGTCCACCAAAACAACGATGGAGATCATGAAACTCTTGGAGAGTGATGAGCCGATCTTCCTCCCATTTAAACCACATGGAATGGGTAACCTTCTTGGTACAACCTCTCTTCCTGTTGATGGTCTTAGCCTAGGTATAAACATGATAGGATTAACAAAAGAGGAAGAGAGGTATAAAATCAATATCGTACCCATCAAATTCATTTTTAGGGCTTGTTTTATTTTGTACCTTGGTCTAAACACAAACATGTTAGAAACTAGGTATGTTCTCCATGGGATGTGATCCCTTAGTACAAAAAAGGTCACACAAAATCACCATGCTTCACGTAAAATACAAGGTTGAGAAGTGTCTTTGTCATGCTCACATGATATTGCAAGAACACGAAAGAGAGGTTCTCAAATACCTCATTCAAACAGGAAAATTGGATAAGCATATGTACATAAACATGGGTAGGGGTTGTAGGTATAAACCCTGAATAGTAAGTCCTTGTCTAGATAATAGAAATTTCAAAGATTGTCTTTCTTCATGCGTGCTCTTTGGAGTGAGGAATTTGACATTCTTCAACTCTCATTACCCTATACTTTACCACATGTAATCCGCCAACATTTCCATATGTATACTATTGCATTCTCATTGCATTATCATCTGCTAGCTCATTCTGTGAAATTTGTAATGAAGGAAGTTATTTTCAAATAACTCTCAACAAATTCTACAAAACATTGAAAATTATTCAAATCATGTCTCTTCAAACATTCATTAACATTTCTTATCACTTCATCAGTTCAACAAGACAAGACAAAATTTTGACACTAATCCTACTAAGGCTTGCATACTTAGATCTACCTATAGCTTTCTTCTAGCATAATTGTCTTTTCCCATAGTCAGTTCTAGAAGCTTCATGATTTCATATCTTTCCCCAGAAAAACCTCTTTGGTAAAAAAACATTCTAAACATTTTCACCAGGGCACTTGTTTGCCTCTCTCAACCTTTGGTGTTGAGCCCCATGTATCTTACTAGTTGCGTGGGGTTGAGGCTAGGGAAAGATTTCCTTCCCAAAAGCACAAGTTAGAGTTCAAAAACAATAAAAAAGTACATATCTCAAATTAAAAATCAATCAAAATTTTCATTTACACACTTCTTTTCCCTACCAACCTTCGGTGTTGAGCCCACACCTCTTACAAGTTACGTGGGGTTGGGAAAGGATGGAAGTGCCCTTACTTTCCTATGCCTTGTCCTTAGTGATGAGCCCATTATTCCTACTGGTATTATGGGGCAAGGTGTAGGGGGTCTTTGTAAATAAACTAATAAATTAAAAGTAATTTCATTCAATAAATGTGCTTTGAAAATTTTAAAATCCCAAGAAAAATGAATTAGATGTGCATGTTCCAAAAGAGAGACAAAATATTAAAACCAGATTGTGTCAATCAAGAGGTTATCTATAGGTCTAAGTAATAATAAAATTGCAAGCAATCATAATTTAGGCTGAGTAGTAAACTATATGCAAGGTTAAGTTGTGGGTTCCCAATTGGGTTTATGTCAAAATCCTATCTCTCTCATCATTTCCGTCTCTACCAAATTCATGTAATTCATGTCCCTCCTGGCTCTCGGTGTTGAGCCCTCACATCTTACTAGTTGTGTAGGGTTAGGAGTGGAGTGAAATAATTTTATCATCATATCATTATTCATCAACATTTCCAATAAACAAAAAGAAGTACTAAACACTACTTGAAAAGATAAAGTTCAACATTACAACTTGTTTGCATAATCATCATATATCAGCATTACAAAACAACAAAAATAAATCATCTTGTTGGCATACATCATTCATTGCATGCATTATGAAACACATTGAAAATCGTAAGTTCTAAACATCTAGAGTACACATGTGGAGCAAACCATAAATGAAAGTCAACTCTATGTAAGGGATAGATGAACAAAAAAGAAATGTATATATATATATATATATATATATATATATATATATGTATGTATATATATCATGGAATAAAGTTTTAATAAAATGCCATCACACAATAGGTGTTGTTAAAACACTCATAATGAGCCCGAAATTAAAAAAATCATATATTTCCCTCACAAAATGACAACAAAGCAATAAAGGCTCAATGGCCTATCAATCCCTACGGGATACTTGAAAAGGTGTATGCTTGACTCAAGGACTCTTGCTATGGCTCTGGTGTCATGAGTGCACCGAGTGGTGTGAGTGACCATGAGTATGACCACTTCTGCGGTCTCAATGCATGAATGGCTCCACCTCATCAATCTCTTAGTTTCCTCATACCCCGTAATCCTTGTGTTCTAAGCAAGAATGGTCTCCGCTGCTTTCCGAAGAGGTGCAAAGACGTTAGTGTGGTGACTATCCAAAAAAGGATGTCCCACATCCTCTATAAACTCTGCTCTAGTATTCCCCATAGGGAGTATAAATTTATTCACACAAAATCAAGGAATAAGATCTTGCCACTTTGAGTAGTGGCTGCAAAAAAATAAAATAATGGCAAGTTAGAAAACCATAAAATGAAAAAAATAAAAAATACAAAGTGTAGTGAATAACATTTATATCTAACAAAGTGAGGAAAAGAGTATCCACATACTTGGATCTCCAGGCATCCACATATGATCAGATGGTGTTGTTGCTATACATACTTACTATGCTTCCCCACCTTCGAGGTAACATGTTGTCCCATAATAGACTCCTCGTCTCCACCTCCCTCATGAGGAAGTGGATCCTCAAAACCAATGTCTTCATCTCTGCATCCACCTCCTCTCACTCAGCCATAGATATCTCTTGAGTATCATGCCACTTAGTGTCACTATCCTCCTCATCACCCCCTATTTACATGGGTCTCATCACCTACCTCCTCATCAGTATCCTCCCCCATCTCCACCTAAGTCTCAGAATCTACATCAATCAGAATCTCCTGCTCCTCCTCCCCACTACGAGTGGTTTTGGCCTCAATCGGGATAAGTGGTGTGGGCCTAGCATTTGTTGGACGACCATAAACAACCCATCTCACTACAATAGGAATCCTGGGTCACAATGGTCCAACCATGGTTGCTTGAACGACTAGCTTGAGACTCCTTAACACTCCTATAAACAACTAGCACAGGAGGAAGAATATCAATGTATGACAGTCCAAAATAATAGGGAACTCTTCCAAATGGGTGAGTCTCCACCCTAGATGATCTGTCAATGAACTGAACAGCAGTGGTGGCATAGGTTATCATTGTGTTCCCATTTGGTCCCCACAATCCCACCATATCTTGATAGGGCATAACAATAAATTCATCCATAGTAAAGGTAGCCACTGGCTGATGTGGCACCCTAAGCACTAACATCTCTATCCACCTTGTAAACCCGATAGCCCTTTGATCTTGTAACTTTATCCCCCTCTTATAGGGGGTGATCCTCTCATAAACCCAACTCATCACGAGTGTGGGATGAATAGATGACTATCCTTGTAATATGACCACCTAATATAAATCATGGTATGTAGTGCCCAATATTTCTGCCCCAGGTATAGGTCTGTCCATACTACTCTATTTGCATCACTATCGAAGCCCTACAATACAACAACTTATCCCCGCCCATATCCCCTATCAATTGTGAAGCCAAAATACCCATGATGGCCTTGCATGGAGTGAAGGGATAAGAGTGGTGGGTATAGAAAGGAGCCTCAAACCCTATTTGGTGACTTGTGACACCCCATCATCTCCCATGTAAGTGGCCCAAAGCCTGGCCCTATGTGTAGATCCCTTTATCTCGAGAGTCAATCATCTCGCAAGTATGGGGACACTTAGTATCATGTATACATCCTAGAGAGTGATGGTCTAATCTCCTCTAACTCCTAGAATCCGGAAAGTGTTTCATTTCGCATCCTAATGAGAGAATAAGTCACACAAAATCTAACTAGGAGGTACAATATGAGGCACCCGTGTAATCCTCTAAATCCCTTACCGGGTGTAAGGTCTATCTCGACCTATGTCAATTGGTCGAGTATAGTACAAGCCACTCACACACTCTCTCTCTCAGCTCTCTAATGAGACATACTCCTCCTTTTGCATTCATGAAACAAGAAAAGAGTGAGTCAAAACTTATGAAATCTCATAAAAACATTACAAAATAAAAAAATGGAATAAACATGCTAAATATACTTATCTTGTCCCAAAAATGACAAAACTACCACCCTATGCGCAGAGCAACGATTTTGTAATGGTCACTTGACTGACAGGTGGTGATTTTGTAACCACCGCTCTGTGCATGGCGGTAGTCTTGTTAAAAATCGTCGGGCTGTCCCTTTAGCCCTAAAAACTCAAAAAATGTAAAATAGACCATTTTTAGTAAAATAAAAGGCTACCCCATTTGCGCTCCCCCTAGGGACTATTTCAAAAGAAGAAATTTTGAAATCTCCCCTAGGCTTAGATTTTCAACTTTTTACATTTTAGGTTTCAAAATGAATTATTGAGGAAACCTAACCTTTTTCTGTGTCGCTGGGTTTCTCGGTCTCAGAGCCATCTTCACCTTGTCGCAATGGTCATTTCAACTACACTCTCACTCGAAATGGTCAGCGTGGGCCCAAAGCTAAAAAATCACCAATAGGATATGTGTAAATGATTTAAAAAATGAGTTGTTTTGATATATATATATAGATGTTGTGTTTTAACTTCATTTTGAGTGTATGTGACAACAGGGATGGAGCATTGATGCAGGTATATTACTACCCCACACAAATGGTAAGTCCTCTTGTTGTTTTTATTTAGCTTTATTTTTTGATATTTAATATATCTAGACTTGAGTTCTCCTTTCGTCTTGCAGGTAGTGGGATCTTAAACAATGACATTTCAACACATGGGTGTGTTAGGTATAGCTTATAACTCCCCATTTCGGGAACACCATACTTGGACTCTACATTTTACGCCTCTTCATGGCTAAAACGTTTCTTTGAGGGGGTAATATGTACACACCCAAATTTGCACATGCTACATTGTTGGAAAATGGTTATAAAAGGTCCCCGATGATGATTCATATCTTTTCGAATGTGTTCGAGCTCCTAAACCTGCTTGCAACTTACATTTGTAGCTTAGTATGCCTTAGTTAGCCTTTGCATGCTTTTTCTTAGCTTTGTCCTTCTTTTTAGCCTTATTTTGACCTTTCTTGTCAAAGCGCGCTTTGTGGGTGGCAATTTTGTAACCGGTGCACCGAGCAAGGGGCGATCCTGTAATCGCCGATCTACGTAGGGTGACGGTCCTGTGTATATTTTCCAAAATGTTCACTCATGCTTCGTACACATATAACTTAACTCCAATTCAGTTTTTAAACGTGTTTCTCGATCAATTTTCATAAATTTAGGCTTGATTTGTTCATGATTAACTCCTCTTTCACTTATGATTGTTGATTACATAGTTAAATTCCTCTTCATGTGATGATTTGGCATCTCATTTCTACCAAGTATGCTTGTGTACTCTACAAACAACTTTTTATAAATTGATCGCTTGTTTTCAAGAAAATGGTTGGAGATCCTTTTGAGTATTCTACAATTGCTAAACTGCCTTCTTTCTTGCTAGAAACTATGCAACCAATCTCATTTCTATTGTGTTATCTTTCTTCCGCTTACATTTTTCCTAGATTGCCAATTCAAGCTGCCATTGCTCCAATGCTTTCCCTCTATTACATCTGTCACTTGCATTCCTAACCTATGGACTCACGTGGACATGAGAGATTGAAAATAAAAATGAAGGGACTAAGTACCACACAATCGTATTTCCACTATTCGTATTCTAGGTTGGAGTTGTTATTTGTTTTCCTTCACTTCTTCAAAGTTGTCATTTCGAATTGTATGAAACTTATCAAATAGAGTAGAAAAGAAAGAATTTTAATCATAGAAATCATTCAATTATTATAGTAAAATCAATTCAATGGTAAATCCTTAATAGAAGTCTTCTTTACTCTTATTGGGGAAGTTGCAAGGAAGAATAGCTTATGAGAGCTTTGATTTCTTCCCATGCTTTTGAGGGAAATTGGTAGTTATATTTGCATCCATCGTTTAGTGAATCTTTCATGATTTAAATTAGACTAAATACACTCAAGACATGTGAATAACTACACTGGGTTATTTACTTGTTTTAGTTTTAGTGTAGAGTTAGCTTTAATTCTTTAGAATAAAAGCAATTTATTATCTGTGTTTGTGATAGTTTAGTTTATTTGATTTATTTAATTAGTTTCCCATTCAGTGGTAGATTAGATTTTTAGTTTCGTTTTAGTTAAAGTGAACACTTCAACGTAGTTTAACATTTAGGTTCAATCAAGCCATAGATAATTTACGCTACCCATTCATAGCCACTAAATCTCCCCTTTTCTAATTCAGCGATTAGGAATTCACACTAACAAATATTAGTTACTAATTATCCTATAGTTATCCATCCACATTTCCACATCGGATACCTCGATATGACCTCAAAGAGTCAAGTGCGGTTGAAGGGTGCATGTCAATTTTCATCCGTATAGTAATGTTATTAAAAACAACTAAAATTTGGGGGGGTAAGCCCCACATTGGGTGCCAAAATGTAATGCAAGAAAATATTAGTTATGAAATGTGATAAAACAAACAACTTGTTTCTCTAATATTATATTCTCAAACAAAACCTATGATATACCAATAGATGGAAATGAGAGAGAATATAATACCGCCACTTACCTACAAGATTGCACTACTCCTCGTTTGATGTGGTGGATTTTATCTTAAGATTATTGTTGGATGTTTCAGAATTTTGGAGATACTTGGGCAGCACCTCCCCCTTGATTTCTTGATGATCACTATGGATGAAGATCAAATATTGGATGATGATACACGAATGATGGATTGATTGAGTGAATAAAAGAGAAGAGATTTTATATAGATTTGAGATATTTTCCAAGCTAGCTCTCATATAGGAGGAGAGCTCAATTTATAGTTTGTGGGTGTAGGATTCAATGGCTAAGATGAAGACATGTTGGATTTATATCAATGGTGTTGGATTCGTGTGAGGATGGAGGATTCAATGGCTAAGATGAAGCCATGTTGGATTTGGATCAAGGGTGGAGAATGCATGTGAGGAATGGAGAATTATAGAATGGATATTTCTAGAATTTGAGAGAAGTCTCCATTGAATTTTTAATTCAATAGAGGGAGGGAGATATTTTTAATTTTTAAATATGAAAGAGGGAAATTTAGAGAGGATTCTAGAAATAGAAGCCTCTAGATTTAGAGGTGAGGATATGATTAAGATTAGAATTAGATAAATATGATTAGGGATGTGATTTGATGGAAAGGCTAGGTGTAGGTATGTATAGGGTAGGTGGTAGGTGAGATGTAGGAATATTAAATTCTTAGGAAATGTTAATGAAGAATTAAAATAGGATATAATAATAATGGAGTAATGATAAAATGAGATGAAACAATGGATTTAAAGGATTAATAATGAAATGATAAAATAAATGATAAATGATAAAGGGTAAATATGATAAAGTGGATTAATAATAATAATTGATCTTGTGATTAATTATTATATGGTTGATGGTGTTATTTGTGGGATAGATTAATCATAATTAACCATGTCAACATTTTAGATGTCTATAATTTGAATATAATTGAGTGCATTGTGTGTCTTCTAAAATATTCTTCCATATGAGGACGTGAAGAACATATAATAAAGAATGAAGATACATAATACATAGATATGCCCCACTTTTGAGGTGTTAGAGAAACATATGGATCACATATCTCAAAAATAAGAGATGTAAAGATGCAAGAATAAAACTCCAAACGTATAGTGTGATAATTTATGCAATAAAAATTTTCCCTATGAGGGCCTCATTATAAGAAATATAAGAACACTTAGAGAAAATTCACGTCTCAAGGAATGTAAGTTATGTTAGATGAATATGATAATACCCCAAGATGGAAAAAATATAAAACATTGTAGAATTAATGAAGGAGAATTCCCTAAGGTGGATAATATATAAACATATGACATGCACTATAAAGATAAACAAGATATAAACACACACACACACACACACACACACACACACACACACACGTACATACATATATACATACACACATATATACATACACATACACATACACATACACATACACATACACATACACATACACATACACATACACATACACATACACATACACATACACATATAGACAAACACGCATGCACATACACACATATTAAAAGGCATGATAACCAAATTCTACCAAATCAAGAATTTAGATGTTAATCAAACACCACAATCAATAAGATGAAAGAAATTTTCTAGAATAACTTTACATAAACATTTGCAAATAAATGAGTAGTAATCATTTATTATTATGTAACTCAATGAAATACAATGAGAATGGCCCTTGCTTATATAGGAAAGGAATAACAATCTAAGAACCAGTCAAGGTCATAGATCAAGCCATAAATCAAGGAAAGAAATAATCATCAAAGAACTAGTCAAGAACATAGATTTAGGATAGAACTAGACATCAAGGATCTAGTCAATACCATAGATCAAGAAAAGAAATAGTTAGAACCATAGATCAAGGAAATAACTATACCTAATAGCTAGATAATATCCCCATAATATCTAAATAAATAAAAATAAATATCTACACACATAATTCGGTGAGGATAAATACAATAAAGGTAAATAAAGTACCTAGGTGAACATGAGATAAGGTAAATACCTACTCTAACACCCCCTTAAGTGAAGCTAGGGGCCAAAATAGAAGTGGCATATCCACATTATGAGTCCTAAAAACTATGCATGATGAGGTACTCATGTACAATATATCCATGAAGAAATATTGACCCAAAAAAGGAAAGAATTCATCTAGAAGGAAAGAGAAAGAAGAAGAAGAAGGAAGATGTTCTCATGAATACCCCACAAGAACAATTTCTGAAACCCCAAGAATTCCACACAACTCAAGGTAGTGAGGTGATGTAAAATGCTTCGTAAAGATGCTCACAACCTCTGCTTTGAGTCAAAATTTACTCCAAGCAAAGAAATCCATCCTGAATGTGCTGAAAAATGAAGTGTATGTGTATCTCAATATGCTAGGTTTGTTGGTGCTCAATGGGTTCAAGAAATGTGAATTGCACTTTGGTTTTCACACCAAAGTAAAATCGGTGAATCCTATAGGAATCCAAACTATGCAAGTTATTGTCGAAGCCAAAGAATTTTCCGACTCGCTATAACTATTGCTTACGTACTCTCTACCGAAGATGAAAGTTCAATAGCATATTGATTTTTACATGCCCAAACAACTGGAGAAGAACCAAGAAAAAAATATAGTGAGAAGTGGAAGGCCTATCATCAATAGAACCTACCCAATCTGAATCTATATATCTATCCAAGCGAGCGAGAACCCCAGTGTAGTGTAGGCCAAAGTGGGAAGTGCTCAGTAAATAGTGCAAAATCATTTTAAGACTGCCGGTGACTACTATGAGGAGAATGTGCAAACCGAGATACAATCCCTACTGAAAATAAAATATCAAGGTGAGTATGGGTTAAGTACATGAGACTCCTAACCAACTTCCTATACAATATAGGATCACAAAGTGGAGTTGTACATGTGGAAGTAAGAGTAACCCTAGAATGAAAAGGAGATGGACTTGGCTTGCAATCAGCCATATAAAAGTGCTCAAAGAAGATCATGGGTGTAATTTTTTTGACTCAAATGATTCCCTGAATCTATCGGATAAATCTAAAATCTAAGGAAATAATACAATAATTAAATATCTATCATGTCAAACTGTGTAAAAAGAGCCCTCGAATAGTCCGAATGTGTGAAGAATTGCTAGTAAGTAACATATCATCAACATATAAGAAAAGTATCGCAATATCCTCACCAACATCTTGGAGATACACTTTGTATAATGGAGTGACAATGAACAAAAATAGTAGATAGAAGAAAATAATCCATCTTCTCATACCAAACCCGAGGGGCCTTTTTGAGAATGTAGAGAGACATTTAGAGTCTACAAACAAGAGAAGAATCTTAAACAAATCCAACATGCTTTGCTCCATGTATATTTCCTCTTGTAGGTCTCCATGTAAGAAGGTACTCTTCACATCCATCGGTATATGGGCCGCCCTTGTGATGCAGCAATAACAAATACAAGGTGTACAAAATCCATCTTGGCAATGAGTGCAAAATTCTCAGAATAATCAATACCTTCAACTTGTGAAAAACCCTTTGCAACAAGATGAGCCTTATACTTGTCAATGGACCCATCTGCTATGTATACCCACTTACACATAACCATATTTTTTCCTTTAGGAAGAGATACCAAATCCCAAGTATGATTCTTCATCAAAGAAGAATACTCAGTTGTCATCGCATCATCTCACTCCTATATCCCATGAGCCTTTGAAAAATCTGCGGATCCTCAAAACTTCCCCCGACACAAAAGTACAGAACCTATAGAATGTACGTGATGATTCCTACTAGGTGGAAGATCATTTAGGAAAGGTGATGCCTAAGAAACTATAGTATGAGCCCACTTAGGCATAATGACAACATCAATTAGAATAGGATCCTCAACAACATCTATAACCTCCTCAAAGAAAGGATACTCAAGATGAGATGATAAAGGAGGCATGAAAGAAGATGAATAATAATGAGGAGTGAAGTGCTCATCAAACCGAACATGTGTTAAAAAAATAACGACATGAATATTAGAATCTAGAAGTCGATAAGCTCTCATATCCTCACAACACCCTAAAAAGATCAAGGGTTTTCTCTTCTTATTCAAATATTTCCTTTTATTCTTTGGAAAAAGGCCCAAGCAAGACTCCCAAAGACTTGAAAAAAATGAGACATCCGGCTTAGTGTTAGACCAAGCTTCTCTCTGAGTCAAATTCTCAAGTGTTCTGTGTGGTGTGCGATTCGAATGTAGTTAGTACAATTAACTACTTTCGCCCAATAGATAGGAGGTAAATCTCTAGAATGAATAAAATAGTTAGCAATTTCCTTCAAATTTCTATTCTTCCATTCTTCTAAGCCATTCTGTTGTGGAGAATGAGAAACAAAATCTTGGTGAATAATGCCTTGAGTTTCCAAAAATAAGAAAACTCATTCTTTGAAGCACTCCCCCATTATCGGTGTGAAAGTTCTTTATGAAAATAGAAGATTGTTTCTCGACCAAAGACTTAAATACTTTGAAGTGTGAAAAACCATCAATTTTATACTTGAGAAAATAAACCCAAGTACACCTCGATAAATTATTAATAAAGGTAAGTGCATACTTAGTTCCATTGAAAGAGGGGGTAGGAAAAATCATCAAGTCACTATGCACAAGCTCAAGTGGTGAAGAAAATCTCTTGGATAAATTCTTAGGAAATGGATCTTAGTGTTGTTTCCTAATGCACTTTGCCAGAGAAAACTCCCTCAATAGAAGAAAGTCTAGGAATACCATCTACCATACCATGAGTGCTCAACTTCTTTAAATATATCTAATTGAGATGTACAAATATTTCATGCTAAATTTTACTCTTTGAATTTGCATGAGAAACCAATCCTATCCCTACAGAGGAAGTTTCATTAAAACCCTCAAAGTGATATAGTCTATAATTATGATAAAAAATACCTTGAGAAATAAGTGAATGAGGCTCCAACAAAGTTTGTACTTCTACCCCATGTGGTGTAAAATTTAGAGTTTTCCCTTGACCATTTTGAAAAATTTGATATACAGAAAGAAAATTTGTAATGATGTTAGGAACATATGGTGAATCTTGGATACTACCACCATTAAGTTTGGATATCACCTTTTTCTTTAAAAAAATAAAGGAAGAATCTCCAACCTCAAATTTGGAAGTAGAACTCAAATCTAGAGAAACGAAAGGCTCCTTGGAAGAATTCATGTGATGAGAAGCACCAAAATATATAACGTAAGTTTCTTTAAGTGGTGATTTGAGATCTCCCAAAAAAATTAAGTGCTTTTCCATGCTGATTAGAAGGAGGTGGAGTGGAAATAGATTTTTTTGTGTTTCTTGACTACATAATCTAAGGCTTGCATTCACTTATAACACCTATGTTCTTCATGACCACTACGCCAACAAAAAGATCATGAAATGCTAGACTTGTTCTTGGATTTAGAAGACTCCTTAGGTTTAGAGTTGTTTTCTTTGGGTTTATGAGCACTTAGAGATTGATAAGGGATGTATTTGGTTTTATTTTTTAGTTTTCCCTTTCCCTTAGGATTATATATAACTAATTCCTTTTGAGAGGTGGAAGACTCAAGATGAGACAATTTGGATTCTTCCCTAGTAAGTCTTTCACAAAATGTTTCTAAGTTAGACATTTTGAATGTGTCACCTAAGGAATCCATGCTAGAGAAAAAGGTAGAAGAAAATATTTGAAATAGTCCTCTCAACTTGGATAGAATCAAGTAAACACACTCTTCATCTTTCTTATCTCTTCCACTCCCTTCAATTGTGTCAACAAATGCATGAACTTTGTACTTGATAGTCTATAATTGTTGGAAAATATTTAGGATTAAGAGAGGTGATCTCAATTTCAAGTTACATGGCTCTCATGTGATCCACCTTACCAAATAAACCCTCTAATTTCTCCCATATTTTGAAAGGAGAGTCACATTTTTCCAAATGAAACAAAAGACATATCACTTACATAAGTTCCTATCAAACCCATACACTCATCAAATTTGCACTAGTACTAAAATTTCTCATATTCTCTAGTGAACACTAGTTGTTATGAAGAAGTTAAAACCCATAATCCTTTCCGCTTAATTATTGTTTCCATTCTTGGTTTCCATGTGTGGTAATTATGTGTTGTTAATGGCTCAACATGATCTAATTCATAAGTAGACGCCATTCTAAAAAAAATCACCAAAATAAATGCAAGAACCAAACAATGCAACAAGAACCCCATGCAATACAACAAGAGCCCCCCCAGATTTTTGAACTTTATAATGAGTATGTGTTACAATATGGCACTTTATAATTATAGTGCAATTCTCAAAATAAATATTTCCAATGGAAAGAGCACGAAAAAAAAATCACTTTTACAATAAATGACACTCAAAATCGAGTTATCAATCAAAAGATACAAGATTTTCAATATCAAGCTCTAATATTTATTTTAGTTGCCACTGAAATAGAATAAAATACTCTTTCCTTCACCACACAAATAAAATTAAAGGGGGTTGGAGTTAAGCACCTACTAGTAGGAATCATAAGCTTTAAGCCCTCATATAGCCATACCATATGACCAAGGGCTAAGGATTTTAATGGTGCTTCTTCTAGTAAAACCCGCTATTTCTAGATTGTGTTGAAAATGACCTTCTCTGCCCAAAATAGTAGTTTGCGGATTTTCCTGAAATAGCAAAAAAAATTAAGTTGCAACACAAAAGAAGAAATAGTTAGTACAGATCTCGAAAAAATATGAAAACCCATAAATTGATTTTATGAGTTTTTCTCTTCGACACGGATTTCAAGATGATCTAGCATGTGCCTTTGAACCAAAAAAATGACTATCTCCAGAAATGGTAAAGTTTATAGTCAATCTTATGGTTTTTCCACCTTCTAGATCCAACGAAAGGATTTGTTTCGCATAAAAATGCATGCAACAAAAAAATGGACAACCCCGAATATAAAAAGAATGTTTGTAAAACTAAACTTACAGATGGATGTCAATATCAATCTCATACTCGATACCATAAAATGAATGATATCCAGATCATACCAAGTAAGGAACTCAAATTTTAACCAAACACCACAATCAATAAGATGAAAGTAATTCACCAGAATAAATTTACATAAACCTTTGCAAACAAATGAGTAACAATATCATATATTATTATGGAACTCAATGAAATACAATGAGAATGGGCCTTGCTTATATAGGAAAGGAATAACAATCTAATAATCAGTCAAGGTCATAGATCAAGCCATCAATCAAGGAAAGAACTAGTCAAGACCATAGATTTAAGAGAAAAATAGACATCAAGGATCTAGTCAATACCATAGATGAAGGAAAGAACTATACCTAACAACTAGATAATATCCCCCTAGTATCTAAATAAATAAAAATAAATATCCACACACATAAGTGGGTGAGGATAAATACAATAAAGGTAAATAAAGTACTTAGGTGAACATGAGATAAGGTAAATAACTACTCTAACACATATATGTATACATATATGTGCATGTGTTTATATGTATATATGTTTACATATGTGTGTGTGTGTACTCACACACATATATGTATATACACACATACATATAAAACATATGAAAACACTAGTTGCGGATGAGGAATATCGAGAAAGTTAATACACACAAGAAATATAAAAGTGCACAATATAATTAATGTATTTTGGCCCCATAAAAGGATAAGAAATGCATTGAAGAACAAAAACAAAATATACACACAATGGGAAATGATAAAGCACAAAAACATGGAGAAAGAATGAAAAAATGAGAAAT
Source organism: Taxus wallichiana var. yunnanensis (assembly GCA_018340775.1). Classification (NCBI taxonomy): domain Eukaryota; kingdom Viridiplantae; phylum Streptophyta; class Pinopsida; order Cupressales; family Taxaceae; genus Taxus; species Taxus wallichiana. Next base: position 441,273,449 of record CM031242.1, on the reverse strand, counting down.
AATGCCAAATAAACAATGAGCATGCCAACCAAAATGTAAACATGCTAAGAAATTCCCAAACACACCAATCAATAAGAAAACATGTCAAACAAAGAGTAATCATGCTAAAAAGAGTAATCACTCGAAAAAATGAGAAAATGTATGAATCATGAATATAAGTCATATAATAAGCATAATGAAGGTATACGACATAGTTGAGAACATCATGCACATAGAATACACAAAGAAAATGAATAAAAACGAAGCACATAGATTTACACATTAAGGATATGAATACATGGTAAAATATCAAGGTTAATAAATATAGGATATCAGATATTCCATGTGGGGTATATTAGATGATTGATATATATAATATGAACTAAATTATGGTGGTTTTTATGCCCTTAATCCTAGGTCATATATCGGGATATGTATAACCAACATGAGGCTAACATTATCTCCTAACATGTCATATCATATTTATTTATGATTTCATATGCTTAGTAGGTCGGGCTTGGTTATTTGAATAACATATTAGGGTATAAATAGGAGTTAGTAAGTGGTAAATGATTATCATATTCAAAATTTATGTTTTATTACATGGTTTAGAGGTTCCCCACGAAGTCGCTAAGTCAATCTATTTTCATATTGTGATCATATATATATATATATATATATATATATATATATATATATATATATATATATATATATATATTGGTGTTCTATTACTTTTGATATTCAAATATATCTAAGTAATTTCATTATAAGTGGTATAGGAGCTTCAATCTAGGCCAAATTGGGCATAACCCTAATTTTAAAGATTCAACTATATCTTTGAAATTGTGGAGAATGTTCATGCAATTTTTAATTCAAGGGAATCCGTAAAGTAAAGTTTCTCTAAGGTCACAAAATTCCTAGGTGGTTGAATAGCCATTTAAAAACTCGGGATCTAAATGGATAAATTTATACGTGGTGAAGGAATATTAGGAGGAGGGTTGTTAAAACCAGACCTATTATAAGGTAAAGTATTACTAACTCTTCTCCTTCTTACAGAATTCAAAGGTAAAGAAATAAAATCAGAAATAATTCCTTTTCTTGATGATCTTGTAGTCACTTTAGGCATGGAACATGCTACAAAAATGGTCTAAAATCAGCTTTACGAAGTTGCCAAATAGATCTTTAAATCTTTAGAATAAATTGCTGCAACTTGCTGATCTAAAAGTAACTTTTGCTTATGCAATTTTGCTGTAAATTATTGCAATTAGATCACAGATCTGATTCAGTCCCATTGGGCGTGCCAAAAATTGTTATCTCTCGAAAGTGCACCCAGAGAGAGATGGTTGTAGGTGTTCTAAGTTTGCAAAATTGATCTCTCTCTTTTGTAGATACAATGGAAACACCTCATGTCTGTGGGTATACCTATTTTGAGGTGAGTCTCTAGTATCAAGGTCAGTTCCTTATTGATGTATCATAAACTAATTTTCTAGGGTTTGAGGGTAAAAGATGACTGTAAATGAATTCAAAACTGAGGTGATACACCAAACTTGTATGAGGTATTTGATTGAGTACATGCACAATTGATATGAGAATGAATTCTTGATGCACAAGCCAATAATTTTCTGTAGAATATTAAAGACAACACTTTGGTGTATTGAGGGAAAGTATCACAACAATACTGTTAAGTTATACATGCACATTAATATCATGTAGAAATTACTGAATTTTCAATAGGGTAAGATGATTAATCAGGGAATTCATCATTCACAAGGATTAATAAAACATACACAAGACTGCAAATAATTGGAAAGGAAGAATATACTTCTCATTTAGAGGGAAAAATAGCAAAATTTGCTTCAACACTCCTATGTCCAAATTTCCTCCTCTTGTGCTTTGTTAAGGCACACAATATATAGCAAAAATTATTCCCCATCTTTCCTAAAAATAGGCTAAAATTGTACTCGCCCATGCATCCTATTTTTACCATTTATTTATTAATAAATAAGTGGAATAAAAATAATCATGCTAATACAAAGAGGCATTAATAGCCTTTGGTTATAACTCAGTCAACTACAGTTGACTGTTCTATTTTTAAGAAAAGCATGGGTGAGTAATTTGCTAAAAATAAATCTTTCTTGATGAGCAAGTCTCATTCTTGGTGCATGCAATTTTTTTCTTCTTGTGGCTGATGTGACATCTACAACTTTCCCTTTGGATGCAAAATTAATTCCCTGTGTAAGTGAAAATAATACCCCGATCTCCAATACTTAGTAAGAAAACTCTAATTCACTGTGGGGACCACTGTGAGCACATGTGCAATCATAATCAACTCTTATTTGTGAAAAATAAGGTTATCAAGTCTTCAAAAGGTTGTTTGCATTCTGATGTTGACCTCTACTCTATCTCCTTGTGATCACATGGATAATATATTCTAAGTCATTTTCAAAACATCACATCAAGTGGGGACCACCTTTGATTGTTAGCACTAGTCTTCATTTGGTTTGGCCACCCTCGTGGACTTGGCACATTACCATGGTTTTAGGAAACACATGGGGTTACTTTGCAAAAAGGTTACCATACCATACTCATCTATCTTTTAGTAGATCATTGTTGTCAGCTTTTGCATCATGGTGTTAGACTATAGTTTAGAATTTTGAAAGTCAATATGTAATGATTTTTAATGTGATATGGGTAGCCACCTCGTGATGATGACTCACCCCTTGGCGAGTTGTTGGTGGCATTATTAACTTAGGTCAAGTTAGGTCATTTTGATGCAGACCGTCGGTCTCTGTACTGTTGGTTCTTGGCCTTTGATCTTCATGTACCCATAATTAGGGTTTTACCCTTCACATTTAATGGGGTAGGTGACTATGGTTATGTTTTGAACCTGGTGAACATTTCTCAGCCTTTGATGGGGAAAACCCTAATTGATCTCACCATTGATTTGAGTGGTGGTTGGCATGGGTATTTGTGATGGATTTCTGAGCATTGATCTGCCCCACCGTTTGATTTCCACCATTAATTGATTAACTCAAATGAGTTAGGGTTACTCGGGCATGTTTGGTTTGGGATATGTAAAATGAAAAAATGAACTCAAGTTCATTTTCCTCTCTGGTTCTAGTTCGCAGTGAAGCTCTGGCAAAATTTTCACTGCCATTGTTGTTCTCTGTCGAGCTTGGAACTATGTTATTCTTTGGTCTCGAATGAGTTTTCCTCAATGGTGGAGCTCTGTGAGTGCAGAAACTTGGCACTTCTATCCTTCTTTTTTTTATGAGCTCTCCTTTTCCTTAGATCTAGGAAATGAGCTTGATCTGTGAATAATCTTGGAGCTCTGACCGGTTCTGTGAACATGAATACTTTATTTTCCTCTATTGTGAAGTTGGTTTGATGCTTTACTGAAGGTTTTTGAAGATGTGGCGCTGTTTTGGGAGATCGTGAGCCTCGACTTCTTTGAGTTTTTGTGATCTTCTAGTCTACACTCTCTATGTGATCTCTTGGCCGCATCATTGTTGAGAACTTGAAGCTTGGTACTATATTACTAGCATCACTGTTTGATAAAGGATGGTAAGTTTTGATCTCTGAGCATTGCAACTGCTTCGTCACTGTCACTTTGACTTCAATATGCTGATACTTCATTCTTTCTTTGCATTTATCTTTGTGATTTCATGGTTCCCTTGGAGATTTCGAGTTGAGATTCACTTTGGGTCCTTTTTTCTCGGTTTGAACTTGATGATTTTTGAGGTTGTTTGTATCAACCCAATTGGTGAGTCCTGAGCTCTTCTATTTCTGTAATGTTTTACCCAAATCTGGGTGTTTTAATTTATGCATACTTTGCATTTACTTATTGTGAACCATTTTGTTTCCTCATTGAAAAATGGAATTAATCCTCGGATGAAAATATGTGTTTTTGTTCACTATTCGCTGCCATGAGGAAGATTAGGAGCTCTGAAATTCGTGAACCTGTTATGAAATTACAACCTAGCATGTTCTTCTTTGAGTATTAATTTTGGATTCCTTTTGCTAGCTTATGGGCCTCAACCCCTAACGGAAACCACTGTTTTGTTGCTCAAGATATGTTGGATTTTGATAATACCCAAATCTGGGTCCTGGTATTTCACCATATTCGAGCTTTTGTTCATGCATTTTCCTAATTTTAGAACCCTTCTGTTTCCATCCTTTTTCTGTACATGACCTTCGTTTACGAGCTTGAGAAGATTTGGGTATTCCATTTTGTGTTCAATAATCATAGATCTGGAATTCTATTTCGACGTTTGCAAAACATGGCCATTATTTGACCTCGAATTTGTTCTATCTCCATCTTTTGAGATTTTTGAACTCTGTCTTCAATTTCTTCATGCATTTAGAGTTCTACTACCTATCTTGAGAAGCTTTGTGTATATTACGAAGCTCTGTTTCTATACATTTGAATGTAATCTAGTTTTTACTTCCTTCTATTTGAAAGATGATAGATCTAAAACCCCTATTGATTCTTTTTAGTTTGAGCTATTGAGATTATGTATAATTCTTGAACTTTAGATGTGAATAAACAATGCATTTTAGGTCATTACTCTGAGACTCTGTGAAAAAGTAATTGTTGCATTCTTTAGCATTTTCAAATTCTCTGCTTGAATCTTCTGGAAATGGTCTTCTTGAGATTCAGTTTTCCTTTTGGATGCAATATTACTTGACACTGAGTCATATCCATTTATGAAACATAATTATTGAAGTCTGTAACCTTGCTTTGAAGCTTTAATGGCTGATTTATCTTGATTCTTTGTTTCCTATTTGATTCTACTTCTTAAAGCATGATTGTTTAATAAACTGGATCTCCTTCAGTTGGTTGTAATGAGCATGATCTTAATCATTTCTTGATCTGATTCTTTTCCATGTTGAACTGAAACTCAGAAAGCGTGAATCATGCATTTTATCTTAGCTCTGAAGCTATACTGTAGTATTTTGTGCACTTGATACCTGCTTCATTTGAAAACTGTACTTCTAGAATGGCTGCACTTTGTAAGATTATCTTGAAACTTCATTTTTCTTCAGTTGTTAAGCTATAATGAGTGCTCCAAAGTCCTTCACCTTGATGACTAAAAGTGTAGTTCCCATTTCTTTTCTTTTTAAATATTGTATTTGATCTTTATTACAACTTTAGTATGCATGTTAAAAATATAAAAGGTCAATTTTACATGGCGAAGCCCTGTCAAAATTTTCTCAGATTTATTTCTCATTCTATTTCAGCTGTAATCTTATCTTTCTAGTTAACTTCAGCCTTTATATTCTGATTCTTCTACTTCTCCTTTGAGTTGTATTCTTCCTTCATATCAATATGTACTTGTGATTTATTCCAATCTTGATGTACCATAGGATAGAAGTCATTGAACTCTGTAATCCCCCTTTTTTTTAATAGTGAGGGCTGTAAGACATGATTTTATTTCTTCTTTACTGCAACCTGTACCTACACACTTAAAAAAATAGTTAGAAAATATTTAGGCTTTTGGCCTCTCTTATGTTCCATAGTTTTTCTTTTCTTCTCTCTCTCCTTATTTCTAAGTGAGTAAATCATGTATGTTGTTACAGAAAAGTACTTTCTTCAGTTGCACCTTTGATCCTCATGTAATTTATCTCTCCTGTTGTTAAGAGATCCACCTACACAAATTTGGATAGTATAGGAATATGGATTAACCTTGAGCTCGTAAACTAACAATTTTCTCTTTTCTATTTTTAGGTACAAAGTGCCTTCTGCCAAGATGGAGATGGAACAAAGCTGGGGCTGGAGATACATCAACTGCAACAAAATAAACTTCAAGGAAATGATGGGTTCATTCATACTCCTCTATTTTCTCTTTCATGCATATGTACCTCTTACTTTAGTAGTTGTATTTTACTTTTCAGTTACATCCCATGGCTTGTGTGGGAACATTTGAAATTCCTTATGAATAAAACATTGAATTCTGAAATTGAGTTGTGTATTTATTTTTGCATTTCATCTTTATATATGGATTGTATGATGAATTAAACAACTCAATAATATAATTGAATGTATTAATCATGAAGGAAAGAACCTTAAAGATAATCTGTAATCATTTAGCAATGAAATTTGACTGTTGTAATCTACAATTATGACTCTATGTTCCAAAAATTAACACTTCATTTATTCTACAATTCGATGTCTTCATCAAGATAACACATCTATCCTTCAGGGCTTTGTGTTCTTTTGTTGAAGATAGTCATGAAATTGCAGACTATGTGATCTATTACGTTTTGTAATAGCACACATAGCTGTATATTTCATGTAATCATTAATTAATTCAACAAAAACAACACTGAGTTGAAAGAAAATCCCCTAGCTTAGGTTCACTTCACCAATTCCATCCATTGTAACAAAGTTTCGAGTTTCCCATTTTCACACAAGTGTAAAAATTGTCAACAAATTGTATGATAAATCTTCTAATGGCTTGTAATTTTACCAAGAGGTTTCTTAGTTGTTTTAGATTATTGGGCAGAGGCATTTCAACCATAGATTTGACTTTATCTATGTTAATTTTGATTCCATGATGTGAAACAATGAAACAAAGTAGCTTTCCCAATGTGACACTAGAAAAAAATTTCTTAGGATTGAGGTGAAACTTGTATTCCTGGTGTCTTTCAAAGATTTGACGAAGAACTATGGGATGTTCTTCACAAGGTTTAGATTTTACTAGGATGTCATCAACATAATCCTCCACAATGTTGTGCATCATGTCATTAAAAATGATGGTCATAGCACGTTGGAATGTCGCTCAAACTTTCTTAAGTCCAAAGGAATGAATTGATAGCAAAACATGCCCCAAGGCATAGTAAAAGTTTTTTTTATGTTGATCTTCTTCTACAATTTTGATTTTATCAGTAATGTAAGAAGCCATCCATGAGAGACAACATCTTGTGTCCAGCTGTAGAATCCATGATCATATCGATGTTTGGTAGTGGAAAATCATCTTTAGGGAAATCTTTGTTGATTTTGTGGAAGTCTGTATAAATTTGGATGACCTTAGTCTTTTTTCTTATCGGGACAATATTGGAAATCTAGTAAGAATAATTGATGGGTCAGATGAAACTGGCATCAAGTAGCTTTACAATTATTCCTTGAAAATAAACGTAATTTTGGGATTCATCTTGCATAATTTTTGTTTAAATTGATTTTCATCTTTACGCACTACAAGATTATAGACCACTAGAGATGGGTCAAGATCTCACATATCCATATAGGACCATGTGAATATGTCTGAGAATTCCTTTAGGAGTTTTATAAAGATGTTTTTCTTCTTTGATAAGGATGATCCCAATTTTAGAATCTTGGGTTCTTCATCCGTGTTGATTTTGATGTCAATGGTTTCCTCAATTAATGATGTTGAGCCATCCTGGAGCATTTCAGGATCCGAAGAAGGTTATCCATAACTAGATCTTGTTTGGGATTGAGGAATCTCGGAATAAATATGCAAGTAGATACTCCTTGTGAAAATGGTAAGAGGAGTTAGAATAACGGATATTAGATTGGGATTGAAGGGATAGGGTAGACTCCTATTCATCGAAGTAGGCTTTAACATTTAAGCATACTTGGAAACCCTTCTTATGATCATTAGTAGGTATGTTCTCTCATGTTGCCATGAATTTAAGAATGGATTTATCATTTTGAAATGAATCAAGAGAGATATGTTTCGATTTTTAGCCCCATTGGATGATTTGTGGGTAAGTGAGGGAATCATTGATGGTGAAAACATTGGTGTTGTGGAAAAGGTTAGTAGTGGTGAGGTATTCATATTGGCTATGAACAAAACTTGTCTTAATATTATTGATGTCCTCCTTTTCTGTGTTGGAAATATGACTAAGGTTATCAAGAATACTCTCTCCAGGTGAATGATACTCGATTCTGTGACCATCAAGGTTAGGGATAACTGCATGGGTTTGTGAGGCCTTGTTTGTGGAAAACTATTCCTCTTTCATAATAACCCATGTAGGTCATTATCCATTTAGGGATCAAATATTTGTTGTTAGAGCAAGAGGATTCGGTATGGAGTCATTGATTTGAGCCATATGGTGTTGTATGGCTTGAGGTACTAACCAAAAAGGTACCCATAATGGATAAAAGTGGAAAATCCTAGTGAATATATTTTCCTTTTGTGTTGACAAATGTTGGTCCTACCACGTTATTTGGGTGATAGCGACAACTATTCAATGCTAAAAGTTTGAGACTCCTCGTACCTATAGATTTCATCTTGAGTGGTGGAGTGGGTAAGAGAGGGGTGGATATGGATGGAGTAGGTAAGAGAGGGGTGGATGATGATGAATCATTATACAAAGTGGATGGAATATTGTCGATGAGACATATAAAGTTTTGGATGATGATGGAGATGGAGAGGGTGATGGTACGGTTTTGGTGATAGGACAATATGGCTCCCGATAAATTTTTGTTTCAAGTTCTTGACAATATTAGAATGGTTGAGGATCCCCATGGATAGTAACTTGTATGCTAGCATGATCAAACTTTAGGTATTGATGTAAAGTATATGGTACAACATACATTTGATGAATGCATGGGCATCGAAACGACAAATTATATGTTAACCGAATGTCCACAATGTGTACGAGGGTGGAGAGCATGAGAGGCCTAACATTGGTAGGTAAATACAAAGTACCCATTGAGTTTCACTCAAGTATTATCATATTATTTTATGGTAATGATGTCCTGTTTTAGATCAAATTTATTGTACCCTAATCGTTGGATGAGAGAAAGGATATAAAGATTAACTACAAATCCATTATCCACCAAGTACTCTTTTAATGTGAGTATGCTCGACATGTACCTCAATATATAGAGAAATATTGTGCATTGGGCCGTGTACTAGTAGGTATTTTTGAGTGAAGGTGAGTGGAAGTGTTGGATGGGGATAAATATGGGTGATGAGTTCTTCAAATTTTGTGGGATCAATATTTGGCACATGAGTTTCTCGAAGGGAGCGGTACAGATGTCTTTGTGTAAAGGGGATATTTTGAGAAGATCCATAATAGATATTTGTGTAGGGGTCTTCTCAAGTTATTCGATGATATTTTATTGTGCTTGCAGTGGTGGATTGGAGGATCATGGAAAATATCCTTGAACCACTACATGGATCCTTCTAGTAATAACTTCACACTAAGGATTTGATGAAGGAACTTTGAATTTTATATTAGCTACCTAGTGGAGGGAATGAGAGATGTGACCAACAAGGATTTATCTTGAAACGGTACATGATGGTAGATGATGTGATTAGAATGTTGGTTGGATGATTCAGGGTTCTTTCCAGACTTTTTTGAAACTTGATTTGAAGCATGGGTCTGATCATGATTAGGAAACAAATTCTAATAGATCGCAAGCTTTTGAATTTAGGAGGGAGATGAATTGTTCTCGATTTCGATTTCACCTCAGTTGATTAGATGTTGGATATAATTCTTGATTTTTATACCCATATGAGTAGCATGACCTTTGATTTTGTGGAATTTGTAGTATCCATTCTGTTTGAAACATGGGGGCTTATGTTGAAACTCATCAATCGATTGGGTTTGGGGTAAACCATCATATTAGCAAAGTGATCGGTTTGTCAAGGATGGATTTGATAGAATTTCCAAGAGGGGTGTATATTCGTCATTTTGGGTCTTGGGTATACCAAGGTTAACCTTTAGTGACTGATATAATAGTGGTTTTATGTACATGTTGGACATTGTAACGCTCACTAAAACAACCCACTTGAGACCCATGAACAACCTAGGTTTAGTTAGAAAATTATGGAATAATTTTTTTAAAGTGTTAACGACCAATGTCTCAAGGAAAATTAAATTCAACTGATAACTTTTTCCATTATAATAATTAATAATTCCACATTATAAAGCAACAAGTGTAATAAGTCCACACCTAGTTCAAATATCCTTAGGGATTAATTTAATCATTGATTACATTGACATTTTAGCTAAATATTCCCTGATTAAAATTTTAGGGTTAAGGGACCAAAAAATTAAATACCCAATGTATTTAATTCCACAAGATATAAGACAAGAGCAAGGTTTAATTACAGTGGGGAAAAGAATACATATTTAAAATCATCAGAGTATATTCTTACTTACCCACTCCCAGTAACTCTCAAGTTAAAGATTCAATTTGAATTCTCCTATTATTAACACAATTAAAACTTCTTGAAAACATTCCAATTAGGTAGGAAATTTCATCACCTTTCCGGTGATATAAAGAAGTCCTCCTAACTCCTCATATTTCTCAAGTTATGGTCCGACGGAACTTGGGGTGAAAATTTTCCCAAGAGCGAGGCCTACGGGCCTGGGAGGAAAAGTTTCCCCAAGTCGGGCTTACGGAACTCAGAGAGAAAATTTTCCTAGAGGAGAAAAGTAGACGGTGGAGTGGGGAAGAAAATTTTTCTAGACGTGGGCCGGCGGAGTGGGGAAGACATTTAGCACTTTTGCCCTTTTGGGACAAAAGGCACTGATTTGCCTCTGCACTCCCATGAGTCCGTAAGGGAACATGTGTCGATTTTCCAAATTCTAGTGGAAATTTGGGCCACTAGAGAATTTTAAGGCTTTTATCCAAATTCATTTTTTTTTTTTTCCGACGCCCAATGAAGGCACATGTCGATCAATGATTGGCTACGGGGCGACGGAGGCAAAATTGCCAAATTAACTTTTTGGACTTAGATCATTTTTAGACAAAATGAAGGCTTCATGGATTAGCGGAGTGGTGGGAAACTTCATGAATTTGCACCTTTTGGGAAAAAAAAGAAGAAGAAATTTTAGCTTGTGAGTCCGCCCAAGAATATTTTATTCATTTAAAATTTGAGAGTTAGATTATTTTGAACCCGAAATGAGGTAAAAACTTCAGAAGGCCATAACTTTTGATTGGGAACTCGGTTTTTAAAAACAAGGACTTTTCTGGAAAGCTCTTGACATCCTATTTTCAAAAAAACCTTAGGAATTTAATTTTGATAAATTTTAAAGGGTCAATTTTTAGAAAACGTATTTCTATCACTTAGAAAGTGATCTGGTATTTTTAACTTATCAATTTTGTTCAAATTTGTTGTTAATTATTTTTCCACTTGCCAAACAGGCATGGAGGATTTTACTTGGAAGATTTTAGAATAGATTTCAAGGGTTAAATTTTTTGATTGAAGATCAATTCAAATTTCCCCAATTTAACAGCAAAAACGACTGAGAAATTGGTTAAGCCCTATTTTGAAAGGTTCTATGAAAATTTTCTAAGTATTATAGTTTGTGTGGGATCATTTTGATCTTTCTTAGATTGTATTAATGTTTCAAATGTTTTTCCTAGTCTGCAGGGTCATTGTGTACATTTTTTGATAATTATTTTCTAGTTTGAAAATGTCTAACATAAATCTAATTCGAAAGGATCTATTTTCCATTTTATTTTTCCAAGTATTAGGATACATTCCAATTCAAGTTTAATACATTTAGTTGATTTAAATAAAACTATTCAAAACCAAAATGCAATTCTGATTTCTAATTTTACACATTTCAAAAGATAGAGCTCTGTGTTTTCCTCACATGCATTTCTTCCTTTCAAATAGAGATTTCAAATACATTTAAATGATCAGATTCAATACCACAATGCAATTTGAGAAAGGTAATACAATCATTTATTGGTTCCCAAAAGACAACTTACAACTTCTTTCTTTCATTCTTCAAATTCATCATACAGAATACAATTATTTCTTTCAAAAGAACAGAAATAGAGTATATCTCTTTCACATTTTAATCTTACAACTTTCATATTCAATACAACATATTTCCATTACAAAACATATACAAGTTCATCCACTTCAAGTGGGAAGGTTACAATAAGATTTATCTCAACAAGGGACTGTCAACTGTTTTATTTCATTTTCCTTTGCTCCAGAACAACAACATGTAGATTTATCATTCTTCCAATTCTGATCACAACAAGAGCAGGGGAAAGGCAACACTCTCCACCCAACCAAGACATCTAATGACAAGGAGAAGTCATCCTTCTTCATTGGCCCTCGAGCCCCAACCACAAAGCAATGGAAGATGTGATTCAACTCATGGCAACAACAAGCTTCCACAAACACACATGTAAATTTCACATTCAAAACACAATCCAAAACAAAATTGCAGTTTTCCACCACAGAACAAAACAACAAACAACACTCAGGATTCATCATGCAAGCCAAAGGAGCAAGAAACTATGGGGGATGTTGCTTATGCCTCCCAAAGGGGAAAATTGGGTATCACCACCTGAGAACAACCCACCAATATATATATATATATATATATATATATATATGAATAACATTTCAAAACCCTGTCATGCCCTTATGCCTCCCCCAAGTACCCCTTATTCCTCACATTTTCTTATGTCTCCCCAACCTCTTATGGCACCCCATAACGAGTAAAGAAATGCAAGCAATTTATTTGTAAGGTGGAACCCAAATCCCAACTCCCTCCACCCTTATACCTCCCTAAAACACACTTGTGCCTCCCACAAAATAACCCCATAGTCTTCTCCTACACCATTCCTATGCCATCTACCCAACAACCCACAATATATACCAAAACATTCACACAAGAACATTTACATATATACAAGAAGAGCATTTCAAGAACCAATCTTCTACCTCTCATGATGGAGTTGTTCCAAGTTCCAAAACAACCAAGCACAAGCATGTAGTAATCTTCCAAAACTTCTCCAAGCAAGAGCTCCCAAAATAGCAAGAAAAATTCACCCAAAATGAAGTCTCCAAAAGTGAAGCAACCCAAAACAAGGAAAACAATTTAAATTTTATAGAAGAGGATGAGGTGGATCCATGTCCACATCACACATCCTCAACCGCAACCCCAAAAGTCAACTTCATTCTCCAATGCATAATAAATAAGTGGGTGAATAATATGACAGATTTACTTACACACTCAAATCAAACCCACACCTCATAAGGATTGAAATTGAAAGCATGTAAGAAAGTGCAATTAAAGCATACAACTTGACTTACAAAAAAGCATAATGAAAGCTAGATTTAAACCCTCCAACCATAGGTAAGGTTGGCATGCAAATTTAAGAGGTATGGGACAAGTTTAACTTGTCCCATAAGCTTCCAAAATCAGCCTCCAAGGACAAATTCGAATTTCAAAAGGAGGTGGAGTGTTTCATACTCCAAAATTAATTTACACATCACTTACACATTTCTTACAACAATTTAATTTCAGGCCAACAACTCTAATAATTACTTTCTTATGTCTCAATTTGATTAATTAATTTTAACAACATGTTTACTGACATTAATTTACCAAAATTAATAAATAATGAAAGGGGTAAACACATACAAACATCAATAAAAATGAACCAAATAAATAAATACACATAACCCTTGGTCACATTTAAAGGTGATCCCCCCATTGGAATCCCTAACAATCAAACACACACACACACGAACAATACAAGTTACCATGGTGACCTTGTTGAATTCATCTAGAATTCCAATGTGGTTGGTCTCCAATCCCCGATGTTTGTTGTGATATTTTTAACCTGCACAATACAAATACCCCTTCGGCCTTGTGGCCATATCAGAACATCCAAATGAATATAATATAATTTCAAAATCATCAATATATATATGAATCACAACAACATCCAGACAATCAACAATATCACTTACAATTTCATCAGCAACTATATAATCATCAATTTTAAATTCAATTTTCTCGGTCTACTCAATATATCCAAATATCACATGTCCTAACAACATCCATAAATATATATATATATATAACCATGTCCAACAACATGTCAACATCTATATAAAATGTCTCTAACAATCATCATGCATCATATATGAATCAGAGTCAACAATAATCCATGATCTAACATCTAACACCATACTAAATCAAAACTATAATAATGTCCATAATATAGTCAGCAGTATCATGATCAATATCAAAAGTGTCGAAGGGAAGTGGGAACTACATCCCCCTCCCCTTAGACTCGAATTCCTCTTGGAAGTCACTGGAATGAGAGATAGGAAAAATACAATAGAAAAAGGATCACTCCATTATGGGATTGCTTGCTTCAAACAAGTGTGGGTCTACAAAACCTAAGTTTGGTAAAATGCAATTGAAAGAAGAAGGGAGATTACAAGGGATGAGTTCTAAACTTTCTTCATGCAAGGCTATGAACACTTAAATATAGAGAGTAAATTTATGCTATTAACCAAGATACCACACATAATAATATAACATGAAGAGTTCAAAAGAGTATTAAGAGTAACCACTAAGTAGATGAATAATAAGGAGAATTCCATGAGTTTGAGAATGAACACATAGTTTCCCAAGGAATACAACATACTACATTAATAAAAGTTAAGGTTTCTACACGTTTAAGCCATGATTTCAAGGTTCGTTGTCTAGACAAGGCTAGCAAAAATCAACTATGACCAAATTTGCACAAGGAACAAGTCTACTCAAGGTCCCACAATTTGAGGATCACACAAGATGAGGTTAATCAACAAGGACACCTAAATCAACAAAACATTTAAAATCAAGGAACTATTCAAGGAAAGCACTTCTATAACTCGAGAGGGTACAATTAAATTTTCATGGTAATACAAGTGAAGTCAAGACCACAAGTTTTCCTATAGTCTAATTTTTACACTTTTGTTTTAAGAATCGAACACACCATACCAACCAAATCTAAAGAAGTCAACCATTTAGCAAAAGAAATATATATATATATATATATATATATATATATCCCTAGCAACTAACATATCAATACAAGTACCATACATTATAACACAATGGGATTTATTTATCTTATTTCCTACTCAAGCTCGGAATAACCATAAAGAGAGCACAAGAAACACCAAGGACCACTCAAGGTTGCTAGGGAGAATAACAAGTAACATGGGGTCCAATTACAATCCAAGGGTGCATCGTATCAAAAGTGAATAACATCATCTTGCACTTTCCATCCTAATGGAAAAGGGGCAACAAAAGAAGGTGACCCAAGAAAATATGAATAAAAGAAGACTTCCTGAAGCTATTTTATATCCTTAACATATGTTGCCTTAAAATTACAATAACTTAGGTCTCCAAGGAAAAGACAACACGCAAGGAGGTTGCTTCTCAAACAACAGATAAGTCTCAATCCAAAAGGACCACAACTCACATTTGTTGAGATACGGGATGATAAGGTATGATGACCCAAAACTCCCACAAGAAATGCACATACATCTATGAAAAGAAGTAATAAGTAACTAGAACACATTACTATCCACCAGGTGTTTCACAATTTCAGGTAGGCGACAAAACTACAGGTTCAACTATACATTACACTCAATACACATAAATCTTACTTATTTTATAACTCAACTAATTAAGTCAAAAGTTGTAGTTTCATTTTTCCTAGCACATTCCTTTATGAGTTTTCTTAATTAAAATATTCCTTTTTTATTCTGATATCACATGTTTGCATTATAAGGATCACCACTAAGGTGGCCATGATATCTCGCCATTCTGTATAGGCGGACAAACAAAATATTTATTCTACTCCTAGGGGAGGTAGATGGAAAAAGTTTTTCCTTTTCTGTTCTTCTACATGGTTTTTATTCCTTCTATTAATCTACCAAGGTTAAAGCAAGGACCATTTTCTCTTTCTATGTTCTAGTTTATTTGTTAAGCTTCAAGGCCAAATCTCCTCAATTATAATTTTATGATGTTTGGGTGAGTCAATTTGTCAATTAAAAAAATTAATGAGAAGGAACGGTAAACATATCACACTATTAATTTTATGGGAGAGAGAGGTAATTCAACACATCACATTTTTAATTCTAAGGAAACAAGGGATGTTCAACATAGAAAGCACATTATTAATTTGGTAAGAACTAGGAAACAATCAACCAAACATGGATCTCAACAATATTTTGAGATTTTTCCACTAATTACAAGTATCATACAACACTCCTAGTGGGTTTCTACAAGTTCTCAAAAGAAGTTATGAGGAAGACCCATTAAGGAAGCATAATTACTTTTACTGATCTACTAGGGTTTAACACTTTGTTTGTTGTTTTGGCAAAAATATTTTACTCACCTAATAAGATGAAGAAAGTTTTCATATCTACACCCATATTACCATAGGATACCACCAACCAAGAAATCAAAATGAAAAGGAAATATTTTAACTATAAGAACACCACATACTCATTAGAAGCGTCAAATGTAAGCAAACAATTAGCCATCTTATTCAACATGGCTTTATGACCAAGAGTTACAGTTTTGCAAGAGAATCACATTATAAAATACCACCGAGATTAAATTATCAAGGTCTAATTACACTATCATCACCAACGTCATGGTCCAAAAGACTCAAAGCATCCATAAGTGTCTCCACATAATCCAAAATTAATAGGTCATAGAGTATTATTCATAGTAACTAAAAAAGTTAAGGAAAGGGTAGACTTATTTATAGGTCAAGAGGGAAAACAGACACACTTAATTTACACACAATACTCAAATGGGATTAAATCTAACCATAATTACCAAGATGCATACAATCCTCAAGTCACTACTTAATATAATGAAATGAGGAACTCTTGATAAAACTAGCATGCCATCGAAGAGAAGCCACTACCAGACAAACACTTTTCCACTAACATCCACCAGACAAAAGCAAATTGATCCCACCATAATTCATCAACCCACAATTAAACACCTCTAATCCGACGAGGTTCAAGCTCTTATCGGATTGTAAGAGAATCACCACCACCGCTAACAGGTTGCCAACTAGAACACACAACACAACAAACTCTCTTCCCAACAAGGTCGAGTAATGAAAAGGTCACTCTAAGATCCTAGATACACTCAAGATTTCGTGCATCTAAAACCAAGGCATAACTTTAAGCACCTAAGAGGACATTCAAGACATCTAGGGTGTACCCCCATATGAAAAATGTATGAATATAAGTAGCATAGAACCAACTCATCATCATGCAAGAATAAATCCACGTAACGTTTAGCTAAGCATCCAACAACATAACGAGCTCGAGTCACCAATCAAAATAAAGTCCAAGAAATATCACCAATCGAGGAAAGTGGCTAAGTAGCCACATTGCAAAGTCTGAAAATTCTCATAAAAATATAAATAACTAGAAGAGCCTCAGAGCTTCTCAATCCAATCATAAAATAAGATGCTGGTCCTTGATAAAATGACACAAGTTTACGAATGTAAAATATAAAACGTTAACACCACATTCACTTCGCAGCCCTTCATGGCTGCCAATAGGGGTACTCTACCTCAAGGTCAGTTCCAAGGACACATGCGTAGGATTGGGTCATAAACTACACCTAGACTTAATGTCCACTCTCCCATATGGGTAACAAAATGAAAAATTGACAACCAGACCAACTTTCCTAACTACTGAAGGAAGGAAGCTCTAAGCAGCTTCTAATTAACTCTTCTTGACCCCGGACACAACCAATATTTTCCAACCACAAGATTCACACCATACAATTTATCATTCCAACAACTCCAATAAGGAAGGGTCTCAACAAAGGGCTTAACGCATCATACAATTAAATCAAGTTTTAGGACTTGTAAAACAACACATTTTCAAAGGGGAACCAAGTTTCCACTACACTAGAAGTTCACAAAAATCAATTTAATTTGACATTCTTAGTTACCTAGGTTTAGAAAAAAATGCCATTGAGTGAGTACAACAATTCAAACAACTTATTATTTTATTATTATTTTAATTTTGGTAGTTCAAATGAATAGAGTAATGTAATATTTCTTCATACACATTTCTTTTTCAATTTTCAAACAAGTTTGTTTTCTTAGATTCAAAAGTGTGCTAGGTTTACAGTTCATGTCTCAAGTTTTCTAGTGTTCCCAAGGGTCCAAGCTTTGAACCCATGGCTCTGATACCAAGTGTAACGCCCGCTAAAACAACCCACTTGAGACCCATGAACAACCTAGGTTTAGTTAGAAAATTATGGAATAAATTATTTTTTAAAGTGTTAATGACCAAAGTCTCAAGGACAATTAAATTCAACTAATAACTTTTCCCATTATAATAATTACTAATTCCACATTATAAAGCAACAAGTGTAATAAGTCCACACCTAGCTCAAATCTCCTTAGGGATTAATTTAATCATTGATTACATTGACATTTTAGCTAAATATTCCCTGATTAAAATTTTAGGGTTAAGGGACCAAAACAATTAAATACCCAAGGTATTTAATTCCACAAGATCTAAGACAAGAGAAAGGTTTAATTATAGTGGGAAAAGAATACATATTTAAAATCATCAGAGTAAATTCTTACTTACCCACTCCCAAAACTCGGTTAAAGATTCAATTTGATTTATTCCATAATTAATGCAATTAAAACTTCCTAAAAACATTCCCATTAGGTAAGTAATTTACTCACCTTTCCGGTGATATAAAGAAGCCCTCCTAACTCTTCATATTTCTCGAGTTATGGGGTGATAGAACTTGGGGTGAAAATTTTCCCAAGAGCGGGCTGCGGGCTGGGAGGAAAAGTTTCCTAACTTGGGCTCTGCGGACTTTGGAGATAAAATTTCCCTAGAGGAGAAAAGTAGACCGGTGGAGTGGGGAAGAAATTTTTTCCTAGACGTGGGCCAACAACAGAGCGGGGAAGACATTTAGCGCTTTTGCCCTTTTGGGACAAGAGGCGCATTTGCATCCGCGCTCCCGCGAGTTTGTAAGGGAACACATGTCAAGCATTTCTAAATTTTGGTGGAAATTCGGGCTCGTTGGAGAATTTTAAGGCTTTTATCCTTTTTGTTTTCAATGACCAACGAAGGCACGTGTCGATTAATGATTGGTTGTGGGGGCGGCAGAGGTAAAATTGCTAAATTAACTTTTTGGACTTAGATCATTTTAGATAAAATGAAGGCTTGCGGATTAGCGGAGCGGTGGGAAACTTCATGACTTTGCATGTTTTGGGAAAAAGAAAAGGAAACTTTTATCTCAATGGGTCCTCCCAAGAATATTTTATTCATTTAAAATTTGATTAGATTATTTTGAACCCGAAATGAGGTAAAAACTTGAGTAAGGCCAAATTTTTGATTGGGAACTCAGTTTTTGGCAAACAAGGACTTTTTGGAAAGCTCTCAACATCCTCTTTTCACACGGACCTTAGGAATTTTATTTTGATAAAGTTTAAAGGTGTAAATTTTGAGAAAACGTCTTTCTGTCACTTAGAAAGTGATCTGGTATTTTTAACTTATCAATTTTGTTCAAATTTGTCATTAATTCTTTTTCACTTTCCAAACATGCATGGAGGATTTTAGAATAGATTTTAAGGGTTAAATTGTTTGATATCCCCAATTTAACAGCAAAAACAACTGAGAAATTGTTTGAGCCCGATTTTGAAAGGTTCTATGAAAATTTCTTAAGTATTATAGTTTGTGTGGGATCGTTTTGATCTTTCTTAGCTTGTATTAATGTTTCAAATGTCTTTCCTAGTCTAGGTGGTCATTCTGTACATTTTCTGATAATTATTTTCCAGTTTGAAAATGTCTAACAGAGATCTAATTCGAAAGGATCTATTTTCCATTTTCTTCTTCCAAGTATTAGGATACATTCCAATTCCAATCTAATACATTTAGTTGATTCAAATCAAACTATTCAAAACCAAAATGTAATTTTGATTTCTAATTTTACATATTTCAAAAATGAGCTCTCTATTTTCCTCACATGCATTTCTTCCTTTCAAACAGAGATTTTAAATACATTTAAATGATCAGATTCAATACCAAAATGCAATTTGAGAAAAGTAATACAATCATTTATTGGTTCCCAAAAGACAACTTACAACTTCTTTCTTTCATTCTTCAAATTCATTATATCAGAATACAATTATTTTTTTCAAAAGAACAGAAATGGAGTATATCTCTTTCACATTTCAATCTTACAACTTTCATATTCAATACAACATATTTCCATTACAAAACATATACAAGTTCATCCACTTCAAGTGGGAAGGTTACAATAAGATTTATCTCAACAAGGGATTGTCAACTATTTTATTTCATTTTCCTTTGCTCTAGAACAACAACATGTAGATTTATCATTCTTCTAATTCGATCACAACAAGAGTAGGGGAAAGGAAATTCTCTCCACCCAACCAAGACATCCAATGACAAGGAGAATCCATCCTTCTTCATTGGCCCCGAGCCCCAACCAAAAAGTAATGGAAGATGTGATTCAACTCATGAAAACAATAGGCTTCCACAAACACACATGTAAATTTCACATTCAAAACATAGTCCAAAACAAAACTGCAGTTTTCCACCATTGAACAAAACAACAAACAACACTCAGGCTTCATCATGCAAGCCAAAGGAGCATGTCAACATCGTATAAAATGTCTCTAACAATCATCATGCATCATATATGAATCGAGTCAATAATAATCCATGATCGACATCTAACACCATACTAAATAAAAACTATAATAATGTCCATAATATATTCAGTAGTATCATGATCAATATCAAAAGTGTCGAAGGGAAGTGGGCACTACGGATATGTTTTTTTCTATTACTCCATCACCGATGAAATTTTTAATCTTATTGAAATAATTGATCTTCTTGGATGTGGATGGTTGATTGTAATTTTCTCATAAATACAACTTAATAAGGCCTTTGGCAACCAGGGATTTCTCAATTTTCATTCCTTTCTCAATGATGAAATTAAATGTATTTGTGTGATGGAATTATAAGTGGAAATATAGTTCTTAGTGGATATTAGAGATAAAACCAAAGTGACTAGTTTATTCTCTAGGATGGGCTCGACTAGTGAGAGCTCACCATCAAATCAAGAAGGATGAAAATCTTTCACCATTGTGTTGTTTAGTATTACACAACTTAATCATCATGACATCATGTTCCACATTATACAAGAAGTTATTAATAATTTTTTTGGAAAAGTCATCGAATGTAGTAATAGAATCTTTTGGTAGATGGAGGAACCATTCTAGGATAGGACCACCTAGGAATCGTGAAAAAATTCTCAGCAAATAGGAGTCATCATAGGTAACTTCTTAGAAAAGAAAATAAAAATCCTTAATATTCTCATGGGGATCTCCTTTTCCATTATACTTTTCAAATTTTGGTGGTTCGAAATATGGTGGGAAAGGGATCCATAGAATATCACACGATAAAAGGGTAGGGACAACATTCCTCAAATTTATATTGTTTTCTCTGTGTGCGAGTTGCAACCCTTGAAGTATTTCCTTCATAGAATTTACTTCTTGCTCTAAGGTGGGTTCTTGAGGACTGAAAGGTGGTGGATTGAAGTTAGGTTGAGAATGTTGGGATCAGTGATCATTAGATTGTTATGGGACGAGATGTGAGGCTAACTGAGAAATTTGGTTACTCATTTGTTGTAGTTGGGACAACACAACTTTATTGGATATGTGTGAGTTTTTCTCTCGATATCCCATCCATTTGCAACATGACAGCAATTTTGATTATGACGATGCATGGATGGTGTTCATTGGCCAATTCCATCACTTTCATCATGGAGGAGACTTTGAAGTTGGTACTAAGTATAATTAGGAGGAAGCTTTTTTCCCATATGATATAATTAGAGTAGGAGAGAGTATTTGTTTCTATCAACAAAGAGATTAGGCATTTCTCATCTTCTTTCTCCTATGAAGTACTTACTTCAATCATCATCACTATTGATATTGACCATAATATCTTCATCTTCTTGTGTGTTATTTTCTTTAGCATTATCATTGTAATAGTTATGGTTAAATATGTCGTGTTCCATGTCACGGTGGCTATTTTCTTCATTGTTTTGATTGGTATCGATTGTTCATTCTCATAGGTGTCATTATAATCTAGTTATTTGAATATGTACTAATGAGATAAGGGTGTGTTGAATAGATGAAGGATGTGTGGATGAGGAAAGTTATGATTTCTTAGTTGACTGACGTATAATTTCAATAATCTAGTCTTTCTTATAGGACAAAATAATTTTAAGAAGGTATTGAAGGAGACAGAAGAAGGATTTTCCTCATTAATAGAGGGATTAGGATGTTCCTTGTTATAATGGCTTAGAAGAATAGGATAGGTGATAAGGATATTTTATCCATTTGCAAGGTTTTGATTAGTAATATTAGATTGGTCGTGTCAAAAAGAAATTGTAAATGGGGTGTTTAGGGATGAAAGTGTTTGTATAGGTGTGGATGAAGATGTAAGGTTATGCCGAGTGTTATGATTAAAAGAGGTATGTGATTGAGATAGGTTCTTAGAGTCTTATAGGCCTAGGTTAGTTTTGAGATACCAATAGGAAACACTAAATGATTAGGAGAAAAGTTGTGTGATGATGAGAGAGGGGTGATTGTTTAAATTGGATAAGGTGGTATGAAATGGCTTACGTGGATTAGGATGGGGGATGTGTAATATTTTTTTGTAGAATGGAAAGGGATGTTTATGAATTATTATTAGTGGGATGGAAGGGTTTGTTATTTATTTTATTTTTTTGTTAAAGGGGTGACGATAGGTGAAAGACAAATGATGAACGGTCAAAGTTTTTGGTTAACATTTATTTAGTTATATGGAAATGTTTGTTAATTTTTTAGATTTGCATTTATAGGATGGTGTGAAATGTGTGAGTGATAATAGGTGTATAATGAATATGTTAAAATGTATAATGTAGGTAAATGTGTATGGAATATGGTCAAAGGTGGTTAAAAGGAGTGAATGGTAAGTGGATAATGGATAATGAGTATTGTTTTTAAAGATATATGATAAATGATGTTTGGTAAAAATTTCGTTTGAATGTTGTAATAAAAATGAAAGGATGATAGATGTGTGGTTTGATTAGAAGCATTAGTGTGAGGGTTATTCATTGGATTCGACAAAACACTCAGATAAGTAAAAACATGCAAGCATAATCCTAGATATTCAAGTAGGATTAAAACCAAGCTATAGATTTCTTTCAATACCACAAACTGACATTGGTGCCATAATTAGCTCTCCACCTATGTGCCAATGTGTGATCAACTAGCGAGTGATCTTAGGAAGTGCGGCCTCCTTGCACTATAGTTATATATCCAAAAGGGCTACCTAATCTAGGATAACGAGCTCTTTAGGGGATTTCTGATATACCTTGCGGCACGTGGTACCCAATTCGTGTTGTAATGATATTGTCTAAGGCCTTGGTTTTGGACATGGGATCCCCTCACTTCATTACACTCTCAAAACAAACAAGTGCTTATCCAATAATCATAGTTGTCATTGAATTTATATACCCTACTAGATAACAGGGTGTGTCTATGTGCGTGGAGGTGAAGCCCACCATCACGAGACCCCTAGGACTACGGTAAGTGTGTGGATGTCACTTCCACGTCACATTACCACCTAAAATGAAAAAGGGATGCGAGAGGAAAGCATACACATTGTAATATTTGGGTTAAAAACAAGAAACAACATGTAACACAATATAAACAAGATAATGAAAAATTTAAAAGTTTATATAATGAGGAATTTAACAAGGGGACATGTAAAACAAATATTAGGAGTTTTATTTTTATACCCGATTTTGTTGGACCGTTCGAGATGTAAAACAAGGGGTTAGTAGTTTTTCAATTGATCAATGTCTTGTAACCATGAGAATTAGGAAAATACTAATCAAATATTAAAATTAATCAAGTTTCCCCTTATTCTTGGGATATTCCTGCAAAAAATATTGTAAGAACCTACAAAACATGACTAAAACACCAAAAAGTGTGATTAGATTCAGTTAGTACTAATGCAAAATTGTTATTAGGATAAGAGTGATATTACAGTCAAAAGCACTATTATAGGACAAATGCGCGGTACATGCGCAACACAAAGTCCGAGAACAAAAGTGCTAAAGTAGTGAAAAATACGCTGAAGTATAGACAAAAGTGCTAAAGTGTGGAAAATGTGCTAAACCTACACGAAACGAGTTAAAAACACATACACACTAATATACTAAGAAAAGTGTTGAAGTATAAACAAAAGCACTACTATGACAAAAAGGTGCTAAATACACACAGACTGAGGTTAGTAGACACAAAAGCACTAGAGTTGTCATGAAAGTGCCAATACATATACAAAGGCATTGAACTCCGCATAAAATAGAGTTAGAACACAAAATCGCTAAAGTGCAAACAAAAGCACCATTGGTTTTATAAAAACACAGAACAAATCCTTGTGACCAAAGGCATTATTAGTTCATCCAAAAGCATTATTTAAGGTCAAAGCACTATTTTGTATGCATAAGCACTAAATGATAGGTAAAAAGTGCCGAAATGAATGACTGTCATGAAAATTTGAAATTTCAAGGTGTAAATCTCAATGATGTTTTTTCAAATTTGGACAATTGGTTAATAATAAAAAATGTTACTAGGAAAAACATGAGTTTTGGGGGTAGGCCCCATGGTGGGTGCTAAAATATAGAAAAAAAATAGGTATTAGTATTCAAATTCAAAACAAGAAATCAACCAACTTAATCTCTAAACTAACACTTCTAATTACTACCTCAGATAAAGCAAGACGAAAAGGAAGGAGAATGTAATACCTGCACTTACCTACAAGATCGTAACTCCCTCTTTTGATTATGCTTGGATTTTCTCTCGGATGGAATACTTGAATGCTTCAGATTTTTGGGATAATTTTGGCAGCACTTCCCCTTGATAAATGATGATTTTTGCTTGATAGAATGATATGGAGATTGAGAACTTTGCTTGATATTTTGGTAGCATACACATGCAATTTTCTAAGGTGGTGGAAATGGAGGGTGACACCTCTATTTATAGTTATTTTAAAGATAAATCAAGGGTTGAGATTGATCCATGTAGGATATGGATCAATGGTTGAAATGCATGAGAATGGAGAATTCTCTAGAATTATAAAATTCTAGAGATTGGAAGAACTCTCCATTAAATTAAAAATTTAATAAAGGAGGAAAATATTTGAATATAGAAGAGGGAAAATTAGTAGAGGCTTCTAGAAATAAAATCCTCTATATTTGAGGGATCATTTAGCTTGTGGTTAGGTGAGATTAATTATATTTAGTGGGGTGATTAGATGGCATAGAGTAGGTGGTAGGTGGGTGGTAATTTTAAATTCCTAGAAAATTATTAATAGAGATTAGTTAGTGGGATAATTGGAATATTAATGATGTATTAATATGAATAAGGGTAGGATGGGATTTTGAAATGGATAATATAAATAGTTGGAATATAATAATTAATTAAATAATTAAGTATTATATGGCTAGAATAGGAAAGGGATTACTAACATGATTATTTACTTAGTGATCATGTCAAAATTTTATATGTCTATAATTAGTAACTATGGAATGATGCTATTGATAAGTTTAAGTTAAAAATGGTGAGCTTCCTCTTCCTTAACCCTAGCAGTGGTGACGTATTGAATGGACTAATCACCCAAATCGTATTTGATGGCATGGTCTCGGGTTTTGATGGCCATGGTAAAACGGGGTTTAGTGGTTCCCCTCCGATGAATCTATTTAATCCGAAGGAAGGAGCTTGTGGTAGATCGTCTTCTTTTTCCAAATAATGTTACCTCTACTAATGTTTGTACTCATCCACTCGATGGCCATTAAGAGAGAATGCAAGTGTTGGTCAGAACTCTCTCTGGGTAATACCACATGTCTTCAAATTTATCGACACGATAATGGAATAGATTTGAAATATTTTCTCACCCATAAACTGGGTTCTAAGTTGGGCTCCTTTGGCCTCTTCTTTGCAGAAAAGATGCTTTTGGATGAATACCCTTTTATCTCATATGGGATTGTAGACACCCATAATTTACACTGAGCAATTTAAATACTTAAATTGTGCTAATTATCTCCTTTCCCACAAATTGGCAACATTTCATCAAAAGATCTCATCTTCTCTCCTATCATCATTAATTAATTACACTACACTAATTAATTAAGTCGCCTATCCAACAAATATCCTAATTAACGACCTTCCATTAATTAATCTCCCTTACTATCTAGACTAATTAATTAGCATCCCCTTTCATTTAACCAATAAATCAATATTCAATTGATTTAATCCCCTTCTATAGTCTAAATCATGTTAATATTCCTCTAAAAGATTTTATAAGCTTGCACATCTATTAATTAAATCACCTTGATTAATTAAAAGGCCCCTTTATCCACATGAGTCACTAAAGGACAAACAAACCCTCCTAAAGTTAACTCAACCCTATCTAAACCCCCCTTATCCACAACTAACTCAACATCCCTATTATCCCACATGCAAAGGGATGTAGTGATTCCTTTATCCATTGGGCTATATAAAGAGCCCTCCTCCTACCTTTACACTTACACCTAAACTTCTTGAGAAGACAAAAGCAAAGCATATAGCAAAATAGACTAAAAGCTTTCCTTTGTTTTCTTGAGAATTCACCACTTGGAGAGTTAAGCCTCTTTTCTAGCCAAAAGTGCTTAGGTCATATGGGAGGTGTCAAAAGGGTCTTGTAGCCCAACTTTGATAAGCCCCCATTCCTAGGTTCTTGGAATATCAAGAACAACCACTTTGATTTTCCATGGAGCCTACATAGGTTCACCCATTTAATTTTGTTGTTAATTAAGAGAATAGAGGATTTAGACAACTAGCATGTTAAGTTTCAAAGTTTTAATATGATAAATGTTAGTGTCTAACCTTGTTTAATTCTTATCTTGATGGTGCTTTGTATTTTGCTTAATTTTGTTAATTAAGACTACTAGGTGTTAGTCTTTATTTTCATTAGCTTAAATAAAAAAATCATGCACACAGGATAACCTAAGAATCCAAAATTTCCATGACAAATTTCTTTAAGGGAGGCGCCAGAGTGCATAACACTACTACCGTTAAGGAGGGTCTATTTAAGAATCGTTGCATCCATCACTTTGATACCACTAATCCTCCCCCAACTTATCTTTTTGAGCAAGCAGCTGACTCCCCTTCACTATAAATCACAACTGTTAAATCTCTGGCTCTCAAAAATAATATAGAAAAGGCCCTCATCTACAGATTTAATGGTGTTTGGCCTTTAACCAATGCATTGATCCAATGGGTTCACTCTAATTGGACTAAAAATTGTGACCATTTCTTCTGTGTCAGAGGATTCTTCATCATCTTGTTCTTTTCTCAGAGGACTATTAGAGAGCCTTGAGTGAGGGCCAGTGGTTTTGGGGTTTTTTTAGGTTTGTTTACTTCCCCTTGGGTCCTTCTTTTCAACCCATACTCCTATTTTATTTCACGAGTTCTGTTTGGGTGAGGTTACCCAATCTTCCTCTCAATTTTACCTTATTGTGGAGGAGATTGGAAATTTTTTAGGGAAATTTATAAAACAGGATGTCACAAGATTTCATAGTGGGATACTCACCTATGTTAGAAT
Organism: Taxus wallichiana var. yunnanensis; assembly: GCA_018340775.1. Classification (NCBI taxonomy): domain Eukaryota; kingdom Viridiplantae; phylum Streptophyta; class Pinopsida; order Cupressales; family Taxaceae; genus Taxus; species Taxus wallichiana. Next base: position 441,246,000 of record CM031242.1, on the reverse strand, counting down.
ATGTATTGAATTTGACCTTAGCAAAGGACTTCCAGATAAGATGACCCTTAAGATGGGTGATGTGTCCCATGTTCAGTCTCTGGACTATGAAAATATAGCTTTCAGATGCAGAAATTGTAGGGCACCAGGACATCTTCAGTCTTCCTGCCCTCATAAGAAAGCTTTTCCTACCAAGAAAAATCCTTCCAAGCATTTGAGGCCCTTGACCTTGAGGAGAACTCAAACTCTGATGCGGATGTTCAAGAAGCCAAGAGTTCATACCATGGCTAGTTGAGGCTCAACCCACAACAACACTTGTGAGTGTTGTGGAGAGTCAAAACTAGTGCTTTCCCACTTGATAGAGAGATCCAACCCGAGAATTAAGAGACCTCACAAATCTGATCATTCTGATTCGGATAAAGAAGGCCCCTCCTCTCTGAATAAGGAATCATAGAATGACACTCCTCTGATTTTGGCCATATCTAATGTGCTTGGCTTGGAGGAAACATTACATGAAAGTTTCCAATTAGTGTGCTCGAAGAAGGGAAAGAAGGGTAAGCTTTGATTTCATATCCTTTTCCCTCATTTTCCTTCTTATGCTTCTCTTGTGGTTACCATGTGGTGGTCTCCACTTCATATTTTGGCAGCTTCACTTGGACTACATCCTCTCTTCTCCTTTTTGTTATCCCTTCTTGTTGTCTTCAATCACAACTAAGGGTCTTCTTCTGTCTTTTAGTCTCATTTCTATTTCTGTTGACTCTGTTTCCTAAACAACTTCCTCTCTTCTTGCTAGTGGTTTCTTCTTCTTTTTTCCGGTGTTGTGTGGGAATTCTCTTCTTCCTTCTTCTTTGTATAAGGTTGTGGGCCCTTTCAAAACCCTCACCTTACCCTAATTCCAAAAACTATGGAATGATGCTCATTATACATAGATGGATCAAATTTAGGATCCCAATGGGATATAGGATCCCATTTGGATTTAGCAATTAAAGATGTAGCAATATGTTGTGAAGTAAATGAAATAGAACCATGATTCCTAAGGTGCTTAATTATTCATTTTAAAGCATAAAAATCATTGTCATTATGTCCATTAATTCTATGATAATTAAAAAATGGGAGACCTTGGTATTTGGAAAGCCAATAAGGAGGACAAGAATGAGTATATGACAAGTTGATGAATTGGTAATTGAGGTGCTTAGGAAGAATATCGGGGTGTTTAGAATTTGAATCAAACTTGAGAGGTGTGGGTAGTGGTAGGGGTTTACCGACATGAGAGCATGTAGAAGACATAGAAGTAGAATGAGTTGTAGGAGGAGAACTAGTATGGGCTTAGGAAACATCATTAAGATGATGGATTTTAGCTTTAAGAGATGTAATAGTTGTTTCCATAACTTGAAATTTTTATTGAAATAAAAAACGTAAAGCTTGAACTGAATATAAGATGGGGTGATTAGATGGAGTATTAGGAATGATAGATTCTTTAGATAGATGATCAAAGATAGTACTTACTTGTGCGGGCGACATATTGTGACGGAGGTACATAATATATACGGATTTTTGGAGAACATATTTACAAGTTGGGTGTATTTGAAGTAAGTTATTCAAGGACATTAGAGGATTTTTAGGAGCCATGAAAGAAGATTAGGTAGAAAAGGAAAAATGAGGATCCAAGTGTTTGATCATGAGTGAGGTTTACTAAATGATTAAATTTAATTGGTATTAAATCTACTGAGATATTGAGAAGTCATAAATAATAAAATACATATTTGACATAAGAAAACTAAGATGTGATATTTGAAATCCTAAGAAACAAAATAAGTAGAGAGGATTTAAATGATTTCCATGCTATTTGGGAGTGATGTGGATTGGGAAAAGTGTTTTTATTGCTCGAAATAAATTTTGGAATGTAGAAATGAAGCTAGATAGGGAACCCATGGCGGGACAGGGGCGCCGGGGTGTTGGAGACCTCTTTTGGGCATCTCGTGACTCAAAATGGTTAGAATATGGTTTTTATAGTATTACAGGTCTTAAATATTAATTCTTGGTGATCTAGTTGTGAGGGTACTTATAACTTGTAAAAGAAGAGTTCACCTACACAAGCCCAAAAACAACATCAAACCTAAAAATAAAAATGAAATATGGGGAGTTAGAATCATGCTTTGGAGGTCACCTTGAGAGTGAAATTACGACTGAGTGTTTCACTACATCTTAGAATCCATGTAGTTCTTGTGAGTGTGTGTAGAATTTATGCCTTAGGATGCCCTTGTGCTAATTGGTTGATAGTGGGCTATAGCTAAATGTAACAATGTAGTAGAATGTGTGGATGGAAAAATGAACTTCCCCATCCTATGTAGTGTATGTAGAGTTAATGCAACTCTTTTCCCTTGAGTGGATGCTAGATGGATTCTTTAGAGTGCTTTAGGTTCCTTTTGGATGTAAGCTTAGGTGGTGATAGTAATGCTTAGTGTTTGGTCCCTTATTTTAAACACATAACTATGTATTTATATGATTCCCTTGTTTGAATTTTGTAATTGAAAACTGGAAGGCCGAACCATAAGTGAAAACTATGCCCAAAAGATAAAAGAGATGCAAAAGGAGTGAGTAAGGTAAGAAAGGAGGGGGTGCCCAAAGGGAACATGGGTGCCTAAGTTCTTCTATCCTAGCAAGGCGTTGGTGGTGGAGCCATAAAATATAAATAATTTAAATACCGATTGGGATGTAGGTTGTGTAAGACCAAAAAGAAAGCAAGAAACACATAAAAGAGGCCAAGGACAATCATCAATTACTAGTTTTATTTCTTGCAAATCATATGAATGCTAGTATATGTTTAGGACCTAGAAATGTACCCAAGTGCGTGATTTTGTGTCTACAACTAACAAAATAGTAAAATTTTAATATGTGCATGATTTTGTGCCTAAAATTTCCCCCCTTTATTATTTTTGAATGAAATTCAATTAGTGTAAAGAAAGTAAGGAACATACTGTATAGAGTCCAAAGAAGCCATATTGTAAAGTACACATAGAATATAGGATCTTGTAGCGTGGAGAACCATGGATCAATGTTTTGACTAACACGTCATAAGAAAGAACTTGTGGAAATATTCATGATGTTAGTGGAGATGGATTGTTTGTAAAAAGAGATGAGGGGGTAGGGAGTGATCAAATTCCCAACTTGATTTATTTGATAATGGGAGAATTTGGGAGTTATACCACCAGAGGAAGAGTGTCGGGAGAAAGGCATTTTTTATTTCCTTCCATGATTCTTCCCAAAGGTCCTACCTCCGGAGATAGATAGAGACCCAATTTCTTCCTTATTTAGTTTTGATTAGTCCCAATTGTAGCCTATTTGTTCCTGATCAAAGAAGCCACATAGGATCAATATAGGAAAGGTAATGATGCCTCATTACCCCCACTCCTATAGTAATGATTGTTCCAATTTCAATAATGCTATATGGATTCCATGGTAGGTCATATGGAAGTGATGGTAATGTAATGTGGCTCCAAAGTTAAGTCATCTAGGAGTGATAATAACTACTATTATTGCATTGATTGATTGATTTGAGTGATAGGAGTTGATTAAATGTGATGTATTTAACATATTATTCATAGAGATACTTTTCTTTGCCTCCAGATTAGGTCATTTAGAGGAGATAAATTATAAAAACAAGTATTGACTATCCTATAAAATAATGTAACCATTTTTAATAAGATCAAAGAATATTGTGATAGTAATGTATTGGGAATGTCGATTGATTGTGTTATATCCTAAGAGGGATTGTATGATGAACTAGATTGTTTGCACCCTTTCTAAAAAAGGGTGAACATAGAAGAAATGAGAGCTGAGTTGAAAGCAAGGTGTAAAAATTTTGGATAGTAAAAGAGAGATAATATAGGAGAGGTAATAATATAGAAAAAGTATGTGTATGTATTGACTAGTAAATATGAAAGATTCAAACTTAAAATGGTGATAATTACATAGTATGGTGCTAGGGGAGACCATGATTAGTATGGTTAAAAATGGAAGAAAAATTGAGTAATGAGGCTCAAGATATGAGCAAAACCGTGTGTTGTGTATTAGTTGTGAGAATGGTGGCAAGTAGTAACTATAGTATATGGTAAATTGGAATAGTAATAGTGAAAAAGTGAATCATAATTTAATTTATACCAAGATTAATTCATATTTTAAGCTCTAAGATAGGAGGATTCCACTTGTTAGAGTGGCTAGTTTGACAATATTTGATGGCTTTGCAAATGATTGAGGAGCTGGTATGTGTGATTGTTTTCAAATAATTGTGTGAAAAATGTGTGTTTTTAGTAGTTTTAGTAAAATTTGATTTTTTTAGTTTTTGGTGTATCTAACCAGGATGGAAGTGGATAGGGTGTTTCTCTCCTTTGGGATACTAGCGCACTATTTTTGATGCTAATGACATGCTTCAGGTGCTAGTGTCTAAGGGCACGCTTTTGGTATTATAGAATGAAATAAATGTATTTTTATGATTTTGAGGCTATTATGATTGATTTTGAAGTATATATGGCGTGCTAATAGTGTAATTTTATTTATTTCTTATGTTGTTGTTGTCATGCAAATGTGCAACAGGGAATTGAAAGTTTCCAAGCACGAAAACTATACCCCTATGCCAAAATTTTCATGTTTTATCATTCCTAGGCACCCCAAGTCAAATCCGTCAGTCTAGTCACCCCTATTTGATGTCAAATTGGTCCCCTAGGTGATTTAGGAAATTCTATTCATTCCCCTAGGTGATTTTAGGGAGTTATGAAAAGATGCTATCTTTCTGGTAGTATTGGGAAGGGTTATCGTTGGCCTTCCCAAGACTAGATCAACCCCTTGGAGTGGAATGGAAGGTCCAAATTCAACATGGAGGTGAATTGAATACCTTAGAACATCATGGAAATGATTTTGGAAGGTTTGGGGAAGTTTTGAAAGACTTGGAATAGTCTGAGTAAAAAATAGGATTCACAAGCCTAGTAAGTACACTGACCTAAAACAACTACTGGGCTTCAGAAGAAGATTCTAGGAGCTCCGAATGGAGTTATAAGTAAACCAAAACATATTTGGAAATAGGATTACAATACCTACACTATGGTGGAATCATATTTTTCACGAAACCTTGGAAAATAATATTTGTAGGCAATTTTCCTCAGTGCACAAGTGGAGTCTCAAATCAAAAATCTACTTTTTCATTAATCATATGGTTTAATAAAGATATAAGGCCCCCACCATTGGATTTAAAATACCATTTCCAGTAAAGATAATATAAAATTTCACCAATAAATTCCACTGGGAGCTCAAGTTATCATCATCCCAAGTTGCCCTCTCAAAGGCAAGTTCAAGAGTTAGCCAATTTTGGGAGGACACATGTCAAGTACTAGGATCCGGTGGGATTTCATGTCCTTGATGCCCTTGAGGTTAGGGACATAAAGCATGGGAAAATGTTCCCAGACCCTATGGGGAGTCTTTTGGTCACCCATGTGACTGACTTTCAGCCCCCAGTGCTTTAAAGCATCTTTTTCACCTTCATTCCTTGCCATTGGATCGCAACCACGTGTCGTCCTCTTGACAACCATGGAATTTGATGTCCCTCACATCCACAAGTTTAGGGAAATCAAGTCATGAAATTTTTTCCCAAGCTTCTCCTTCCATGATTTCAAAAATTCAAAAAATCTAACTACCACTTCAGTGCTTCCAATTGCTTCCACTCCCATGCACATATTTTCTCCATTCTTCCTCTACAACTTCTCACCACCATTCCTCCATTGCTGAAACTCAAACCATACCTACCAAAAATTTACTTCCCTTCACTCCATGAAATCACACAGGTCCTAGAAGGAAAATTGGAGCAAACACAGAAGGAGAAGCACATAAAGAAGAAGGAGAAAATAGAGAAAAATCCATGGCCATGAAATGAGAAGTTGAAGAAATATCCCAAATGGATGTGTGAAACAACAAGTTATATTTTTCTGTTCATTCCTCTACCCAAGGCCATCAATAATACACCTTTAAACTCTCCTTTTGTCCAACAGAGCATCGACGGTGAAGAAATCCTACTTTAGCTCAACGAAGAAAATTTCCAATTTCTGTCAAACCGTTGGGTGAAATGAAGTAGAATTACACGTGAAGCATCAGAACAAAAAACCCATATCAAATATATAATTTTTTTCGCAAATGGAGGAGAAAACAAGACCTGCAATTTTAAGGTCGATTAATGGCTTCCGCATCCAAAAGCATTGTTAGGTTCGAAAATTAAAAGTTTAAAATCTCCTAGAGTTTTGAGTGGGTAGAACCAAAATTTTGAAGGACGATATTGGGAAAAAAACCATATCAATTTTTTTACGCATCAAACTAAAATCTAGAAGACAACTTTATAAAATTAGCATGTCTACTACGTAGGGACTGCTATTTCAGAAATTCATCAAGAAGAACTCGTGAAGGAGATATGGACATTGGAGGTGCACTACATATAATAATTCACCATAATGACATTTTGGCACTTACTAAAAATAGTAAAAGTGCCCAAGAGCACTTTTAAAAATATAAAGTTGATTCAAAAGGAATGAGGAATGTAGGGAGAAAGAGGAAAACAGAGCCGCAACATCTATTTGAAGATTGGGGACTTGAATTTTCACACTTACTAAAAATAATAAGTTGTTATTTCGAGCTAAACATGAAGTCAAAGGGATGGGTCATAAGTGACTAAGACCTTCACTGTGAGTATGACATGGAAGAAAACAATGTTGCACATGGACTGGATGACCTTAATACTCACATGGCCTTTAAGGACCGAAGGAGGATTGAATGTTGAGTTGTGGAGCTCAATTACTTCAGTTTAGCATGCAATGGAAACTTTCTGGAAAATACAAGAATCGCCACCGGTTAAGGGGGAACTAAAGATCGATTACCTAGGACCGACATCGGTCACGTAAGGAAGGAACAACATTGGTTAGGGCTAACCAGAATTGGTTTTCTATGTGAGGATGTTTTAAATAACTCTTAGGAATTAGATATATTTTTAGCATTAAAGTATATCTATTGATTGTAATTGCATGGCTAAGTGCCATAAGTCTATAAACGACTATATAAGCATAAAATCTAGGGTTTATAAGAGAGGATGATTAACAAGAATTAGAAAGAACTTGAAAAAGTTGGTGAGAGAGAGAATTCTTGGTGATGAAGAAAAAGCTTGAGGAAAGAAAGTACTGTACATTTGAGAGGTGTGGAAGATTGTAAATCTTCATTGTATATCTTGTCAAAGCTTTGGATAATAGATTGGCTTGTTTCTTGGTGGATGTAGCCCACACTAGGTGAACCACATTAAATATGGTGTTGATTTATGTCTCTTGGTTTATATATTTCTTCTGGTAGAATATCTCGCTTTTATTTGCATGTATGCTTAGATATGATATATTATCTATACAATCGGTGTGCTAACCCCAACAAATGGTATTAGATATTTGTTTAAGGGTTTTGTGTGTTGATAGATTTACTCACAGAGGATTTTCTAATTGAGTGGGAGCTACATCAATGGAAGAAGAAAAAAATACAAGGTAGAGAAATTTGACGGCCGAAATTATCAATTATGGAAGATGCAAATTAAGGATTATCTGTATCAAAGAGATTTGTATTTACCGTTGGATGAGAAGTCTATACCTACGAAGATGACTGATGAAGAATGGAAGATTCTTGACAAAAAGGCTTTGGGAGCTATAAGATCAAGCCTGACAGCATCCGTGGCTTCTAATATTACAGAAGCGGCTTCTACGGTAGAGTTAATGAAATCTCTTGCTAATTTATATGAAAAACCTAGTGCTTCAAATAAATTTTATTTGATGAAGAAAGTATTTAGTTCTAAGATGCTTGAAGGTGGATCCGTATCTAGTCATTTGAATGATTTTCGATCTATTGTAAATCAGTTAAAATTGGTTTCAATACCATTTGATGATGAAGTAAAAGAACTTTTACTCTTATGTTCTTTTCCTAATAGTTGGGATAACTTGGTAATGGCTATTAGTAATACAACATCTGCTAATAATATTTTGAAGTTTGATGATGTGGTTAGTATAATATTGAATGAATAAATTTGCAGGAAGAGTACAAAGGAATCATCATCTAGAAATGCTTTGAATGTAGAAAGCAAAGGGGGGAAGAATGAGAGATCCAAGAGTAAGAGTAATGAGAAATCAAAGTCAAGGGATAACAGATCTAAATCTAGAAGTAAGGGAATTACTTGTTGGAAATGTGGAAAGAAAGGACATGCAAAGAAATATTGTTGGTCAAAGGATAAAGAGAACCAACAACCAAAAAAAGGTAAAGAAGCAAATCTTGCTACATCAGAGGTAATGCAAGATGCTATTATTCTTTCTTTAGATAATAGAATTGAATCATGGGTTTTAGATTCAGGAGCTTCTTTCCATGCAACCCCTAATAAGGGTTATTTTAGAAATTATGTCTAGGGAAATTTTGGGCATGTTTATTTGGGTGATGATAAACCTTGCAGTATTACTGGTAAAGGGGAAGTTCATCTAAAATTGTAGAATGGAAATACATGGGTATTGAAAGATGTGAGGCATGTGCCAAGCCTCGGGATGAATCTTATTTCGTAGGGAAACTAGGTGAATCCGGTTGCATGGTTACCTTTATAGGAGACTCTTGGAAATTCATGAAGGGTGCTTTTTCGTGGTAAGAGGTAAGAAGGTAGGAATGTTATATTTATCTACATGTATTATCGATTCCTTTTCGCATAATCTACTTCAGATTTAGATGCATGCATGTGGCATAATCGGTTGAGCCATATGAGTCAAAAAGGAATGCAAATCTTAAAGGAAAATGGTAAGTTATCGATTTGAAAGATTGAGATCTTGGTTTCGTGAGCATTGTATATTTGGAAATAAAAAGAGAGTGAGATTCATCAAAGTTGGGGCAACTAAGGATCAAAAATTAGAGCTTGTACACTTAGATGTGTGGGCACAAGATTAGGTAGCTTCTCATGGAGGATGCCAGTATTATGTTACTTTCATTGATGATGGTACAAGAAAGGTATGGGTTTATTGTATTAAATGTAAATCTGATGTTTTTGAGACTTTTAAAAGATGGAAAGACCTTATTGAGAATGAATCAAATTCTAAGTTAACGTGCCTTAGATGTGACAATGGTAGTGAATATTTTAGTAAGACTTTCAATTATTATTGTTCAAGTAAATGGAATATGTAAAGAAAGAAGCAGTTCAAGAACACCACAGGAGAATGGTGTTGCATAAAGAATGAACATAACAATCATGGAACATGCTAGAAGTATGAGGATACATTCTGGATTGCCCTTACAATTTTGGGTAGAAGTAGTTGATACAGTGGTTTATTTGATTAACCGTGGGCCTTCAAGTTCACTAAATGGAGGAATACCGAGAGGAAGCTTACACGAAAAGAGGAGATCTTTCTTTTCTTAAATTTTTGGTTCAAGTAGCTTTTGTGCATGTTGATAAGGAAAATAGAAAGAATTTGGATGCAAAATCCAAGAGATGCACTTTCATTGGTTATGGATCTAGTGATTTTGGTTTCGTTTTTGGGATTTAGAGAATTCATAAATTCTTAAGAGTCGTGATGTTGAATGGAATGAAAAGAGAATGTATAGGGATCAAATATTTGTACCCAAGGATGAATGGGTTGAGAGTTTGTGAATGAAAATGAACTCTTAGATTCAAAAGAATTACCAATAGGGTTACACAAAGAATCGTGTCGATTGACCCATGATTGACACTCGGTTTGTTTAGCGAACCGATATCGATTCTGAAGATCTAAACCAGCATTGGTTGGTTAGCAGTAACTAGTGTCGATTAGAAGTGATCGGTATTGGTCAATATTAGATTTGGATAGGAATGTCTAGGAGGTCCACATTGAGCCTCTAGTACCCCAAACTTCTGCGAGAAGGTCACAAAGGGTAAGTAAACCTCCAAGAATATTTACACCTTCTCTATCTTATTTATTATTGACTGATAATGGTGAACCAGAGATCTTTGAAGAAGAAATGCAGGATAAGACCCACATCTAGTGGGAACATGACATGAATGAAGAAATGGATTCCTTATAACATAACTAGACATGGGATTTGGTTAAGTTTCCATCGAGTAATGAACATTGCGAGAACAAGTGGGTTTGCAATAACAAGGAAGAAGCGAGTATTGACTTGGTGAAATATTTTCTCCGTTGTTAATATGACTTCTATTAGTACTTGTATTGAGTTTAGTTGTAGTAGAGGATTTGCATTTAGAGAAACTAGATGTGAAGATGAATTTCCTTCATGGTAATTTGGATGAAGAAATTTATATGCGTAAACGCTTGCGTATGAAGTCAAGGGTAAGGAGAAATTAGCGTGTAGGTTGAAAAATAGTCTATATGGGCTCAAACAAGATCCAAGGAAATGGTACATGAGGTTTGATAGTTATATGCAAGAGCATGGTTACTTGAGATGTGAATCGACCATTGTGTTTATTTCAAAAGGCTTGAAAATGGGAGCTATATTATTTTTTATATCTTGTATGTGGATGATATGCTTATTACAAGATCTAGTAAGCGGGACATTGGTGAGCTTAAGGGAAAGCTGGCTCATACATTTTCTATGAAGGATTTAGGAGCTGTAAAAAGAATCCTTGGCATGCAAATACATAGAGACGGGAAAAATAAGAAATTTTACTTGTCTTAGGAGGATTATATATACAAGGTGTTAGAAAGGTTCAATATGCGAGAATGCAATACTTGTTAGCACACCTATGGCTAGACACTTCAAATTAAGAAAAGATCAGTTTCTATCATCACATGAGAAGTTTAAATACATGATACAAGTGCCATATGCTTCAACAGTTAGGAGTCTCATGTATGTTATGGTTTTTACCAGATTGGACATTGCAGGCGAAGTGGGAGTGGTGAGTAGATATATGGCCAATCTAGGTAAAGAGCATTAGAAATTAGTCCAATGGATACTCAAGTATTTGAAAGGGACATATAGTATGCAATTATGCTATGGAGGTTCGTATATTTCATTATGTGGCTATGTTGATTCGGATATGGCTGGAGATCTAGATGGTAAGAGTACTACTAGATATATTTTCACAGTAGGTGGAATGGCAGTTAGATGGATTTCAAGATTGCAGAAGGTTGTGGCTTTATCTACTATAGAGGCAGAGTATGTTACAACTACAGAGGCTAGTAAAGAGATGATATGGATGAGTAGGTTCATGGAAGAGTTGGGAATGAAGAAAATGATTGTAAACTATTCGGTGATAGTCGAGTGTAATTCATTTGGAAAATAACTCAACATTTCATTCAGAACGAAACATATTCAGTTGAGGTATCACTTCATACGAGAAGGTATTAGAGGATGGACATTTGAATCTGGGAAAAGATTCATACAAGCAATAACCTGCGGATATGCTAATGAAGCCATTAGCAAAAGGAAAATTTGGAGCTACACTCCAATTCTATTGGTCTTCGAGTTTGACACTTGAAGAGGAAGAAACAAAGCTAAGGAAGGATCCAAGAATGATGTTGTATAAGTATGGTGCAGTAATTAATCTCTAAGTGGGAGATTATTGAGTTTTGGAGCTCAATTACTTTAGTTTAGCATGCAATGGAAACTTGTTGGAAAATACTGTGACCATCATCGATCAAGAGAGAACTGGCATTGGTCACCCAGGACCGACATCGGTTAGGGCTAATCGACATCAGTTACCTATGTGAGGATGTTTCAAATAACTCTCGGTAATTAGATTTATTTTTAGCATTAAAGTATATCTATTGATTTTAATTGCATGGCTAAGTGCCCTAAGTCTATAACTAACTATATAAGCATAAAAGCTAGGGTTTAGAAGAGAGGATGATTAAAAAGAATTGGAAAGAACTTGAAAAAATTGGTGAGAGAGAGAATTCTTGGTGATGAAGTAAAAACTTGAGGAAAGAGAGTACTATACATTTGAGAGGTGTGGAAGATTGTAAATATTCATTGTTATCTTATCAAAGCTTTGGATAATAGATTGGCTTATTTCTTTGGTGGATGTAGCCCCACCTTTGGGTGAACCACATTAAATCAGTGTTGATTTATGTCTCTTGGTTTATATATATCTTACGGTAGAATATCCAATTTTATTTACATGTATGCTTAGATATGATATATTGTCTATACAACTAGTGTGCTAACCCCAACATTGAAGACCAAATATTCAAAAGTGGCTTGTTCACCACTACAGACACTGGTATCTATGCAGAGTATCTAGTTAGTCCTAGCCTAATATTTCCACTATGAGCCCAAGACACAAACCATCCAAGATGACAATGGTACAACGATGGCAGTCATCAGCCCTAGGACCATTTCACTCTCTCTGTAGATACCGACATCCCCCAAAGCATGGTCATCATCTCAAAGGATATGGCCGTGCATGATTGGGAAACAATGGATTCATATGTCCAAGGAGTAGCACTCGGCTCATGGTTGAAAACAGGAAGAAAGCCCTCTAGGATGCCCAAGAATCTTCCAAGGTGTGAGTTTCGAGAAGGGTATTCTGATGTCATCACTCTCCTCAATAGAGTTATGGGTGAAGCAAGAATGAGAGACTTCTAAGATTGGATGAACCTTTTTATCCAAACATTGATGAAGGAAAGAAGAGAATTGACTGGGGGTAGATCATTAGTGAAAATATCCATCTATAACTACTCAAGTTCCTATGACAAAGAAGTTCCACATGAATTCTTACCTAGTTTATCTCCTTGCAAGCTCGAGATCATTCAAAGGATTGTCTCTAACGAACATTCGCTGCCAAGGTACTTGCATTCAAGAAACTTCCACAATTGGTAATGGAGGAGAGAAATAGGAATTTTCTCATGTGAATGATGTGTTCACTATGTACATGGTTTGAATCTTATAAGGGGATCTCGAAGCTAGGATGTCACCAAAAGTGGCATCCTTGATTAAGGAATACGACTCATACTTCATACAATTCTCAACCTTCTCCTACATACGAGTCGTTAGCTTCAACTAAGCTCCCTGAAAACTGCCTAAGTACCTTAGTGACCAGATTGTATTGTTCAAACTCTATAGATAGATCACTCAAGTGAATACCAAGCTCAGAAGTAGGAGAAATAAATTGATTTCATTCCCTATATCTCTAGGGATGTTCACGTGTAAAATCTCAAATGATGCATCCCACTTAGAGGCTGCTTTCACACATATGACTTTGCATTCCTACATTTCCAGGCCCAAATTTGACATCCGAGAAGATCTCGACTTGTTCTATGTACTAGAATTACAACATGAGCCACAAGTTGAGGACTACTAGACCAACTATATTGACGATTTTGAAGTATGTGAAAAGGACCACATGAGGATGACAATTAGTGAGATGAATAAATTCAAGTTATCTTGGTATGAAGACATCTTACATGATGATGGGATAGAGATGTACGATCCTGAGTACGCAATAGTCAAGATGTCCCCAATGAACCAAATAAACTGGCACATTTGTGAATCAGGAGATATACTTGAGTAGACTGAAAAGGTGGTGTGGAGAAATAAGAACTACTTTAAGAAGAAGGGAGTATGATCATCCATCACGTGGAATTTCTCCAAGCCAAAATCAAACTTCACATCATTCACCTTCAAAAGTGGTGGAGGTTACTCTTAGTTCTAAACACTCTTAATCAAATTTAAAAGGAAGGCCATGGTGTTTCACCATTTTCTTTACGTTATTGAGATGAAACAGATAAGGGTAAGGGCCAAGGAGGAATACCTATTGTGTTGGTTTGGAGGTTGATGTGTGCATTCTGACTTCTCAATCTGATGCTGACTATGAGAGCTTCCTTTTGGCTAGGAGGAACTACCTAAAATAGAAAATAAGACCACCAAAGAAGAGTTAAACAATATAGGATAGTGGACTACCTAGCGTATGCTAGGTCCAGGAAGTGTGATACTCCCTAGAAGGTGTCAATCCACTATTTTATAAAACAAGTATGAAATAACTAAAATGCATGCATAAACAAATGTAGAGATAGTATTCTGATTTGGGCACCTTAGATCGCTATCATCATTGATCCAATTAAATACTAAAAATTATTCAGGTCAAGGTCTTCCGGTTAGGTTATAGGTTATTTAGGTGGTCTGCAGATCACAAAAAAGGTCTTAACATGATTGTATAAGGTGTTTGGGTTGTTTTGGTAGGTGGGTGGTTACTAGTTTGCACAGTGTTGGAAAACACAGAGACCGACGTCGGTTAAGGTATGACCAACCACAGTTAGGCATAACCAATGACGGTTATGGCTAACCGACATCGGTGTAGTCTAGATGATAAGATTCAATAATATTTGTTAATGGGATTTGAGCCAAGGTTAAACAAAGATGTAAGGGTGGATGGGGAGATCTGTAAAGGTCTTAGGTATAATCAGAGGTGTATAGCAGGTGAGAAGGGGTGATTTGATGGTGTGGGTAAAGGAATGGTGAGTCTCAAGCGAGGTAGGAGATGGGAAATGAACATGCAAAGTATAAACTGATAATAGAAGTAACAAAAGCTATTATACTGAAATAGACTATCTGGTAGAGGATACACTTAGTGTGATACAATTTTGATGTCCGAATGGTGACAAGTAGTTAATTATAAGAATGGTGTTTGGTGCCACAGTAGTGCTTCCTAGAATACTTCCGTGAGTGCAATTCTTTTGGATCTATCACAAAGTATTAGTGGATGTATAGGTGCATGAAAAGACTTTGGTTCTACTTGCATGCAACTCTCTTCTCATCTCCTTGATCTCAGAATGTGCCAACCCAAAAAAAAGGTTGCTAAGGTGAATAAATGGTAATCGACGATGGTTTTAGGTTGACCGACATTGGTTTTGAGGTGACGGCATCAGTTAAGGTGGGATTCCCTAGGTTTATTAAAAATAACATACCTTGGCAATTCTTTCGCCATATCTGTCTATTCTCCGGGATCAAAGTGGAAGTTTCCTTTTTACGAGTGGGAATGTGGTTAGAGGGATAATGGGCATTGATTTTTAGGGTTTAACTAAGTCTTAGCTCATTAAGGTAAGTGGGACCAAGTCTTAGATAGTTATGGAAACATGCCAAGAATAGGTCTAAGGTGAGGTGGAAATTAACTTAATTAAAATAATTAAATAATGAATATTGTGAGGATGGGTGTTAATTTAGTTAAGTTAATTAAATTAATATTAATGTGGGGTGGAAGGGCCATGGTTAGGTGAATATGTTTTAGTTGGTTATTCATATGGGGGCAAGGGGAGTGTGACCCAATTTTAGTGTCTACATTTTCCCCCTATTTGTTGCATATCTTGTATTGGTAAGCGACGTTGACAAAAATAAGATGTGGTTGCACCATGTGTGGGTGAAGGTTATGTTTCCCCAAGTGTGGGTGAAGATACTGTTTCCCCAAGTGTGGGTGAAGGTAACCCCCCTCAAACTAGGAACCGATGAGGTGAGAGATGGAAGTGGTGAGTGATTTGAAAAAAGAGTAGGTGGGAAAATGAAGATCAGTGGGCATATTGGGTAAAGGTAAAAGGTCAAGTCGGGTAAACAGGTAAATGGGCTAGGGTCAAAGGTAGTGGCAGTTGAATGCATGCACACATTGGAAACTATGGCATGGTACTAAGTTGAGAAGCTTTCAAACTCTATGTCGGCTAAGGTCGATAGGTCTATCTAAATAGGGTTGAAGTGATTATGGTATCCAAGGTATAGGATATGGTGTGGAAACACAATAGAGGTCAGGTGCAGGAATTTTTAGGTATATTCGTACACCAAAGGTCAGGTCAGGATAAACAAAATGACAATATGTAAGGTAAGGTTGGTAGGCCGAACAACACGAGTAACCACATCACAAGGTACAACAAGCACGGAGGGTCAAAGGTCACAAGCAGTGTTCAGGTCCGGGCATATAGGTCATGGCATGAGAAGTGCTAAGGTATAGGGAAAATAAAAACTACTAAGATGTAGTAAAGGAAAGGTAAGGGTAGGTTGGGTGTGTGGGTATGGGTCAAAGGGTGTCCAAGATGATAAAAGGGACGTGTGAATGAATGATGGCAGGTAAAAGGTAGCATAGTAAGACTAAACAAATGGTAGGGTAGATCGATGTCGGTTAGAGGGTGACCGACATCAATTTTCTAGGGCATAAAGAGGACCGGTGTCAGTCAGATCGGGGTGGGTTTATACAACCAAAAATTCCCTATTTTTCAGAATCATTGTTGTATTGTACCATTTGAGAAAACAACAAAGAACTTTTGACTTTTGCAGTTGTCATGGAGAAAAGGACAAGGTAGCATACCTAGCTGAGGTGGAGAGTACTAGTTGGAGAGAAGAGTTGGATAGACGGGTCCACGAGATCGGTGTGAGCGATTGGATTGGGTGGAGGGTAGGAGTAGATCCGGTGATGGCAGAGTCGAGAGGGGTTGGGTGGGCCACCAACATAGTGGCCGAGTAGTACCACCATGCCAATGACCCCAGGATGAGGTAGGGTCTCAACGTTTCTTTGTATTAAATAGAAAAGGGATATATGGGTATGGGTTTTTGGGTAGGGAAATATAATTAAATTTTTAGTTCAAATTGATGAAATGAGGGAGGGGAGGTCCGAGGTTGGGTATAAAATCCACTTAATTGATAAGAACCCCGATGAGTTGACCATACCTAAGAGGGCTCATGAACCTAAGACCCTAAAGGTGTTGCATAATAGACCATTATTAGGGTGAAGAAAGTCACATAATCACAAAATGTTGCGTTTTGCAGCAAGTCGCTTGAGTAAAGGGGAAATTAGGATAAAAATGCAAGGAGGTGAGAATGGGTAGTTTAGGCGTAACTTAGAGTATGATAACGTGTTTTTTAGAACAAGAAACCCAGGATCAAAAATAGGTAAGTCTATGATGAAAATTTCATATTTTTCTTCATTTGTTTGTTTTTAATAGATTGATCGATGTGGGAAGTCTATATGGGATGAGTATATTATCTCCTTGAGGTTTTCATGAAGCTGATCGATGTGGGAAGCTTCTGGATATTTTTATTGGATTTGTGAAATGACTTGATATAGTTGTCCTTCAAGGGAACAGTCTATTTATAGTGGTGGAATTAGAGTGAAGAGATTTCCCTATTTGACCGAATCATCTTTTGCTAGAAGTTTGACTCAAGAATTTGCATCCCTTTTTGTTTTTAGACATTTAAGTCATGGATAAGACTATAGAGGAATATTAGGTTCTTGTTTATAAGACAAGACCGTAGCACACATATATTAACTATGAAAGATGTGGTTTTGAGTGACGAACAATCATTGGATTCCATATTGAAGAAGATGAAAAGTATCCATGAAAATCATGCTATAATTAGAGCCATGGTACTCATATTGAAGATAAGATTAAAAGGTGACAGGTAATCATATGATTCTTGTTGATTCATGGATCCTCAAAATGGGTAATATGGAAGGTGAAAAGTGCTCAAGGGATGAGTGATCAACTAACAAAAAGTGGTATAGAACTTGACGTCAATAATAAAATGGTTGAAGATATAAGGAATTGAGGGGCTCAGTTCGGGTTTACCTTGAGTGAAGACAAACGATAAGCACTTAATCCATAAGCATGGGTAATGATATAGGGTCTGAAAGCAATTAGGAGAAAAGTTACCCCGTTTACTTTTCTCCTCTTTGGTTACATGTTGATTTTCCTTTAGGACGAGGTCACCGACTTGAAAATTTTGTTCGTAAACACATTTGTCATAGGCACATTTGATACATTTTTGGTAGATTTGGAGATGGTCAAGAGCATTGAGATGACGTTCATCTAATAACTTAAGTTGTGCCAAACGATCTTGGTGAAAGTCATCATCATTGAGCATGTCTTGTAGTGAGATGTAGAGAGATGGAATCTGGACTTCGAGAGGTAAGACAACCTTCGTACCATAGATCGAGAGAAAAGGTGTGGCAGCAAATCGAAGTGTGAATACTAGTGTGATAAGTACACAAGGTGAAAGGAATGTGCGTATGCCAATCCTTTGATAAGATTGACTACCTTCATAAGAATTTTGTTCAAGGTTTTATTGGTTGATTCGGCTTGGCCATTGGTTTGCAGGTAATAAGGTGATGAGAAACTAAGCTAGATGCCAAAAGCATCGCATAATTTGTGTAACATTTTGACTTTGAATTTATTTCCATTATCGTGATGAGACAGTGAGGAACACCAAAGTGGAAAATGATGTGATGGTTAATGAAGTCACATATTTTCTTGGCTTTTGTAGAAATTAGGGAATGGCTGTACCCATTTAGTGTAATATTGATAGCGATTATGATCCATTGGTGGCATTGTGAAGAATGGGGATTTATTTCATCGAAAATATCCAAACCCAATTGAGTGAAAGGCCAAAGGTCTTGTGCAACCTGCAAGGCATGACTAGGTGTGTGATGGAGGTTAGCATGTTGCTGACACTTCACTCAATGTTTGACATATTCACAATAGTCATGGTTTAGGGTTGGCCAATAATATCCTAGGTGAAGAATTCATTTAGCGACAACTAAACCACAAAAGTGACCTCCACAAATTCCATCATGGACTTCCTTAATGGTGTAGGGAATCTCCAAAATTGTAAGTCATCATAAGAGAATGCCATCGAAGCCATGCTTATAAAGTAGAACACCCATGACGACATAATGGGAGACACTTTTAAGAAAGGCATGTTGTCCATTACAAGTGAGATCAGTGGGTAGAATGGAAAGGGAAATATAGTCTACATATTTCTTATACCAAAGGTCACATGGGTCAAGGGAAATGGTTCCAATAGAGTAGACCTAATGAGGTAAATAAGAGGGTGATTGTAGCCTTTGTATTGTGATAAATATTTTAGAGCAGAGGGCAAAGCAGGTATCTGAGAAGCCAAGAAGGCCATAGTATCTATGAATTTATTAGTAGATTGTGGGGTAGTTTAAAGTGCGTAACGGTCAAAGGTGGTCAAAATTATATCTACGTGAAGCTTATACTTTAGAATTATCTCATTATGAAATTGGTATATACCATTGACTTGGTTTATGACCAGCTAAAAATCACCAAATATATTGATGGACTTAACATCCAAGGCATAAGCAACTTGGAGGCCCAATACAACCGCTTTATATTCAACACTATTGTTTCTACAATAAAAATCGAGTTTGAAAGACAAAGGCATATGTTCACCTTCAAGAGGAATGAGGATAACACCAGCCCCCCCCTAGGCTAAAACTTGGAGCCATTGAAGAAGAGTGTCATTTGGTAAGTGGGTTCGTCTAGGAGAGAGTAGCTATAGAATTGCTGGGAAATCAAAATTAGACATTCGATTCCTAGAAAGAGGTAAATCGGCGATTGGTCAGCGATAGCCTAGCCTTTAATGGACTTTTGATGAATGAATTTGAGATCAAGGTCGGTGAGAAACATATTCTACCATGCGGCACATTGATGTTGATAGGGTTTGGCACACATATAGTGTAGTAGGTCAGATATTAGTAATGAAGAAGGTTTTGTGGTTACGTAGGTAATGGTAAAGCTTGGTGGGGATGAAAACTAAGATTTTTTCGGTGTAGGCATATCTAGTTTCGTAGTCCAAAAGGGTATGACTTATGTAATAAATAGCTCGCTCTCCAGGCCGCTCGTTGTGATGAGTGAGCATGACACATAAAGAATGGCCATGGCGGAAATATCGAGGTAAAGGGGCTAGTCATCCTTAGGAGGAATGAGCTATGGTGGTTGAAGGGGGTATTGTTTTAAGGATTTGAAGGCTCTATGACATTCATCATCCCATTTGAATGAAACATCTTTCTTGAGAAGATGATGAAATGGTTGATGCAGTGGTTGGAAAGCTATGAGATAAAACAATGAATGGATTCGCAACTTACATTGTAGGCTTGAAGTTGATAAAGATTAGCAAGGGCGAGAGGCATTTCCAAAATAGCCTTGAATTTAGCAAGATCGACTTCTATGGCACAAAAAGAAATGATGAAACCTAGGATTTTTCTAGAAATTACTACAAAGATGCACTTCTTTGGTTGAAGACGTACAAAATACTTTATGAGACGATCAAAGATGACCTTAAGGAGGGGAAAATTTTCCTTTCGATGTTTAGATTTGGCCAGAAGATCATCTACGTAATCTTCCAATATGCAATGCATGATGTCATGGAAGATGTAAGTCATGGCTTGCTGATATGTGGCACCAACATTTTTAAGGCCAAAAGGCATGACTCGATAGTAGAAATTCCCCCAAGGGGTGATGAAGGTAGTCTTGTGTTGATCTTCTGGAGCTAGTAATATTTGATTGTAGCTGAGAAACCATCCATGAGTGATAACATTTCATGGCCAATGGTGAGATCAACTAGTTGGTCAGTGCCTCGACAGGGAAATCGTCTTTGGGACAAGTCGGGTTGAGGTCACGGAAGTCGGTGCAAATGTAGACTCCCCTATCACCTTTGTGATAGGAACAACATTAGAAATCCATTGGGGGTATTGTGTACCATGATTTTTGGGTTGATATTGAGCATATCGGGATAGGACTAGGCAAACATGTTGCTATAGTCTCGAAGAAAAGAAGTGAAAGCTTCCTGTCAAGTAGTGTCTAAGGATTGGCTGATCTTTAGAATGTGTGGGTCATTCTGAGTGTTAATGTTGATTTTGATGGTAGATTTATTCAACATGGTTTGTGTCTCAGAATGTAACGACCGATGAATATAAGAATCTTCCACTAAGGTAAGTGAGGATGGATTCATCGTCATGATATTGAACAACATTAATAGAAGGTGTATCGTCATCGATCATGTTAGGATACAGGAATGGGAGAGAAGAGGGAGCCTTTCCATCACATTGATAGGTCAAAGGTCCTAGGGAAATGGTGTTTATGAAAATTTTTTTAGGAGGAATAGATTCGGGATCTATGGACTCGTGGGTGAAGAGGGTAATGTGGGTGAATGAGGTGGGGAAGGTTTTCCATCCTGAATGAGGTCAACATGAACCTTCTTGGAAGGTGGTGCGTCAAAACCAATGCCACTATGGTCATTATGTTTATGAGAGGTACATGAAATGACAATATGACAACCTTGTTCATAAAAATCGAAGTTAAATCCTTTCCATCTCGCATGAGATGGAGGAGAGTGTGAGCAAAGGTGGCGATTAGTGAGGGAGTGTAGGTTGGATGAAAATGGTTGGGTTTGGGATGGATGCTCGAGTTTATAGGTGGTAATATTAAGCCCCCATATGTTAGATTAGTGCAAAGGTGGGGAGGTCCATAAGGAAAAATTGCCGATGCGGATGTCATAACTAGGGTGTTGACGCAGTTCCCATACTCTTGCGGGGTGAGGAAGGTGTCGATATTATATAGGTGGTATTCCCCTAGAGTGAGGCATTGAAAAACACCTTCTAATAGATCAGTATTCGATATGTGGGTGGCAGGGATAGATGACTCGCTAGATGATGGGGAAATAGGTGAGTCAGTGGTAGAGGTTCAGTAGTAGTATGGATAACAAGGTTAGATGTAGAAGAGGTAGTGGCAGTCTTGGTGGATGGGCTTGTAGGTGAAGGTGAAGTTGGGATAGTGGCAGATGCCTTGAGTGGTACAAGCACATCATTGGGTTGGTATAGCATGTTACAGGTCTTAAAAGGTGATGGGTTGGCAAGGATGGTGTAATTATGTCCTTCATGTTCAAATTTGAGGCAACAATGTAAATTCAAAGGAAAAAAACCCATGGCACGGAACCAAGGTTGGCCAATCAACATATTATACCTGGAATTCTCCTTCTTGGACATAGAAAATTTCTTGGATAGTGCGGGGACCCACGCACACATGGAGAACAATGGTACCCATAGTAGTGGTCATGGTGTCATTGAAGGACCGCAGCATAACTAGGTTACCATGCATGTAATTGGTAGGTATTCGCATTTGGTCGTATGCATGGGAGGATATGATGTTAATACTATCACCACCATCGATCATAACACATTGTATGCATATATTATCAATAAAGATGGAGATGAAAAGAGTGGGGTCGGGGTCATCGGAATGGAAGGGAGTGATCTCTTCATCTGAAAAGCTGAGGGTGACTACTTGGCGAGTAGGTGGAGGCATAGAGGAAGGCAATTACCTAATGAGAGAGGATATGTGGTGAGGGGTAATGATGGAGGCTATGGGCGTGGGATCATTTGGTAAAACCTCAATAGATTGAAGGACCTCCATGAGGGCTTGATGATGTGACTCATAGGTTTGGATGAGGTCATATACATATATTTTGATAGGGGATTGGTGCAATTGTTTTAGCATTGTGCGATGTGTGACCCCATCGGAAATAGGATATGCAGGACCTCGAATAGTGACTTTGGGTATGGGTGCAGATGGTATGTTGGTTACTGTGGTTCGTTGATGGGCCAATTTCCTTTACCTTTCCTTTGTCTTTCCTGGGTTGGGTGGCAATGTTGATCATGTTGATCTCAAACCGAGGGGTGGATCAAAGAGTTGTGGCAAGTGGAGATATTGGTAATGAGTGGGTAATGGAAGAGGATTTGGGGAAATTGGTGAAGGAGAAATGGGGTCCTCATCAAGAAGATTGTTGTCATTAAATTTTTTTCGGGAGATCACAATTGGACAAGAGCGGTTTTTAAATCTTTACGGTACTCTACATCATGTCTTGAAACATGATGGTAGGTGTAAATTTTAGTTTTGTCAAACCCTTTTGGTTTGGGTTTGAACAGGTCCTAAGGTCTAAGAGGTGGTAATGTGATGGCAGAGGTTTCGAGGAGATCGGTTAAGATTTTGGCATAGGACCCTATTAGTGGATGCAATGGGAGGTGAGTGTGGGTTTGGGTATAGGTGTGGCTGATTGTAGAGGAAGAGGTTTCACAAGAGGGGGATGGTTTGGCCCACTAGTTTGGTATGTCAAGTGGTCTTAGGTCTTGGTTTCATCTCTTTAGGTATGAGCATGGTAGAAGAGTCGGCGATGGAAGGTTTGGTTTGTTTAACTACCTTATTGGAGGGTAGTGGAGTTTTAGTTTTAGGTTGCACCTTCTTGTGCCAAGGTGACATGGGTGTACGAGATGTAGAGGAAAATTAGATGGTGAAAGAGGGTGGGTTACCCACAGGGGTAGTTACACCTTCTTGGGCCAAGGTGACAAGGGTGTATGAGATGTAAAGGGAAAAGAAAATGGTGGAAGAGGGTGGGTTACCCCATGAGGGCAACCAAATTAAGGTGGAGCTAGTTGGTAGAGGTTGGGTAGAAGGTGTGAGTGGAAGAAAAGAATGTGTCGTGGGTAGTGAAGGAGTTATGGATGGTAGTGGTGGTATAGGTGGTAAGAAGGTTACATGGTAACGAAAGAGGCGTGTGTGGATCATTTGGGTATATTAGAGGTTCATGATGAGGGGGTGGGTTGATGCATTCTTGGTTTTCTAATGGAAGAAGGTTGCTTGACCAGGGTCGAGGGGTGAGGTCCTAGGATGGATGGGAAAGGTGAAGGTGATAAAGTTGTGGTAGATGAGGTTGGTGTATGAGGCCTAGGAGGTTGGGTCTTTATTTTAGGGGTTGGAATTAGTTTAGTGTTGGTTTGGGAAGATGTGGCTAAATCTAATTTGATGGGTGGGTGAGTAAGGTTCGATGTTGGCATGACCCCTAAGGTAGTGATGGGTTTAGGTAAGGGAGATGATATAGGCATGGGTAGGTGTTTGGGTGTAGATGTATGTTAGGTTATGGGCAGAGGTGTGTGTTGGGATATGGTTGATGACATGGAAGGTGTTGCAATAATCATGGTTGTGTTTGGTTTGGTCGCTTGAAACACTTTTGGATAGATAGTGGAGGTGTCGGTGAGTGATAGTTGCATTTGGGTTGAAGCAGGAAGTAGAAGACATCCCCAAAGTAAGGCTCTATCAACATAGTCTAGGAAATCAGCCAAGAGTGAAAATGGTACTGCTATAGGTGGGGATGATGTGGATCGAGTAGTAATCCTCATAAAATGTGTTTTAGAAACATGGAAATGGCTAGCTTCAAACTCTATGGGTAAGAGAGATGAAAGCAGATGAGTGGGATCTTGAAGGTCCGATGGAGGATGGTCATCTAAAGGAAATGATATTTTTGTAGGATCCTCTATGGGTGGAGGAAATGATGGGTCGGATGAGGTTGACTCTCCTTGTGATGGTGTAGGTTGTGGACATGTATCTCCTATGAGTAGGAGAGGTGCTACTAACGATTGCTCAGTAATTTGAGGGGCCAAAGGTGGCGTGCTAATTATAGGCTCTTCCATGAGTGAAGGATAAAATGAAGGGGGTTCCTCTATGGGTGGAGGAGTAGATGAAATAGGTTCTTTTATAGGTAGGGGAGCTCTGGGCTAAGATTTCATCTATGGAAGGAACATGAGGCAATTTGGAAGCAATGGAGGCAATTTGGAAGCAATCGGTATGTCATTGAAAATAGAATGGACCTCGCAGACATTAATATCATTGGTTGAAGTGTCACCAACTTGATTGGAAGATGAGGCATGATTAGGAAATGGATTCTTGAAGATATGTAGGTTATGGTTAGTTGGTGCATTCGGGTTGTCCAAGACTAGATCTCCATTGTCTAACATTTATTGGATGATATTCTTGAAGGTGATGTAGTTATCATCATTATGACCTTTGATACAATGATAGTTACAAAATTCATGTTCTCTATGCCATGTGGGCATGGGGCACTTAGGGTCAAAAACAATGTGTGGTTTTATAGGTGGAAGGGCAACAACACCAGCCTTGATAATATTTTCCAAAATAGAAGAATAAGGTTCTCTTATCGAAGTGTAATTTTGATGTTCTCATCTGAACTGGAAAGCTTAGATGGGAAAGAGATTATAAGGAGGTTGGCTGGGTTTGATGGGTGAGGAGGGCCAGATTTGAGAACTATAGCATTGGCAAATCCTTTTGGTTTTGAATACTTGTTTTAGTGTTTTGAAGATGAAGAAGTATCATTCGATTTGAACGTGATGTTCTTGTTACGTAACTAAGTTTTTGCTCTTCGATAGCACAAATTTCCAATTTACGTGCCATGGTGAATGCCTTGTAAAAAGTGCAAAAGGTATGTACCTACAAGGTTGGTGAGATGTGTCTAGTGCAAGCCCGAGTAAACAAATCTATGAGTTCAGTTTGAGGTAATTGAAATGTGAGATGGTTAATTAGGCTATGCTAGTGAGTGAAAAAGTCAGCGATAAACTCATCATCATACTGTCGTGTGGAATAAAGATCAGTCATGGTGACTTTCTTAACAATGTTGATTGAGAAGTGGTCTAAGAAGGCTTGGGCTACTTGATTAAATGAGTAGATTGAATGTCTAGGTAGCCCATTGTACTAGTCCAATGCAGTCTGTCGGGGAGATCGGGAAGGTTCATAGAAGTAAAGTGTCATCATGGGTAATCGGGTAACACCCATGTTTGAAAGACCGCAAATTCATCTATGGGTCTTCTTTACTATTGAAATGGTTGAATTTCGGCATTTCCCTATGTAAAACGTATGGGTGAATAGGGATGGATGGATGAATGGGATCATTATAGATTTCATCATAGGTGAGAGAATTGTGTGAGCTGGAAACCAATGCTTCTAGTGTCTACATCCTTTCCATCATCAATTCGATGAGGTCATTGGTAGGTTGTGATGGGAGGGCACCTCCTATGGTGTAAGGGGGCTGGTATTGAACATTTGATGTGGGTGGAATTCCAGTGTATGGTGATGCCAAATAGGGAGGTTGATAATAGGGGACCTGACATAGAGGGCATATATCAAGAATGGATGATGGATGAGATAGGGGGTTGTTGATAGTATGTGTATATAGGTGGGACAAATCGTAGTGAATTTAGTAGCGATTGGGGTAAAATATTACAGGATGGAGAGGAAAAGATTCGGAATGGATTAGGGGTCGGTGAAACCATGAGTGGTTGTGTTGTAATTAGTATCTATGATACAATGGGTGCGGATGGGGTTATGGTCCGGGTGGTAAATGAGGGGACAACCGATACTACATGTGTGGTCGATCATCAAGATTTTGTGGTCATAGCAGGTATGGGGCCTAGTTGAAAAACCACTCAAAGTTAAAGCAGTGAAGGTAACACTAAACTAGTAGGGATTGATGCGAATGTGGATAAGGTCGGGGGAGAGATGGATAAAGGCATGCCATATATAAAATAACTTGAGGAATCCTGGGTGGAAGAGTGGGAAAGGTATAATTATAAGGCCATGGGATTCTGATCTAGGAGTCATGTGAATTCCTCGTCACTTGTGGCAATGGTGGTAGGTAGGGTTGGATCCATGTGATAGGATAGAGGGTACTAAAGGACTAGGCGGGAGTGGTTGACTACTAATGTGGAATATAAGAGTGTTAGCTTGGTTTCGAGTCAACACCATGTGAATGGATGTGTATAAGGTGATGTTGTATCTTGTAGATAACACAAAGAGTAGTAGGAATGAGAAAAACAAGTGTTTATAGGTGGATTTGGGAAATGTATCAGTTAAGAATCAACACAGGGTAATCAACGTCGGTCGGGATGACCAATGATGGTTTAGGGGTAACCGAGGTTGGTTACTGTGAGAAAAGAATAGTTTAACCAAAGGGGACAAAATCGATGAATGTCAGATAGTAGGTTATATGATGACCATTTATGAGAATACAGAGAGTACAAAGACTCAGAAAAAATTTAAAAACAATGAAGAAGATGAGAATAGGTGTCCTTTGGGAAAGTTAACCAAAAGGATAGGGAACCGATGGTGGTTAGGTAGAACCGATGACAAGTGAGGTTAGAACCAATGCCGGTGGATACACTAATGGTGGTTACTTATGAAATTTTGAAAAATGTAGAAAAATAGATTGTTGTGAATCGAGATCGAGATGAATGATTAACCCGGAGGATGGAGATGATATAATGAGGTCCTGACACACTCAAAAGAAGTCAAAATACTCCAACTATGATTGTGGAGTGTGCAAGGAAAAAGAATGGAAAAATGGAGAAACATATCCTCACACCTCAAAACGCACGTCAATCAAATGCTAAAAACACGTATCTAACAAGTGATTTTTAATGTGTTGAGCTTATGCTATTTAGAAGACTAACTCATGAATTTAGAGTAGAGTTTTGGTGAGGAAGGATTCCTAGGAAGAAGGAGATCTAAAAGGAGAAGTTTTAGGTATTGTTTTGGTGGGGGTGGGATGTCCTCTAAGGTAATGACTTGAAAAAGGTAATGAGATGGGGAGTACCTATCAAACCTCTGATCGTGTGATCAATGACAGGCATTCCTAAGTAAGATGTTGTTTAAGAAAGATGTGTATATTTTAATTTTGTGTAGTTTGGTAAGACATAGAGAGAGAGAGAGAATGTGATTTCTATGATTCTTTGTGTCAACCATCAGCTAGGCATGACTTACAAGCATATAGGTTTCCCTCATTTTAATGTGAGCTAAATGCAACAAATCAGAATGTAATGCAACCAATTTTAAGCCCAAATTGAAAAATTATGTTCGATGAAGCAAATGATGAATAGGAGAGGGTATGTTCTTTCACTAAATGTAGAAAGCAAGAAAGAAGAATTATTCTTTTAAATGCACCAAGATATGTTTCTTTTAGAGAAATTAGAAAGAAGAGAGGATTACCATAGAAGAAGATTAATGTGTAAGCCTTTTAAAGGGAAACAAACACACAACTTTCACCTAGGAATGAAGAAAATGCAATAGAACCCTTGATGGGTCCCATCGGGTGTGCCAAAATGTTTCACCATTTTCTTTACGTTATTGAGGTGAAACAAATAAGGGAAAGGGCCAAAGAGGAATACCTGTTGTGTTGCTTTGGAGATTGATGGTTGTTACGTGCGTTCTAACTTCTCGATCCGATGCAGATTGTGAGAGCTTCCTTTTGGCTAGGAGGAACTACCTGAAATAGAAAAAAAGACCACCAAATAAGAGTTAAATAATATATGACAGTGGACTTCCTAGCATATGCTAGGTCCAAGAAGTGTGATACTCCCTAGAAGGCTATCAATCCACTTGTTTTATAAAACAACTATGAAATAAGCGAAATATGTGCATAAACGAATCTAGTGCTAGCATTCGATTTGGGTACCTCGAGATCACTATCGTATCAATCCAATTAAATACTAAAAACTATGCAAGTCAAGGTCTTCCTGGTCAACTTATAGGTTGTTTAGGTGTACATGTTACATACAAGGTCTTAATAGGATTGGATAAGGTGTTTAGGTTGTTTTGGTAGGTGGGTGGTTGATGGTTTACACAGTGTTGGAAAACACAGAGACTAAAGTCATCAAGGTATGACTAACCATAGTTAGGTAGAACTAATGATAGTTATGGGTAACCGGTGTCGGTGTAGTCGGGTTGATAAGATTCAATAAGATTTGTTAATGGGGTTTGAGCTGAGGTTAAACAGAGATGTAAGGGTGGATGGGGAGGTCTATAAAGGTCTCAGGTATACTCAAAGGTGTATAACAGGTGATAATGAGAAATTTGGTGGTGTGGGTAGAGGAATGAGTAAGTCTACAAGTGGGTAAGAGATGGGAAATGAACATGCAAAGTATAAACCGATAATGAAGTAACAAAAGCTATTATACTAAAATAAAATATGCTGGTAGAGGATACACTTATTATGATAAAGTTTTTATGGCTGAATGGTGACAACATTTAATCGGAAGAATGGTGTTTGGTGCCACAATAGTGCTTCCTGGAATGCTTCCGTGAGTGCAATAGCTTTGGATCTGTCTGGTGTTGGTTGTGGATGTCTGGGTGCGTGAAAAGACTTTGGTTTTCTTGCATGCAACTCTCTTCTTGTCTCCTTGATCTTAGAATGTTCCAACCCAAAAACAAGGTTGTTAAGGTGAATAAATGGTAACCGACAACGGTTTTGGGTTAACCGGCATTAATTTCGGGGTGATCGGTGTTGGTTAAGGTAGGATTCTCTAGGTTTACTAAAAATAACAGATCTTGGCAATCATTTCCACCAGATCTGTCTATTCTCCCGGATCAAAGTGGAAGTTTCCTTTTTATGAGCGGGAATGTGGTTAGAGGGATAATAGGCATTGATTTTTAGGGTTGAACTAAGTCTTAGCTCATTAAGGTAAGTGGGACCAAGTCTTAGTTAGTTATGGAAACATGTCAAGAATAGGTCTAGGGTGAGGTGGCTAGGTGAGGTGGAAATTAGCTTAATTAAAATAATTAAGTAATGAATATTGTGAGGATGGGTATTAATTTAATTAAGTTAATTAAATTAATATTAATGTGGGGTGGAAAGGGTCATGGTTAGGTGAATATGTTTGAGTTGGTTATTTGATGAGGGGCCAAGGGAAGTGTGAACCAATTTTGGTGTCTATACATGGAATAAGAAATTTCTCCCGTGAGAAAACACCCAAGAAAGTCAGGGTAGGAGAAAGATCATTTGCTTCGCCACAGGAGGAAGACGTGATCTCGTGAATGCAAACAGAAAATAAAACAACAAATGCATGGGTGAACAAGGAGTATATGACTCATGATCTAGTCTTCGAACCACTATAAGAGGTCTTGCCTATTGTTGACACCAATTCTCCTCTCATTCAAGACTTGCCTCCTCCACCAAAACAAAGAATGGTTGGTGCACCCATCATTGAACCTGAATCCAGTGAGATGTTTCCATGGATGAGGGAAACAGTCATGCTTGACACTCGAACTGTGCAACAAGTAGAAACCCCTAATCCATCAACGATTTTCTCATTGGATAAAGGAAAAGGGTTAAGAAATATTGCAGAGATAGCATCACAATTCTATAGTGGAGAGACAGAAATCAAGACTTCAAAGTATCTTGGCCAAAGACAATCAAGCCAATGGATGAGATGACACCAGCCGACTACGAGATGAGCACAATCTAATTGGGACCAACTACTCATGAGGGAGATTTACACATATATCAACAATATTCTACTTGCATGGTGGTAAGGAATAAAGAATATAAAGATAAGATTGAGGTACTAGAGGAACATGTACGAACTATTTCATCTTATGTGCAACACCTAGTGGAACCAAGCACTACAACACTTCCTATTGAGAAAGTGGCACCCATCAGTAGCTTCAATCCAAAATCCATCAAAAGAATGCATGAGCTCACAATGCAGGGGTGAGAAAATAATGAATGGATTGAATCAATCTCTGAAAAAGGGAAGTCAACACTCCAAGAGGAAGTTAAGCTCTTTGCGTACATGTGTGCAACATCCAACAAAACACGAGCACTCAAAAAGGATGTGGAGAAAGAAAGAGATTATTGGGAACCTCTGGTACTAGTAGTGAGTGAGATGAGAAACACCCATTGTCAGGAGTTGATCGATAATAAATTTTTTAAAACTCTTGTAGAAGACTTAACACGTGTATGGTTGAGGGCCTTGGCAATCATATTTGAAGCAATAAATTGGGATTTCATAGATCTAGAGGAGAAAGAAGAACAAACATAAAAGCTACAGGATAGTATAAATCGAAAAGTTTAGAAACTTGGAGTACCTGCAATGAGTGAATACACAAATACTGATGAAATGATTGGCCCTTTCAAGGAATAAATCAAGAAAGGGGTGAGCAACCCATTGTCCTTCACTAAGGATACTCTTGCATTCTTCTTAGAGATCGAGCCTCCATTACACTTATCACAGAAAATCATTCATCATGCTTTGGGAAGTGCAAAGACATAAACTATGTAATTGATGGATGGAATGAAACCTTGAGCTGCATTCTCATCCCTCATGCCGACAAAGTAGAACCAGCAGTGGCTCATTTCAACCAGGAGCTTGGAAAGACAGAAGCCTTCTCAGGATCACAAAGTGAAGAGCAATCAGAGAGTGGAGTCAAGTCCACTGCAATGCAGATGATCCTTCAACATAATTCTTCTTCTTCTTCCTCTTCTACCTCTCTCTTCTCTTCTCATGCAACACTCTCTCTCTTCAATGTTATATTTTTGTGTTGAGGGTTGCACTTCTTAATATGAATTAAGTTACTTTAGAAATATAATGTAACTTTATGTCACCTTGCTATTATAAAAGGGAATTAAATATTTAAAGTGGAATATGAATAGTCTTAAGTCATATTAAGGTATTCAAAAAGTCACCAGGAAGATGAAGAGTTTCCTCCACTTCTATAAATTGTAACAAGCTCCTCATTTGAGCTTCTTCTGAATTTTTCTTCTTAGATGTTAGAGCTATTTTTTGTGAATTCATGAGAGAGATATCCTTGTGAAGAGAGAAAGAGATAACAATTTTCTTCTATTTTTCCTACTATTTTTTTTTCTACTTCCGACACTATGTACAAATTTTGCTTGATCTTCAATAAATGAAGAAGGAATTTTAGCCTCTTTGATTGAGGAGTTTATTAGTACTTTGTGTTCATTAAGCTCTATTTAGTCTTGTTTTTGTTTTGCAGATTTGTTTTCTTCGAAATACAAGTGCATGTAATGAAACTTCTGGCTAGTGTGTGCAAGTCTCTGATTTTATACTTACAACATTAGTTTCTCCTTTCTAAATATTCTCACTCCCCTTTCCCGCCTTCACGTAAAATTCCTCGCTTGTATATACACCTGTAAGCATTTGCCGCAGGTTAGTGGGGTGACCCTATTGGCTCCCCGACTGAAAGGCCACTAGGATAAAACTCACAATTTACTCGTGCATGCACATACAGTAGTTGCATTGGTTAAGTAGAGGGACTTAGAATCCTAGAGCATTGGCAAGATAACCAACAATTTTCCCTCGAAATTTTTCTCACCAACAACAGTTGTGCGGGGAGATATACACTCCATGTAGTTTTGGGTGGACCACCACTTGACTACGTTACTTGGTTTGAGGTTTTTAGATGATGAGTGTGATATATTGAATTGTGTTAGCTGTGACACATTACTAGATTAGGGGAGATACCACATAATATTCATTTATTGACTTCTTTGTGTGAGAGATGGTACATATATACATGTATATTTTGGTTACCAATAGCTAAGATGATAGTGACCTTAGAGGATTTACATAGGATATTGTGGTTATCTATTGTTGGAGAGAGTACAGATCATGGCCGTATTGGATTCCCATAGTCGAGATAAGGGTGACATGGTAATATTTTTAGGGTCTCTAATATAGGCCGAGATATATATTAGCTTAGACGTGATTATGAGATCATGGGTTCCACGATAGCAAAATTTTATTATAGTGATACTAGCTTCATCGGTGGCTGTGGAGGGTGGTGGAGTTGTGATTTTGTACATGATGTATGATATTTTTCATAGTATCAAAGAGGGCAATACTATATATGTATGGGCATTGTATGTGGTGGCCCATTTATATAGGACCGTCTGATTTACTTAGGAGGATCATGGAGGTGGGATAAGAGTTACTACTTTGTTACATGTATGGGAATATGAGCATATTACTATATTGAGGCCACTTAGTAGGCCATGCATCGATTGTTCCCTGTCAAAGATATTTTTAGCGAGGTGGGTGGGTACCTGTAATAGGAGGATGTATACAATCACATATAGGTTGATGATAGATCAGATGGGCCCTAGGGCCATTATATGGAGATTGTATAGATATTATGGAGGATAGGTAGAGGATGGTATTGAGTTACATTGTATCCAATGCACCATGTGATTAGAGGATCGTTTCCTGTGGGTACTAGAGTTATTCCAGATGATCGAGTATATATAGTTTGGTATGACCCAAGATGTTCCCCTAAATCCATATATATGATGTCACCATGAGGGATGTGAGGTGACCGGGGTTAAGGCCATGCCCGATAGGAGCACAACTAGTGCATCTAGGGCCAAATGAGATAGATATGGCCATACAGTCTATACGAGTAGATGATGCGGTGGTGCAATATGATGTATAGTCGAGGTGGGAGAGACACCAATGGGTGTTGCTATTTATAGTGGTGGTAGAATTGGTTGGTGAGCCGTGTGATTACAGGAGTAAATTGTCATGGCGGCCTCGACGTAGATGGTGTAAAGCAAATGACGCGCATATTGTAAGTATCATTCATTGTAATTTTTTATTTTATTGATGGATTCATATAGTTGATAAATGTGAAAATGCATATTAGTAGATAACGTTTGTTGTGTGGATGTAGGTGATTCCTATTAGAAACCGAATGTAGATACCTCCATATGTACATTGATGTAAAACATGCCTTCAATATGCTCGTGAGAGGATATATGTTAGAGTGGATTGATGCAATGTAGGTGAGCATGCCCACTTATTTGAACTAGTGGCTATAACGACAACCATGTGTATAGTTTTGTTAAGCGAGCGTGATGAGGCTCGTAAACAAACATAGTGAGCGAGAGAGGATGTAGGAGGAGGAGGACTAGCTCGAGAATATATGTATGATATGTAGAGCATATGGAGAAATTTTCTATTTTACAGATCTAGCTTGAGAGATATAGAGGCCGGGGTCGATGGCGTAGATTTAGCAAAGTGAAGATTTGAGTTTGAGACCTCTTGCAGTTGTAGATATGGATAGCAATGATGATAGATGATGTATTGTATATGATGTATTAATTCATGGGGGCTTGCCTCTAGTAATTGTATATTGTAAGTATTATTTTGATGATATATAGACACACACACACACACACACACACACACACACACACACACACACACACGTGTTAATGTATTATTGGTTGTTGATGGTCCTTATATATGATGAAATTATTATGATTTGTACTTTGTAGTGATTGTTTAGTTTGTTAGATTCTATGTGCATTGTTGGAATGGTTTATTTAATATATATTGTTGATTGTTGAAATTTGTTATGATGTCAAAAGAATAGCCAATTAATGGACTAAAAATAAATAATATAGCATATGTTAGATATAGATGAATAAATAAGGTGCAATGTGGTGGATAAATGGAAATGGTAACGTAATTTAGTTAAGATAAGAGAATAAAATAATGATGCATTGATAATTTTGTAATGAGAAGTTGTAGAATAATGTTCATAATCGCGTGCAATTAGGATGATGGGGGAAGAAGAGTGATTTCCTGCCAATGTGAGAATAAGGTTCATTTTAGTAACAATTCCTTTAACAGTCATGTATGAACCTTAAGAACATGACTGTGTCATCGGGTAATCAGTGAAATGTATATAATCTACCACAGGTGAATTGGCCTATGATGTGGAATAGGACCATGTGGACTAGAAGAAACATGTGTATAGGTGTTGAATTGGATATAAGAGGAAATGGTGCCAATAATGGCGGGTATGATAGTGGGAAGTAGGGTGTGTAAGGAGCCAATGAGATGCAATAGTAATATGTGGAGGATGAGATGATGTGACTATAGGTGGGGAAACTAGAGGAGGGGGATGAATGATTACCTTAGGAGGTGGATGGATAAAAACCTTAGGAGGAGGTCAATAAGACAAGGTAACTATGAAAGAGGCTCACTAAATGTGGAAAAGGAAAGAGAGAACTTGTGAGAGCAAAGAGAGGAGCGGAAAAAATGACACCTTTATCTTATAATTGTTATAGTCTATCATAGAGAGCACAAAAGTAATTTTCATGGTGGCCATTGATGCGGTGAAAATTAGAAAAAGGGTGGTCATGATGGTGGTGCAACCGGTGAGGGGGTGATGTTAGTTGTAAGGTAAATAAATTAATTGCTTATTAACTAAGGTACATAATGCATCATGTGAAAATTTCAATGGCTCATGGGTGAGACTTAGGTGAATTCTGACATGGTGGTGGGGAAGGAATATGCTTGCACGAATGAGGAGAGGATGACCGTGGAGGAGGGTCAATAGGTGGGAGAGGAGAAGACTTAGTAGGAAAGGGAGGAATAAAATAAGTAGAAGGGGGTATTATAACATGATCCATAATTAAGTCCTTTTCTAAATCAATAACCTTATAGAAAAAAAGAGTAAATGAATCACATATATCATATAATATATTTTATTTTATTGGGGGAATCAAGCCATGAAATAAGAAAAATTTCTGATCCAGAGGATTTTATGGTCTTTGAAAGTTCCCTAAACTTCACTAAACCATGCCCATGTCGTATAGTTTTGAGATACCTTTCCGGCGGTATGAAAAACTCTAGGAACGGAGTTCGGATGCAAAATTTATCGCCTGTTAAATGTTGGGTTGAAAATAGGTCAATCGTGGTCAATTGACAAATGGCTCATCGACACGTGGTAGTTTGGCAAAAGGTGAAAAAGTTTAAGTTCTATGTTTTTGAGCCTCCGGTCTTTGACACACAAATAATTTTGTGGGTATTGCTATTTGCTAGATGGGGGCCTCGGCCGGTTTCGACAAACTCTTTTGTAGGAGGGTGCCTTTGCCACCTTTTATTCACATTGTTATTATTGAATTTTTGATTATATATGCCATATATTTTTTTAACTCTCCCAATGTGGGAATA
The DNA here is from genome assembly GCA_018340775.1 of Taxus wallichiana var. yunnanensis. Classification (NCBI taxonomy): domain Eukaryota; kingdom Viridiplantae; phylum Streptophyta; class Pinopsida; order Cupressales; family Taxaceae; genus Taxus; species Taxus wallichiana. The sequence goes on along the minus strand of CM031242.1, from coordinate 441,210,614 downwards.
AATTATTTTGAAGAGTTGATTTTGCATCATAGGTTGAATTGAGCTCATGCGAGTAATCTATTAGCTCGGTGGGGTGATCAACTCTTAACTACACGGACCTTATCTATTTGGTCATTGATATCCCACATTGTTTAGGGTCAACATAATACCACATCCGCAAAAAATGGGACTTATATCCACTATGTCCTGGGATTACTATGTTATGCCATGGACTTACTTATTAATCCACCGAATTCCATATCATTCAAAGTGGAATATGACTTCGGCATGCATAGTGGCTAAATCTCGGTGGATAAAACAAATACCAACCAACCTGCCATATTACCTCCACTTGGCTTGGATGCATTTGCTAAGAGCTTGGTGCCTATTATCAGCCAATTTTGACTTCGCTAAATTGTTAAAAAATAATTAAAAAATGAAAAATTAGAAAATTTTGAAAAGTGTTACTTTGCATGGTTCATTGGACTCATCGCGATCGTCTTATTTTTGTGATCGTTTCGGTCTTCGTTTCATGATTTTGGGCGAGAAATCTTCCCCAGGCTTTAAAATGCGTTAAAATACATTAAAATAATTAATTAATATTTAATTAATTAATTGCTCCTTGTTTGATTAAATTAATTTTTTAAAAATCACTTAAGGAGTATTTAATTAAATAAATATAAATTAAAGTTCATTCGACAAGTTTTAGTGCCGGGGAAGTAAGCTTTCGTTTCCAACCCGGTTTTCCACTTTCCTGGCAATTTCCTTCAAATTTCCCACACGTGGGTTTTCCTCTGCCAATTTCCAAATCATGGATTGGCAAACGGGCATAAAATTCCCCAATTTCCCACATGGGGAAATTAGACGGGGATTGCCAACCCATTTTGCCATTCCCGTTGGCAATTTCCGTTGCTTTTCCCATTTCCCCCTGGCACTTAAGCCACTACCCGGGAAGAGAGGAAGTTAGATTAATTCCCATAACTTCCTCCATCAAACCCGTTGAAAAAGTCGTGCGAAGCTTTCAATTGCTTCTTTCTTCAAGAAGACATAATATTTTGTCAGCATTATGCAAGAGAAACTAACGCCATTGTGAAGAAGAAATACAAGAAAGTTTTTGGTTTTGTTTCCAACAGCTCCACGCATTGCATAAGAAGAAGAAAATAACAGCAAAGAAAGGAGGACAGATCTCCAGCAAACCAGAATTCATTTCAACGCGTGGAGAATAAAGAACAGTTTTTAATATTAAAAAAGGGGGCATTTGTTTTGTTTTAAAATAAAGAAGACAAAATTTCTTCCCACGCACCAGCCAGAGGAAGAAAGACAAGGCGAACAGTCTTCCACGCACCTGTCCACACAGGCCACACACAACCAAGGAAAAGACAAATAAAAGCTTCTATTTTTGTCTAAAAGACCACGCATCGGCCTGAAGGAAAAGTTTTTAAACAGAAAAGGAAAGAACTAGAACAATTTTTGGCGACTACTGGGATTGTAAATCGTTAACCAGTTCTAGGTTAAATCTTTATGAATATCCCCTCTGTACAAGCTCTAGTTCTTCAACCGAATCTTGTGCTTGACAAATATTTCCAAGGAGACATTGCTGCTAACCTTTGAATAGTAGCTTGGGAAAACCATCAAATCTTGCAGCAATTTGTGGCTATTGATAGAGCCATTGACAGAGAAATCTACATCGAAGACCTTAGAAGAAGAGCACCCACACTTGTGGCCAGAAGACCTCTTGGGCACGTGTTGATAGTTGTTCACCGACGTGGTCCTCTTCCACCAACGTAATAAGTTGTATGACTATTATAGGTAACCCACCTATCTTGCAACCAAATCTTGTTTTTGCAGATACTCAAGAAGACATATCATTAGATTTGAGGCAAGCTATTTGGGAAAAGCACACAAGTAACCATCATTTTCATCTTGCCACATCAGTACTAGATAACGAAGAAGAGAAAGCCACGAGAGTTGTTAGAGTTATTCAGGCGCAAATAGCTCAAGAAAGAGAGCAAAGAGAAAAGGCTAGAGCTGGTCGGAACATGCCAGTGATCTCTTCACCATAAATATTCCAAACTGGAAGGAAAGAGGTTTACATGAGGAGAAAAAGATAAAGGTCGATCTGACCCCACTTTTGACTTTCAAGGAAAATTTGGTTTCAAGTTATCTCCTCCAAAGAAGAACACACCTCGTAGATCTGCAAGCCTTGCATCAAGTCTTGAAAGAGCAAGCAAGGAAGGAATCACTACCAGTCAATCACTTGTCCTTACTCACATTGTTTTACCTTCGGATACCACCTTTTCTCTAATGGCAGCCAATGTACCATGGGGAAATGCCATAGGCCCATTGGCCTTACCTGCTCGACATGAACTCCCACGAGGATCAAGAAATATTCTTCCCAAGTTCGACAGAGATGGGAAGACGTCACCAGATGATCATATTTCTGCCTTCTTCGCTGCATGTGTTGTTTTGTCGGTAGAATATGAAGATGTTTCTATTCGTCTCTTCATCGAGACATTGCATGATATTATGCAGATTGGTTTCATCATCTTCCCAATGGATGTATTACAAGTTGGGATGATATGAAAACTAATTTTGAAAATTTATTCAAAATGGTGGAAGATGAACATGCTCTTCTTACCCAACTATCTCGTGCAAAGAAAGAGCCTACATAACCCATGAGGAATTTCATGGCCAAATTCAACAAGATCTTTGAACAAAGTTCCCACCGGGATTTGTCCCAACCTTGATGGAAAAAAATATTTCTTTATTAACGCACAACAACTAGAAGTGTGCTATCAGCTAAGAAGGGCCAGGGTGGCTACTTTGGAACTTGCTCAATCTTTGGCCATAGAAATTGAAGATGAATTAATCATGGCAGTAAAATTCAAGAAAAATTCCCTCAAAGGAAAGAGTCAAGAAACTCCCAACGTTTTAGAAACTATACTCACTAAGTTGGCTAATGATGTGCTAGCTTTGAAGAAGCAAGTTTCTCAAAGTAGTAAACCTACTCCTTACAAAGACATCCCACGAAAAGGATACGTTCCCAACAAAGCCAGGATTACAGGTGCTCCAACAAGGCTTGCTATTAAAGTATCTCCCGTAACTAATTCCAAATGTGATGTCATTGAAGAAAGTGATGATGAGATTGAGGTCATCGAGGTTGATGAGGAAGAGCCTGATTTTGAGACATCTGAACCTACAGTTGAAGATCCTGAGGAAGAAAGTAATAATCATTTCTTTGAGTACCGTTCCGATGAAGAAGACGAATATGAAGAAATTATAGAAGATATGAATAGTCAATCCTTCACCGTTTTCACACGCTCTCAGAAAAAGGACCAAGATACCACTAAGGCGGGAGATAAAGAGGTTTCCAAGGAAAATCTCAAAGAATCCAAGATAAAGGAGGCTCCTAAAGAGTCCAGAGATACTGAGGTTTCAAAGGTCAAGACTATCTTAAAGAAAGGAGAGCCTTTGTTAGATCAATCAGTTAGTAAACCAACTACGAAGAAAACTTCTTCTTCCACATCCGTATCAACCAAGCCCGAGACCAAGGTCAAAAGTGTGCCATCATCAAGTTCGAAAGAACTCATATCTAAGACTTCAAGTGCAATTACTTTGCCTAAATTTGATATCATTGATCATATCAATAAAACAAAAATTTCCATGTCACAGGCAGAGTACTTGAAGTCCAACAAGGATTAGCTCGAGAAGTTGGTCTAGTTTATCAAAGGTGACTCTACTGTTCATTCCTCTAAAGGAATTCTAAAAACTCCCAAAGATGGGAAAACTCAAAATATTGTGGCAGCCACTACACCTTCAAATGAAAAGATCGAACCTTTCTTTGTGTCTTTTCTGATCAATGAATGCAAGTTAAGTAATTACATTATAGACTCGAAGCCTCTGACAATGTGATGCCGGAAAAAGTAGCACATGCTCTTGGTTTGACTTATACGAGAACATTCAGATCATGTTACTCTATGGAAACCAAGCAAGTTCCTCTGATCGGGCAGATTAAAGACGCCCAAATGGTTTTAGCCCAATTCCCTCAAAAGCGAGTTAAGGTAACTATTTTAGTTGCTGATATTCCCACCTCATATGGAATGTTGTTGAGCAAGAAATTTTGTAGGGATTTGGGTGGTGAGATTCAAATGGACTGGTCTCATGCCATGATTCCTATCAATGGAGAAATGAAGAAGCTTATGCCAGAAGCTCAGGCAAAGTTCACGGTAACTAAAACTGAAGATCCTCGTGCACAAATCCTTTTCCAAGGCTCAAGTATGGGTAATTATATGATGACTGCAGAAGTTCATACCCCGAGATCACTTGCCAAGATTCCAATGAGATTTGGACTCTTGAGTTCGATGGAAGTTGTTGCTCAATGGGCTCTAGTGCAGGAGTGGTGCTCATATCTCCAAATGGTAAAATTTTTCCTTTTTCCTATAAACTCGAATTTTCAAATACTAATAACACTATAGAGTATGAGGCATTAATCCTTGGCCTCCAAGTTGCAAAGGAGAAAGGGATAAAAAATCTGGAAGTCTTTGGAGATGTGGAATTGATTGTGAAACAAGTAAGAAATCAGTTCCAAGTAAAGAATGATCATCTGAGACACTACAAAAATAAAGTTTGGGATGCAATAGAAGTTTTCGATGCTTTTTCCATTAAATCTATCCCTCGTGAAAAGAATGACAAAGTGGATTCTCTAGCAGTCTTAGCATCATTAATGATTCCTCATTCAAAATTTGATCAAGACAAATACACCATTGAAATGGTTTTTAGGCCAAGTGTTCCTGACAATGCAGAAAATTGGCAAGTATTTAATGATGATCAACAAATTATTGCCTTCTTGGAAAAGAGGGAAAATTTTGAACAGTTGTACTTTGAAGGAAGTGATTCGGCATTTCGCGAATCAACTACCTCACCCATTCAGGAAGGAGTTGAGAACGAATATCCTGGTGATGGCATCATTCAACTCAAAGGAAATAAAATTCCCAAAGGATTGGTTTCACTTGAAGAACTTTTTGACAAACATGATAGGTTTATTAAAGAGAAAGAGCAGGTGGGACCTGCAAATTCTGCTGACTATGAGAAAATTAATATCGGCACCAAGGATAAACCTCACCTGATCAATATTGGTAAATGTTGCTCATCGAGGAGTATAGGAAATTCATAAATCTCCTTACCAAATACTCGACGCGTCTTGGCATATTCATACAGAGACTTGAAGTCTTTCCAACCCGGAAATGGAGCATGCCATACCCTCAAGCCCTGCAGCCCATTCCATTCAAAGCGTAGAAGCAAAGACAATATAATCCCAAGATTGTAGGGACAATATTTCATGAAGTTCAAAAGATGCTAGATGCACGAATAGTTTTTCCTATTCGACATTTGACCTAGATAGCTAATATTGTACCGGTTTGCAAGAAAAATGGAGAAATTAGGATTTGCATGGATTTCTGCAATCTTAATCAGGCTTCCTTGAAGGATAACTACCCACTACCAGTCATGGACCATATTCTATAGGTAGTAACTGGATCAGAAATGCTATCTATGCTAGATGGTTTCTCTGGCTATAATCAGATTGAAGTGGCTAGAGAAGATCAACATAAAACCGCATTCACTACCCCCTGGGGTACGTTCGCATATAGAAGAATGCCCTTCGGTTTGATCAATGCCGGCATAAATTTTCAAAGGGCCATGGATATGGCATTTGCAGATTATAAAGACAAGATCATTGTGATATACCTAGATGACTTGATAGTGTTCTCAAAGAAGCGAGAAGATCACTTAAGAGATTTAGAGAAAATTTTGCAAAGGTGTAAACTTCATAAGATTTCTTTGAATCCAAAAAAGTCTATGTTTGGAGTTATAGAAGGTAAACTCCTAGGTCATATTGTTTCTAAGGAAGGAACTAAGATCGATCTTGAACGCGTTCAAGCTATAAAGAATCTTTCCCTGCCTACAAGTAAAACTGGAGTCCACTCCTTCTTTGAAAAGGTGAACTTTTTGAGAAGGTTAGTGCCAAATTTTTCCGAGCTGACTAAAGAAATCACTGATATGATGAAAGGAAAAGAATCCTTCAAATGGTCAAAGGAAGGTAGAGAGGCATTTGAGAAAATCAAGGGTGCTATTGCAAAAGCTCCTACATTGGTGTGTCCCGATTTTAAGAAGGATTTTATAATTTATTGCTATGCTTCGCCACACACAATCTCTGCCATTTTGACTTAGCTCAATCAAGAGGGGATTGAATCTCCTATCGCATTCATGAGTTCAGGATTCAAGAAACATGAACTTAATTACACTCCTCTTGAGAGACATGCGTATGTGGTGGTAAGAGCCCTGAAACACTTTAGGTATTACGTGTTGAATTCTCACACCAAAGTCTTAGTTCCAGACACCGCGGTGAAATCAATGTTGACACAACAGGAACCAGGATCTAAAAGAGGTAATTGGGTCTCCAAGATCCAAGAATATGATCTGGACATCAAGCCTACCAAGTTGGTTCGAGGGAGAGGACTCTGCCAACTCATTGCAGAGAGAATGAACCACGAGATAACTCGAAGAAGAACTAGTTGAAGAAAATTTACCAATGGTAGTTTTTGTCAGTACCACGAGATGAATGGTATTCTGATATTGCCTACTTCCTCACATACGGTGAGTGTCCAGAGAATCTTACAGCTAAAGAGAAATGAGCTATCAAACTAAGAGCTACCAGATACGTCATTTGGGATAACACGTTGTTCAAGAAAGGAATTGACGGCATGTTCCTCAGATGTGTTGATAAAGAACAACAGCCTAGGTTGTTGGAAGCCTTCCACAATCATGCTTGTGGTGGTCATTTTTCTGGCCCGGTAACAACCCATAAAATTCTGAGAGCACATTATTACTAGCCCACTATGTTTTTTGATGCTCAGAAATGGGTGACCAAATGTGAGGCCTCACAACAATTTGTTGGAAGACAAAGTTGGCAAAAGCACCGCCAAGCGATTGTCATTGAAGAACCCTTTCAACAATGGGGTTTAGATTTCATCGGGGTTTTGAATCCTAATTCTAGTGCTGGTCATACCCACGTGCTCACCACCACTGATTACTTTACAAAGTGGGTAGAAGCTATACTAGTGAAACAAACATCTACTGCAGTAATCTATGATTTCATCAAAGAAAACATATTGGTTCATTATGGAATTCCTCACAAGATCGTGACTGACAATGCCTCAAATTTTTCTTTTGCAGAGATGATAGGTTTTTGTTATGGATATGGGATATCTTTGTCTCATTCATCAAATTACTACCCGTAGGGAAACGGTCAAGTTGAATCCAGCAACAAAAACCTCATTACTATTGTGTGCAAGTTAGTCAAAGAAAATCAAAGAACTTGGCACAAAAAGTTATACGATGCATTGTGGGCTGACCGCATAACTCCCAAAAGGGCAATTGGGATGTCTCCATTTCAATTTAGTATGGAACCGATGCTCAAATTCCCATCACATTGGAGCTACCAACATTAAAATTAGCTCAAGCAGTTGATGATGAATGCTTCACCAATGCATTAGATAAAAGGGTCATGTTCCTAAGCAAGCTCGAGGAACAAAGAAGTCAAGTGGCCAATAGGATCGAGGAACATCAATCCAAGGTAAAGAAGTTGTTTGACAGGAAAACTAGAGAGACTTCTCCTGGGATAAAAGATGTGAGCCGAAGGGAAAGCATGGGAAGTTTGGCTCACTATGGCTGGGACCGTTCAAAATAAGACACTTCTATGGAGATAGTACCTACTACTTGGCATATCCTGATGGAACTCATTTTCCTTTGCCCTATAGTGGGCAGTATCTCAAGTATTACCAGAATTGAAAACGGGTTGTTCCCCGTATGTACATAGGTAATTAGGATTTTGGTTTGTTTGTTTCCTTGTTTTTGGTATCCTCTCTTGTGTCACCCCATTTTTGTGCCCCATCATTCGTGATCATGTTCATGACTATTTTGGTCTGGGTCCGTTGCTGCATCCATGAAGTCCTTGTCCCCAATTAGAGCCAACTGTTATCAGCCAATTTTGACTTCGCTAAATTGTTAAAAAATAATTAAAAAATAAAAAATTAGAAAATTTTGAAAAGTGTTACTTTGCATGGTTCATTGGACTCATCATGATCGTCTTATTTTTGTGATCGTTTTGGTCTTTGTTTCATGATTTTCAGGCGAGAACTCTTCCCGCCAGGCTTTAAAACGCGTTAAAATACATTAAAATAATTAATTAATATTTAATTAATTAATTGCTCCTTGTTTGATTAAATTAATTTTTTAAAAATCACTTAAGGAGTATTTAATTAAATAAATATAAATTAAATTTCATTCGACAAGTTTTAGTGCCGGGGAAGTAAGCTTTCATTTCCAACCCGGTTTTCCACTTTCCTGGCAATTTCCTTCAAATTTCCCGCACGTGGGTTTTCCTCTGCCAATTGCCAAATCATGGATTGGAAAATGGGCATAAAATTCCCCAATTTCCCACATGGGGAAATTAGACGGGGATTGCCAACCCATTTTTCCATTCCCGTTGGCAATTTCCCGTTGCTTTTCCCATTTCCCCCTGGCACTTAAGCCACTACCCGGGAAGAGAGGAAGTTAGATTAATTCCCGTAACTTCCTCCATCAAACCCGTTGAAAAATTCATGCGAAGCTTTCAATTGCTTCTTTCTTCAAGAAGACATAATATTTTGTCAGCATTATGCAAGAGAAACTAATGCCATTGTGAAGAAGAAATACAAGAAAGTTTTTGGTTTTGTTTCCAACTACTCCATGCATTGCATAAGAAGAAGAAAATAACAGCAAAGAAAGGAGGAGTAGATCAAAGCAAAATCCCACGCCAAGGGGGAAGGAGGACAGATCTCCAGCAAACCAGAATTCATTTCCACGCGTGGAGAATAAAGAACAGTTTTTAATATTAAAAAAAAGGGGGCATTTGTTTTGTTTTAAAATAAAGAAGACAAAATTTCTTCCCACGCACCAGCCAAAGGAAGAAAGACAAGGTGCACAGCCCCAAACAACCCACCACGCATTTGCAAGAAGTCATTATTTTTATACAGAAGGAGAGCAAAGAATAAATCAAAACTTCACGCATTAGCCTGGAGAGCAGGTTTTAATAACAAAGAAAGATTTCTTTCCATGCCAAGGAAAGCCACACCCAGGGCACAAAAGGAAATTTGCATTTGTTTTATTTTATAGAAAGAAGACAATTTCTTTTACTTTCACGCATGGGGAAAGTGGAAAACAATTTTTAAATAAGAGAAAGCAACAGGTTTTCCATATGCGTGGGAAGAGAAGAAGAAATATTTAACATTTTGAATATTTTTCAAAACCCAAGCAAAGGAGCAGACAACTTGACCAAGGAGGACAGCAAAAGACAAGTTAAATTTTTCCTCATACTTTGAAAGAACAATCCAAAATCTCCTTTCTGCGCATTGGCTTGAAGAGTAGTTTTTTTAATAAAAAAGAACAAAGAGAGATTCAACTCCATGCATTGATCAGAAAAGGCACCCAGCTAAAAGGAAATTTGCATTTTTTCTTGTTTACACGCAGTTGTGGAGGGAGGACAGCAATAGACAACAAGAGAATAAATTTGTTTTATTTGCTTAAAGCCGGAGAAAGAAAACGTGCCAGCTGAAACAAGCTCCCACGCCGAAGAAAGGAAACTCCATTCACGCAAATATTAAGATCGGGATATTTTAATTGTTATTGTCAGAATTAGAATTCGAGCTTAGTCTCGATTTGTTTGTATTGACATATCAAATCCAGTGAATTTATTTATTTTAAATAAATAACTAAATAAAATCAAAAAATTGTAATCTGAAATTACTCGTTTTTATTATTTATTATTATTATTGTTTTAAAATAATAATAATAATAATAATAAAATTTAAAGTGAAAAGTATTTTTTCGCATCAACGGGGTGTCGAGATCGAGACCCGGCCCCGTTTGCATCGTTTGGCATGCCTGATTCATTTTTTCTATTAATTCATTAAATTCATAATGGCCAAAAAATCCAAATCTGCGGGAAGATCGAAGAAGCCAGTGGAGAAATCCAACAAATCTACCCTGAAATATGAATTCCAAGGAATTATCCCTCCCATCTCCATTAAGTTAGCATATGACAACATCACTGATACGAATCTCGGTCACATCAACGTGCAACAGTTTTGCGAGCGAGTGAAAACTGAAGGCAAAACCATTTTCTCTGATAGGCTTTACCACAGTGGCCTACCCCAAGCAGCAGCATTCCCTGTCTCGGTGCAGTGTCCGAATTGGTGATTGCTTGTGTAGAGCATTACGACCCTGAGAGACGAGGAATTTATAAAGATAACTATGAGCCTTTCCTCTTAATCACACCTGAACACATTGAGGAGTTGCTCGGGATACCTGACTTTCCTGAGAATGCAGATATCACTCGCCAATCAGCGCAAGAGTTCTAGGACGAAGAACCCCTAAGATGGAGCAAAATGGTTAACAACAATTGGCTGGTAACCAAGAGACCTTGGATTGATAGGATCACCAAAGAACCTGTACCGCATTAAGTTCGTGGAGGAGATTGGATACATGATCACTCTCCTAAGTCGAGTTTTTGGTTTACCTTCTGCAAGGGTCTTCCACCCATGGATGTACCAGTTTATCTGTATCATCCTAGCCAAGAAGGAGTTTGTGGACTGGGCCACCATCATCAGCAACACCATTCACAAGTAATTGATAGAAGTCAAAATGACTGGATGCTTCTACATGACCTCATATCTGACCTATGCAGTAGCACGAAGAAAGCTATTTTCGGGACTTGAAACGAGAGGGATCCTGGGGTCATCAAACAACATTTTCACTATTACCCTCAGCTCAGCTTCAAAAATAGTTCTCACCATTTTAGAAGAGTCAATGATGCATTCACCTTCCGCATGATCCGGAACTTGAATCGAAATACCGAGGAAAGGTTTTCCAAAGAAGCCATGAGTGTCATTTCCCAATGGGGAACCTAGTTTATATAATTTTCATCTTTTTCCTACATTCACATGAGTGGATTTGTTGGGACCTCGTGGAAACTTCCAAAGTACGTCAATGATAAGTGGGCGTTAATGGAGCTGGCACAATAATTGTTCCAAGTTCACTGCCTACTTAGTGACAAGCACCATCTAAGAATTCATTTCCGATCCAAATCGGGGAATACCATGCCCAAATTTATTTAGAGCACAACTAATAGAAAAGGAGTTTTCTCTCATAACCATCCATCCATCCATATGTGAAGAGAGCCCAATTCAATATCAATGGTTATATACAAATGATTATGGGAGTGAAGTATCAACATAATCCTACCATGGAGGATTTCTGGGCTGCTTTCTCGGATGAACATGAGGTAAGGAGACGGGAGTACTCTCGCCTAACACTTGCTCAGATCAAGGCCTTCCACATCCGGAGTCCTCCCGATTCATTCATAATCGATGATGAGGATGTCGTCGATCCTCATATGATGCCATTTCCTTCACACCATTGCCTCGAATCGACTGGACCAAAAGAGATGAATTTTCTCTCGATGGCAAGAACCAACCAATTATTGAAAGAAGCATATCTTGGTATGACAGGGAACTTGCCAAATTTCAATCAATTCCAGATCATGTTTCAGGATCACAAAAATTTCCTATATTAGGGGGCCTCCATTCGACCAAGGTTTCTTCTCGATCAGCTTCGTTACCATCTAATCATACACAACATACAAGAAAAGAATGGTTGCCAAAATCCACTTCGCCAAGCAACGTGTCACGAGGAGAGAGATCTAAAGATCCCAACCCTGAAGAAGGAAAGGAGCGTGTGTCTGGATTTTCTACCTCGAGTAGAGATTCTTCCACTCACATTGTTAATAGCACTCAGACATCTGGTAGCAAATGATCCTCAGCCATGCTTTGAACAAACACCCACTCAAGTGCAAGTAATTCAAATATCAAATACTTCAAAGCACGTAGTTCATAACAGGATTTCCCAAAATCTCCCGAATGATCAGGAAGTGGACATTGAGGTTGTGTCTCCTCAAATCAAGGCCGTTGATAGGATTCAAGAAGGATCTCATGATGACAGGAATAATGAGAATATTGATTCGAGCTCTAGGATTCTATATGCCAAGATAGTAAATGAAACTCCTTCTTGGGTTGATTCTGAAGTGAAGAAAAGGAAGAGAGTTGTCAAGCCAATCGACATTGATTTTGATGCCCTTTTTAAACTGTCGAATGACGCCATTCCTAAGAAGCCTAAGGTACTTTCTCGAATAATGGTGGATAATGATGGAAACAAGTTTGCAGACCTTGCCATTCCACAAGTGGATAAAGAGCGCAATGCTATGATGCCAGCTGACTATGAAGTTTCCAGACTAGGACTTGGGAGATCTATGTTAGAAAGTGACATGGCGATGGCTCAAGATTCAATTGATATCGTGCTAAAAAGACTGGAGAAATACAAGTCCCAAAATTCTCGGCTCAAGGCCGAAAAGAGTCAATTGGTGGAGTATGTTCAAGCATTTGATAAATCCCATATCATCCACCTTCCCGACCTAATGCGATCGCTGCCCCGGATAAAGAGACTCTTAATTTGTCAAAGGAAATAAACACGTTGGGCCATGTCACTAAAACTTGGCTTTTAGAGATTCTCGTTTTGGGCCAGGGAGCGATCAAGACTGCAGTTAAGCTTCATGAAGATATCAGTGTATATCTGGATCCAATTCTTTCTTTCAAAGAAACTTTTGTTTCTACTATATCAAATTTGGATGAGATATTGCCCAGTCTGCAGGAGATGACAAGTATGGAATCTTCAGTGTTGGCTATTGAAGGGATTCTCGAATTTGAACATCGAGGGACACATTTTCTTTGGTGTCTACATCTCAAATCAAGAAAGACGCTTCTCGTGGATTCTATGATCCATTATGACAACATGTGCAATGAAGTTTTCACTTCACTTTCCTTGATCCAGGAATTCATGGCTGAGATTCCCTGCAACCTAGTAAATGAGCATAATCAAAGGTGTTCATCGGAGTAGGTGGAAGAACAATTTTCATGATTGTTCAAAGACATGTACACTCCTACCAACAATTTCTCGTCGGTTTCCATGGAGCGGTGTATCAAATTGAAGAACTTGTTTGAGAATGCTCAGTCTAAAATTGTTAATTTAAATGATATGCCAAGTAGAATTCTTGAATTGCAGGTATTTTGTGAGGCTATTCTTCGGCCAAGTGAACCTCCAGAAGAAGAAAATATGTTTGAAACTTTGGGAAGGTTTAGATCCTTTCAACTGGCAAAAGCAGTGGATCCTAATTTCACCGGTGGTGCAGGGAGTTGATTTTCTTGATATCTAGCGAAGTGGGAGAGTCCATTTCTCATACGTTTGAGATAGGCGGACCCCGTTTCAATGGATAAGGCACTGGTTATTATTGTATATTTTAAAAGGTGTTGTTATTTGGGAAACATTGGATATTTTAAGTAATTTCTATTTTTGGGTTGTCTTTAATAAAGTTGGTTAGAAAAGTCAAAGGTCACTTAAGTGCCTTATTTAATGATCATGTAAAACCCTAACTACTTTGTAACCAAATTTTGGGTTATAAAAGGAAGTTAGAGGCTCATTTGTAAGGGTGACTTTGAGAGAGGAGAAGAAAATACTTTTTGCAAGATTTGTTTCAAGAAGAAACTTTGTGTTCTTTGTGAAAAACATTTTGGAGTTAATAGAATAATAACTTTGTGTCTCATTCGTTGTCTCTTGTAACATTTGGTGTTCTTATGTTCATTAGATGTTAGGTGTTTGAATCTTGCATGCAAATATTATCTTTGATCTTATTGTCAGCATTAGTAATCAGTTGTTCTAGTTCACAGTGATCAAGCTCTTACTATCTACTTGCTCATGTGTGTTCCCTTTTGCATGTTCTTGTTTGGCTAACTCAAACTCCATTTTATTTGTCTTTGGTTATTCATCTTTCCTCTTCATGTAATTTTAGGATCTGTTTTTACCTAACTCTTGCATGTTCTTTTAGTTCATTCCATTCCACTCCTTTCCTTCATTTCATTCTATCTCCTTCATTTGCTTTTCTTCCATTGATGTTCCAAAACACCCCCCACATACAATTTTGAATGTACAGATGTAAATACAGTTTTGGTTTTCAATAAAGGTAGCCTTACCTTCATTAAGGAGGGACTTCGTTCCCACACTGTTGCATGTCATTTGCATGCATGCACATCCATATGCTAACAGTGCCCTCATATCACACAACATATAACACATAAAGCATAATTTGACAACCTATAAATGGCTCGGTAGATCATTGGGAGGCCCAAAAAAAAGGTCTTGCATGGTCTAAGACATGACTAATATGGTAGGTCTTGCCATATATAGACCTAAAGCCCCTCCTTGATGTGATAAATGTGGGATATCTCCCACTCCAAATAAAATCAACCTCTAGAAATAAAGGTGTATGTGGGATTCGAATCCCGACCTCTTAAGTACAAAAGAATATCCACCCAAACAACTCACCCAATGGTTCGGTTGGCTATAAAAGGAGATAGATGCATTTTATAAAACAATGTGCAAGTTTGTGTATAGGTAGTAAGGAGAACTTGTAGAAAATGCCATTTTGGAGAACTTATGCTCACAAACAGTGTCGAGTTATAAATGAAATTTTCTCATAATTTTGAGACAATCGTGATGGTGTGATAATTTTACCATTTTTGAGCTTTAGTGATAGATTTTTTTCTTTTGAAGTCACATGAAGGTGTAGATCCTAAGGGAGAAATAATTGCAAGTGGATCAGGGAGGTAAAGGACATGTGTTGAGCTCCGTTAAAGTCCTTTGAAGGTTTGATAAAACATTTTTTCAGGTTTTGGTTCATTATTGGTTTCTTGTAAAGCTTAAATGTATTTACAATTATAACAATATTAATGGATCAGTTCAGTAATGAACCCGAGGACGTAGGAAGTCCAAACCCTATAAACAATTTTATGTCATTTCTCATTTTATTTTTAGTTTTCTGATATTTGCAATTAATTAAGTGCTTAAAAAGAATTTGGGATGCAAGTTTAATCAGTTTTTGATAACTTTGAAAATCAATTAAGTTTTTATGCTTTGATAAAAAAATTGAATTAAATGGGAATGAATTTCAGTTTATGATCAGTCCTAAATCATATTTTAATCAATTTTTGGAGTATTAAATCCTTTTAAGTTGATTAAAAATTAACGATCCTTGAAAATGATTAAAAGTGTTGGATTAAGCACCCATTTTGGATCAAGTTTTGGTATCAGAGAAGTTAGATTACTAGATTAGCTTATGGTTGTATGATTTTAGTTTTCAGGTGTGAAGAAATTTTTGGGCTTGGTAATCTTATATTGCAGTGTGTAGTGTTGGAAGTTACATGTTTTTTACAGAAACAAGAAATCATGGGTAAGTCATCCAAACAGGAGAAACTGGATGAACTTGAGGCTATTAACTACCAAATCCAAGAAGAGAACTCTCTCCTAAGATCAATGTATTTCTCCTTAGAGGAGGAGAATGCTCGATTGAAAATGGAAATTCAATCCAAGGATGAGCTCTTGGAAAGACTGAAAAATGGTGAGAAAAGAGAATCCCTTGATTACGATATAGAAACCATAACGGATACATTTTTTGTAAGTATGAAACCATTAGATTCCTCATCCCATTATGATTCAAATTTAGGTAATATTACTTTTGGTGGTTTTGAAATATAAACTAAAGGTATTGGATCTAAATTTTTTGATAAAATGGGTTTTAATAGAATCATCCTTGGTAAGAACAACCAAGGAATGGCTAACCCAATATAGGTCGAGCATCATCCTCATTATGCAAGTTTGGGTTACTCTAGTGTGGGAAAGGATATTGGAGAGACCTCTAAGAATGTTGAAGGAAGACAAGCTTCCAACAGTAAAGTGAAAACCCCACTAGCACAACAACAAAATGGGAATGGTAAGAAAACATAGAGAAGAGGTAATGAAATTCCACCTCCTATTTCTTATCATAATCATTAAGGATCCACTCTTTCTTTTAAAATAATATGGGTTTGATATACAGAAGATGATGAATGATTTTCCATGCATGTTTTGTGGAGGTACTAATCATTCTATGGCCTTTTGTTGGAAGAGGAAAACCTTTTTACAAAAGCATTTTCCAGATGAGTGAAAAACCAATCTCATGGAAAACAAGCGAGAAATGGTAAAAATGATTCCTCACCTCAAAATCAGGAAAAAGAGGAATTATTGCACTCATTTTTGTATGAGTGGACACATGGTTGATAAATGCTGGAAACTTCACCCAATAAGCCATCCGATGTATGGTAAGAAAAATTTGGTATATAAGGTAAAAGAAGTTTTTAAACCACTAGTTGAAATTAAATCAACCTCTAAACTATCCATTGTTGAACCACTGATGAGTCCATTCTATTTTAATACAGATAATGTAGGATCATGTGAATTGGATAGATTTACTTTTGCATAGTAGTATGTGTTGAAAAACATGCAAAATTTTTAGAGTAATTTGTGGATTTTCGATGTATGATGAAAGGAAGATTCACATGTTTTTGATTGCTTTGAAATTGAAAATTGGGGTCACCTGTAAGAGGATATGGGAGATAGGTTTAAAATACTCAGATTTAACTTCTTATTTTTTAAAGGATGACAATATACCACTTTCTATTTTTAGTAGTAGTATGTAGATTTAGTGGGCATGTGGTAATAATGTCTATTTTTGGAAATTTTCATTTCAGTTACTATTGTTAAATGTCATTGTGCAAAAATGTTGGCATCTTTCTTATTTTGTAGATAATATAAAAATTTGTTGTATCTTTATGGTAATTGCACATTCATAACCACCCTTATTTTTAGGGCATGTATTTGTGACTACTTTGTGTAGTTACAATTGAAGTGTACATTATTTGCACTAACAAACTAGTGTACATGTATTCTCGTGATCATTTGCAGCATTAAGGTAGTTCACCATTTGGTTAAGCATATAGTTTGACCTATCCTTTTACTGATTCAACATGTATGGATAGAATTGGTAGATTCACATGGATTCAGTTTTTGACTATAGCTATTTTTGGGCGTTGATAGTATAATTTATTCTGGATAATGAATATTTGTAGTTATTACTGATTTCAGATGGAAAGTGGGAACTAGCCTAATTGTGGGTAGTTTAGATGTCTGTTATACTGAGCTATTTTTATGGAATTGTAATTTTGTAATCGGCCATATCACAAAGTGACAATTGAACACTAGCTTTCTATTATATAATCAATGTTATTATCTGTCACATTGCTGTTGTTTGTGATGGTAATATAGTGGGATTAACAATTCATAGATGTGTGTAGACTTGATAGGGTTGTAGTGTATCAGTTGAAACTAGCTTAAATGGGTGTTATTATCTAATCGAGTTATGTGACTAGCTAATCAACTATTTGCATTTGATTAACCTATAATGCTTTTTTGGGTTCCTGTATGTGTTTTTGCAATTACAAGAAGAGTTAGCATGTTTTTGTGGGTTGATAAACAACTTTTTGTGGAAAAATAATTCCCAGTTGGGAGGAGTGATCCAGAGGATTTTATAATCTTTGAAAGCTCCCTAAACCATGACCACATTGTAGAGCATTCAGATGCCTTTCCAATGGTATGCAGAACTCCAACAATGGAGTCTGGACACAAAATTTATTGTCAGTCAAAGGTTGGGTTGAAAATAGGTCAACCGTGGTACTAACGAATGGTTCGTTGACACATCAGTAGTTTGGAAAAAGGTGAAAAAGGTTAAGTTTTGTGTTTTCAAAGCTCAAGTCTTTGAAAAATGAAACATTTTGTGGGCCCCACTATTTACTAGTTAGACTCCCTCGAGATAGGTTCGACACACTCTTTTATAGGAGGGGTGCCTTTTCCATCTTTTATTTACATTGCTATTATCAAATTTTTGATTATATATGCCATATATTTTCTAACTCTCCCAATGTGGGACTATATTGTTTTTGAGAGTTGAGTTTTCATTGCATGGTTGAATTAAGCTTGGGTGAGCTATCTATTATCTTGATGGGGTGATCAACTCCCCACCGCACAAGCCTTATATATTTGGTTGTTGATATGCAACATTGTTTGAGTCAACATAATACAACATCCACAATGAATGAGACTTATCTCCACTATGTTTGGGATTACTATGTTATGCCATAGACTTACCTATTAATCCACCAAATTCCATATCATTCAAGTGGAATGTGACTAGACATGCACATTGGCTAAAGCTTAGTAGATCAAATAAATGCCAACCAACCCGCCATATTAACTCCATGGGGCTCGGCCGTATTTTCTAACAACTCAATGCCCTCATAATACACGGTGTAAAAATATCAAACACAACTCTAAGCCTATAAAAACTCAGCGAGATCATTGGGAGGCCCAACAAAATGGGCTTGTGTGGCCTAAGCCATGACTAATATGGCATGTCTTGCCATATATAAACCCAAATTCCTCCTCGATGCTCAATATGTGGGATATCTCCCACTCCAAAGAAAGTCAACCTCCGACAAAAATGGTGTAGGTGGGATTTGAACCCCCAACCTCTTACTCCCAAGGCATATCCACCCAACCAACTTGGCCCATGGTTTTGTTGGCTATAAAAGGAGCTCACTACATTTTATAAAATAGTGTGCGTTTTTTGTATAGGAATTAAGGAGGCACTTGGATAAAATGCCATTTTTGAAGAACTTTTCTCACATCCAAGTCTCGAGTTATGATGAAAGTTTCTCATAATTTTCAAACGATCGTGATGGTGTGATCATTTTCCCATTTTGGATCTTTTGTGACATATTTTTTTGTTGTTGAATTCATACGAAGGCATAAATCCTAAGGGAGACATAACTGTAAGTGGATCGAGAAGGTAAAGGACAGTGATGAGCTCCATTAAATTCTTTTGAAGATATGATAACACATTTTTGTAGGTTTTGATTCATTATTGGTTTATTATAAAGGTTAAATGTATTTACAATTATAACATTATTAATGGATTGGTTCACAACAAACCCGAGGACGTAGGAATTCCAAACCCCGTAAACAATTTTGTGTCGTTTCTAATTTTTATTTTTAGTTTGTTGATATTTTCCATTAATTAAGTGCTTAAAAATAATTTGGGATGCAATTTTAATCAGTTTTTATAACTTTGAAAATCAATTGAATCGGAAACAGTGAAGTTTTTGAATTAAATGGGAATGAATTTCAGTTTATGATCAGTCCTAAATCAGATTTTAATCAATATTTTGGAGTATTATGGCCTTTTAAGTTGATTAAAAATTAACGATCCTTTGAAATGATTAAAAGTGTTGGATTAAGCACCCATTTTCAGATCAATTTTTGGTATCAAAGTTGTTAGATTACTTGATTAGGTTCTGGTTGTGTGATTTCTATTTTAAGTGTATAACCATTTTTGGGCTTGCTTAATCTTATATTTCAGTGTGCAAAGTTGGAAGTTATAGGTTGTTTGCAGGAAACAAGAAATCATGGGAAAGTCATCCAAATAGGAGAAACTGGATAAACTTGAGTCTATTAACTGCCGGATCACACGAAGAGACTCTCTCGAGACCAATGTATTTCTCCTTAGAGGAGGAGAATGCTTAGTTGAAACTGGAAATTCAATCCAAAGATGAGCTCTTGGAAAGGTTGAAAAATGGTGAGAAAAGAGAGAATCCCTTGATTACAGATGCGAAACCATGACGAATGCATTTATTGTAAGTATGACACCATTGGATTCCTCATCCCATTCTGATTTAGATTCAGGTAATATTACTTTTGGTGTTTTTGAAAGATACACTAAAGGTATTGGGTCTAAATTATTAAATAAAATGGGTTTTAATGGAATCATCCTTGGTAAGAATAACCATGGAATGACTAACCCAATACAGGTCAAGGATCGTCCTCATTATGTAGGTTTGGGTTACGCTAGTGTGGGCAAGAATATTGGAGAGACCTCTAATAATGTGATGGAAGAAAAACTTATAATTAAAAGTGAAAACCCCACTAGCGCAACAACATAATTGGAATGGTAAGAAAACAAAAAGACGAGGTAAGAAAATCCACCACCTATTTCTTATCATAATCCTAAATATGGAAAACATGGTAAATCTATTAAGGATCCACTCTTTATTTTAAAATAGTATGGGTTTGATATAAAGAAGATGATGAATGCTTTTCCATACACATTTTGTGGAGGTACTAATCATTTCGTGAAGGAACCCCATGCATTTCGGCCTATCACCCCCAAGTTTTTAGAAGCTGAGTGCTCACCGAGGCAGGCGGGAGATGGGTACCGAGTCTCTCTTTTATGTGAGTTTAGCAGGAAGCATCATCTATGATTAGTGTAAGAGTTTTTAGGAGGGAAGTTAAGACAAACAAGAACCATAGGGCTCAAAATGGCCTCTAGATCCTTGCAGTCACTTAGACCGAGTACTTTAACAGAATCCAGAACATGCATTATGATAGAAAGAATTATACAAGCATTCATACATAGCATGAAAGGAAAGAGAACTCATATGAGAGAAATGTGCATTAAAACCATTGATATCCATGTCTATATATAATAGGTAACCTCATTATATTCATTGATTCATTACAGAGAGTCACAGAGCAGACCAAAATCATGCATATCACTGGACGTATGTAACTAAGCTAATAAAAAAAAGAAAAATTACAACTCCATGCTTAGTGCATTCTTTCCTAAATACAAATATCCCCTCGCAGTAATTCTGCAGAGCTCCACTCACTCTCTAACCCACTATACCTCATACTTCTAGATATATCTCTTTTACTCCATAGCACTTGTATTTATAATTCTCCTATGCTGCCAACTCACCTTCCAACGCCCTTAGATCTAGTGCCAAGTGTCGAATGTGGTCCTTTATGTGAGCATGCTCCTCCAGGCCTGAGCTTTCCACTCCATCTCATGATGATCTTCTAGAAGATTCCATCCGGGGCATGCTCTTTCCTAGGCCAGCCTATCGCCAGGCTGACATCTTATCCACGTGCAACCGATCATGCTTTTCACGTGTTCTACCTTGGGTGCCCAAATTGACTAAGTCCCGAGCCTCCTTTCGCATGTGTCACGTGAGCTATGTGCTTCCTTAACTCTTTCTTTCATGTGCTTTTTCCTTGTGTGCCTTTTCATAACTGGGACCCTGTGCGCCCACGTGCCTTCATACTTGGTTAATATTATAGGGGTCCAACATCACCCCACACTACGCCTATTCTCCATCCTCTGGAAACACTTAACCAAGATGCATGTTGTCCAGGGAACTAATGAATAGCCTTATACTTTACAAAGAAAAGAATAAGGAATGAAAGAATGGGGAAAAGAATGAAGAATGGGGGACATCAACTCAACAAGCTAGGAAAATATTTCGGAGGTCTACCTCTAGCTTATTCCACACTTCGACCTCACCTTGTGCCTTCTGGCAGAGGTCTCCCACCAGGGTGCTCACTTCATCAAAACTCAAGCCAACTCCCTGGGTGCCCAAAACATCCACAATCTGCTCCATCTCTTTTCCTAGGTCCTCAAGTTTATCCATCCTTCTAGTGATCTGGGGGTATAGTTCCTTTAGCCGGGCCTTAATTGAGCTCCTTAAGGCCTCAATTGCCTCTGATTTCTTCTCTACTTCAGCCAGAACCTTGTCTCTCTCCACCCTATTCCCCTTGTTCTTTTCTTGGAATTATTTTAGTTCCATCTCAAGCGTGGTGACCAAGGAGCTGCCACCTTATCTCTATCTGCGCATGTATCATATGCAGCTTCTGCAGACTGGGCAAGTGACCTTAACCTCCATGAGTACTTGGTTGTACTCTGCAATGAGTGCTACCACCTTCAACCGGTCTTCCTCTTTCAAGCACGTGGCCACTTCTTTCCAATAGATTCTAGGGCCAAGGGTCATCTCTCCATAGTGAGGGCACATGTTAGATCTTCTATACACTCCAGGAGGGATGAGTATTTCTGTGGGTGGCACTAAGTCTGGGTGCTTCAGGAGGATGGTGCCTTTGATAGACTCCATTTTCTTGTAAACTTCCTGCACCTTTACTTTCTCTTCCCTTAACTCATGCCTTAACTATGTGCTGATCAATTCTTCCTATTTCAAACTATTGGCCTCTCTTCACCAGTTCTTCCTCCTTCTTCCCTAACTTCACCTCCAACATTCTAATCCTATCATTTGTGCATGAATAATCTAGCCTCGGCCTCGACCATGACCTTGTTCAGTGCATTGCACACTTGCTCATCCGAGAGCCCCTGAGCATTCACTAAGGGATTGACCCCCTTAGATTCTTGGCAAGTGTGATGAGTGCTTCATGGTAGACTTCAAAGTCTGGCTCATCAACGTGAGACTCAAATGCCCAAGAGAGCATCTTCTTGGTTTCGAGGGTACGCGCCATCCTTCTCAAAAGACCCCATGGCTATGAGCCTTTCCATGGGTATGGTGCTCTGGAATCACGCGTAACACCTTCCTTGTGTCATCAACATAGCTCATTACAGGTCTTTGTTCTACATCAAGAGTTCTTCTACCCGAGTGCGTGCCTTTGGGGAAGCTTACTATCAGAGTGGGGCCTCCTAGGCTGTCATGTTATTTTTCAATGTTCTCCTCCTTCCCCTCCTTCAGCACTATGTCCGTGTTATGCTCCAACTCTTGGTCTACCAAGACCTCGAGCATTCTTGTGCTTCTCTCTCTGCCACCTCCATGATCTGCTCCTTTGTAAAACTTATGGCTCCCCCTTTTTCCTTGAAACCTCCTCATCCTCCATGTCTTTGGCATCCTCCTCATCTTGTGTGCCCTTGCATGCCATGTGAATACAAACTCCTGCTTCTCATCTTCACTCTCTCTCTCCGAGAGTCAGACGCTAACCACATGGGGCTCTTGGTCTTTCTCTATTTCTTCTTCTTCTCTATCGCCATCTTCTTCACTTTCATCCCCTCTTCCGCCCATGTATTTTTCCAAGCTTGTCGGTCACCTCGAGTCAGCTTCCTCATCCACCCTCTGCTTCTTCCTGAGAGGTGGCTCCTGATAAGGGATTGGCCTTATCTTCTTCCTTAGGTGATTCTTCCTTGGAGATGGGTTTCCTAGGCACCTCTACCTCTAGGCATCTTCTCCTTCACCTAGAGACTTCTTTCTCCACATGTAAGTGCTTGGGTTTGGTGCTTGTGGATGGCATGCTCACTATCTGAGCAGTCGGCACACTTGGTGCTTCTCCATCTCTTCCTCTCTTCTTTGACATGGGCCCCTTCTTACCCAAGGGATCTTTAGGTATGGAGACTTCATTCTCCAGATATGCACCCTTCTCAAACTTTGGCCTTATGTAAGTACACGTGCATCGCTGATCCTCCAGTGATGGGTAACATCATCGCCTCATTTGAATCTTGTGTGACACGTACTTCTCCATGTATGCATGCTTACCACGAGGTAATTCAAGCTTCTTTCTCATCTCCCTATGTTCCCGGTCTAGCCTACCAGTTCCAGTCTTAGCTTCTTTGACTCTTTAAACCTGTTCACCCCCGCTTGGAAGTATTGAGTAGTAAATGTGAAGGGGAGCTTGCACCAAGGGCTCCATGAATCATCTATCAGCTTGAATCTACCTAGGTAGTAGTGTTGATAGACCATGAATTCAGCCTCTCCCTCAGTGGCTTCTTGGGAGTTGTTTAGGATTCTCCACTCTACCCCGAATGCATTCCTCAGGTGCGTGTACCATTTTTCCAGCATGCCTTGTGGGGTGTTGTCATTATATCACAAGCATATTTTTGAACCTCTTCATGGGTGAAGGATCCTCGGCTGGGTACTCCCACACAAACTTGTTTGGTGCATCGGGCACTCCAATCTCCATGAATACAATGGTGAGAAAGATGTTGCCGAAGAGGATCTATGTCCCCTTCCTTCACGCAACTGAAAATTTCTTCAGTGATGTACATGGATAGGTTGTATATAGTTCCCTCTGCAATCTTCCTGCAGACATGTAGCCAAGGTTTGTTGACTGTGTCCATCTTTCCTGGCCATTCAGCTTAGTCACTAGATGCATGGCCATTTTCATTATGGGGTCCTTGATGTCTGAAATGTCATAATACCATGACCCTTTCTTACAGGCATACTGGTGATGGTTTCTTGAATGGCTTCCTTGTCACCAAGGTCATCTTCTAGGCTATCTCCCTCACATATGAGGCCTGTAAATTGTGAAATTAACTGGGGAGTCATGCATCTTGTGCCCAACAAAGTGGAAGTAATCTTCATGCACCCGTGACATCAACCACTAGTATAAGTGCATTCTAGCTTTCCAAAATAAGGCAACTCATAGAGTTGTAATAGCCCGCCTTCTCCATTTTAACCTTCACATCATCATCATATATAGGAAAACCCTCAGGTGTTCATTTTTTGGTGGGGCATACCAATTCCAATGCCATTTCCTTTTCTATTGTGTTCGTGTGGTGATTATAGTCACTAATAGGTACACTTCTCAAGTGGGATTCCCATTCCTTCCCCATCATCACCCCATCTGGGTATTGCATCTCTGCATACCATTCTTCATTTGTGTCTACCATGGGTTCTAGTTGTTTAGCCTTGGCTTTTCCCTTTCCTTTCTTGGGTGCCATGGTCGGGGTATTTTTATCACTCCAATTCTCTCCTTGTTACTCTATTTTACTTCCTCCAATCCTCGATCTCAAATCCATGATATAACTCTTCTAAACCCATGCCCTAGTTTTTCGAACCCTAACTGGGATAAAATATTCACAAGACAACACCTCTTCAACTCTTTCCATGCCCATGTAACCCCTTCCTTCTAGTTCACAATTTCAAACTGGCTGCTTCAATCTCATAGATCTTCCTTCACTCGATCGAATCTGAAAGCCCTAGTTTTTCTAACTCACTTATATCTCCAACTCTTCTATTTCGCAAAGTAAAAATGAGAGTGCCCCGACCCTCTACTTATAGTTTTTCTCTTTTTGAACATTAAATGCTACTTCACCTACCACCATACTTTTTCATTTAATGTGGATTTTTCAAACAAATCCCATCTTCAGTGCCTTCACTTACGTGTGCCCAACTTGTGAAAACTCCTCCAACCTTCTGGTGTGCACAACCAATCCAACCTGACAGAGACTCTTCGCATGTGCGTAACCCGTGCCGAAGGCACTTCTTCTATCCCGATCCTTTCTCTCACCTACCTCATGTTGCTTTCAAATGCACTTTCTCCTCCTCTAGTACGTGGGATCTACAAGTAGCTTTACCCTGGCACCAACCATTCTTCCATCTTCCTTTTTATATACCTCTTTCAACCCGGCTACTCAACAAGGCTTTTCAACACAACTTCCTTGGTACTTTGATCACATGTGCTTCTTCACCTTTCTCCACCCCACACTTAAAGTGATGTGTGGTCCTCTGCGCACTCACAAATTCTCCAAAAATAGCAATAAGGTTACCAGTGCCCAAGGCAAAAAAAACAACAACGTGAAAGGGAAACACAAGAAAGGGAAAAAGCATAAAGGAAACTTCTAAACTAACTGGAAAAACTACCTTATTTACAAACACCAAGAAGACTTATTTATAGTAGGGCTTCAACCTACTACCATTGAAGTGTCAGGAAACTTCATCCCATCCAGCACTTGTAATTGGCACATGCCCGAATCAAGGATGTACGAGATTGTGTAAGGACCCAACCAATGGACTTTCAACTTCCCAGGATGGTGCAGAAACTTAGAATCATATAATAACACCATCTGCCCAACCTCAAACTTCTTGTTTCTAATATGGTGATCATGCCAAGCCTTTTCTTTTCCTTTTCCATTGTTTGGCTCCATCGGGAAAGTGATCATCTCTCATCTAGTTTCATTAGCTCCTCAATTCTTTCTTCTAGTGCTTGTTCATGGCTAACCCCTCCGTGCATGCTATTTGCAGAGAAGGCAACATAAATTCAACTGGAAAAATAGCTTCCATGCCAAACACCAATTGAAAAGGTGTGGCTTTGTTTAGTCTTTTATACGTTTGTCCTGTAAGCCCATAATACTGCCGATACTTTGTCATCCCAATCAAGTCTTCCGACATCACAAATCTTGGTCAAGGTATGACTCAATATTTTGTTGAATGCTTCCATGGTTCCATTTTCTTGTGGGTGATAGGGTGTAGTCTTGTGATGAGCCACCATGAACTCAGATAATAGGATCCTCATGGTCTCATTCAAGAAATGTGTACCCCTATCACTGGTCAGACTCAAAGGGCATCCATACCTCATGATAATGTTTTCCCACAAGAACCTTGTTGTTGTTGCTGCTGTGCAATCTTTAGTTGGGGCTGCCTCTACCCACCTTGTGAGATAATCTATGCAAGTGATGACATAACGTGACCCAGTCCTCCACTGCTGGTGTGCAATAGGTCCTACAAAGTCTATCACCCACTTTTCAAAAGGCTCATGCTAGGAATAGGGTGCAAAGGCATTTCATCTCTCCTTCTGGTTTTCCAATGCTGACAATGGTCACATGCTTTACAATAATCTCTGTAATCCTTGTACAAGGTTTCCCACCATAAACCTACCATTAATATTTCGCGTGGTGGCATCACCTACATAATGTCCCACCCACACTTCCTCCGTGTGCTTCCTCCATGATGGCTAGGTGTTCATGCTCTAAGACACACCTACGTAAAACTTCATCACATCCCAACTTGTATAAGTCTCCACTGATTAACATGTAGGGTGTGACGCGTATGGCCAACTACTTTTTTTCCAATGCCTTCATTCCATCCGTGCCACACCTTCCTTTAAGAATACTACAATCTCCTCTAAATCCGAGGGCGCACTGCCACAACCTAAATAGTTGCATCTAGCATTGCTTCCTCAATACTCTACGCATCCTCCTCGAATCAATTCTTGATCAGATGATCAAGCCCATAGTTGCTTTTCCTAGGTTTTACTACAATGGTGAATTCAAACTCTTGAAACAACAACACCCATCGATAGATGTGCCCTTGTAGAATAGGCTTGTTTACTAAATACTTCAATGCCATGTGGTCGGTGTAAAACACAAAGGGTGTTGCCAACAGATATTGTCAAAACTTGAAGAGCGTAGATCATTGACAATGCCTCGTGCTGGTTGTGGTATAATTTTTCTCTCTACTGGTGTGTGCCTTCCTACTTGCAAAATAGAGAGGATGATCAACAATCCCTTCACCTGGCTGTGCAAGCACTACTCCAATGGTGGTCCCTGAGGCATCTACATGAACATGAAAGGGCTTGTCCCAAGAGGGAAACCATAAAATAGGCATGGTAATAAGCCTATCTTTTAATGTATCAAATGCCCCTCTATTGCGCCTCTCCCCAATGGAAGGCACTTTTATGTCTAAGCAGCTCCTCTAATGGCGGTGATCTTGGCATATCCCTTAATGAATTTTTGTAATAGCCCGCATGCCCAAGGAATCTGCACACTGCGCTCTAGCTAGTAGGCTCCCTTAACCCCACAATAACTACAACTTTAGGGATCTACCAACAAGCCCTCCTTACATATGATATGCCCCAATAAAGTCCAAAGGGGGTGTAGCAAACACACATTTCTTAATGTTGAGGGATATCCTCAACTACCTACACCTCTCAAACATTAACCTCAAATTGTCACAATGGTCTTTAACTGACCATATACTATCCAATCATCCAAATAGACCTGAAGAAACTTATGGATGAAGTCTTGGAATGCTTGCACCACTATGCAAAAAAGACAGGTGCATTCTTCAACCCAAAGGGCATGACCGTATATGCAAAACTTCCCCACTCGGTGGTGAAAGTTGTCTTCTCCTGGTCTTCCTTTGCAATCCGGACTTGGTGGTACCCTGAAAATCCATCCGTAAAGGAGTAGATTTCGCCCCAATGACTCCTTCCAAAATTTCTTCAGTGAAGGGGGTCGGAAATGGATCAATGACACAAACTGCATTCAATTCCCTATAATCCACACAAATCCTAATCCACCCATCTTTTTTTGATGTTGATTACCATCAGACTTATCCACTCGATTCTTCCACTACCTCAATGATCCCAAAAGCTATCATTTTTTCTATCTCCTCCTTAACCTTCACGTAAATTGGGATTCATCCGGTAGGGCCTTTTCCTAACCGGGGTGCACACCATCCTTCAACTTTATCTTCATTTCCCCAAGGAGTGGTGAACACCTTTGAGCTCATGATACCCATGGAAATAAATCCTCAAATTCACGTAGCAAAGATCAATGATTTTGATACTTCCTTCTCTATCCTAGTAATCCCCAATAATAGCTTCCTTAGGTTCTTCTTCTGAACCGATGTTAACTTTCTTCATCTTTAAAGGCTCATGGTAGGCATGCGTGCATGATCATCTCTACTCCACTACCTCGCGCATCCCTATAGAATGGCTAACATCTAAGCTTTTGATTCCTCTCCATCAATCACATATACCAACTTTCCCTTCTCTTTTTCCAAACACGTGCATGCTCAAGCTGTAACTCTTTGTTTCCTCAACTTCTTCAAAATGCCTCCAATCCTGGTTCACCTAATAACTCCAACAACCTATCTTCCATCTGGCACTATCCCCCATGGTAAGGCACTTGATACCCTACAAGGCCTTATCAATCGATGGCTTGGTACTCGATATTCAAAGGTTTGAATAAGGTCAGCCATGAGCTCTTGCCAATTCCTTGTCTGGCGGCATGTCTCCGAATGAATGTACCATGCACGTGCACAACCCTGCAGTGTAGAATACAACTTGTGCACCCAGAGGGATGGTGGAAAAGCTTCTGCACCTTCTCTCTAGACCCATTCACACTCCTGGATATGGAAAGAGGTGGGCTCCTTCCCATGGTAGTCCTTGATGATGGTGGGTACATTACTCCTAGAAAATCTGATAGAGAGAGAAATTCTTACCTCATGCCATTCTAAAAGGCTCTCCTGATGTGTGGCCCACCACCGAGCTGTTGTGCCAAGCAAGACATAACTTAACATCTCCCTCCATTCCTTCTCATCCTTCCACTGAGCTTCTACCTCCTGCAGAAAGATCTCAGGGAAGGCTCCTCCTGAATACTTGGGTAGTTCTTTTCCTCCAAGGTGCCTAACCATGTGCCTTTGTTACCTTGGTCACCAACCCTCTCAACTTCCATCCCATTAATTGTAAGTTCCATGCCCAATTGTCACATGTCACATGCCAGATTGGTGGTATCACTCACTGACTGAGCATCTTCAAACTGGATAACCCCATTAGTAGGGTGTATCATCTCAGGGTCTCTGATTGAGCACACATAAATCTTGTCCAGAACTTCTTCTCCCAATGGTTCAATATAGGGTGTCAATTTCCATCAACCAGAGGTATAATGACCCATTCCTCCTTGTTCTCAAAGCTGATGTACCCTTTGTTGAACCGAAGGTCCACATTATTTTTGTAACACCAAGGGCACCCAAGTAGTGCTGGGAAATTGTCCACCTCGTGAGTGCCAAGACTTGAAGTCCCCTAGTAAACTTGGCTCCCTGGATAGTAATAGTTGCATCCTTCAAGACACCGATGGGCATTGCCTTAGTTTTTTTTTCCATATACAACACATTCAAAGATGGTTGTAATGTAGGTCTCCCATCTGATGCCATGCATCCAAAGTCGAACATTAACCTCCATGCCTGTGTCAATGAGGATATTGCTGAGGAGCCATCCATCTACAACTGCATTCAATGTAATCTCCTTGTCGTAGTCGAGGTTGTGAGGGGGAAGGTTCATGCGTGCAAGACCTATCTCTCGTGCTCTTCTCAAAGCATGTGGTACCTTCTCTCTCAACCAGATCCTAGCAAAGGAATGATGTTCTCCTACCTTAGCATTTTACACACCTCCTTGACCTCATCCAGGTCATCCTTTTTGCCTCGACTCTCCTTCCTTGTTCCTCCTTCCTGGATTGCTCCTTTAGACACTGGATCTCCCCTTGTAAGCTTTGAATAACATCCATGGTGTCCTGATATATCTCCTTGATGATGTGGGGTCTAGATATTTTCCATGAATGACCTCCTCCCTCATAACTAGGGTCTTCTATCTTGGTACCTCTCTTGCTGCATGCGTGGCTTCTACCCTTGTTGTTACCAAGATAGGCTCCAAACCTTCATCCCGTGTTACCCGAGGCATCCACTATATGTCTACCTTCTTAATACCGAACCATCGCAGTGCCCTTGTCCTTTCCGGTGCTGCTGATTCATATGCTCAAATAATTTTGGGCACTCCTCATACTTATGCTTCTTTCCACACCATGAGCACTGTAATAGTCTGGGCACTCATGCTTGTAATGTTCTGTAGATCCACAGTTGAAACATGTTCCACATGGGAACTCACTCCTTCCTCCTCCATGGTTACCTCGACCATGGAATCCTCCTCGAAAACCTCTTCCACATGCGTGCCTCCATCTCGCATGCTCCTCATAATGGTGATCATCATTTTTAGAACCACTGCAATAATGTTGGTCTGGTGCACCCCATGATCAATGGCCTCATGGATCTGATCAATGAGCCTACAGTCCTTAGTATCATGGGTTGTGGAGGTGTAAATTTTACAATAACAAGATACATTCTTCCTGATCATGCATTTGCAAGCAAGGGACATCTACTTGCATCATGGTCCCCATGACAGATCTCACAATCTACTATCACAGTACATACCATCCTCCGGGGAAATTATCCTTAACGTGCCCCTCTATTTCACAATCTATGCACCACAAACCACTGTGAGTCTCATGGACTGAGTTCGCAGACAATTTTTCCAACTGTTTGGCCATAGCAGCAATCTGAGCCTCCAAGAATGGGCTAACCTAGTATCAATACTACCAACAAGCCTCGGTGTGCAAGGTAGCTTCCAATGCTTCACGTGGGTCTGTAAAAGTTTTATGAGACAAGGCCCTTCTAAAAGGGGTGATCAATCCTCCAACAAACCACTGTGCATGCTGAGAAGGATGGATATCATATGATAATTTAGACAAGAGAGTTTTAAAAAGTGTGCATCATACTCCCACACACTCTCTGCCATTCCTTGTTGAATCTCCTTCAAAGTGCTAATGCTTTTTTGCTCAAACTCAAGAATGTGGAACTCTACCAAGAATGCATTCTTTAAGGTAGTATAGTCCACCACCATTTGATGAGGGTCATACTTTCTATACCAGCTATGCATGCGTGCCCTTGCAATGTGGTCACAAACTGACTAGCCTTTCATTCTGGTGTTGTGATACCCTTCACGTGCCATAGCAGCTCACATTTGTGAACATGTTCCATTGCATCCTCAATGCCCCTGTAATCTGGAAAATGTAGAGACATTTCAAAGAATACTTGAGGTGGTGGCTGGGGTCCCTGTCCTCCCGAGCTTGATCCTTGGTTCCCACCGGTGTTTCCTCCACCACCTGATCCACCAGGTCCACCGGGTCCTATGTGCCTCTAGAGCCACAGATCCACTAGAACCACTGGGTCCAATAGGGCTGTAGGAGCTGTGCCAAGTGCCCCCATGGTCCCACTGAACTATGCACCGATGGTCTGTGATAGCACCCCACTACCACTACTTTGTCCCATGCCACTCCCTGATGTGAGACCAAAAGCTTGTATACTTGCCCCTTGTCCAAAGACTCCTCCAAATACTAGAATATGTGCAGCCATAGAAGAAGGAACAAAAATTATACCTCCTAGGCATGGATCTATCTCTTCCACTGATATCAACTAGGTCAATAACACTTCTTCCTGGATGGGAAAACCAAGTGCCAGGGCTTGGTCACTGGGTGGGTTTAGATATGTGCCAATGACTCTCCTTTCTCCATGTGATGAACTCTCACCAGAAGTCAAGGGGTCTCCCTCACGCACTTCCAAGATGGGGTAGCATAGACTGCTCAGGTTCCACATCCTCTCACGTGAACCTCAACTCCTTCCCACAATGTCTATCTCCATAGATCCATCACACTAGTAGCCTCACATCATCTAGCAATCTCCCTTTCATGTGCTTCACTATACTTGAGCCATCTTTCTTCCCTCTCCTTTTCTGTCATGATATCTACCATCTTCCTCCACCCAAGCTCCCTTACCCAAGCACTCAGAATGGTTTAGCCGGCCATTGGGAAAGCCTCTAAACTCATGGTAACCATCAATATCTTCATAGCTAGAGGAATAACATGTAGAAATGTTCCTCTAGGTTCTCACAGAAATTCAAACTCAAGCAACCTCCAGACAAGAATACGTGGAAATGGCATATTCCAGAGTGTAACTAGTTAGTACTCCTCTCCACCAATGATCTACAACATGGGTCCATGTCAGATCTGCATCCTGCAACCTTTGGTAGTCTTCTTTGGTCCATACATGTGATCCATAATGCCAACTTGATCTAGATGTATAGGCTGAAAGCCATTCATATAGTTCTACTGGGAAGTAGTAGAAGAAGGTCTCATATAGATCATGGTAGAGGTTCTCTTCTACCCATCTATGTGTATTAAACTCAGGTCCAAGTGTTGTATCTCCGAGAAAATTCATCCTCCGTGCTCTTGAACCATGATTCAAATGTTTTCCAATGTCAACCACTCTATCATTACTCATTACATAGATCATGATGTATGTTATATCCCACTACAACTTTGAAAAGAGGTCCTGAAATGGAACCAAGATGTAGTCAGTTTTACCCCATTATAAAAGGAAGGAACCCCATGTGCACCGGCCTATCACCCAACAGAAGTTGAGTGCTCACCCGAGGCATGCGTGGGTACCGAGTCTCTCTTTTATGTGAGTTTAGTGGGAAGCATCATCTATGATTAGTGTAAGAGTTTTTAGGAGGGAAGTTAAGACAAACAAGAACCATAGGGCTCAGAATGGCCTCTAGATCCTTGCAGTCACTTCAGACCGAGTACTTTAATAGAATCTAGAACATGCATTATGACAGAAAGAATTATACAAGCATTCATACATAGCATGAAAGGAAAGAGAACTCATATGAGAGAAATGTGCATTAAAACCATTGATATCCATGTCTATATATAACAGGTAACCTCATTATATTCATTGATTCATTACAGAGAGTCACAGAGAGTAGACCATAGTCATGCATATCACTGGACGTATGTAACTAAGCTAACAGAAAAAGAAAAATTACAACTCCATGCTTAGTGCATTCTTTCCTGAATACAAATATCCCCTCATAGTAATTCTGCAGAGCTCCGCTCACTCTCTAACCCGCTATACCTCGTACTTCTAGATATATATCTCTTTTACTCCACAGGCACTTGTATTTATAATTCTCCTACACTGCCAACTCACCTTCCAATGCACCCTCAGATCCGGTGCCAAGTGTCGAATGTGGTCCTTTATGTGAGCATGCTCTCTCAGGCCTGAGCTTTCCACTCCATCTCATAAAGATATTTAGGTGGACTGCCCGAGAAAGGGTCCGAAGAAGTAAGCTCCTCCTCGGATGTCACCACGTTTTCAATTAAGTAAAGAAGCATACATGATAAAAGATGTACGTACAAGACTAGATTTTCTCGATCAAAGTAATAAAAGTAATCTAAACAAGCAAGAAAGTAAAAATGTAAAAATAGGAACCGTGAAAACAAAGTCGGATTTGTGTTACCTCGTGTCCTTTTACCTATCTCGCAGATGATCGGCGCCGATTATGTAGAATCGCGAATCGATCGATAGATCGGCGCAACGATCGATTAGATCGGCGCGTCGATCGATATAGATCGATCGATCGATCGATAGATCGGCGCCGATCCGAGACAAAATGTGAGAAGATTTGGGAATCGAAAACGAAGGCAAGATCGTCAACGCTCGCGGATCTCGCAGAAGCCGAGAGATACTCAAGCAAGGCTCTCACACCTGTGCCGATGATGCAGAACAGAGTCACCAGAAAATCAATGGAGACGTGTGATGTTGATGTGATAAGAGCAGAGTAACGGTGCTCCTCTCAGGGATTGATTTGGACAAGATCCGCTCTCATTCGATAGATAATGCTCACACTTGATGCTCAAAGATCTCTCGTTCTCTCTCTTACAATCTGTGTCTCTCTTTCATGATCTCTCTCTCTGTCTCTCTTCCTCCGTCTCCCGTAACCGAGTTCGGGCTTCTATTTATAATCGGCGCCGCTCCAAAAAATCGGCGTCGACCGAGTACCGGTCGGCGCCGATCATGGAACAGACTCCCGAGACGGCCAAAAGGAGCGATTTCTGGAAAGATAAGAGTGATCCCTCCACCTCAAATATGGGAAATATCCCGCTTTGGGAGGAGGAGAAATAGGGGGGATATATGGATAGAATAGATATGGGGTAGATAAGTGGTTAGGATACATGTAAAAAGGTGTAATTAAATAGTTAATATTTAATTACTCATGGGTAAAACATAATGGGGTGAATTAAACTTAGGATAGGTGTTTAAATCACAAATTGAATAATACCCCAAGGGGATAGTGGTGATATAAACGTGCCCCAAGTTACCTGAGAGAGAAAACGCACGAGGGACACTAAATTGGATAACCAATTTTAGGTGTCTACATTTTGCCCCTTTTTGTCAAGTAACTTGCGATAAGCAAGGTTATGAGACAAAAACAAGGAGATGGAAGAAAGGAAGAAAAAGTGATGATGTGATCCCCCTCAAACTAGGGATGGGATGGGTGATAGAACAAACGATCCCAAGTTTGAAAAAGGTAGATGAAAACGTGGGATGCCCCAGCTGGATGTCTGGAGTAGATCTGATCATTAATGATGCACAAACATGAATAAAGAGGCAGCCACCTAAGGAACTCACATTGGTAGGGCAGACTAGACGGTCTCCTCATGAGACGACGTTAGTACCTACAGACCCATGAGTGTAAGGAGGGCTGCAAAATAGTCAGCATCTAAAGAGAGACACATTGGTAGGGACAACCAGATGGTCTGCAAAGCAGACGACGTTAGTGCCTACAGACCCGTTAACTCTAAGTTGCCAAAAAGTACGAGTGCCCCACGCAAAGGGAACAAACTCGAAATGGATGGTGATATCAAAAATATGTGCCAAAAGGCAACATTCAGCGCACAATAATGACTAGATAAATAAGCCAAGCATCAACACTATGGCAAAGAGATATGGAAAATCGGCGGCGATCACACTAATCGGCGCCGACCTAAATAAACGGCGCCGACCAAAAAAATCGGCGCCGACCGTTCACAGCACATATAAATATGTGAACGGAAAACGTGAACGATTTATTTACACCGTGACGATTGATTCAGAGAGAGTCAAAAATTGGATTTGAGCACCATGGAAGCCTCTGGAAGTGGTCAAGAAGAGGAGGACACGACCTGGGGTAAGTGGTTCTTCTTGAACCCATCATATTTATTTTTTATTTTTTTTTTTTTTTTTTTTTTTTTTTTTTTTTGGTGGGAGGCCAGAGTGTGTTTTACATCCGGCCTGACAATCGGCGTCGATTGGTATAATCGACGCCGATTTAATGAAAGTGGCGCCGATTGAATTCAATCGACGTCGACTATATAAGATCGACGCCGATTGTATTTAATCGACGCCGATTGGATAGATCTTGATGAGAATGATAAAATTTGTTTTGGATGTTCGGATTTGGGTAAATATGAAGCTAATATTGCTCTTGATGTCGTGGATGCAGGCACGAGAGGTACTACACATGAGGGATGCTATTCCCGAGTTACTGGAGACCATTCTCCCTGACGTCACTGACGCAGATTGGCGCCACTTAGAGTTAGCCGGGCTCGGGGGCTTTCGGTACTACAGACGAGTGCCGCGAGATGTAGAGTTGATGCGAGCACTAGTGCGACGATGGGATAGCCAGACTTGCACTTTTTGGTTCAGGACGGGTGAGATGACCATCACCCATGAGGATATATACAGGATTTTGAGGCTGCCGATCACTGGGGACCCGATAGAGATTACACCACGAGAGCAGCAGCAGAGGGCCCTAGTTCGATTGTATGGAGACAGGGCAGATGATTCAGAGATAGTGTCCGGGGCAGTGAGGATAGCCTCGCAAGGATGTTCCCAGGAGCAGACGGATAGTTTTGATTCAGATGGCGATCTCCTATTTTGCTCTACCAGATTCAGGAGGTGGGAGATTCCCACTATTATTACTAGATTGCGTTTGACATCCCCGCAGCCTGCATGTGTGTTTTGCTTTTGCTGATGCCTTGATAGCTCAGATATATCATGAGTTATGGATGTATACCACTGGCCGGAGGACAGGTATCGATGTCAGTTTTGTGCTCCATTGCTGGGCATATGAGCATATAGCAGTGATCAGGCCATCCGGCTTCCTTGGATGCCAGCAGCAGTGGGAGCTATTGATTATGGATTTCGCGATGGCGGGCCGATATGGCCTCGGGAGATACAGGAGATCCGCAGATTGGTATACCGAGCATTTCAGGACGCTGACACCAGAGCAGGTCATCTGGAGACCATATCGGGTATTTCCGACATGGGCCGGTCAGGATGCTCACCTGGTGGGATTGAGACGGAGCAGGGTGGTTAGGGGCCGCAGCAGCCGACATGTGGGAGCGCGTCCCGCATTTATATACGGGTATCGAGACAGCTCGGCCTAGCATGCATAAAGGCCGACTACTTACTGTGCCTTACAAAGAGACAAAGAGAGACTGATCTGCCGATTTTGATCCCGGCAGATCCATTGAGAGAGGCCCCACCCTCCACAGACAGTGATGATGATGCCGGAGTAGATGATGGTTATGCGGCATGGCATGGTATGCGACAGAGCTACCACGACACCTTCCAGCATCTATAGATGCCGATGAGGAGGATATGGCTACAGTGCTGGAGAGACTGGAGGGAGAGCACGCCACCCTGACACATACACACCAGGTGGCTCTCGAGGAGATCAGAGCTCTGACAGCGGAGAGGGATGCCCTGATTTTGGAGAGAGACACCGCTCGCCAGGAGCGAGATACAACGATCCAGCAGAGGGATCGCTACCATCGACATAGGGAGGCCCTCAGGGCCAAATATGGGGAGACAGGTACCATGTCAGAGTCTGGGACACAGGGCACGACCATAGGAGGGGCACCACCAGCAGCACAGCAGCACCAAAGCACCACTACGAGCACCTGGTACCGTGAGCTTGAGCACATATCAGTCTCTCCTCGCTGAGGTGAGATACTACGAGGATGCCCTAGCGCAGCATGCCCCAGATGTGCCTCGGTATGGGGCGAGGAGGAGATCAGCGACGGCCACAACGAGTGGGGCATCAGAGGGAGGGAGCACCGGGAGAGACCGAGGTGGGCAGAGGCCTCCAGCAGCAGGTGCATCTAGCTCGATAGGCGGCGGCCAGGAGAGACAGCCTGGTCCAGAGGAGGGTGGAGGAGATAGTGTCCTCCACGCATCAGATTTTACGATATAGAGATTGATGTATTTTGTATCAGCAGTAGTGATGTAGCCTCGATCGAAGGCATTTTATAGATGGCTTGATTGAGAGCCACCCATTTTTTTTGTCAGCATGTACACTCATGTATATATAGATTCATCATCATTTTTGTCATATGATTGTTCTCCGCTTTTAATTTTTTATATTTTGATATACATGGATAGATGTAGCGTAATGATGGATGAGATGATGATACATAGATGAGATCGAGAGATGATAGATAGATGATGTGATTGATGATGAACATAGAGATGATAGGATAGATGATGATGATATAATTGATGTGATTGATATGTGGATTTAATTTTGATGAAAAATAGATATAGATAGATGTAATGTAACTGATGATGTACATATTTTTAGATGATATTTTGATGGATAGATGGATGGATGATGTGATGATGTATGGATTTAATTTTGAAAAAAATGGATATAGATAGATGTAGTGTAACTTGATGTATTTTTTTGATGTACAAGTTTTTAGATGGTTTGATGGATAGATGGATAGATGGGATTGATAGATTCGATATGTTTGAGATGTTAATTTAATTTTGATGAAAATAGATAGGCAGATCCACATGTGTTGACAATACATGCTTTGATATGTCAAAGTAGATAAGATGAAATTAGATAGATGATAAATTTTGATTAAATTAACATGTGAAATGTCAATTTAACTGGATGAATAACAAATAATAATGGGGAATACTCTCTGTGAGAGCCAAGGATGTAATGAAAATGACCTTGATTAGAAATAAAGGAAATACACCCAGATAAGAAGAAAATGATAAGCTGGACTCCCAACCGACCATAAATAGAATCTGGATAGGAAACCAAAAGATCATGCATGCAAGGCCCTATATGAGGTTAAAATAAACCTGACACTAACTAGCCGCAAACCAGATTTAGGAGGGAAATGGGAAGGAGCAGTAAGTAGGTATCTTGTCGAAATTTACAAGGGACATAATACATGTTCATACTGGGAAAATAGGATTCTCCATATGATCGACAAAAGGTCTTATATCTCAGCTTCATGATTTCTGGCAGAAAAGCAAACTGATCAATGCGGGAAGTTTGCTAGATATGGAAAGACTGATCAATACGGGAAGTCTTTCAGTGATGCTAAAAAGTGTATAAACTGACTGAAAGGCTGATCAATGCAAGAAGCCTTGAGTATTCCTTTGAGAAACAACCGTCCTTCAAGGGAGCGGTCTGTATTTTGAATTTTAATGATAGCCATCCTTCGAGGGCATGGTCTATATCTTTTGATTCATTTGATTGTATGGGTAGCTGTCCTTCAAGGGATCAGTCTATCTTTTTTTTTTTTTTTTTTTTTTTTTTGAAAAACTTTTTGGAAGAAGCTGAGTTTAGACCTAGATAGATCAGATAGAGGGGAAGAAAACGTATAAAGAGCACGCACTCATGCCCCGAGTAGATCCGATTAAGATAAGCACTTGGGACAAATGAAACGGTGATTAAGGTGTTCCTACCATGAGGAGAAACATATCCATAAGAAAAATGCTATGAGTAGAGCCGCGATACTCATATTTAAGGTAAAAAAGACAATAGGTGGAGAACCACATAATTTCGAATCACCATGAAAGTATATGACTGGTTGTTAGACGGATGAAAGATCTGTCTT
Source organism: Taxus wallichiana var. yunnanensis (assembly GCA_018340775.1). Taxonomy (NCBI): domain Eukaryota; kingdom Viridiplantae; phylum Streptophyta; class Pinopsida; order Cupressales; family Taxaceae; genus Taxus; species Taxus wallichiana. The sequence continues at coordinate 441,171,565 of CM031242.1, read as the reverse complement.
GCGACTAGATTTGTGTAAGATAGATTTTAACAGTAGAAGGGCCGTAGATGCAAGGCATTAAGAGGTTCCACTTCGGGTATACCATCCATGGAAGATAGACGATAAGCCCCCACCCATATTTATGAGTGATAACGTACGGACCCATCCAGTTGGGAGCAAACTTACCACGCTGACTCCTTTCGAGTGTAGTGACATTTTGATTTTCTTTAAGAACAAGATCACCAATTTTGAAGTCACGGTGCTGCAAGTGCTTGTTATAAGCACGTTTGACACGCTCAAGATAGACTTGATGATGTTCAAGAGCGTTGAGACGCCGCTCATCTAATAATTCAAGTTGTGCTAGACGATTTTGACGATAGTCCTCATCAGAGACAAATTCTCTAAGAGAAACACGGAGAGATGGGATTTGGACTTCCAAAGGAAGAACAACCTCAGACCCATAGACGAGAGAGAAGGGAGTAGCACCAGTAGGAGTACGAATGCTAGTCCGATAAGCCCAGAGAGCAAAAGGGATATGTAAATGCCAATCCCTACCAACTGACTAGTTACCTTTCATGAGGATATTACGCAAAGTTTTATGGAAGCTTTGGCCCCACCATTAGCTTGAGGATAGTATGGAGAAGAAAAGATGAGTTTGATATTGAAAGCGCCGCAGAGGTTCTCGCAAATCAACGTTTTTTGAAAGACTTACCGTTATCTCTGTGATGAGTTTGTGTGGAACACCAAAGCGACAAATGATGTGTCGATAGACAAAATCAACTATGGGTTTAGCTTTTTTCAAGAAAGAGGGATAGCTTCCACCCACTTAGTAAAGTATTCAAAGGGCAAGAATGAATGATGAATGATGACGCCGTGAAGAACGGGATTGATGAGACCAATGAGATCAAGACCCCATTGCGAAAAAGGCCACAAATCCACTGTAGGTTGTAAAGCTTGACTAGGGATATGTGTGAGATTGGAATGTTGTTGACACTTGACGCATTTCTTAGTGTATTCACAACAATCTCGATTAAGAGAAGGCCAATAATATCCCAAACGTAAGATGCGTTTAGCTACGGCCAAGCCACTAAAATGGCCACCACAGATACCGTCATGGACCTCCTGGATAGCTTTAGATGATTCAAGGGTTTTGAGGCACCGAAGCAAAATACCATCAAAGCCGCATTTGTAGAGGATCCCGCCTAGAATAGTATAGCGATTAGCACGTAGGATAAAAGATCTTCTACCATGGAAGTCGATCGAGGAAGCACCGAATGAGATAGATAATCAACGATCTGTTGATACCACTCATCCTGAGTATGGGTTGTGACAACATGGATTGAAGTTAGTTGCCTAAGATGAGATGGTTGATCTAATCGTTGCACAACCACATAAAGTCGCGAGTCCTCGGTAAAAGGTGGGATAAGTGAGGCTAACGAAGTTATCAGATCTCGCGAATCGATTCGCAGCAGCAGTGCGAGGAATAGCTTGGATAGTGAATTTATCGAAAGATTGGAGTTGAACGAGAACGATATCACGATATTTTTGAAGGATATCATTCCTGCATTGATAGACACCCGTGACTTGATTAACGATGAGTTCAGAATCACCAAAGATGTCAATATGACGAGCACCGAGATTAATGGCATTTTGAAGACCCAAGACAAGAGCTTCATATTCAGCCATATTATTGGTGCACTCAAAGTTCAATTTGTGTGCGACTGGGATAGGCGTACCCCAAGGAGGAATCATCACGAAACCTGCACCTCCCCTCCTTGGCATTTGGATCCATCAAAGAAGAGCTTTACTTTAAATGGAGACAGACCAAAATCAATTTGTTGGATATATTCATCGGGGAATTGAGCAAGGGGGACTTGAGTGTCCGGAAGAGGAGCATCAGCTAATTGATCTGCAATGACCTGACCCTTGATAGACTTTTATGGGATAAACTCGAGATCAAATTCTGTCATAAGCATGAGCCAACGAGTGATACGATCATTGTGATAAGGCTTCGCATGAATTGTCTTGAGTGGATTGACACTTGTGACAATGTAAGTTTTGTGATTAAGGAGGTAATGACGAAGCTTAGAAGTTGCGAAGAAGAGAGCACAACACAGCTTTTCAGCTTCGGAATAACGTGTTTCATACTCATGGAGGGTGCGACTGATGTAATAGATAGCTTGTTCTTTACCGCAAGCATCCCGATGCGAGATCATGGCTCCCAGAGCATGGTCAGTCACAGAGATATAAAGATAGAAAGGCTCCCCCTCGCGTGGAGGTGTAAGCACAGGTGGAGAAAGAAGATAAGCTTTGAGATCATCAAGGCCTTTTGGCAATGTTCATCCCATTCAAAATGAACATTCTTATGAGGAGATGATGAAAAGGTTGACAACGGTCCGACAATTGTGAGATAAAACGACGACCGATCAAGACGCCCTCGAGACTCATGGAGTTGTTTTAAGTTAGAAGGGGAGGCATCTCAAGGATAGCTTTTATTTTTGTGGGGTCTACTTCAATACCCCTAATGGAAATGATAAAACCTAAAAGTTTACCAGTGAGAACGCCAAACACGCACTTAGATGGATTTAGACGAAGACAAAAGTGAATAAGCCTCTCAAAGAGAGGTGCAAGAATGAAAAGATGATCCTGACGACGTTTGGATTTACCGAGGAGATCGTCGACGTAATCTTCCACAGTTTTGTGTAAGAGATCATGGAAGATGTAGGTCATTGCTCGCTGATAGGTTGCTCCTGCATTCTTAAGACCGAAAGGCATGACACGATAACAAAAGGTCCCCCAAGGAGTTATGAAAGAAGTCTTATGTTGGTCTTCTGGTGCGATGAGAATTTGATTATACCCAGAGAAACCATCCATAAGAGAAAGCATCTCATGACCCGCAGTTAAATCCACGAGTTGGTCGATATTAGGTAGAGGAAAATCATCTTTTGGACAAGCAAGATTAAGATCCCGGAAGTCGGTACAAATTCAAATTTTCCCAGTAGCTTTAGTTATTGGTACTACATTGGAAACCCATTGTGGATAATCGATGGGTTGGATGAAGTTAGCCGAGAGCAAGCGCTGCAATTCTTCTTTAACAAGAAGGGCTACTCTAGGGTGCATTTTACGTAATTTTTGTTTAACCGGTTTGATGTCGGGAAGAGTAACGATATTGTGGACCACGATATCGGGATCGAGTCCTGGCATATCCTCATATGACCAAGCAAAGGCTTGACGATGGTTGGAAAGAAAAGTGGTAAAGTCTCCTAACTCCTGTGGATTAAGGGATTGGCCGACCTTAATGATGCGAGGGTCTTTAGAAGTCCCTATATTAAGGTCGACAAAGTGGCTTCGCTGAGAAGCGAGACGTGTCAAGGAATGGTTTTAGGAAGATAGGAATCCTCTGCCCCCAGATAGGTGAGGACAGAATCATCATCCGCACAGTGGATAGTGTTGATAGTAGGAGAGTCGTCTCCAACTATTTCAGGGAAAATTAACGGTATGGAAGTGGACCTGTCATTAGTCTTATAGGCTAGTGGCCCTAAGGAAATGGTATTGACTAAAAAAAAAGTTAGATGGGATGGAAATGGCGTCGTCCACATCGAGTGATGCTTCTGACTTAGCGGGAGAAGATGGTTCCTCAATAGGAAGAGGCTCATCGAGAACAGTGATGGTGGCTTTTGAAAGAGGTTTAAATCCTAAACCAAATTTTTGATGTGGCTTGAGAGTTGGAATGGACGCGAGGTCATGCACACCTTGTTCATATTTACCTAAGCCAAAGCCCTTCCACGCGCATCGATATAAATAAGTTTTTGCAAACGTGGGATTCTGTAGACAATCGAACCCTGTTAAATAAGGTTTGGTCCTAGGAGGAGAATCCAGGGTGATAGTGAGGCGTATCAAGACCACCGTAAATGAAATTAGTCTGTTGATTGGGCAGACCAATGGTGACGATGCGACCAAGACCTGGCTGATATTCAGGTTGTTTGTCTGGTCTACCATACTCACTAGGTTTGAGATGGGTGTCAAAAGAAAGGAGAGGAAGCTCTCCTAGTGAGAAACGCTGCAATGTCTCTTCTAAATTTTGTACATCCGGTAGTTTGGTTGCAGGTATGGAAGAAGATGAGGCCCCGTCAGGAGAACAAGCATTTTCCTTTAGAGGGGCAGACCCTGTGGTCATGTCGCATTGTGCGGAAGGAAAAGGATCTCCTGGATGAGTATAGATTTTGCCCTCATATTGATATTTTAAGCATCGATGGAGGGTGGATGGGACACAATGCATTGCACGAATCCAGGAGCGTCCGAGGATCATATTATAGTGGAATTTCCTTCAACAATGTAAAAGAGTTCGTGAAGCAACTTCTTACCTACTCGAATGGGTAAGACCACGCTCCTAAAGTAATCGCAGCTGATCGTTAAATGATCGAAGAGCGAAAGGCGGGGGTGACACTACGTTCTTTGGTAACTTAAGTTGCTCGAATGTGTGCGAGGAGATGATGTTGAGTGCAGCACCACTGTCGATCATAGTGCGTTTTAATGTAGTGTTGTCGATTTGGACCGTGATAAAGAGGGGAGCCTCCAAATCCTCGGAAGAAAGGGAAGGAATTTCTGAATCTTCAAAAGAAATGGTGGTTGATGGTCTATTCAATCCAACAACCATCTCAAAGGGCTGGGGCTCATCTGAATTCACTGTGATGCGACGCAGATTATCAATCAGAGCCTGGCAATGTTATGGAGAGGATTGAATGAGGTCAAAAAGAGACATTTTGACCGGAGCCTGGGTGAGTTGTTTCATAACACTCTCCTCAACTGACACGGGAATTTGAGCCCGAGGTGCAAAGATTAAATAGAGACCCGAGGTCTCGGGGCTAATGAGGAAGGAGGAACTCCTTCGGGGGCTGCAGAAATGACAACCCGTGGTCGAGATGCTGTAGATGAGGATGGATTATCATACTGTTGGGTTCTAGTGGCGATATGAATTGTGTCGATTTGAGAAGGTGGAAGATCATTTGGAGTGGAATCACTAGAAGTAGAGGCCTGAGTAGATCGTTGGGGCTCAGATGGAGCTAAGATGACAGGAGGTGCTTGTTTCTCCTCCTCCAGCAAAAGATCACTTTCTTCCAAAAGGCTGTTGATGACAGATTGAAGAGCTTTACATCCCTCAGTATCATGACCCGGGGTACGGTGGTAAGCACAAATCAAATCAGAGTTAAACCAGGTAGGTTTAACTCCTTTAGGGTTATAGGGTTTAATCGGAGGAAGAGATATGGATGAAGATTGGATAAGTTGGTGAAGGATTTCAGTATAGAACCCTAGTAGACAAAGATGAGGACAGAGATGATGAAGGCGCCTCTTTTACTTTAACAGATTGCCGAGGTAAAAGAACCTGCATGTTAGGTTTTGACAGCTTTTAGGATCATCTTTTTTTGGACATCTGGAGGAGCAGCCTTGGGCACTTGAGATGGAAGTAAGTGAGACATGATTGATTTCGATGGAGGAGGAGCCCCTAAAATAGATTTTGAAGATGATGGAGATGTGACAAGTGTTGTGGTCTTCAGAGATAAGGGAGGCTGCTTGGTCGAAACTAATGATGATTTAGATAATGTCGATTTAGATGAGGGAGAAGCTTCCAAAGTAGGTATAATCGGAGGAACAGAGGGTGCCCTGGTTTTTGGTAACGAAGATGATGATTCTGATAAAAGAGGTGACGTCTTTTTAGTAGGTAAGTCCACTTTTCGAGGTGCTAGTGAAGAATGTGTTGTAGAAGAAGATGATGGTTTTGATAAGTTTGTAGAAGAAGACGCCTTCTCAGCGGACAAATCCAATCTTTTATGAGGCGCAGAGAGAGATTTTTGTGGGAAAGCACCAAGAGTCTTGATGGTTCGAAATATGGGCTTTCCTTTTTCAGGGATGGTGACAATTTCAACCGCATAAGGTGATTGTAACCTTTTCGGGGGAAGCAAATGGGGAGGTACTGATGACGCAACGTTAGATTTCGGTTGTCTCGGTCTAAGTTCAGGAACCGAGCGTATAGGTGTTGGTGCTACTTCTTTAGATTTCCCTTAATAGGCAAAGTAGCATTTGTGATGGAAGAAGTGAGTGATGAAGAAGCAGTTCCTTGCGAGGGAACTACTTCTGGTACAATAATTGTGGGTGAAACTACTGTAGGAAAGGAAACAGGAAGAGTCAAAATCGAAGACGCTTCCGTCGAAGTCGGCACAACTATAGGTACGTTCACCAAGGGCATAGTCGCAGCAAAAATGGGAGAAACAGAAGTAGATGTATCCGCGGTGGAAACTCGAAGGGATGTAATTGCCTCGAGCATTGAAAGAATGTCTGACGATGAGACAGATGAGGATGACACTGCCTGGGTATGGACGGAAGATCAGACAAAGAAGCAGAGAGAGGTGAATCCGTATCTAACAATGTTGGAATATTCAAAGATGGGCTATCTGAAGATGGTGGAATCCCAACGATTAACGAAGCGGAAGGAGGTTCTGATTCGGTCGATGTGTTCGCAGATGGCTTAGTTTTAGAAGAAGATTCTTCGTAGAGATGAAGCTGATAGTATGAGTGTTTGGTTTTTGAGACTCTGAAGCATCATGGTTCGGGGAATGATTGGGAAAAGGTTGTTTAAAGACATCCAACGCTTGATTTGGGGGAGCATTTGGGTTATCCAGAATGAGCTCGCCTTTATCAATGAATTTCTGGACAAGATTTTTGAAGGTCTGACATCGTTCGATGTCATGACCTTTGGTTCTATGATAATGACAAAAGTCATTTTCCCTATACCAGAATGGACGTTCTTGGCTTTCATCAATATTCCTAATGGGGGGAAGTTCGATCATGTGGACTTCCAACATTTTTTCCAGGATAGAAGCATATGATTCCCCCAATGAAGTGAAAGATCGAGATGATGAGGACCCTTTTCGAGAAGATGAGGAGTCTCTTCGTGGTGTTTGATTAGAAGTGGTATCGGCTCGTGATGTTTTTAATACGATAGCATTGGTGGATCCCTGATTCTTGTCTTTAGAAGTGGAAGGATTTGATTTGGTAAACCGAGAAAAATCTGGTTTAGATTTAGAGCGAAGTTTTAACTTCCCTTGTTCAATGGCGCGAGATTCAAGTTTGCGTGCCATCGTAAAGGCTTCTTCAAATGTATGAAAGGTCTGGATCCTTAAAGTGGAAGAAATATGATTAGCACAAGATCGAGTAAACAACTCGATCTGTTGGGATTGAGGAAGGGAGAAAGACAATTGGTTTATTATCCCTCTCCAACGAGCGACAAAGTCTGCAATAGACTCATCATCGAATTGACGAATGTTATAAAGATCTGTAATCGAGATCTTATGCGTGATATTTATTGAAAAGTTTTCAACAAACATCTGAGCCAATTGAGAGAAAGAAAACAAGGAATGTTGAGGAATGTTATTGTACTACCTAAAGCAGACTCGCTAGAGACATAGGAAAAGTAATGAGCATAAGCCCCGATCCGGACTATGAGGTAGCAAGCATGTTTGAATGCTCGCAAATGCTGTTGAGGGTCCTCCCGACTATGAAATTTTGAAAATTTAGGAAGTTCCCATTGGGGAGGATAAGGCTTAAAAGCCACTGAGGGGTGAATGGGTTCATTACACACTTCTTCAAAAGAGTATGAAGGACGAGCCCCTTTGGTGGAGGCTTCCAAGTCTGTGATTTTCTTGAAAAGAATTTGAACCACGTCAGATTGAGGAGGAGGCACACTGGCATGTCCTACATAAGAAGCAAATGGTGGATGTTGTTGAGGTGTCAATGGGGGATTCATCTGTTGATTGATAGGATGATAAGAGGAGTAACCAGGTGTTTTGGGTGACGCCTGGTGGGGTATTTGTTGTGAAGGAGCCTGTATAGCAGTCGTGAGATAATAAGTGGTTGAGAAAATGAAGGTCGATGATGATTTGAGCCTGTGTGATGGTGGACTCTATGCTTGTTGATCGAATCGAACAGATTGAGGAACATGGGTGCCGATTTGATTGGACATATTGGGGAACAAGACCTGAAAGAGGCTTTCTACTGCCGGATTAGTTATTAAGGGCGCCGATGCTAGAGGATGGGCGAAGGTCACTGTTGCTGGAACATTGGAAGAAAGACCCACTGGAGGACGAGAAGCAGGAACCAACTGACTAGTCGAAGGGGGTTGACTCATAAAGGGGTACTGACCCTGGGACACAATGGACGGCATAGATGAATTAACAGCAATATGCGGGTGCACAGACGCACTCATTATAGCCAGAGAAGAGGACCTCTCAGAAGTAGGTTGTGGAATATTCGAGGTAATCATGGTGTTAGGAATAGGTAAGACTATTTGAGAACTAGTCGATATGGTCGGTGGAAGAGAAAAAGGAGGCACATGTGTGCGCCACCCCTCCTCCGTGGCTCGAGGTGAGAAAATGATGCTAATCGCTCACAAAAGCCTCGGGATGGTTCACGAGAATAATCGTACACTTGCCGGATCGGGTGGTCCCCGATCGATATTTGAATAGACTTGTGTACTAGGTAGTCCATGAGGGCTACCGGATCGCGATCGAGGAGCGCCCGAAATTCAGGATCCCCGCGAGGAACATACTCGAGTCGAAGGCGATGATATTTTCAAGGACTAGGGAAGCCGGACGTGATGGGGTTGCTTTGGCCTCGATAGAAAGGATTATATGACCAGATGGGGAACCAACTAACAAAGGGTCCCGAGGAAGACCTCGGGGTGCCAAACATCCACACTAGTGGTGATCTCTGAGGAAGAAGGGGCTAATTGAGCCATTCTTCTAGATTGTAACCGAGTGATGACCGTCATAAACAAGCAGTAAAAGAAGATTGACCTAACTAAATGCATGCATAATTCAAGCAGCAGTAGGTGATTATCTCTTTTAAGTTTTTATGCTTTTAAGAAAGAAAATATTAGGGAAGGCCTTTTAGAACAGGAACTACTCATATAGCCAAACTAAGGATGGTTTGGGGGATGTTTTGGTGAGGAGTCCCGAAGGCACTTCAGTAAAAGACCGATACGTGGCTTGATATAGGGGCCTACCCCCGCACTTCACACACCGCTGCGATAAGGGAGTCGGGTGCTTTGCCAATATATACCATAACTTCCGTGAATTTATAGGCGTGCCCGAGTACCGCGTAGGCTCTTCCTCTTGGATGTCACTTCCAAGTAGGCGAGGCCAGGGAAAGAATTTTTGTTTAAATGCTTTATACCTAGTGATTTTGGCTTTGTGTGCAAGGGTGAAAAATAAAAATCAAATAGTGTCACTACCGATTTTGATCAATTTTCCAGCCTAATTAAAACTAGATGAAAAACATACAACAGAAATGACAAAGAAAGAGTTTTTTTTTTAAGCACTTAAAAACGAAGTGTTTGATTTCGATGAAGACAAGTCAAACAGATTCTTTCCCAAATGCGATTAAATTCTTTTTAAGCACCAAAATTGAAATGTTCGAATGTGATAGAAAACAAACAAAGAATTTTTTTTTTTTTTTTTTTTTTTTTAGTTCCTAAAAAGGAGAAAACACCGTAAAAGAGAAATACCTGTAGATTTAGCTCTCCAAGGTGTGTGGACTTCAAAAAGCGCGTTGTTGAGCTCTTCCCCTCGAACAATCCCACGAACAAGCAAAGTGCTCCGCAAGAAAAGGTTAAGCAAACACCAAACAAAATCCAGAAAGATATATCCAGATAATGGTGAAACGAAAATTTCTATTTTAAGGAACTAGAAAAATTTCAAGGAAATAACAATTTCGCATAAAGAGCAAGATTGAAACGATGAAAGGAAATGCTCAAGCAGAACTGATAAAAATCAGTGAAGAAAAAGAACAAAGCTCAAAACTAAAAAAAAGAGATGAACTTACCAATAAGGGACTTTGGTTGGGTCCCACCGGGCGTGCCAGAATGTTGATCAAGAATTTCGCGCTTGTTACCTGTCCAAGTTAATGCACCAAACTAAACACAAAAACCTTGAAAAACTCAAATGAAATCGATACCTGATGGACAAGATCCGAAGATGTAGATGGATAAGGAAGCCGATGTAGATAAGACGGGCGCACACGAGCAATTCTGCACAGTAGATCCAAGTAACCTGCGAGACACCGATGCTTGACAGAAAAAGACCACGTTAAAAGATATTTAGGTGGACTCGCCCGAGAAGGGTCCGGGAAGCGATAAGCTCCTCTGCGGATGTCACCACATTTTCAATTAAGTAAAGAAGCATACATGATAAAAGATGTACGTACAAGACTAGATTTTCTGATCAAAGTAATAAAAATAATCTAAACAAAGCAGACAGTAAAGCAACAAGTAAAAAATAGGAACCGTGGAAAACAAAGCTCGGATTTGTGTTACTCGTGTCCTTTTACCTATCTCGCAGGATGATCGCGCCGATTATGTAGAATCGGCGATCGATCGAATCGATCGATCGATCGATGTAGATCGATCGATATAGATCGCGCGATCGATATAGATCGGCCGATCCGAGACAAAGTGTGAGAAGATTTGGAAATCGGAAATGAAGGCAAGATCGTCAACGTCTCGCTGGATCTGCAGAAGCCGGAGAGATACTGGCAAGGCTCCACCTGTGCTGGATGCAGGAACAGAGTCACCAGAAAATCAATGGAGACGTGTGATGTTGATGTGATAAGAGCAGAGTAACGGTGCTCCTCTCAGGGATTGATTTGGACAAGATCCGCTCTCATTCGATAGATAATGTTCACACTTGATGCGCAAAGATCTCTCGTTCTCTCTCTTACAATCTGTGTCTCTGTGTCACGATCTCTCTCTCTCTCTCTGTTCGTGTCTCCTGTCCCCGTAACCGAGTTCGGGCTTCTATTTATAATCGGCGCCGCTCCAAAAAATCGGCGTCGACCGAGTACCGGTCGGCGCCGATCATGGAACAGACTCCCGAGACGGCCAAAATGAGCGATTTCTGGAAAGATAAGAGTGATCCCTCCACCTCAAATACGGGAAATATCCCGCTTTGGGAGGAGGAGAAATAGGGGGGATATATGGATAGGATAGATATGGGGTAGATAAGTGGTTAGGATACATGTGAAAAGGTGTAATTAAATAGTTAATATTTAATTACTCATGGGTAAAACATAATGGGGTGAATTAAACTTAGGATAGGTGTTTAAATCACAAATTGAATAATACCCCAAGGGGATAGTGGTGATATCAATGGTATTAACGGTTCAAAGTTGTGTGCAGAGTTGATAGGGTTACAATGTATCAATTGAACACTACCTCAAATAGTTGTTATTATCCGATCGATTATCCGAATAGCTAATAAAATATTTTCATTTGCTGTTAAGCTATAATGTTTTCTTGAGTTCTTGTATGTGTTTTTGCAATTTCAATAAGAGTTAGCATGTTTTTATGGGTTGATAAACAAATTTTTGTGGACAAAAATAATTCCTAGTGGGGAGGATTGATCCAGAGCATTTTTAGTCTTTGAAAGTTCCCTAAACCTCCTTATACTGCAGACCACATTGTAGAGAGTTTAGAGACCTTTCCGACAAGATGTAAAACTCCGGGAATGGAGTTTGGATGCAAAATTTATCGTCACCAAAGGTTGGGTTGAAAATAGGTCAATCGTGGTCAACTCACAAATGGTTCGTCGACATGTGTCACTTTGGCAAAAGGTGAAAATGTTAAGTTTTGTGTTTTCAACCTCCGGTCTTCAACACACAATTAATTTTGTGGTCCCCGCTATTTTCTAGTTCGGTGCCCTCATTAGCTTTGGCACACTCTTTTTTAGGAGGGGTGCCTTTTTTGCTTTTTATTCACATTACTATTATCAATTTTTTGATTAAATATGCCATATATTTTCTAACTCTCACAATGTGGGACTTTATTGTTTTAGAGAGTTTATTTTGCATTACAGGTTGAATTCAACTCGAGAGAGCTATATTTTAACTCGGGAGAGCTATATATTATCTCGGTGGGATGATCACTTCCCCACCGCACAAGCCTTATCTATTTGGCCATTGATATGCCACATTGTTCATGGTCAACATAATACCACATCCGTAACAGATGGGACTTATCCGCACTATGTCCGGGATTACTATGTAATGCCACAGACTTACCTATTAATCTAAAAAATTCCATATCATTCGACATAATGGTAACTAACATGCACAATGATTAAAGATTGGTGGATAAAAAAATTACCAACCAACCCACCATTTTACCTCCACATGACTCGACCGCATTTACTAACAACTGGGCACCCTCATAATACACGACGCAACAAACATTAAGAACAAATTGACACCCTATAAATGGATTGAAAGATCATTAGGAGGCCCAAGAAAAAGGGCTTGTGTATCCTAAGCCACAACTAATATGGCAGGTCTTTCCATATATAAAACCAAAGACCCTCCTCGATTCGGAAAAATTGGAATATCTCCCACTCCAAAGCAAATCAACTTCTAAAAAATGGTGTAGGTGGGATTCAAACCCCTGACCTCTTAGTCCCAAGGTATATCTACCCAAAAATCTTTCCCCATGGCTCGGTTGGCTATAAAATGAGCTCGTTGCATTTTATAAAATAGTGTGCGGAGTGTCTATGTATAAGCAATAAGGAGGCACTTGGAGAAAACACCATTTTGGAGCACTTCTGCTCACATCCAGGTCTCGAGTTATATATGAAAGTTGCTCATAATTTTGAGATGATTGTGATGGTGTGAAAATTTCCCCATTTTTAATCTTTTGTGACAAATATTTTTATTGTTAAAGTCACACAAAGGCATAGATCCAAAGGGGACACAACTACAAGTGGATCAAGAAGGTAAAGGACAAGTGTTAAGCTACATTAAAGTCCTTTGAAGGTCTGATAACAAATTTTTTTACATTTTGATTCATTATTAGTTTATTGTAAATATTAAATGTATTTACAATTATTACATTATTAATGGATCGAGTTCATAACAAACCCGAGGACGTAGGAATTCTCGAACCCATGCAAATAATTTTGTGTCACTTCTAATTTTTATTTTCAGTTTGCTGATATTTTCCATTAATTGAGTTCTTAAACATAATTTGGGATGCAAGTTTAATTAGTTTTGATAACTTTTAAAATCAGTTGAATAGGAAACAGTGAATTTTTTTGAATTAAATGGGACCAATTTGGTTTATGATCACCCTAAATCAATTTTTTATCAATATTTTGGATTATTATGACATTTTAAGTTTATTAAAAATTATTGATCCTTTGAAATGATTAAAAGTGTTGGATTAAGCACTTATTTTCATATTAATTGCATTTCTATATCAAAAGGTGAAAACATTAATTGATGCATGCAAGAATTAAAGCCTAAAATGTAATATAAGATTGGTTCTTTTTTCATTGATGTAAATAAGGAAAATGTTCATATGTAACTTTATGACCATTATTAGCAATAAAACGTCTAAGAAAAGCATCCTCCATATTATAGTAGGTACTAATAGATACATTAGATAAATGAGTATACCATGGGAGAACATGATCAATATGGCTATTACGAAAGTCTTTGAGTACCAATCGATCATTAGAATAAGATTGCATGGATAATCGGTAATGCTTTAGATGCAAATAGGGATTTCTCGTGCCATCAAAAAATGAGAAAGTAGGCATGATGAAACCCTTGGGGAAAACAGAATTGTGAATTTTCTTAGGAATGAGATTTCCAAGAAGGGAATTATTATCAATAGAGGCATAACAGGCTCTACTCTTGAGGGTAAGGGTATGAAATTGATTTTGTAAAAGTACCAACAACATGCATGAGAAAGAGGATGTTTTGTGAAGGGATGGCCTAGGAAGTGATTAACACATGAAGGGGTTGAATTTTTCCATTATTTGTGATCATGGGAACTTGAGAAGGGGAAGTGGATGTGGAAGAAGGGGATGGAGGTGTGGGAGGGGAAGATGGATGTGGAATCTCTACAGATGTACTAGGTGTAGGATCGGGAGACATAAGAAGAGGTATATTGTGAGTCTATTGGTTTCAACATGACCATCATTAGAAATAAATTCAAAAGTATAAGAAATAGAAGGTGTAGATTCACACTCAACAAAGTTAATGAAAGAAACATCATCGATAACATGTGTTGTATCATTATAATAATCCAAGTCACTATCAGTCATAATTTTTCAAGAAAGGATTTCATCAAGCTTATTATCAACATACAAAGAAGTGGTAGGAGTGTTAGCATTAGATCTATCATGGAAATCATTATAAAAATTTTCAGAAGTAATAATATTAGGAGAGATATAATTACATTTAACATGACTAATAGCGAAACATCGTTATCCATACTTATATTTACATTATCAGAAGTAGAGTAATTAACACCCATGTTTTCACAAGAAATAACCTCATCATGTAAAGAATCAAAATTAATTCTATCATTTTCCATAGTACAAGGACATGAGGATGGAGGGTTATTCGTGGCTATTGGAAATGAGGGAGAACATGCGATAAAGTTGTGGTTAGGGAAAAATATTCAAATATAAGGGTTTGGAAACCAACATGAAGAGAATTTTGGAATTTAAGGAGTTGTTGGAGGACCTTTTGATTATATTGAGGATGATGGATGAGGTTACAAAATTCATATTTGTCGCTTGGCATTAGCAAATATTGGTTGCATGTGCATATAGGTCATATCATGCTTTGGAGATGGGAACCTTTTTAGCCATGAGGGTTTGGAATCCTAAGGCAAGGAGTTTAAAAAGAGTGGTGTCACCAAATGATTTAATGTAAATGGTCCAAAAATGGATCTAAAATACCCAATAATATGTATTCTCCATATTTGATTATTGTAAAATATACCTCAACATGTTAATTATTATAGTAAAATGGCTAAGTCAAGTCAAGGTGATCTCAACATCGTCCAAATGACAAAAGATACCATTTCTGGTTAAGTTCTATGTATTAGCTATGAGCTTCCACATATCTTCTTTGGTTTGGCTATGGTTGAGCTTTTGTTTGGCTCTTGTCATTTGTGGTAATTGTCACATCATTATGTACCTTTAGCACCAAAATGGAGAAGACAAATATTTGTAAATGTTTATACTTCTCAAATGATTTATTTCACCTTCTTTCCATCCTTGGGGCAGAATAACTATAAATATGAGTGCAATTAATCATTCTAGCAAGTGATTTTGAGTGAGAACAAGTGTGAGAAAAGAGGAGATGTATTTCTTTATTATTTTGTTTATTGAGAGTTATTTCTTCGTTATTGAGGATTGTGAGAAAGAAAATAAAAGTAAAAGGAGTGTTGAATTCCTCTTGAAGGCTAGATATTGGCAATAATTTGTATTTCGGCGATTTACATAGTGAAGGTGAGAAAATTTTCTTACCCACTAGAGTTTTTCCCACCTTGGGTTTCTCTAGGATAAATTCTTGTCTCTTTTGCATTATTTTCCTCAATTTGTAGTATAGTTGTGATTATTTATGCACATTATATTGGTTAAAAAATAACTCACATATTTCATTCATTTTTCATGAGCATAGTGATCTGTTTATTATTAAAATTCAACAGTTTACGGATCAGATTGGTATTAGAGTAGTTAAGATTTAATTTTTGTGTGGTTAACTTGTGTTGATATTGCAGTTAGATGCCCCTTACTTGAAAGGGAAAAGAAAGTGGTGAAGGTAGCCTTATTCCTTTTGAAGTAGATATTTCTGCAAGGAAGTGGAAGCAAGAAATCCAAGAGATGGCTTGTAGAGAAGATGCAAATGATAGTGGAGAAGAATGTTTCTACAAGTTGGAGGAAAATGTGGCAAGTCTATCCAAGGATGTGGGAAATATTTCCTTTTCCATAAGGAAATTAGAGTCCATCATGGGATTACTCATGGAGAAACTTGGTGTTCCAAACAAGACACCAGAAGCCCATGAAGAAGATGCTCATGAATATGAAAAAGAACAGCCCTATGCCATTTCCACACCTCCACATTTCAAAGCAAAGGACAAGATAAAAATTCAACCTTATGATAGAGATGTGAATCCTGAGAAGTAAGACCATTGGCTAACTCAACTGGAGGTATATTTCAGTTTGCATCAAATTAATGAGTGTCATAAGATTTCCTTTGCTTGGTTAAAACTGACCAATCATGCTTTAACTTGATTTAAAAGTTATGTTCATCCTATAGTTATTAAGAAGCTTTCTCCTATTACTAAGTGGGATGAATTTAAAAAGATAATCAAAAATCAATTTAATCCTATTTGTTATGAGGAAGAAAGGTCCATGTATTGTAAGATCTCAGAAAAAGTAAGCCTAGAACGTGTAGGAGAACATTAGTAAGTTCCATAAGAAAGTTGTCTAGATGGGAAAATATGTAGTAGACTAGGACATTCTAATGAAGTATATTGGCGGACTTCATAGCCAATCTAGTGGATGTAGACGAGGTTTTTACAAGCCCACGGCTAGATATGGACAAAAATAAGAGTTCATCTACCTCTTAACATGCTTTAGAAAAAGAAGATGACATCAAGCCAAAGGGAAAGGAAAAAGGGAAAGGTAAGAAGAATGCTACTTCCATTAAGGATACTAAAGTTCACTGTGGTCATTGTAATGTTAACACTCATTCCGAGGAAAATGTTGGAAGCTCCACCTAGAATTACAACCTTTCAAGAATAAGAAAAATAAGAATAAGGACATGACTTTCATCCAAAGAGAGGAAGTGTTTTACAAAGCAAAGACGTGGATGAGAATATGTTTTTGCCTCCATCCGTAGAGAGGTATGTCTAGGTAACACTAGTAATGCTTAAGATAATGAACTTACTAAGCTCTTCCATATAAAAATTCAATTGAAGAAGACCAAAGTGGATTCTCTTTTGATACTTGTTCATAAGCTAATTTGGTTAGTAAAGAGCTAGTTGATAGGTTGATGTTGGAAACTTACAATCATCCAATTCTATACTCATTGGGTTGAGTAAAGAAAGGTGTAGACATCAAGGTTTCTAAGAAATGTAAGATCACATTTGGTATTGATAAAAATTTCATTAATGAAGTTTTTTTGGATGTTGTTCCTCTTGATGTGTGTGGCGTAGTGTTTAGCAGTCCATATTTGTATATTAGAGATGTCATATTCATGAGAAGATCCAACCAATACCATTTGGTGAAGGATGGTAAAATCTACGTCATTTTAGCCTTTACAGGAGACTCAAATATTTCTCTGGTAAGTGCCACCAAAGCCTAAAAAATTAATGCTACTGGGATATTTTATTTACTTCTTCTAAGGGATAGACAAGATAAGGAAGTTTTATATGAGACCACTCATATCATGGTTATTAACAAATTATAGAAACAAATGGGAGAGTTTATTCAACATTTTTGAAGATCCTATGGGGATGCCCCCAGATAGGCCAATTGAGCATATGATGTAGTTGTTACTCGATGGTTCACTTCCGTGCACTTGGGATTCCACAGCAAATCAATAAACAATAATTACATTGTTTGTTTGAGAAATCACACACTTTAGGGGTGGCTGGTCACTTTGGTGTGACAAAGATTGTTGAGCACTTACATAGGTATGAGTTTTGGCCAAACATACAGATAGTAGTTGTTCAATTTTTCAAAAGTTTTGTTTCATGTAGTGAAGGAAAATTGGGGTTATGTATGCCATTATCAGTTTCTTTCCAGCCATGGGTAAGTTTCTCCTTGGATTTTATGGTCAGTTTTCATACTTCTAGAAAATGATATGATGTTAAATTTATGGTAATAGATCAGTTTTGTAAAGTGGGTATTCACATTCCTTGCAAGAAGACCAGTGATACAATAGAGTTGTTTGTTGCTAATGTATAGGTTCATTTTGGTTTTTCTAATTCTATTATGACATGCATAAGGACTCATAATTCATTTGTGAGTTTTGGCATATATCGGGGGAGAAGATGGATACTATGAGGTTATCGCATGTCATTTAGATCCAGATCAAGTAGATAGAGGTGGTAAGTTGTACCTTGGTCTAGTTTATGAGAGATCCTAGGTTTTGGGATGAGGATTGGCATATATCCTATATACTTATGAAAATTCAGTTCCTAATTCTATCGAAAAACTCTTTTTAAGACATGTTTAGTTATTTTCCTAGGAGTGTAGTTGATTTTTTTTCGAGATTACCATGCAGAGACGATGGAAAAGTGGGACTGGAATTCCAAAAATATTATATGTTAATTGGAACAATCTAGTAGATACACCTTCAGGTGTAGGAGTGGTATTCTAGAGAATATGTGGGGAAGGAATTTCCTCACCTCATAAGTCCTTGAAGATTTTAGGGACTTAAAAGCCTCAAATTGGGGAGGTATGATCCAAAAATGGATTTGAAATACCCAATTCTATGTATTCTCCATATTTGATTCTTGTAAAACATACCCTCAACATGTTAATTATTATATAAAAATGGCTAAGTTAGGTTGAAGGTGATCTGGACACCTTCAAATGACAAAATATACCATTTTTGGTTAATATTTGTGTATTAACTATGATTTTCCATAGATCTACCGTGGTTTGGATGTGGTTGACCTATTGGTTGGCTATTGTCGCTATGATAATTGTCACATGATTCCGTCCCTTTATTAGTTTAGGGACTTAAAAGCCTCAAATTGGGGAGATATGATCCAAAAATGGATCTGAAATACCCAATTCTATGTATTATCCATATTCGATTCCTATAAAACATACCTCATGTTAATTATTATATAAAAATGGATAAATTAGGTTGAAGGTGATATGGACACCTTCAAACGACAAAATATACCATTTTTGGTTAAGTTCTCGTATATTAACCGTGAAATGATAGATATGTTGTGGTTTGGTTGTGGTTGAGCCGTTGTTCGGCCTATTGCACGGTTGTGATAATTGTTGCATGATTTTCTCCCTTTAGCACCAAAATCAATAATTTGAATAGTTGTAAATGTTTAGGATTATCTAATGATTCGTTTCAACTTATTTCCATCCTTGGGGAAAATAAACTATAAATATGAATGCACTTAATCATTCTAGGAAGTGATTTTGGGAAAGAATAAGCGTGAGCAAAGAGGAGGATTTGTATTTCTATCTTATTTTTTTCATTCAGAGTGATTTCTTCATTGTTGGGGATTGTGAGAAAAAAATACAATTAAGAGTGTTGAATCATTCTTGAAGGCCGATTATTGACAAGTAATTTGTATTTATGGAGATTTACATAGTGAAGGGGAGAAAATTTCTCACCTCTTTGGAGTGTTTCCTAGATTGGGTTTCTCCAGGATAAATTCTCATGTCTCTTTTGCATTCTTTTCATCAATTTGTAGCATAGTTATGATTATTTATGCACATTATATTGGTTCACAAAGAACTTACATATTCCTTTCGCTTTTTCATGAGCACGATGATTTGTATATTGTTAAAATTCAACATTTTATGGATCAATAAATTAAATTAAATCTAATTTTAGAGTAAGTAATGTGATAAATGATGATATAAAGTAAATATACAAGTGATAAGTAATCAAAAGTGTAAACTCTAAGAAAATAGGAGAGATAAATGAATTAACTAATTCCTATGCAATCCAGAGGTAGTTGGGACTATGTATTTGCTAGATCTCGACTATAAATGAGGGAAAATGGCTGGTCGAGAGTCCTAAAACTTTGTTATGTGCAGGACATGAGTGCCCATAGGAGGAAAAGAGTTTATGGGTGCTAGTTTTTGTGTAAATATACAGGATCTACTTTTTTTCTGGGTTTGAGGGTATTCACTTAAATATTTGTTTTATCGCTTTGAGTTCACTTTTATGGTTTTGATAACACATGTAACCTATGAAATAGACCTTATATATTTACACAAGCTAACAAAAACATTAGATATGAATGAAATATGCAAGATGTGAAATCGACTAACCCCAATGGTCAAATAATGGGTAAACTTAGTACCGATCACTACACTACATTTTAGACAACATGTAGTTATATTTGTTTATGTGTGAAATGGTTTCTTTAGGTATCCCTCCATAGAAGGATGCCAAGATAGAGGATATAACTAGCTTTGACGCAAATGTATGGTATAAAATTCAACACTTCCCCTTCCCGCACAAAGTGTATATAGCCAAAAATGCAGTCCCTTATGATAGTAGTGATAATATGTAGATATGATATCCCATTTTGAATTTCCATCCAAAATAATAGTGTGTATGTTGTTGTCACATGTTTTTGTAAGGGAAAAATTTAAGTTAAAAACATGAAAACTTTACCCTAACGTCAATTTTTTTTCTTCTAAACCCTCTCGAGAAATCCTCTGGATTAGTTATCCCTCTATTTCATGCCTATCCCAATCATCCAAGTGCTCATGTGTGTTGTAATAATCTTTCTCAAGTGTTTGAAAAATGAAAACAAGTTCGTGAATTTCTTCCAATATAGTGATTCTTAAGGTAGATTCTTTAGTAGACCTAGAAATGACTATTTCTATCCTTTTCTTAGACTGGTGTGAACCCCTTGATGTAGATTTGATGGCCCAAATTTATTGATAAGTGGTATTGAGGATCTAAGAACATATTGCAAGTGATTTAGGAAATTTTAGGGAATATTTGAAGGTTTAGGAACAAGTTTACTAAAATCAAGATTTTTAAGGCAAAGGAGCTTGCATTTCAAAATAGTTCATGAGCTTCAAAATATGATTATGAGAAATCCATACAGAGTTAGAGGTCAAGAAACACATAATAGGAAAGATAATTCAATTATATAAATGATGGTGCTTTCATATTTTTTAGAAGACTTGGGTGCATTTTTACACAACTCGTTTTTGGCGGGTACACTCTGTGGTACCTAGAAAAAGGCATTTTTGAGGTGGTTAAAGGAAAAATTAGATCATACAACCCATCTCATTCATCTCAAAATGTTGTTTGGATTCAATTTCATATAAATAAGTTCTCAAACGTTAATCCATAAACTTCCCAAATTTTACAATTAATGTGATCACTATGCTCGTGAATATGAAAGAAATATGTGAGTTATTTATTAAACCAATTATTGTGCAATATCAACCAAAATTAAACTGAAAATTTAAAGAGGAAGATACAAGAACGAGACAAGGTTTATCCTAGATAAAATTGATGTGGGAAAGACTTTAGTGGGTGAGCAAATTAGCTCCCCTTCACTATGTAATCTCAAAATGATACAACTTACTGCCAAAATGGCCTTCAAGAAAGATAAGACTCCTTATAATTGTATCTACTTGCTCTCGGTTATCTCAAACATAATAACTCTTCAATATGAACAAACAAGACAAGAATCTAACTCTACAACTTTATTCACACTTTGAATTCACCAAAGACACTTGCTAGAATCCTTCAAAGTTCTTGTATTTATAGATTCTCAGCTCAGGGAGGTGTGGAAAAGTGAAACAAACTAATTGGGAAGCTCAAACATCTGGAAATGTTGAGTTATTGAGTTACGGAACCATATCACATAGGACCGCCATAATAGCCAGTTGTGCAATCGCTTCTCTACATAGAGTAGTCATGTTATGTAACCACCAGGTGGTCACTTAACTATCAATTGAATTCCCTTGGATAGAACATAAAATATCCTAAAAACATCATTCAAAGGTTTATAGATCACCCCCATCCTAACTATAAATTATTATGAAGACATAATGAGTGAGATCTTGTGTAACAAGTATCGATATAGAAATTACATAGAATTGGGCTATTCTGATCCAATTTTTGGATCATACCTACCCATTTTGATGCTTTTAATTCCCTAAAAGTTTCAAGGACTTACAAGGTGAGGAAATTTCTTCCCGGATATTCTCTGTAATACCAATTTCCTTTGGTAGGAAACTATCCTTTCAACCCAATCAACGACCCGTCATGCACTCCTCTTTGTGTTGTTCTTTATTCAGACCTTTGTAAAACCACATCTTATTCCAATTCTAATAGACTCTTCGGAGAAATATCCTTAATGGAAAAATAAATACCCAATATTTTTCATCATACAACATGAAGGGCTTAAAAATATGCAAGTTTTACACATTTTGTTGTCGTGCAAATGTGCAACAGGAAATTGGAAGTTTCCAAGCATGACAACTATACCCATGTGCCAAATTTTTCATGTTTTATCATTCCTAGGCACCCCAGGTCAAATTCATCAGTCTGGTCACCCCCTATTTGATGTAAAATTGGTCCCTAGGTGATTTAGGAAAGTCTATTCATTCCCCCTAGGTGATTTTAGGGAGTTTTGAAAAGATGCTATCTTCTAGCAAGTATTGGGAAGGGCTATCGCGACCTTCCCAGGACTAGATCAAACCCCCTGGAGTGGAACAAAAGGGAAAAATTCAACATGGAGGTGAATTGAAGACATTATAACATCATGGAAATTATTTTGGAAGGTTTGGGGAAGTTTTTAAATACTTGGAGTAGTCTAAGTAAAAAAACAGGGTTCACAAGCCTAGGCAATACACAGGCCTAAAATAGTTTTGGGATTTAGAAGAATATTTTAGGAGCTCTGAATGGAGTTAGAGGTAAAAATAAACATCCCCAAAAATAGGATTCCAATACCTACATGATGGTGAAATCATATTTTTCACAACACCTTGGCACATAGGATTGGTAGGTAATTTTTCTCAGGCACAATTGGAGTCTCAAATAAAAAAATATGATTTCTTTAGGGATCATATGGTTGAGTAAAAACATGAAACCCACACCATTGGATCCAAAATTCTATCTCTAGTCAGGATCATATACAATTTCACTAATAAATTCCATCGGGAGCTCAAGTTATCATCCTTCCAAGTTACCCTCTCAAAGGCAGTTCAAGACTTAGTAATTTTTGGGAGGACACATGTCAACACTAGATCCTGGTGGAATTTCATGTCCCTGATGTCCCCAAGGTTAGGTATGATAACCTTGGAAAATTCTCCCAGCCCCCATGTGACCTCTGGGAGCCTCATATGACCTCCGTGACTTGATGAGTTCAGCCCCTAGGTGCATTTTTGGAGAATTCATTCCTGCGGTTGGATCAAGCGCTACGTGTCATCTCCAAGATAACCGTGGAAATTGATTTCCCTCACATCCCTAAGGCTAGGGATGTCAAGCATGGAAAAATTAACCAAGCCCCTATAGGGAGTTTTTGGTCACCCACGTGTTTGACTTTCACCCCTATGTGCATTTTGGAGCATCCATTCCCCGCCATCAGATCAAGCACCATGTGTCAGCTCCATGACCATCGTGGAAGTTGATGTCCCTCAAGTCCCTAAGTTTCAGACATCAAGCATGGAAAATTTTTCTCAGCCCCTATGGGGAGTCTTTTGGTTACCAACGTGATGACTTTTAGCCCTGGTGCATTTTTGGAGCATCCATTCCTCGCTGTCGGATCAAACACTGTGTCATCTCCGGGACTCGCCATGAAAATTGATGTCCCTTAGGTCCTTTAGGTCATGTAAATAAAGCATGGAAAAATGT